>CM053622.1:497991593-498046336 GCA_028646595.1 Phalanger gymnotis | reverse complement strand
TCCAAGCTTGGGCGGATGTGCTGACACACCAGCACTCCTCCTTCCCCAAGAACCCCAACCAGGACTCTTCACTCCTGCGGTGATCCACCACTTAAATCCTCCCACCAGGTGGGCCTGGGGCCAGAAGCAACTGCAGCTGTAGTTCTGTAGCTGCCCTACCTCCACTGCCCCTGGGGCAGTGGCTGAACAGCAACTCTATCCCAGTCCCTAGCAGCTTTTCCCACTAACCTACTCTGTTGTCTTTGGTGTTTGTGGGTTGAGAAGTCTGGTAACTGCTGCAGCTTACTGATTCAGGGCACTAGGGCACGCTCTGCCGGACTCCTGGTCTGGTTGGTCCGCGCTGCCCCCGCTGGGCTCTGCTCTGCTCAGCTCCGCTCCCCTCCGCTCCCAGCTCCTTGCAGGATAGACCGTACCCAGAGACTATCCAGGCAGTCCTGGGCTAGAGCCCTGCTTCCCCCCACCACTTTTGCATTCTGCAGTTCTAGAATTGGTTCAGAGACATTTTTTATAGGTTTTTGGAGGGACTGGGTGGGGAGCTCACGCTAGTCCCTGATTTCCAGCTGCCATCTTGGCTCCACCCCTGTTTGGTTTAAGTCTTGAAAAACTGTAGTATCTTTGCTGAGTCTGTTTAGCCGTTGGTGAGTCCAGGGTTTCACAGAAGAGATTTGCCCATTTATCCATGTTATAAAAACAAAATGAACATGTATTGCTCAGATTATAATAGGACATTGGGCGAGCTATCCACTGAGATATTCCAGCACCGTAGTTCAATAGTAGGCTGGACCTATTATTGTATGAGAGAAGATTGGGTTTCTTCATTTGTAAAATCATGAAGCTTTTTCAATGATCCCACATTAGATTATTGTCATAAAAGCTGCTTTAAAAAACCCTTGATAACTTCCTCGTTATGATGTATCCTGCATGATCTCAGAAGACCAAAGGTCTCCAGTAACCCAAAAGGCAATGGGAAGTTGCATTATGGATATAAGTAGGCTATAACATATCACCTATGATGACCTACTTTAAAGAAATGCCATAACAGACATCACATCAGATATGTATGGCAAGAAAATTAGGTGAGACGTTCACATAGGCAGAGTGAGGGATGACAAAACCCAAAGAAAATCTCCAACCTACTGGGTAGATCTTCCATGAATGATTTACAGAAAGAGATGAACAACAGTTATACAGGATGTAAGGGAATGTAAAGCATGCTTCAACATTAGAGAGAACTGCATCAGTGGGATGAGAGATCCATGTAAAATATTGAACTAGTAGGATATACTGGAAAGAGTACTGGACTTAGAGTTATAGGACCTAGGTTTGAATATCAGTTTTGCGATTTATTACCTGTGTGACTTTAAGAAACTCATCTACTCTTTTCAGGCCTCATTTTCCTCATCTATAAAATGAGGCTGTTGGATTAGATTATCTCTGATATTCTAAGGTCCCTGCCAGCTTCACTGAATGACAAGTATTACTAGTTTCTTTGGGGCAAGGTGCATATTTTATTCATCTTTTATGCTGCTTTGTAGCCTGGATTATACCCAACACAGTAGCTAATATGTTCTTAATAAACATTTATTGAATATTGAACGTTAAGACTATATCAGAAGCTAGATGGGTGTCTATGGGAAGTTGTTTCATAATCATTTATAGAAATTATGTGGCATTAATTATGTTTTTAAATGTCACACCATATCACATATCCTTAACGTCTTTTATATAGTAGGTGCTCAATAATTAATTATAATTCATATTCACAGTGATGACCTGTGGGTACTAAAATTCCTTCTGAAGTCATAAAAATATTTTCAGCATAATTTTAATGTCATGTATTTCCTTGTATCATAATTAATTTAATATTGGGGATTCCCATATTGCATATTTATTCCAATTCTATTGGAACAGAATATATAATTAACTAGAAAACTCCATTTCCCAAACATGCCAGATAAGAGAATTCCCTGTAGAGGGTTGGAAGTGACTAGTTCCCTTTCATTCTCATTTTAGTCTAAATCTCAAAAGTACATTTGCTGCTACTTTCCATCTGCCTGTCTCCTGAGGGATGTTTTCTGCACCTGTTAGTCAATCATTCACTACACATCTGGATAGAGGATGGCCCACATAAGATTTTTATTGGTAGCTCCAAGTTCTGTTTTGTTGATGAAAATCTTCAGCTGTGTGGAGAGTTTCCCTGAAGCAACATAGTTGAGGATCTCAGTTATCTTTAGCCTTCTCCCCATTGCATCTTGCCACATACCTTCTGGAAATTAGCTCCTGGTCTCTTCAAAATGAATGGGTAATGAAGGAATAAGAGGCAGGTGAAACATGATTTATAGAAAATGTACAGAATATTCCTAAAGTCTGGACATGAAGGCCAAAAATGCAAATTTTCAATAAATGAATGAAATTTTCAGCAACATTTTATTGAATTGGAATATTAGCAAATAACATCTTCAATATGATTCCCATCATTTGTGATGCAAAGGTTGATGCGCTTTGCAAGATTCATGTGAACTCGATGCAATAACTCCACATTGCCATCGATTTTGGCACATTCACTCTTTATATATTCAGTCAAGTGTGTTACATCTGTGATTTTCATTGAGCACACCTTCTCCTTTAGCATGCTTCTCAGAAAAAGAAGTCAAGGGGGTTAAGGTCTGTTAATATTCCAAATATTTCAAAATATGCATTTTTTTCCTATGTGTCCAGACTTTAGAGACACCCTGTAGTAAGAAGGCTTATTGGGTGTTACTTGTAACAAGAGGTTCCCAAGTATGATAGGATGATGTCCCAATTGAACAATTCCTTTCAGGTCTCAGATTGACTTTGCTATTATTGGTTCAGTTTGCCAGCTACCATATGTCAACTGACAAAACAAAGCCTTTTAATTGAATTGTGGGAAACTGCACTAAGCAAAAAAAAGGAGAATAATCACTGAAGCAAAGTGTAGGTGAAACCTGTGAAGGAAGACTCAGGAAATCTCTCAGAAACATTGAACTCTTCGCATGCTCCGGCTACCATCTGTTAGACAACAAAGGAACACGCTGATCTGCAGAGCTAGCCAATCAATAGGTTTAGGTACAGAAGGAAGTTCAGTCCATACAAAGGTGTTTTGCAGTGGGATTGAAATCCTTTTGAGGCAGGGGATCAGTGGAGGTACAGATCACATTTTGGTAGCTACCTAAACATCCACAGGAGAGGGCACGTAAGATAAGAAATACAAGGAATAGATGAGTTTGAGAAGAAGGCATTGTCCAATGAGAGGCTGAGTACAGGTCAAAACAACTGGTCAACAAAAATTTATTAGGGATGTATTTATATGTCAGATCCTGTGCTAGACACTCAGAATGCAAAGACAAAAGTGAAACACTTTCTGCCTTCAAACAACTTAAATTCTGAAGAAGGTTTGCCTCTCTTCATCAAAGCTATCCACTCTATATTTATTGTACCCCATCCTATCTTCTCTGGTAAGTAACCTTCCCTAACACTTCCCTCCCCATGCTGAGCACCCCAATTCCCCCATCTTCAATCTCTGTCCATTTACCAGTTGCTTCTCTGTTGTCTACAACTATGCCCAAAGCCTTCTCATTCTTGGAAATAAAAACCAAAAAATAACCTCAAGCTATCATCCTAGATTTAGCTTCTCTTTCACAGCCAAATTCCTAGGAAAAACTGTGTACAATCTTTGTCTCCATTTCACTTCTTCTCATTCCTTACTGAACCTTTTAAAATTAGGCTTCCAATCTCATCACTCAACCTAAACACTCTCTCCAAAGTTTCTAGTGATACATTAATTGATAAATGAGGGTTTTTTTCAACGTTCAGCCTTCTCAATCCCTTTGAGGCATTTGGCACTGTTGAGCACTTTCTCCTTCTGTACATTTTTTTATATACAGGGATGGAGGGGTTTCATGACTGCTAGCTTTTGGTTCTCTTTTTTGTGACACTATTTCTCAATTGCATTTGTTGGTTCATCATTCATACTGTACTACCTAACTATGGGCTCTGCCTTGGTAACCACTTCTATTCTTTATCTATATTCTCTCACTCGGTAACCTCATCATTGCCCATGGGATTAACATTTCCATTTAAATGACCAATCAACTTCTCTCTCTCTCTCTCTCTCTCTCTCTCTCTCTCTCTCTCTCTCTCTCTCTCTTTCTCTCTTCATATATATATATATGTACATATATATATATACATATGCATATATACAATTATATCTATATTTATCTTCTCTTCTGATCTCCAGTCATGCATTTTTAGCTGTCTAGTGAACATTTCAAGCTGGTTATCTCATAGACACCTCAAACTCAACATGTCTTAAACAGAACTCATTAATTCACTCCTTCCATCCCCAAAGCCCACCCCTCTTTCTAACCCCCTACTGAGGGCCTTGGTGTCCTTCTAGTCACTCACAGTTACAATTTTGGTATTCTTAACTCTTCACTGTCCTGTACCCCACATCTATAATAAGTTGACAAATCTTTTCTTTTCATATCCAAAACACTTCTCACCTTCATCCCCTTCTGTCTACCAACATGAGTACCACACTAGTTCAAGCCCTCATCACCTTTCTCCTGGACTATTTTAGTAATCTTTTGTTTGGGCTCCATGCCTCAAGTCTGACCTCTCTTCAATTCATTCTCCACATAGCTGGAAAAAGGATTTTCTGAGAATGTAGATGTGACCATGTCACTCCCCTATGCAGTAAACTTCAATAGTTCTTTGCTCTATTTAAGATAAAGTAAAAGCTTGTATTTATCTTTTAAAGACCTTCACAACTTGGCCTATACCTACCTTTGCAGTCTTATTTATATTGTTACCCATCCCATTTCATATCAATCTAATGGATATCCATGTTGTTTCTCACACATGACACTCTCTCAACTCTGCAATTTTACCTGTCCATTGTGTCTAACCTCACCTCTTAGATTGACTTCTTTCCTTCAAAATTATTCACAGTACTTTCTGTAAGACATTTTTCCTGATGTCCCTAGCTGCCAATGTCTCACCTCAAATTTCCCTTTATTTTGCACACCGTGCCTTATGTACAGCTTGTCTTCCCCAATAGAATGGAAGCTCCTCAGAGACAGGAGCTATTTATTTTGTGTTTATCTTTGTATCTATGGTATGGGGGGCAGGATTTGGCACATATTTATTGAATGATTAATTAGTTGATTGATAGATGTAGAAGGTAGCTCTTGAGCTCACTCTTTGAAAGGAACCAGGAATCCTAAGAGATGGAATAAGAGGGGGTACATTCCTGGCAAGGGGGAACAGACATTGAGAAGGCATAAAGATGGGAGATGGAGTGTCTTACATAAAGAACAGCAAGAAGGCCAGTTTGGTTGAATAAAAGGGAGTAATGTTCACCTAATCTGGAAAAAGTAAGTTGGAGCAGGCTTGCAAAGATTTCGAATGGCAAATAGAGAAGTTTATATTTGATTTTAGAAAGCATGGGAGAGGGGCTAGAGTATATTGAACATGGGAGTGACATGGTAAGACCTGTGTTTTAAGAAAATCACTTTGAATCAAATTAGGAGAGTATTGAATAATTTACCTGTCAGATCCATGGATAAAGTAAGAATTTAGAACTAAGCAAGAGATAGAGAGCATCACAAGATATAACATGGATAATTTTGATTATATTAAATTAAAAAGGTTTTGCACAAATAAAACCAATGCAACTAAGATTAGAAGGAAAGCAGAAAGCTGGGAAGTAATTTTATTTTACAGTTAGTGTTTCAAATAAAGGCCTCATTTCTCACATATATAGAGAGAACTGATTGAAATTTATAAGAATACGTCATTTCCCAGTTGATAAATGCTCAAAAGATATGAACAGACAATTTTCAGAAAAAAGATGAAAGCTATCTATTATCATATAAAAATGCTCTAAATCACTATTGATTAGGGAAACATAAATTAAAACAACTCTTAGGTACTACCTCATCCCCATCAGATTAGCTAATATGACAGAAAAGGAAAATGATAAATGTTGGAGGGGATATGGGAAAATTGGGACACTAATGCATTGTTGGTGGAGTTGTGGCCTAGTCCAACCATTCTGGAGAGCAATGCAATCAAACTGTTCATACCCTTTGATCCAGCAATACCATTACTATGTCTGTATCCCAAAGAGATTAAAAAAGGTGGGGTGAAAGGACCTATTTGTACAAAAATACTTATAGCATTATAGCAGCTTTTTTGTGATGGTAAAGGGTTAAAAATTGAGGAGATACCCATCAATTGAGAAACGGCTGAAAAAGTTGTAGTTATTGATTATAATGCAATACTACTGGGCTAAAAAATGACAAGCAGGAGGATTTCAGTAAATCCTGAAAAGACTTACATGAACTGATGCAAAGTTAAGCAAGGAAAATAAGGAGAACATTGTACAGGACAAAATCGTACGATCATCAACTGTGAATGACGTGGTTATTTTCAGTAATACAACAATCCAAGGCAATTCCAAAGGACTCACCAAGGAAAATGCTATCCACCTCCAGAGAAAGAACTGATGGAGTTTAAATACAGATTGAAACATAGTATTTTTCAGTTTCTTTATTTTAGGTGTATGTTTTTCTCTTTTTTTGGTCTGTGTTTTCTTTTACAATATGACTAATATGTAAATACATATGTATAACCTATATCAAGTTGCTTAACATCTCAAGGAAGAGTAAGGGGAGGGAGTGCAGAGAGAGAAAATTTTGGACTCAAAATTTTGAAAAACAAATATTAAAAATTGTTTTCATATAATTGAGAAAAATAATAAAATATTATATAAAAGAAGAAAATCACTTTGGCATTTATGTGGAGGATGGATTGGAAAGATTCAATTTGAATGGACCAGTTAGGAAGACATTGCAATTGTCCACAGAAACAAATAAACCAAACAAGCAAATTCTAAAACCTAGTAGATGGTCCCACTGGACTTAGACAATATTTGGTGCAACATAATTTAATTGTGATGAAAGAATTTAGATAGTCCCATGGTGGTCATTTGAATTCATTCATTCAACAACTATTGGTTAGGGGAATGCTAGGTGATATTGTAAAGAAGCTGACATATTTGGATGTGTTAGATATTATCAGTGCAGAAAATGCTACTTATAATTTATATTCCTTTTGCTCTTTTGATGTGGTGGCATCATTATGACTTCATGCACAAGTGAATCAACCATTTTCACTGAATCAACCTCTCCTCCCCCGAAGCTTTTTTCCCCTGTGCACACTTTCTATAGTTAAACACTGTTGGGGTCAAAAATAACGGACAGAATTTCCAACCAATTAAAATGTTGACAGAAGTCATCATTTTTCTTCTGGTAATGTTGGGCTAATTGCTCTTTGTAAATGTCTTCCATGTATGCATTTAAGGAACAGGTGAAGGAACTGGGGAGAGGTGGCATTTAGAGAATTAGTGCTGCTAATTAATCCTCCCACATAAAACGTTCTTTTCTTTTCATTTAAATTATTTCCCTACTGAAATAAATTCAGTAAGAAGTAGAGGATGAGATGCTCAGTTAACCTACTGAAATGGAGGAAGGAAACTAGAGATGGATATATATCTATATCTATATATACATATATAGGGGGAGAGAGAGAGAGAGAGAAAGAGAGAGACAGAGAGAGAGAGACAGAGAGAGAGACAGAGACAGAGACAGAGAGACAGAGACAGAGAGAGAGAGAGAGAGAGAGAGAGAGAGAGAGAGAGAGAGAGAGAGAGTCATATGTATAGAGATAGCAGTTAAACTCATGGGAGCTAATGAGATTACCAAGAGAGAGTTTAGAGAAAAATGAGGAGGTCCAGGTCAGAACTCTGTTGGTATACTCACTGTTACTAGGTGTGACATGGATGATGAATCAACACAGGAGACTGCCAAGGAGCAAATAGATAGGTAGAAGGAGAACTAAAAAATGCCAGTGTCATGAAAGTCATAGAGGAGAGAGTTTATCTAGAAGAGAAAGTGCTCAATTTTGTCAAATGCTGAAGAGAGGCTAAAAAAAGGATGAAGGCTGAGAAAAGGCCATTGAATATGGAAATGAGTTCTTAATTTTGGAGAGAGCAGTTTTACTTGGGCGTTGAGGTCTGAAACTAGTTTGCATGAGGTTAAGGATATTAGAGGAAAAGGAGTGGAGGCAATATATGTTGATAGTTGTTTTTCATGGAGTTTTGCTGTGCAAAAGAAGAGCTATACAATGATAGTTATTAGGGATAGTGACATAGACTTGAGTGTATTTACAGCCAGCAGAAAGGGAACCAGATTATACAAAGATATTGGAGATTAAATAAAGATACACATGGTGATAAGGGTAATCTGCTGGAGAAGGTTGGAAGGAATGGGATCAAGGGCTCATGTAAAGGTATATAAACAGGGGTTGGCCTTGGTAAGGAGAAAGGCTACCTCTTCTTACAATGTAAAAAAGGGGGAAGTGGTTTGGGATGATGACAACATGTGAGAAGAAAAGGATGTGAGATGACGGCCTCATCAGATGACGAGGAGGGAAGAGGACAGAGCTCTTGGTGAACTGCCTCAATTTTCTCAGTAAAACATGAGGTGAAGATCTCACCTGATAGCATGTGAAGAGCCATCATTGTGGAAAGCCTGAGGAGAAAAGAAAAGATTTGGAACAACTTCCAAGGACATTGGAATAGAGAATCAATTGTTGTTCAGTCATGTCTGACTCTTCATGATCCCATGTGGGGTTTTCTTGGCAAAGACACTGGAGTGGTTTGCCATTTCTTTCTTCAGTTCATTATCCAGACAAGGAAACTGAGGCAAACAGGGTCAAATGACTTGCCTGGGGTCACGCAGCCAATAAGAGTCTGAGGCCATCTTTGAACCCAGGAAGATGAGTCTTCCTGACTCCATGCCCAGCAGTCTATCCACTGTACCACCTAGCTGTCCAAGAATCAGAGAACAGTAAAAAACATTGCCTTGCTGCAGTCAGGGCCCTGTTGAGATTAGGTAACATGAATTTTTAGTAGACCTAAATAAACCCACTTGTGTAACTTCTCATATGAGTAGATGCGTGATGGAAGTGATGTAGGGTTGGGGTTTGGCAAGGCTTGAGGGCTAATTGGACAAAAGAGCAAGGAATTTGAGAATATAGGAGAATATAACAAAAGAACTGGTTTTCTATGGTTGAGATAGCTGGAATGGGGAGATGGCCTGACAAAGTACTCAGTGCTGTAGAGTTTACATATCAATGTGAGAATGAAGATCAGGCTTAGGAAGGGTAAATCACAGGGAGAGATGGAATAATGCAAGATTGTCATCTGATAAGGGAATTTTCAACTCTTGGACATAGAAGTGGATCATGGCAAGATCAAAGATGCGAGGGAGGAAATAGGCACCTGCTATGTGCCAAACACTTTACAAATATTAATTTGATGCAATAACCCTGAGTGATAGATGTTGTAATTATACCCATTTCACAGTTGAAGAAATTGAAGCAGACAGAAGTCAACTGACTTGCTAAGGTCACATGTAACAAACATGGATCTGAGGCCTCATTTGAACTCAGGCTTTCCTGAGTCTAGGCTCAGTGCTCTGTCTACCCCACTACTTGGCTGTCACAACTCTTTGTGTAACTTAGGTAGAATGTCTTTTTTGTTTTAACTGCCTGACATGTTTAAATATGATTAACCTCAATAATATCTTTCATATTGATTTTTTTCCCTTACCTGCCTCACATCACAACTTACCTGGTCCACTGCAATCACTTTCTAATTGTTCTTCCTGCCTCTTTCCTCTCCAATCCATCCCCTCCACAGCTGCCAAAACAAGTCATTAAGCATAATTTTGTGTCATTTGTCTGCTCAAGAAATTTCAGTGGCTATCCATTAAAAGTGGCCTAAGGAATAAATGATAAACACATCTGTTTGTCATTCACAGTGTTTTAATATTTGGCTCCAGGCTACCTTTCTAGACTTATTAGATATATACTCTATCGTCTAGACAAGCTGGATGACATGTTTGTCCCTCACACATAACATTCCGTCTCTTTGTCTTCTTGCCTTTGCATAGACTATCTATCAATCCTCCATGCCTGGAATACATTTCATCTTCCCCTCCACCTCTTAGAAGTCTTAGCTTTCCTCAAAATTCAACTCAAGCATTATTCCTCATGTTCTCAGCTACAAAGGCCTCGCTAGGGCCTTCCTCCTCCTGATGTGTTAAGTTTATTTTGTATGTATTTCATACAAACCTATATGTGTACATGCTGTTTAGTTTTATATCACTGGGCCCTAGCAGAGTGCCCAGAAGGTGACAAATATTTGTTGATTCATTGATTAATTAGATAAGACCTCAGATACTCACTAGCTATGTGACCATAGGGCAAGTCACTTAACCTCTATTCCTCAGTGTTCTCATTTCTCAAATGTGTTTGTAATAGATACGCTATTTGGAATAGTTTAAATCTACAGTCTTATGATCCATCAATTTTTGATTGACATTAGAGGCAATGTTAATGTTGAGTTGTATCTGATTCTTTGTGACCCCGCTGGTGGTTTTCTTGGCAAAGATACTGGAATGGTCTGCCATTTCCTTCACCAGCTCATTTTCTAGATGAGAAAACTGAGGCAAAAACTGATTAAATGACATATCCAGGTCACACAGATATGAAGTATGATTAGGACTCAGATGAGTTTTCCTGACTCTAGGCCCAGCACTCTATCCACAGTACCATTTAGCTGAAATACATGCACACAGGTACATACACACATATATGTGTATTGCTTTAAGGTTTAGAAAATATTTCACAAATATGATCTCATTTCGTCCTTACAACAACCCTGGGGGGTAGATACTGTAATTATCCCCCTTATACAGATGAGGAAACTGAGAGTTCACATAGCTAGTGGTGCCTGAGGCCAAATCTGAGTGCTCCATGCATGCATCACCTAAGATTCCTCTAAGCATGAAATGCATCGAAGTTGTTGAATCTATTCACCTTAGCCACAACTAGGGGGGCTATAACAATTACATCCTACCACTTCAGTAATGAATATTCTTTATGAAGAAATAATAACAGACAAAGTTGGGAAATGGTTGGAGCAGTTCAAATATGGAAAGAAAAAAAATTGGTGCTTCAAGTGCAACATTTTGAGGACACTCAGGCACTGATTCTCAGATATCTCAAATTTTCCTTTGTAGATAGCTAAGTTGATCCCTTCTATATGCATATTTTCTCATCGCTGTAAAATTTTTATGAGAACAATCTAGGCAGGCATCAAGATTACCTTTCATGAAGACATGAGAAGAAACAAGGGAGGCTTTTACTATTCATTTTCTCAAATAAGCTTTATCTTCATCGTGACACATCTGAGAAGTTTTGAGAATATCATCTCCTGCTTTTTGTTGATTTCAAAAAAAAAAAACCATTTGAATTGCTAGAACAAAATGTGGCCTTAAAAGCTCTCTTCACACAAAGCACATAGCATAATTTTGTTAAAATCATGCAAGATTGTAGTGAAGATACCTTGGTTTTGTGACACAATGAGCAGCAATATAGAATGATATATAAATGAAGGAGACTAATGTTATCTCAGTCGATTGCCAGTATCATGGTAGATGCCTTGCACAAAATCCAAATTCAAGAAAGAATCTTGATCAAGGCAAGGTTTTTTGTATACTTGTGCTTTCAGATAATATTTCATTGGTTGTATCAAATCTGGAGACATTGCAGATTCCTCAGATTTATTGTCACTAAGAAGAGATCTTCATAGTTATCCACAATGGAAAAATAAGTTGGATGAAAAACACAGATTGCCTGGATTGTGGCACTTAGTTGGATGAATTGAATCTATCCATTAGTGAGTAATTCTTGAATAGATACTTTGGCATGGAACAGTTAATGGTCTTAATCTTGAGACTTCCACGTCAGAGATCTTTAGGCCTTGAAAACAACTATCATACATGGCTCACCCTCGGGTATTTTGAAAAAAATCAAGACTGAACGTCCTTAATTTATTCAGTCTATTTCCATATGTCATCAATGTTAAACCTTCCACTATTATTACTCTTTCTCTGGACATTCTTCATATTATTTATGTGCTTTTCAAAATATAGTGCTCAGACCTGAACTCAAAATCTAGAAATGGTCTGACCAGGGCAGTGTATAATGGGACTACAATTTCCTCATTCTGTGCCTCATTTCATTCAAAGATTACATTTGACTTTTTGGTTTGCTATCACATTCTAGGCCTGTGTTTCAGCTTGTTAAATTTTTTTTTGGCTCCTGTCATCAATGTTTTAACTATCTCTCCTAATTTTGTATCATCTAAGTTGTCTATGCCTTTAATCGTCATTGACAAAATCATCAAAGAAGTCAGGGCTTAGCAAAGATCTCTAAGGGGTCTATTGAAGATTCTTTTCTGAACTGATCTGAAACCATTAATGAATACTCTTTCAATCTATGAGGTATTTGGGATATGAATGTGGGAGAATGTTAATTAAAACTATTGTACTTTCAACTTACTGTAGGCTCTCCATTGTTATCACCAAATAATTAAGAACCTTCAACACAGGATATTGCGTTTGAGAAAGTCAGACATCACCAAAAGATGCTTTCAGCCATGAGGATCAATAGAGTCTCAGAGCATGATTTAGTGAATTGATTATTATGCTTGGAAAATCAGTCCTATCATTGAGAAGAATGCATTAAGGAAGAGAGGATGAGAGACTAGTGACTTCTTTTTAGGAGATGGCTTTTGAAAGGGATGCTAAAGATAATTTTAATTGAATCCATATACTGAAACCTCATATGATTTCAAACTATAAACATGTTTTTTGGTGAACTATAATACACCAATCCTTTCATCAAACACATATGTGAGATAGCTTTTCTCCTTAACTTATAGTTTCCGAATATGTATTTATATAATTGTTTTTTTTTGAGATGATTGGGGTTAAGTGACATGCCCAGGGTCACAGAGCTAGTAAGTATCAAGGGTCTGAGGCTGGACTCCAGGGCTGGTGCTCTATCCACTATGCCACCTAGCTGCCCCTGAATATTTCTAAATATAGTAATATTTTAATCATTCTTTTCTTCTTCATTTCCTTAGCACTTAAGCAATCTGTCTGCACTTTTTACATTTGCTACAATATTTTGTAAATGTGTGTTTCTCTCCTGGCTCCTCACCTTGAGTGTGCTATGAGAGATAAGAAATCTTAGATTTCTTTTCAAATTTTATTTATTTAAATGTTATGGACCATTCCTACCCTCCAGTGTATTGTCAGTTCTTAGTCGAAGTCTAATAAATGTTGAGTGGCTAGAGATGTTACAGCTTTGTTTGCTTCTTCCTTTAAGCTTTCCCTAAAGTCAAAGGCAGTTACGCCTAAATCCCCAGAGAATGCCAATGGGATATTTACATTTTTTCTAGAGCCCAACTTTTGTCCTTTCCCCCTTCACATTTACTATAGAATTCTATTTTTTTTCACATAAGACTTTGAAAGGCAACATCTAGACTAGCTTTGCCTTGCTCCATTGTCTCTCTATCCCCTATTTTTCATGTGAAAATTTGCATTAGTGTTTGTAGCGCTTTATTTTCTTGTTTTAAAACTCATCAACTCCAAGTGCTTATGATCCATCCCCAAAGGGAGTAATATTTCCATAATTCTCTGGATTGTGACAGCAAGCTCATTTCCCCAGTGTTCAATGGGGCCATGGCAGCACGTACTACAGGGGGTGGGAGGCAGGGCAGCATGGAGGAGCAGGGACTAAAGAGCTGTGGACATGAATTGTCTCATTTCCAACTCATGACCCTAAAATAGGAAGTGAGGAAAATGTAGAATACATGGAATATAATTTTGTCTCACATACCATCTGAGTAGGAGATACGTTCGTAGCCTCTAGATTTTGTCATGAAGGCTTTAAACATGCTTAAAGGTAGACTAAAGCGACATCTAGGTGGTGCAGTGCATAGGATGCTGGATCTGGAGGTAGGCAGATCTTTGTGAGTTCAGATCTAGCCTCAGACATTCACCAGCAGCTGTGTGATCCTAGACAAGCTATTCAACCCCTTTTCCCTCAGTTTCCTTATCTATAAAATGAGCTGGAGAAGGGAATGGTGAACTACTCCAGCATCTTTGCTGCTGGACATGACTGGACAACAGTAGCAAAAGTCACGTGCTGCTATGCCACTCTCTTGGACTGGCTAAATGTGAGAAAACAGATACTCTGGACCTTGCTCCCACCCCCCATTCTTCAAGCTATTTTAAGTTCTTCCCTCAGCCTGAGCAAGGGATGAGAATTTGACTCATTGTGAAGGAGGTTTCCAGCTAACGGGTATTTTCATATGTAACACATATCTCTTCTAGGTGAGAGTTGAGATTTTTGGGCTATGGAACAGGAAATACTTCCTAGAGTGGAAAAAATATGCAGTATTGAGTGGGTGCTTGCTGAAAAACAGAAATATTTCTAGGATCTTCAGGTTTGTTTTGTGAATAAAAAGAGCACCATCTAATTTTTACACTCATCGACTCTATATCACAGGCTTTGCTGTATTTACCTTTTATATTATGCTTTCTTTTCTCTTTCCCTGAGACTCTGATAAAGCTTGCTTGGTGTTATGACTTTCATCCCTATATTAAGTGTGTTTCTGTTCTCAATAGAAGAGAAACTAAATCACAAAGCGGGAAAACTGCTTCCTGTGGTATAATAGGAGGTAAAAAAGAAGCTTTGGTACTTCTCCATTAGAGTAGCCAGACTCCTGGGGCTTGATAGACTGGGAATTCACCTCCTTTTATATCTGATATCACCTCCCTATTACCATCAAGGATACTACCAGGCTCCCAACCTAGGTGTCATCCTCTACTTATCATTCTCTCACCTCACATAGCTAATCAATCGTCAAAGTCTATAGATTTCATCTTTGTAATATCTCTCTCATCACCTTCCTTTTCCCTTCTAACATTGCCATCATCCTGGTGTAGGCCCTCATCACCTCATACCTGGACTATTGCCAAAACCTGCTGGTTGGTCTCCTAGGCACAAGTCTTTCCTTATTCCAGTCCATCCTCCATTCAACTGTCAAAGTGATCATACACTTTGCACATATCTGACCATATAATCCTCTTCCCTCCTCCAACCCAATAAATTCCAGAAGCTCCCTATTACCTAAGGATCAGATATAAAGTCCTCTGTTTGCCATTCGAAGCCCTTCATAATTTACTTTTTACATCTTTTCAGGCTTCTCATATCTTACACTTCCCTATATACTCTTTGATCCAATGACACTGTCTTCCTTGCTGTTCCATGAATAAGACACTCCCATCTCCCAACATTCGGCCTGTGCCCTGTGCATGAAATGCTCTCCCTCCTCATCTCTGCTTCCTGGCTTCACTAGCTTCCTTCAAGTTCTAACTAAAATCCCTCCCTTTACAGGAAGGCTTTCCTCATCCCTCAATTCTAGTGCCTTCCCTCTGTGGATTACTTCCAATTTATCCTATACATTATATAGCTTGTTTGTTGGCATGTTGTCTGGAGGATTAGACTGTCTTTTACCTTTCTTTGGATCTTCAGAGTTGTCAAGGACTGGATTTGAAACCCAAATCCTTTGATTCCAGAGTTGACGCTGTTTCTCTCATACCATGCTGCCCCTCAAAGGTAAAAGATATCCAGGGGTGGGGAACCTATGGCCTCTAGGCTACACATAGCCTTCTAGGTCCTTGGGTGCTGCTTTTTCACTGAGTCCAAGTTTTACAGAACAAATCCTTTTACTAAGGGGATTTGTTCTGTGAAGTTTGGATTCAGTCAAAAGGGCTCACTTGAGGACCTAGAGAGCCACATGTGGCCTTGAGGCCACAGATTCCACACCCCTGGAGGTGTAATGGCAAACAGGGTAGGACTTTTTGCTGTTTTTTCTTTTGGAGTACTTCTCAGCACTAAGGCAATCAAGTTGAATCAAGAGTCTTTGATGACCTGCTTAAGTCACAAGAAAATCTAGGTCACATGAGTTTGAGTCACATGGTTGTGATACCCTCTGACCCTGAAGAAGTGTGTGTGTATATACATATATATATCTATATCTATATGTATATCTATATGTATATGTATACATACATACATATATATATATATATATACACATATATGTATTCTGAGGTTAGCATTTTGCTTTGGGACTCACTCGTTGGAAGAGCGTACCTGTGATTTGGCTAGACAAGACTCTGGGTAGCCATTGAGGAGCCCTCCCTTGGCTTTGAAAACCCAGATGTTGGTGCTTCTCTCTCTGGTAACTATGTATGTACTGCTATGGACAGATGGTTAGAAGCCCCATCTGCTAATTTGTGTTATTTGCTCTGTTTATATGATTTCTGCTTATAATTTCTGTTCGTGCTTTCTCCGAAGTTCAGGGTGCTTTTTCCCCTGAACTAAGTGAATGATATATGTATGTTTAATTAAAGTGAGATTGTAAACCCATTAAAGTTGCTTTCCTTAGAAAAGCAGATCAAAGAACCTGTGCTAGCAGCCCTCCTTGTGTGCTGGTGTTATTGGTCTTACACCTCCACAGCAGCTGCTAGTAGCATTATTGTTACAGGAGGCTTATTTAATGCTATTCTCAGGGTCAAATTCAAATGTTTTGAAACTTCACAGGCCAGTCTAATTGATCTCATGAAGGCTCAATTTTAGGTTTCCCAAATCTCTTTTAAAGGAAAACTCCCATCTCAGGATCCCAACATATTCACAAAAGATTAACTTGTATTTCAGAATGCATATGCAGGGCCTATCCAATTGTGTGGAAATTGCAACATTCACATTTGTATACACATATTTCTAAAATGGTCTCGGATTGGTCTATAATATGGTTTTCTAAAGTGGTCATTTTCTTAGTAGCTACAGCCATTTCAATTTACTAGAGCTTTAGAATTTCAGGGGAACCACTGTCTCTGTATTTTAAAATTTAGTATTAGATCTTTCTGAGATATCTTTCTTCTTATTCCTACAATTGGGGGAAGTGGGGAGAAAGGGAATAAACATTAATTAAATGCCTAATATAGTACCAGGCAGTGTGCTATGTATCACTATCCCTTTTAATTCTCACAACAACCTTGTCAGTTAAGTGCTATTATTGACCACATTTTCCAGTTGAGGAAACTGAGGCATACAGAGGTTAAGTGACTTCCCCAGGGTCACACAGCTAGTAAGTGTTTGAAACAAGGTTTGAACTCAGGTCTTCCTGACTCCAGGCCTGGTACTCTATTCACTGAGCCACCAGCTCCCTCTGGTTACCACAGTGCTTAGTATATAGTAGTTGCTTAATAAATGCTTTTCGACCCACTGACTAACATCTCATTTAGAGGTACACAGAACTCTCCATCCATCTTCAACACTACCTACATACCCTTGCTTCAATTAGTCATCCTCCTCTTCATCCTGACTATCGTCCCCTTCACCCTGTGTGGCAAAGGTTGGTAAAAGGAGAAAGCTGAGGCTTCCTTTGCACACTTCCTTAAGGAAACACCAAGAGCTCCAGTGAAAGCTTATTCTTCAAGGAGCTGTAATTTTATTGTTTTGTGCACTCCTTTCACAGATGGAACCTCTTTGTGATTTCGTATATGACCCTGCAGCTGCTGTGTTGGGAAATCTCATCACCTTGTGCCCATCCAGGTGGGGGAAACTTTCTGATTTTAGCTTAACTAATTCTTGGCTAAGTGACACACAATCATCCTTTACAGCTTGGTAGAACCCACCACAGAGCATGGTCCCCTGGAATAGCCTTTATAAACTCAGTCACCTTCATGTATTGGAGGCTGGAGGAGAACTTTACTGGTAGAGGTTATTGTACTGTAAAAGTTGAGAAATGGTGCTTGATGTTTTTAAGTGAGAAGTTTACATTTATTTACCTTAAATATGCATATCAGTCTCATAGCATCAGACTATATAAAAAAAGATAATAACTTACTAAAATTGGCTCTTTATAATATAAACCTGCTTGGAAATAACTGGTTTACCACACCTGTTGCATATAGTCAGTATTGATATTGTATGATTAATGCCTATGTGGCATTATAATTTGATGTAACATGATATATTTCTAAGACAAAGGATATAACCCTTCAATGAGTATGTGTTGAAAGGGGCCTTATCTCCTGAAGAGGTATGTGTTTGCAGGGTGAAAGATGCCTCAAAATTTAAAGGAGCATTTGAAGGTGGTCAGACCATACTTAATATTTTTTTATATTTAATTTTTATTTTTAGTTTACAACACTCAGTTCCACAGGTTTTTCTCCCCCCCCCCAAGATGGCATGGAATACAATATATGTTCTACACATACCTTCACATTAAACATATTTACACAGCAGTCAAATTGTAAAGAAGAACCATGATCAGTGGAGTGAGTCTTGAGAAAGAAGAAACAAAATAAAACAAAAGATATAGAAAAAAAGAGAGAACAGATAGTTTCCTTCAATCTACATGCATACTCCATAGTTCTTTATCTGGATGTAGACTGCTCTTTCCATCATGAGACCTTTGGGGCTGTCTTTGAACCTTGTATTGCTGAGAAGAGCCAAGTCTATCAAAGTCAGTCATCACAGAATCAATGTCTATGTGTACAATGTTCTCCTGGTTTTGCTCCTCTCACTCAGAATTATATCATGTAGGTCTTTCCAGGTTATTATGAATTCCATAACTTCCCCATTTCTTATAGCACAATAATATTCCATTACATTCATATACCACAACTTGTTTATCCGTTCCCCCATTGATGGAAATCCCCTTGATTTCCAATTCTTTGCTACCACAAAAAGAGCTGCCATAAATATTTTTTTCATACAGGCCCCTTTCCCCCTTGTGTGATCTCCTTAGGATACAGCCCTAGAGGTGGTATTGCTGGGTCAAAGGCTATGCACATTTTTACAGCCCTTTGGGCATAGTTCCAAATTGCTGGATCTGTTCACAATTCTACCAACAATGTAACAATGTTCCAATTTTCTCACATCTCCAGCATTAATCATTTTCCTGTTTTGTCATATTAGCCAATCTGACAGGAGAGATGTGGTACCTAAGAGTTGTTTTGATTTGCATTTCTCTGATCAATAGTGATTTTGAGCATTTTTTCAGATGCCTGTAGATATCTTTAATTTATTCCTCTGAAAGCTGCCTGTTCATATCCTTTGACCATTTCTCAATTGGAGAATGACTTGTATTCCTATAAATTTGGCTTAGTTCCCTGTATATTTTAGATATGAACCCTTTATCTGAGACACTAGCTGTAAAGATTTTCTCCCAATTTTCTGCTTCCCACCTAATCTTTGTCATATTGGCTTTGTTTATACAAAAGCTTTTCATTATCTATTTTGCATTTTGTAATGCCCTCTATCTCTTGTTGGGTCATGAATTCTTCTCTTTCCCATAAATCTGACAGGTAAACTATTCCTTGCTCTCCCAAATTGCTTATAGTGTCAGCCTTTATACCTAGATCGTAGACCCATTTTGACTTTATTTTGGTATGTGGTAGAAGATATTGGTCTATGCCCAGTTTCTGCCGTACCATTTTCCAATTTTCCCAGCAGTTTTTGTGAAATAGTAAGTTCTGAGCCCAGAAGCTGGATTCTTTGTGTTTATCAAAGATTAGATTGCTATAGTCGTTGACTACTACAACTTGTGTACCTAACCTATTCCATTGATCTACCACTCTGTTTCTTAATCAGTACCAAATAGTTTTGATGACTGCTGCTTTATAGTACAGTTTAATATCTGGTATGGCTAGGACACCTTCCCTAGGACTTCTTTTCATTACTTCCCTTGATATTCTGGATCTTTTGTTCTTCCAGATGAATTTTGTTATTATTTTATCCACCTCTGAAAAATAATTTTTTGGTAGTTCAATTGATATGGCACTAAACAGATAGATTAATTTAGGTAAAATTGTCATTTTTATTATATTAGCTTGGCCTAACCATGAGCAACGAATGTTTTTCTGTTTGTTTAGATCTGACTATTTGAATGAAAAGTGTTTGGTAATTGTGTTCATATAAGCCCTGGGTTTGTCTTGGCAGGCCCAAATATTTTACCTGTCTACAGTAACTTTAAATGGAATTTCTCTTTCTATTTCTTGTTGTTGGGCTTTGTTAGTAATATATAAGGATGCCAAGGATTTATGTGGGTTTATTTTATATCCTGCAACTTTGCTAATGTTATTTATTATTTCAAGTAGTTTTTTACTTGATTCTCTAGGATCCTCTAAGTAAATCATCATATCATCTGCGAAGAGTGATAACTTAGTTTCTTCTTTGCCTATTCTAATTCCTTCAATTTCTTTTTCTTTTCTAATGGCTAGAGCTAACATTTCTAGTACCAAATTGAATAATAGGGGTGATAATGGACATCTTTGTTTCACCCCTGATCTGATTGGGAATGCATCTAGCTTATCCCCATTACAAATGATGCTTGTAGATTGTTTTAGGTAGATGCTATTTATAATTTTAAGGAAGACTCCATTTATTCCTATGCTTTCTAGTGTTTTTAATAGGAATGGATGTTGTAGTTTGTCAAAAGCTTTTTCTATGTCTATTGAGATTATTATATGGTTTCTGCCAGTTTTGTTGTTGATATGATTAATTATGCTGATAGCTTTCCTAATATTAAACCAGTCTTGCATTTCTGGAATAAATCCTACCTGGTCATAGTGTATTATTCTTGTGATAACTTGCTGCAATTATTTTGCTAATATTTTATTTAAAATTTTTGCATTAATATTCATTAGAGCAATTGGCCTATACTTTTCTTTCTCTGTTTTGACTCTTCCTGGTTTGGGTATTAGTACCATATTTATGTCCTAAAAAGAATTTTGTAGGACTCCTTCTTTACCTATTTTCCCAAATACTCTATAAAGTATGGGAATTAATTGTTCTCTAAATGTTTGATAGAATTCACATATAAACCCATCAGTCCCTGGAGATTTTTTCCTAAGGAGTTCATTGATGGCTTGCTCAATTTCTTTTTCTGAGATGGGGTTATTTAGGTATTTTACTTCCTCTTCTTTTAACCTGGGGAATTTCTATTTTGTAAATATTCATCCATTTCCCTAAGGCTTCAAATTTATGGGCATACAATTGGGCAAAATAATTCCTAATTATCGTTTTAATTTCCTCTTCATTGGAGGTGAATTCACCCTTTTCATTTTTGATACTGATAATTTGGTTTTTTTCTTTCTTTTTTTTTTAATCAAATTGACCAAAGGTTTATCAATTTTCCTGTTTTTTTCATAAAGCCAGGTCTTAGTTTTATTTATTAGTTCAATTGTTTTCTTGATTTCAATTTTATTAATCTCTCCTTTGGTTTTCAGTATTTGTAATTTGGTATTTGATTGGGGATTTTCAATTTGTTCTTTTTCTAGTTTTTTTTGGTTGCATGCCCATTTCATTGATCTCCTTTTTATTTATTTTATTCATGTAAGAATTTAGAGATATAAAACTTCCCCTAACAACAGCTTTTGCTGAATCTCATAAATTTTGGTATGTTGTCTCGTTATTGTCATTCTCTTGAATGAAGTTATTAATTGTTTCTATGATTTATTTTTTGACCCATTCATTCTTTAGGATTAGATTATTTAGTCTCCAATTAATTTTTAGTTCATCTTTCCATGGTCCTTCATTACAAATAATTTTTATTTCATTATGATCTGAAAAAGATGCATTAACTATTTCTGCCTTTCTGCACTGGATTGTGAGGTTTTATGCCCTAGTACATGGTCAGTTTTTGGGTATGTGCCATGTACCTCTGAGAAAAAAAAATATATGCCTTTTTATCCCCATTTACTTTCCTCCAGAGTTCTATCATATCTGCCTTTTCTAAAATTCTATTCACTCCTTAACTTCTTTCTTATTTATTTTGAGGTTAGATTTATCAAGTTCGGAGAGGAGGAGTCTGAGATCCCCCACAAGTATTGTTTTTCTGTCTATTTCTTCTTGTAATTCCCTTAACTTCTCCTCTGAGAATTTTTATGCTATGCCACTTGGTGCATATATGTTAAGTAATGATATTTCTTCATTGTCTATGGTGCCATTTGGCAGGATAAAGTGTCCTTCCTTATCTCTTTTAATTAGATCTATCTTTGCTTTTGCTTTATCTGAGATTAGGATTGCAGCCCCCTCTTTTTTTCACTTTAGCTGAAGCACAATATACTCTACTCCAGCCTTTCACCTTTACCCTATGTGCATCCCCCTGTTTCAAAAGTATTTCTTGTAAACAACATATTGTAGGATTATGGTTTTTAATCTATTCAGCTATCTGCCTCCATTTTATGGGAGAGTTCATCCCATTCGCATTCACAGTTATGATTACTATCTGTGTCTTTTTTCCATCTTATTCCCCCCCCATTTATGATTTTATTTTTCCCCTCTTCCTTCCACTCCACACAAGAGTTTTGCTTTTGACTGATACCTTCCTGAGTTTACCCTTTCTATTGATTTCCTTCCCTTATCTTATTCTTTTCCACTTGCTACTTCTTCCTTCCCTTCTGATCACCCACCTTCCTTCACTTTACCTCTCCTACTGCCTGTAGGACAAGTGCGATTTCTATACTTCTCAGTGTATGTTATTCCTTTCTTGAACCAAATCCGATGAGAGTAAAACTCAAATATAGCTCTTTTTCCTCCCTTCTTTCCCTCTATTAGAATATGTTTCTATGCCTCTTCATGTGATGTAATTTACCCTTTTCTACTACCTCCTTACCTCTTCTCCCAGATCTATCCCTTTACATCCCTTAATTATGTTTTTTATTATTACACCAGTTATTTTATACTGACACCCATGGTCCATGTATATCCCTTTCAATTGTCATAATAACTGTACTATTCTCTATAGTGTCCACGCTATCCTCTTCCGAATTGGTATTTTGATATTCCTTGTCTCCATAAAAAGAATCAATGGTCCTTGGTTTAGTAGAGTTCCTCTTCATGTTGGTTAACTTTTTCCTGGCTTTAAAGTGGATTTCTGCTTCTGAGGTTCAGGGAGCTCTGTCCCAAACTTCTTGTTCTGGGAAGTGTGGGTGTAATTATTGGCTTTGTGTGTTATAGCCTCTGGTTTCCTGAGGTATGGGGGAGGGGTGGTTTGGCTGCTGGAAGTCTCTTTTTCCCTTAGTGCTGTGGTACAGCCTTTTTCTGTGCTGATGTCTGATGTTTGCCACTTCCCCTGGCTGTGTGAAGGCACGTCTGGGGTTCCGGTGTTGACAGTTGCTGGCTCCACCCTCCTGAAGCTCAGGAATTTCCACTGTTCTGCTGAGGTGGGGCCTGCTGAGACACCCCTCTTCCCTCACTAGTCTCCTTCCACCACAATGATGAGGGCCCTCTCCCCAACTTCTCAAGCTAAAAGGCTACTGAAACCCCACTTCTGGCTCTTCTATTTCAAAGTTTCTCCCAAAGGAGTATGTATTATCTTGGTTAGTGAGGGAGGGAGGGATGAGAGCTGTTTTAGCTGTCCATTATGGCTCCCGGAAGTTCAAGAAGGCACACTTCAAACATTTAGACTTCTGGTTGCAAGCCTCTGGAGTAGTTCTCATGGCCTCAGGCACTGTGCTGCTTTGACAGACTCCTGTCCTGGGCTGGGAGGCCTGGGGATCACCACCGGTTTTGCATATCTAGTGTTCTCCCAGCCTGGACCACTAGCCAGTTTCCACAGCTGCTCCAGCTTTGGTGTGGTCTGGTGCTGTTCTGAGCAATGGGCACTCTCCAAGTCTACAGATCTGTCCTGTTGACCCTGAGAACTCTTGTGGCTTAGGAATTTGCCACACTCAGTCTACTAGTGGCTTCTAACTCTCAAATCTGCTCAGATTCACTTATTTTTTTAGAGGTATCTGACAGAATTTGTGTGAGAGCTCCTGTAAGACACTCTTTTCATCTTGGCTTCGCCTCCCCATACTTATTAATTTGCTATCATTACTTGTCCCCAGGCCATTTTTGTTTTTGGGCTTTGCCAGTGAGTGTGAGACTGGGAAGTGTCCTTAGAACAGAAGTTAGGACTTGGTGGGAAGATGAAGGAGGAGGGGAAAGCGCTATGTCTGGGTAGAGTTCGGAGGTTCAGAAGAGGAGAAGGACCTAATGATGTCTAGCCTGTAAAAGAGACAACTAAATCAGAATATGAGCACTGTCTTTGAATTTTTGAATGTCATGGGTTAGAGAGAATATATTATGAAAATATCTAACATTTACAGAGCACTTAAAATTTTGCAAAACAATACATAAATGCCTACGTGTATGTATACACATGTCTATATTTGTGTATAGGTAGGGCTGGACACATCCTGGTGCTTAAGACAACTAGTAGGACTAGGGGAAAATGTCCCTGTGGTGGAAGAAAGTTGGAGTCCACATTAGGACCTGGTGAGGTGTATTTCCAGCTCAGTTTTATTCTATTATATTTGAGGAGAGGGAGGAGAGGAGTATATGTAATATATGCACATATATTAGATACATGCATGTTTTATTACATATAGGAATCACCCAGACACAAGCACATTACTTCATATATGCATATATGTATGTATATGTGTGTGTGTGTGTGTATACAAACCTTCCACCTGCTGCTCCCCTTTCTCTTCCTCAGATGCAATAAAATAAGGCTGAGCTGAGAACATACCCTACCAGGTCCTAATGTGGACCACCACCTTCATTCTTCAGGGGAAATTATCCCATAGTTAGCATATATGACCCGCATGGTAGCTTCCATGATAGAAGTTATGGAAAGCTTATAGTCTTGGCCATTTAGAAATTCATTTCATGCTGTTTGAGAGTGGATGTAGTGAATGGGCAAGAGAAACATGAAAAATGGACAGTGCAGTCTCCTGACAGTGGAATTCAAACTTAAAAGAAGCTTGTGTGGAAAACATTTTGTAAAAGTTAAAGTGATGTGCAAATATACTACTCCTTTGTGATATCATCCTTTTGGTTTATAACTAAGATCCCTCAAAGTCAATATGTACCTTCCCGATTGCTGACCCATTCCTGGCCTACCAGCCCTCCAGAGGTTTTGCTTAATTACAAAAACATGATTGGCTCCTGGGACAGGTGGGTTTCTCCAGGAACTTTGGGCCAAAATGCAGAATTTGATCAGTGGGCAGTATCATCCCCAAGTGACATAAATATCAAATTACCACCAAACATTGCTTGTTCTGCAGATCTCCATGTACCTGGTACCTGGAGTAGTTTTGCTATTTGTTATTTTAGAGGATACTAATTACATCCTGGGGCTAAAGATTTTAAATGAGTTTGGAGCTGAGAGAATAGACCCAGGAATGCTTCTATCTTGGCACAGTTATTTTAAACAAAGCATGTTAATATACAGACGCAAGATAATAATTTTTCATTTAAGATGTAATATTCCATTGTGGTTTAATCCATCATTATGCCTGCTTATTCCACCACGTTATGAGTGTTGTCAAAAGGAGGAAATCCAACTCGTCTTCCTGACAGCAAAAAAATAAAATCATCTGACTGAATGTAAGCGATGCTATATATAAAAGCTGCCGAGGGTTGCCATGGTAACCAAAGTTCTAAAAATGATAGGGGGAAAAGAACATCAGGTTGTTGTGACAAATGGCACTTAAAGTGGCAGGTTTCTTGTAGTGCCTGCTTTTAATTAATGCAGTTGTGTAAGGAACGGCATTATTGAATATTAGATTAATGCAATAAATCAAAAATGCAGTCGACAGATTGCTGTTGCTGCCTTCCAAGGGCAGGGTAGCTACTAAGAAAAGGGGAGATAGAAAATGAGGAGGAAAACTCCACCTTGTGAAGAGATGAAGGATGGTGGTTATTTTAAATCACATGATAAATGTATGCATCATGTCCTGTCAGGGATTATAGAAACAGCTGTCTTCTAGCACCAGTAATCAACTGAAAGCTAAAAACACAGCACTTCCTGACATCTGAAAAGTGATCGTATAACACCTCAAACTACTGACTTTCAAAAACACATTTAAATAGATGGTTGTGCTCTTTCCTAGGTGCTTTGTGATAAGTATTTTTGATACTTCTTTCAAAGGCTCAGCACATATTTGGCATAGTTGCTGGAGTCACTGATGCCCTTCATAAAGACAGGTGGTTCTTTTCGGTTAGTTTATAGATGAATATGCATCACAGCTTCCTTTATTGTGAATCTGAGTTTACTATGTGACTTTGGGCAAATCCCTTAAACTCTCTGGACCTCACTATCCTTATCTACAGATGGTGGATAACCCTACCTGTGCTACCTACTTGATAAGGTTGTAAAGGGTCAAATGAGATAATCCATGCAACATGCTTTGGACAGGGACAGGAAATGGCCTGATGATTTCACTGGTGTATGGAATTCTTTGGCAAGGAGATTCTTTCTACTAATGCAATGCACCACCTTCTCTGATACTTAGAGGCTTAGATTGTTGCCTAGAGTACGGGTGTCATACTCAAACAGACACAGGGTCTACCAAACAGTAAATGAGGTTCCATGCACCTGCATACTGACTTAGAAAACCATAAATTAATATTATCTCTGTTCTATTGTATTTTGAAAATTTTGTTAAATATTGGCTAGTTTTAATCTGACTGTCCCGCATGCTTGGAACATTCTGACAACTGACTTTCCTGGATTCCTTTAAGTCCCAACTAAAATTCTTTGTATAGGAAGCTTTCTCTAACCCTCTTAATTCCAGTGCTTGCTCTCTTTTAATTATTTCCTATTTATTATGTGTATTGTTTGCTTTCTATATACTTGTTTGCCTGCTGTCGCCACCATTACATTGTAAGCTCCTTGAAGGCAGGGACTCGTTTTTTTGCCTCTTTTTGTATTCCCACCACTGATCACAGTACCTGGTGCATGTATAGTAGGTGATTAATAAATGTTTTTGATGGTTGGTTCCCATAACACTTGGGAGTGTTGTGATCTCATGTCTGACACCTATGGTTTAGAGAAGGGCTTCTTAAACTTTTTCCATTCACGACCCCTTTTTGCATTTTGGCAGCGTTTGTTGGTGTTCTATAGCCTGAGGACACGCACCATGCAAAGTGCACATGCTTTGTTTTCAGAAGTAAGGCTGCAGAGAAGTGATGTGACTTGGGCCATCGCTGCCAGAAACAGCTCAGATTCATTACGTGTTTGATTTTTTTGTTAATTAGTGGTCATTGCACATTCAGAAACCTTTTACTGTTGACAAATTTTTCACTACCCACAGTTTAAGAAACACTGGTATGCAGCATTAAGAAGTTGAATGACTTGCCCAAATTCACAGAGCTAATGTTGTTCAGTGCACAGAGTGTCAGGCCTGGAAGCAGGAGGATTCCTCTTCCTAAGTTCAGATCTGGTCTCAGACACTTACTAGCAATGTGACCCTGGACAAGTCACTCAACTCTGTTTGCCTCAGTTTCCTCATCTGTAAAATGTGCTGGAGAAGAAAACGGTAGACCACTCCAGTATCTTTGTCAAGAAAACTCCAAATGGAAGAGGCAGCTAGGTGGCACAGTGGTTAGAGTACTAGTCCTGGAATCAGGAGGACTTGATTTCAAATATGGCCTCAGATACTTACTGGATTTTCTTTTTCTTTCTTTCTTCCTTCCTTCCTTTCTTTCTTTCTTTCTTTCTTTCTTTCTTTCTTTCTTTCTTTCTTTCTTTCTTTCTTTCTTTCTTTTTTTCTTTCTTTCTTTCTTTCCTTTCTCTTCTTTCTTTCTTTCTTTCTTTCTTTCTTTCTTTCTTTCTTTCTTTCTTTCTTTCTTTCTTTCTTTCTTTCTTTCTTTCTTTCTTTCTTTCTTTCTTTCTCAAAGTTAAGTGACTTGCCCAGAGTCACACAGATAGTAAGTGTCTGAGGCGAGGTTTGAATTTTGGTCTTCTCATCTCCAGGTCTACTGAGCCACCTAGCTGTCAATTGTTGATGGCACTATTGGTGGCAGTAGTGGTGGCTGTGGTGGTGGCAGTAGCAGCAGTGAACCTTCCTCAGAGTTCAGTGAGATTGATGTCAGTATGTGGGGGGAAGGGAGGAGTTTTACCTATATACTGACTTAAATCTAATTCAAATAAAAGTGTAGACATTAATACTTTTTAAAAAATGTAGTAGTAATGTTGGTAGTGGTGGTGGTAGTAGTAGCAATGATGGTCAAAAGAATAGTAATAGTAAGAGTCATAATAGTAGTAGCAGCAGTAGTAGTAGCAGTAGTAGTAGTGGTGGTTAGAGGAGGAGGAGAAGGAAGAGGAGGAGGAGGAGGAGGAGGAATAGTTAGGCGTAGTAAAAGAGGTAATGGTAAGAGTAGTGGTAGTGATGGTGGTTGTAATGATGGTGTTAGTCATGGTGTAGTTCAGACCATTAGGAGAAAGCTCCTGCTGAGGAAACTCTCTGGATCTACACGAGCTCTGCCATTTAGAATCTTAGAGAATTTACACAGCATCTATTTGATCTGAGTACATTCTTACAATCTCCATCCTTGCCCCACAGAAGAAGCAGTCCTGATACAGCATAGAATATTGTATAGTTAGAAGGCATTTTAGCCATCATCTCATCTACCTTTTCATTTTACAGAGGAGGAAGAATAAAATTTTTTAAAACATGGAAGTCTGAAGAGGGAGAGTAGTTTGTGTGAGCTTACTCAGCCACACAGTGGCGGTGATGGAATCCTAATAAAACTGCCCCCAGCCCCGATATTCTAACTTCCTTAAGGGCCCCACTGAACAGCAGGCCCACTGCCCCTACCTAGCCACTTCCCCCACCCCACATTCAATAGTCTATCTTCTTCATATATGCCTCACTGCTCACTAGAACAACAGATGTGTCTATGATCTTATATTTCTCACAGAAATAGCAGGCGTGTCCACATGATGGGATCCCAGCCACTGCTTCTAGCTAGCCACGGCCCCCAGACCATTCCTCATATTTCCCACAGGAATAGCAGGTGTGTCCGTGCACTTAACCATAACCACATCCATCTAATCTCAGACAGGACCACAATACTCAGCCAATCAGAAAGCAGCACCACCAGGATGCCCAAGCAGGATGTGGACCCCAAAACAATAAAAGGGACTTTCCCTAAGTAGGCATCTGTGCAGTAATAGCAAAAGCTGTCCTTTAGGTGAACTTGTGATGTAGAGAGGCTTATTATAATATCATTATCATACATATACACCCCACCCCCCAAATCGTTTTTTCTGTATGCATTGTGGATTATCCCATGCATAATCCCACTGTGGCTAGGACCCCTCCCCTATTACCTAATCCCTTAATAAACCCCTCCTGCCTCTTTAATATTCATAATTTCTGTTATGTAATTGCATCTTGACCCTACAAAATCTGTCTTGCTCTTTCTCTGAGGTTGCTGGTTCATCTTGGAACCTAGCTCACTTCTGAGGGACATCAATCCTCAACAAATGCCTATACTTGGATTAGAGGTGGTCTAACTGAATTCTTTGAGACGGTACCACCACAGCATGAAATCACAACAGCAGAACCAAGGGTATTCTGATTTTCACAGTCTCTTCTGCCTTACCTCATTGGTCTCTGGATGGTCCAACTTGAGCTAACTTTGTTCAGATGTCTTGACGTACATTTTCACTTCAGTCATCTAGAGGCATGATCTAAGACTTAAGATTGCATCATCATGTGCCTATGTTGGGTTAGTCCCTGTTTTAGGCAAAGGGGTTGAAAAGACAAAAAAAAAATCTCCTGCCCTCAGGGTGTTTATATTCTCTCAAAGGGGCCAACATTTCTATATACAATATATACAAAATGAATAAAGGTCATTTTGGAATGGAGGACATTAATAGTTTTTTTTTGGGGGGGGGAGAATCAGGATATTTTTCATGTAAAGAGGGAGCTTGAGAAAATTTTAAAGGAAAAAAAGAGCTCCTAAGAGATAGAAATGAGGAGGCAGCTGGGTGGTGCAATGAATAGAATAGTGGATCTGGAGTCAGGAAGACCTGAGTTTAAATCCAGCCTCCGATATTTACTTTATCTGTGATCCTCCCCAAGTCACTTCCCCTCCGTTTCCCCATCTCAGCAGAGATAATAAAAGCACCCGCTCCCAGGGTTGTTGTGAGGACCAAATGAGATGACTTTGTAAAGTGCTTTTGCAAACCTTAAAATGCTGAATTATTGCTAGCTCTTCTTATTATTATAGGAGACAGTACATTTCAGTCATGGGGGACATCTGATGCAAACAGAAAGCTAATTTCTTGATTTTGCTTCTATGAAACTGATCTTTCTTGGTTGTCTTCCTACTAGCCTGACTGCTCCTCCTTAGTCTCCTATTTTTTTTTATCAATATCCCCCTCCCCTGCTTTTATCTCCTTCTTTCCCCTAGAGAACTCAACTTGGAGTCAGGAAAACCAGGCTTCAAATCCCATCTCTCACGGTTACTAGTTGTGTGACCTTAGGCAAGTCACTTAATGTCTTCCAGTTTCAGTTTCTTTACCTATAAAATGAAAATAATAACACTTGCAGTACCTAACTCACGGGCTGCCTATGAAGCCTTATGAATTCTAAAACACTTTATACTTGTGAGTTCTTATAGCGAAATCTTGCTGAAACCTGTTTTCTTAACATTTGGATGAGATAAGGGCTCATGAGCTGGCTACCTCTCATCATTTACATATCACACATATCCTCAAAGAGCTTTTCTGGTTTGGCTCTACTCCATCTCCCTTCAACCCCACCCTCCACCCAAATCATTCATTGTAAGATAACAATAAATCCCCAAGAGTTACACAAATAGATTTAATATTACATCTACATTAAGATGTAAATAAGTTTCTAGGAGACACATTATTCCACAGAGGAAGAGTAATCACAGACATACCACAAACTGTAAATTCATTTCATAACTGCATGATTCTTACCCTACATGGCTCTCATTGACTCTCCTCCTAGCCATAAATTATTAAGAAAGAAAACACCAAAATGTAATTTTTCTTCCCGACAGGGTCAGTGAATAAGGTGAGAAGCATGGTGGACGCACCCTATCACTCACCTCTTTTCTCACCCTACTTAAAGATGCCACAGAAAATTTGATGCTTTACCAGAATGAAACTATTTCTGTCCATAGCAACTGTAGTGAACAAAGATGCTGCACCTATTGTATGCTTAGTGCTTCACCAAGATGAATTTATTTCTATCCATACCAACTGTAGTCAACAGAAGACATGTTAGGTCACTGCTGTTATTTAGCCATTTTTTGTCACTTCTGACTTTTTGTGACCCCATTTGGGGTTTTCTTGTCAAAGATACTAGAGTGGTTTGCTGTTCTCCTCTCCAGCCCATTTGACAGATGAAAAACGTTAGTAGTGAAGTACTTATCAACCAGCTACTGTGTGCTTAGAGCTAACTCAGGCATTAGACATGAGACAAAGAGATATGAGAAACTGCTCTTGTTTAACACACACACATACACACACACACTAAGAAGACAGTTTCAATTCCTCTGTCCCACAATTTGGGGAACACTTACTTCAAAGATCTTCCATTTAATCAGCATAATACTTTCTCCTCTGACACAAATTCATTAACCCTGAGATCAGGAGATAGTTTGAGGAATAACTGTTTCCAAAAAAGAAACAATCATTATCACCTGGGGATCAACCTTCTGGAAGTGATTGTTTCCACATGGAGGATAGCCAGAGACTGTCACTAGGCTAGACTCAGAACCTTCCAGGTTGGTGACATCTGCCAATTCTTAGTTTCCACTGGCATTGTTTTTGAGAAGACAGGCTCATCTTGCTGCTATGGTGAGTCATCAGAGGATGGAACTAGAGATTTTTAGGAACATGAAATAAAATAACGTAATAGTACCAGATATATTCAAGCAAGAGACACTGTCAGAGTTTTTTGGATTGATTACTGGAAAGTAGTTAGGCCCATTTTTCTCCCTGTGGTTGCTGGATCTTAAATTCAATTAAATTGAATTCCGTAGACATTTATTAAGTGGACTGTGTTAAGAACTGGGGATACAACAAAACAAGCAGACCCTTCTCTCAGGAAGCTTGTAATATAATGGGGGATAAAACAGAATTGCAAAGAAAACCATAATACAAGTTTTTACATAAGCACTAGGAGAAGTTCAAACATAATTATTTAGGAGAATTGAGATGGAAAAAAGAATAACTTGAAACTGCATTTTGTAAATTTCATGGATGAGGTAGTTAGGTTTTAAAGGAAGAGGGTATACATAGGGATGGGCTATTTTAAGTATGAGGAAGTGATAGGTGTTTGTAAGCATAGGGAGGAGAAAAGGCAGAATAGTTTCAGGGAAGAAAAAGGGAGATGGTGTATTTCAGGAGATAGAATTCTAGGTCCCAACTTAAAAAATCTGGATTCAAATCCTAGCTCTGCAACTTACTAACCACATGACTTTGGGCAAGTCTTTTGAACTTTCTTAGACTCAATTTCCTTACCTGTAAAGTGAGAAGCGTTTGGACTAAATGAACTTTAAAGTCTCTTCCGAATCTCGATTTGGGATCCAGTGAGTGCTAACATCTATTCCAGTTCTAAATATATGAGTCTTTGATCTTAAACAGTTAAGCTTAGCCAGAAAAAAATGTCAAGATAAGTAGCATAAATTATTACTGGAAAGGTACATTAGAGACTAGTGAATACACAAGGAACGAGTGAAAAAAGGACTGTCTTTGATCAATAGAACTCAACTATGTTTACTCTCTTTGCTGGTGTGCTGATGTCCTTTTGTGCATGTCTGCAATTTATAAGCTAGTACCAATCCACATTTCCAGTCTTATCTCTTATTGACGCCATAGATGACCATTCTATATCAGTCAGATTGACATACTTGTTGACCTCTGAAATACACTGTATGCTTTGTTCCCTCTGGTCCTTTGTTCATACCATTCTGCTCACTTGACCTTTTCTCTTCCCATTAGGCTATGTCTAAGTCCTACCCACCCTCTAAGGCCCAGCTCAGATTTTATCTTATCTAAAGAAATCTTCTCTGATTTCCCAAGACTGAATTGATTTCTTTGTCCTTTGAACTCAGATGACAGCTATTTCCAGTGTAATTTAGTCTTAGTTCTCTGACTTGTACTGTTAGCCTTTTTATTATATGGCGTAAGGCTGTGTGAATGGTGAATGAGGTGAATGAGCCTGCCTCAGAGGCAGGACAACCTGGGTTCAAATGCTGCCTCTGGAACAGACTAGATGTGAGACTCTGGCCAACTCCCTTAACTCCCCCCCTAATGTGAATGGTAAAGAAGGGAGGAGATTCAAGAAGAGATATTATAGAAAAAGAATCAATAAGATTACCAAATGTTTGTATGTAATGAAGAAGAAGAGGGAGGAGGGAAAGATGACTGCCCAGTTACAAGCATGGTCACCAGGAAAATGGACCTTGCCATTGTGTCCTCCCATCCCACTGTGCCCAGAACCTAGTACAGTAGCTGCTTAATAATTTGTTGATCGATTTCCTCTTTTCAGAACTAAGCTTTCTTAAGGAAAATAACATACTCAGTAATTTATCCTCTTTCCAAACTGTGACCATTAAGGTCTACTCCTTATATTAAAGTAGTGACTTGAAAGGAAGCCTGGCAATTTAATTAACAGGTGATTTTTCACTCTTGAAAAGCCTTACATTTACTTCCAGACTTCAGACACTTTGTCTTTTAAAGTAACAGAATAAAGGTGAGAGTCTAGCAGGTTATATTTGTCATAGAAGGTTGAGAAAGAAGAATTTCTAACAAAAATCCAATGAGATTCATTTAATGAATATTTTATATTTTTCTATTAACATATTGAAGAAATAGCTCACAACTTTCTCTCACTTTCATCAATTTAATAAGGACTCAATTAGCACTACTTGGAAAAAAATATCAGTTTCTATCCACAAAGACCCAGTCACCTGTATTCATCTAAAGAATGTGTGTCATCCCTTTGACTCTATGGGAAGCTAGGTTATATTATAAATAAACTTCAAATCTTTTAATCAAAAAATGTTCATTAAACACTGTGCCAGGCATTGTGTTAAATACTAGGAGAAAGAAAGACCAAGGCAAAAGAGTTCCAGTTTTTTAACAAACACATTCTTCTTGTACACATGTAGACAAGTGTAAGACACATACAAAGCTTAAAGTGATCTTGACTGGAAAGGCACTATGAGCTTGGGGGAGAGTGGGAGGGCTCATTCCCAATCACTCAATTCAGGAAATATCTTCTTCAGAGGGTGACTCCAAGGTGAGTCTTGAAGGAAACCAGGGATTTAAAGAGCTAAGGGTGAGGAGAGAGAGTATTCCAGGTATAGAGGACATCCATTGCAAAAGCCTAGAGATAAGAGATGGAATATCCCATGTGAAGAGTGGCAGGTAAGTTAATAGGATTGGACTGGGTAGTGTGAAAATAGGAAAACTTTTTAAGAAGGGTAGAAAGTAAAAAATTGAGAGCTTTAAATACCAAATGAGGCATTTGTATTTGATGTTAAGCCATACAGGGAGATGTTGGAGTTCTCTGACAGGTAGGGCATGTGATCAGACCTATAGTTTAAGAATGTCATTGTGGTGGCTTTGTGTGACAGGATTTGTACACTTGAAAATTATACTTTAATAAAAGGGAACAAAATTTAAAAAAGAATAGAAAAGTAGCATTATAGATGAAAAAATATACCTTTTGAAGAACTCTAGGTAGAAAATGTATTAGATAACATTTGAGTAAGACTGAATGGAAGAAGAAACAGAAACGTTTTATGGGAGCATACTATACAGACCATCTAAACAGGAGAATAAGTGGATAAGGAAATAGAATACAAGTATGACACAAAAGTACTAGGTAGAAATTATGGGATTTTAATTATCTGTAAATCTTCTGGAAGTAACTCTCTTCCTGAAAGCAGAGCAGCTAATAAAATCATGATTTTTCTTCATGATAACTTCATTCTTCAAAAATAGAAAAGGTGATAAGGGGAGAAGCTATTTTGAACTTTAATCTGACATAAAAAGAATGAGTAGCAAAAATAAAAGTGATGTGAACATTGGAAGGAAGTGACCTCAGCATTTTAGGATTTATGATAGAGAAAGAGAGGAAAACCAGCTTGGTTATGCATTTCAGACTTGATATTTTGCAGACCAGATTTCAAAGAGTGGAGATAAAAGATAAGAGTGAGTAGATGTCAACATGGAAGCGGTTCCATCAAAGAACACACTCATGGACCTGTTCCGGTCCATGTGCTGTTTAGCATATTTATTAAGCATGGAGGAAATCATAGATAGCATAATGATCATCTTTTCATGTGATACAAAACTAGGAGGAGTAATTAACACATTGGATAAAAGAATCAAAATTCAAGAAGAAGTTAAACAATCAAGTGAATTAAAGCGATAGATAATGAAATTTAATCGAACATCCTTCATGTGGGTTCAAAACAACCTATTTTAAGGAAATAGTCTGTAGTTTTTTGTTTAAAATAGCTGTAAGTTCAATTATATGATGTAGTAGACAAAAAAGCTACTATGGCTACCAAAAGATAATTGCTAAAGGCTAATGAGATTTTAGGCTGTATCAATGATGCATGAGAATGAGAATGAGAAAAATAAAAGTTCACTGTCCTTTGTTCTGGTCAGGCCGTATTTGGAGTATTGTGATCAGTTCTGGGAGGTACATTTTAGTAAGGATGCTGAAAAATGGATGGAATGTAACAGGTGAGGGTGTATCAGTAAGGCAAGATTCATGATATGAATGGTGACCATGAATATTCCTGTATAGTTTGATATGGCAAAATATAAGAGACTCTCTATGTAGAAGGCAGAAGAGGTAAAACATTTATTCAGACACCAGAAGAAGATCTAGTCTCAGAACCAATTCCAATTCAACATAGCAGCAATTATATCCCAAAACCAGTAAGTCAATTTCAATATAGGAAGGAAATTAAAACACAATATCACAGCAAGGAGCCAAGCCATACTGTATCCTTCCCCTTTTCTGGGGCCTTCCCATAAATGCTCACTCACGAATCCTAACTGTCTGCTTGCCTGTGTCCTCTTCTCCCACAGTTCTGAAAGCCCTTACAATTCTCTCTCTCTCTTCCCATCTCTGAGTTCTCCATCTCTTCTTGGGCTGAATTATGAGCTTAATGGCTACCCTCAGGAATATACACCGTTCTTAGGGCCTGAGGATTTTACACTTAATCACTTAATTACACTTAATCAGCAAAAAGGTGTGGGCCTTCCTACAAACCAGCTTCCTCTAATCAAGCTTCCTTTAACTAGCTCCACCTGAGGCCTATTAAATGGGCAGGGAAGATATTTAATCACATTAACACCACGGAGATCTACCAGTATGATGGGTATTACAGACCTTTCCATATTGTCTCCACTTGATGGAATTTAGGCAATTTATCTTGGAGAAGAGAAGACTTAGGGGAGTTATTGCTATATTTAAGCATTTGTTAAGAGGCAGATGTCTTTTTCTTATTTTTCTTGGTGCAAGAAAACAGATCTAGGTATAGGGTGTGAAAGACACGGTTAAGGATTTGTATGAAGGAGATTTGTATTTGTATTGAAATTTTGGTTTGATATGAGAAAAAAAACAACTTCCTAATGATAAGATTTTTCAATGGTGGAGTGGGTTGCATTAGGATGTTGTGGGTAACTCCTCACTGGCGATCTTTAATGGTGGTTAGATTCCTTGTTGGGCATGTTGTAGAAGGGTGTTCTGTTCAGAAATTGTTGGATTAGACAATTTCTGTGATTCTTTCCATCTGGGAGATTTTGTAATTCTGTGATTCTGGGCACTTTGGAGAATATTTTATTAATCAAATGGTCTGTCACTCCTTTTTTAAAAAGCTATATTGAATGTAAGAATGTTTTTGATTTTGGAGAGGAAAGAAAGGGGGACAAGCATTTATATAAAATCTACTATGTGCCAGGTACTGAGCTAAGTGCTTTTTATACTTTCTTTTTTTTGGCAGGACAATTGGGGTTAAGTGACTTGCCCAAGATCACACAGCTGGTACATGTGTCAAGTGTCTGAGGCCAGATTTGAACTCAGATCCTCCTGACTCCAGGGCCAGTACTCTACTCCCTGTGCCACCTACCTGCCCCCCTAAGTGCTTTTTATAGATATTATCTCATTTGATCCTTACAATTACCCTGTGAGGTAGGCACTGTTTTTAATCCCTATTTTGTGGTTGAGGTAACTGAGGCAAACAGGCTGAGTGACTTGCCCAGGGTCACAGAGCTAGTGAGTGTCTGAGGCTGGATTTGAACTTAAGTCTTCCTGACTCTAGACTCATGATGATGTAAACCCAAATATGAGCATAATGAATATTCAGTTTCTCAAAATTCAGATCAACTAATATTTATTGAGGGCTTACTAAGTGCAAACTCCTTTGATAATCTTTGTGGGGAAGATCAGGAATTCAAAGACACAGTCACCGTATCAAAGACTATAATCTAGTTGTGGAAACGAGCATGTAAAAATCAAAATAACATTTCAAGACAATTAAAATGTTGTTGCAAGTTATTCCATTATTAATTCATATATATAATCCCCAACAAGCATTTATTAAGTACTTTATTATGTAGGAGTCGCTGTTGTAAATATTGGGAATACAATGAAAGGCAAAATTATGGTCCTTGCCCTCACTTTCATAGAGGAGATAATCTACAAAAATTATCCATATATAAGATGTGGACAGTGTAAATGGAAGATTATATATATAAGCATATATATGTGTGTATATATAAGCATATATATGTATATATACACATACATACATACATATGTGTATATGTATGTATTCTAAGGTGAGTCAGTAGATCCTTTCAGACTAGAGTAGGCAGAGAAGGCTGTGGTTGAGGTAGTCAGTCAATAAACATTTATTAAGTACCTACTATGTGCCAGGCACTGTGCTAATCTCCAGGGATAGAAAAAGAGTTGGACTGTCAGCCTCTGCCTTCAAGGAGCTTACAATCTAATGGAGGACACCACAAACAAAAAAAGAACTCAAACAAGTCACATATAGGATAAATAGGAAGCCAATGGGATTTGGGAAGACAACAGAATTAAGAAGGATTGGGAAAGGCTTTCTGTTGAAGATGAGATTTTACTTGGGAAGGGAGGGAAGGGAGGGAAGGGAGGGAAGGCAGTAGGTGGAGATGAGGAGGGAGAGCATTCTAGGCATGGGGACAGGCAGAGAAAACCACCAGAGGTGAAAAATGTAGTGTTTTGTTCATGAAAGAGCCAGGAAGCTAGTGTCACTGGATCCAAAAGAACATGCTGGGGAGTAAGGTGTAGGAAGACTGGAAAGGTAGGAGCGGGGCTAGATTATGAAGGGCTTTGAATGCCAGATAGAACATTTTGTATTTGATCCTGGATGCAATAGGAAGACACTGGAGTTTATTGAGTAGGGGTGTGACGTGGTTGGTCCTACACTTTCAGAAAGTCTCTTTAGTAGCTAAATCAGTTGGGAATGAGGCAAGCGGACCCATCAGCAAGCTATTGTAATAGTCTGGGTGTGAGGTGATGGTGGCAATGTCCAAGGAGAGAAAGTGACATAAATAAGAGATGTTGCAAAGGTGAAATTGATAAGTCTTGGCAACAGTATGGATATGGAGGGTGAGAGATAGTGAGAAGTTGAGGCTGACATATGGGCTGCAAGCCTGAGGGACATGAAAAAATAGTGTTGACCTCTGCAGTGACAGGGAAGGTTTAGGGGGAAAGATAATGAGTTTGGTTTCAGACATGTTGAATTTAAGATGTCTCAAACTAGACATCCAGTTTGAAATGTGTGTAAAGCCATTGGAAATGAAAGATTAAATGTCAGTAGTGAACTTAGGGAAGGTTAGATAGATTTGAGAATCATGAGGCTAGAGATGGTAATTAACGTCTTTGGACCTAATGAGATCCCAAGTGAAGTAGAAAGAGAAGAGACTAGGCCCCAGGTAAAACTCTGTGAGATGCCTATAGTTAGGCGGCATGGTCTAGATGAGGATCCTGCAAAGGATGCTGAGAAGGATTGGTCAGATAGGTAGAAAGAGAACCAATGGAGAGTGATAAGTGGGAGTTTTTGCTGTTATTTTTTCTTTTGGAGTGCTTCTCAGCACTAAGGCAACCAAGTGCCTTTGATTTCATCTTGCCTTTGTTTGAATCAAGTGTTCGCTGATCTGCTTAAGTCACAAGAAAGCCCAAGTCACATGAGTTTGATTCACATAGTGGTGACAACCTCTGACCCTGAAGAAGTGTATTCTGAGGTTAGCATTTTGCTTTGGGGCTCACTCATTGGAAGAGCGTTCCTGTGATTTGGCCAGATGAGACTTTGGGTAGTTGTTAAAGAGCCCCCTGGCTTTGAAAACCCAGATGTTGGTGCTTCTCTCTCTGGTAACTATGTGTGTATTGCTATGGACAGACAGAAGCCCTGTCTGCTGATTTGTGTTATTTTCTCTGCTTATATAATTTCTGCTTATAATTTCTGTTTGTGTTTTCTCTGAAGTTTAGGGTGCTGACTTTTTCCACTGAACTAAGTGAATGATATATGTATGTTTAATTACAGTGGGATTGTAAACTCCTTAAAGTTGCTTTCCTTAGAAAAGCAGATCAAAGAACCAGTGCTAGCAGCCCTGGTGTTATTGGTCTTACAACATTGTTATCATTATTGTTGTTACAGATGGAAGGATGAAGTGAGAATTTCGGGGGTTTGGGGGAGTTGTGGGCATGTTTGTAGGAAGTAGAGAAATAGTCAGTAATTTCAGATATTGAAAATAAGTGATAGAGTGGGGATGACCAAAGGGACTATTTGTTGGAGGAGACCAGATGTAATGAGATCTCTTGAGCAGGAAGCGGAGTTAGCTTTGGTAAGGACTAAGGCCATCTCATCATGTGAGATGGGTGAAGGAAGAAATAGTGTCAGAAGGCATATGAGTGATATGAGATAAGGAAGAGGAGAGAAGAGAGATTCCATGGCTAATGGCCTCATTTTTGCCTGTAAAATATGAGGTAAGATTCTCAACTAAGAGGGTCAGGGGGGCATGGGAAGTTTGAAGGGAGATGAAAAGTTTTGGAAGAGCTTCTGCAGAGAGTGTGATAGTGAGCTGATGTTGATATATAGTAGGACAACCTGACAGCAGTGAAGGTCTAGTTGATATTGTGTAGTATAAATTTACAGGGAATTTGATAGTCATGTAGTTTTCTCCATCTTTGTTCAGCAATATGCGTGTAGAAGTGAAGGTGGCAGGTGATGGGAGTGATCCAATGCTGAGGCATGAGTGGGCATATTTAGGAAAAGGGGGCTAGGGGTTAAAGAGAATATGACAGCGTAGAGTTAAATTGGCTCACCAAGAGATCAAGGAAAAGAGGATAGAGTGGGTGGTGGAGAGGACATGCCCTGAGTAAGAATTGAGGGGTCAAGGAATTGGAGGTCATGATGTGGATGAAGAGTGGGGTTAGATAAGGGATAACCTCCTAGGGATGAAAAGCCAATAGGTTATTGTAGGTTACTGGGATTTTAGAATTTTAAAATGTGGAGATGGCAAGACCAAGGGAATGGCTATCTCTGTGTGTGGCTGAAGTGCAGTGGATGAATAGGTCATGGGAAGTGTTATTGTTGTTCATCCTTCATTTTTGAAGAGGACCAATGACATAATAAGGGTGATGTCTTGACTCTTGCTTGAATTGGATTTAAGTGAGGTAGAAGCTGTGCAAAGTTGTCAGCCTCACATTGATTTATGGGAAGTGAATTGGTTGAGGAACTGAATGGTTAACGTATTCGTGAAAAGTCTTTATGCATGTTGAAGTCCCCATTATGAGGGCAGCAGTTGGGGAGGAGAGAAAAATTGCAAGTCATGTACTGAACTCATTGAGGAAGGAAGAGGAGTGACCTAGAGGACTATAGACAATAGTTACTAGGATTTTGATTGGGCAATAGAGATAAATAGCATGAATCTTAAAGGAGGAGAGGTTACTGAGTGATGGAGGTAGAGAGAAAACCAGGAAGAGATAATGAGGAGCAAGGAGTATTCCAACTCCCCTGCCTCAATCAGTGAGCCAAGGAGAACGATTAAAGGTGCAGTTAGTACTGTAAAGGGTGGCTAGGAAGGCCATGTCATCAGTGAGGAGTCAGATTTCTATAATAACCAGAAGATGGAAGGAGCTAGAGACAAAAATATTTAGGATGAAGGGAAATTTGTTGCTTTTGATTTGAACTGACTTTAAAGGAGGGATTGAACTTGGGGTACATAGGGTAAGGAGGACATGACGTAAAAAATGAGCAAAGGAAGGAAGTAGGAAAGTATGAGATATGTCCAAGAGTAAGTGAATTAACCAACCTGTCTCAAGTTGAATAAATGATCATAGTAGGATAACAGAGGGAGATAAAGAAGAAAAGATGGAGACCAGCTTGTATAAATATTTGAATGCCAGATTAAAGAGTTTGAATTATAGGCAGTGGGGAGTCTGATGCCACTGGAGACTCTTTTAAATGTCCTTGACTCTACGAGGTTTGCCTGACCTGGATTTTGGAGGTTGTCTGGCTCTGGAAAAATGACTTGTCCTACAAATTGAAAATGGGAAACATGAATAATCACTTTCTTTTTCCCCCAGGGCTATCGTTAACACTTCTTATTTTCTAATTAAAGAAGAAATGTGTACAGTGCATGATGAGGAATGCCAAGAAGATAACAGAACTGGTTGAGAATGGGGGTGTGAATAATTGTCAATGGAGTCAATGCTCCTGGGGCCATTTTCCATTCTTCTCATGGCTTTACATAACATTTGTGCCTTCAGATGATGACTTAAATACCAATGCTGGAGCAAGAATGATGAAAAGACCCTGCATCTTCTCCATTAGGGAACAGTGGAGCATTTTGAGCAGGATCCCACCTTCTTCCACCTCACACATGATGATGAAAATGATTATTTATTAGATTTTCATTTTTTCCCTTTTTGAAAAAAAAAACACAGTTTGAAATATACTTAGAGATGCTTGTTTCTCCTGCTGGCTGATGCTGTCTTCTTGGGTACTAAATCAGTATTGATGGAGTAAGGATGATTTATGGAATTTATGCAATGGGAGAGTTCTACTCCTTTGATGATGCATTACTGTGATACATCATAAGGGCAATCCTTCACCAATGATGCTTTTACTCAAAATGGGCCTCTTACGAAGAGGGAGGTATGGAAAAACCAGGCCAGATATGTATGTTTTTTAATCACAATTTCTTTTATGAAAGAAAATTCAGGTATTTCTTGGCATGGGGTTGCCTACCATTTCTTTTTATTAGGTCTAATTGGAGTAAATTATTTTGGTCATGCAAATTTCATTTTTTAATAGCACATACATAAGCATACCTGCCAGATTATTCATGCTTGACTCTTGAGATGGGAGTATCTTGCTTTCCTTCATCTTTAGTGATAATGGCTATTCTTCAGTGTGGGAATGTGCCTGGAGTGTAATCTGCCTGAGAAACATTCCTGAAGGATAGAAATAGGACAAATATGAATTGGTAGAATGTTACCTTTTGCTTGCCCATGAATATGTTTACTATGTGCAACATATTATAGATATAAATCACTTTGCAAACAATAAGTATTAGATAACTGTCAGTTATCATTTTTTGTTATAGTATTGTCGGTTTGTCTGGATTTCTATGGAATATAGTATTCCACTGTATTAGCAAGGCAATAATCACAGTATAGACGATAATTGTCAATATGTCTATATAGTTCTGTATTGCAAAATATAAGAAACTCTCCAGATAGAAGGTAGAAAAAGTAAACCATTCATTCAGAGACTAGAGGACCAGGTCCCAAAACCAGTAAGTCCAACCCATTCAAGCAGCAAATTCCAGAACCAGTAAGTCCACTTTATAATAACAGCAAAGAATCTAAAACATGACATCGAAGCAGGGAGCCAAGCCATTACATAAACTTTCTGGCCCCTGCTGGAGCCTTGCCACCAACGATCACTCACATTACAGCTAGCACACATCTGCTCTCTCCCTCAGCTCTAATCACTCTCTACGCATTTCCTGTGGCACATTTTCCTTTTCTTCTCAGTAAGCTCCTCCCACCACATGTGACCTAGGCTTTCTATGACATGAGCAGGTCACATGGGCCTATTAATTGATGGGAAAGATCTTCAAATTTAAATTACCATTACATCCACCTAAGTGAATCTTGGGGATAACTAAAGCTGTTTTTTAATGAACATCTTGATAAAATGTAACATACGCTCTCCTGTCTCACTACAGATCTCTGAAAATGTGAAATGAGATTTAATCTCTTCGATGATGACTCAAATTCATTGTCAATATCAATTATTGAACTGTCTTGTAACCTACTGAATACTTCATGGTGTTATGTGCTCCCACACTAAGTGACCCCAGATTGCTGTATTTTGATAGTTCTTCTATTTGTCTTCCTCTAGCAGACTTTCTCTCTTTGGATGTTTTTAATCAGCTGTCCAGTGGGACAAAATTGTTATACAAATCTCCTATATTACCTGTTATTTTATCACTAATGTTTACATGCTTCATTAGTTACATCTAGTATTGACAATACTAAATCATTAGATTCTAATTGAGGCCTAACTGGATTTCAACCCTTTTCTGAGGCAGTAAAGTGAACAGGCTTTGTGAAAGTCGTTTTGTGACTCATTGCTCAGAGACTTTTCCATTTACTTCTGCATTTTTGGATAGTTTTGAATAAATTGTTGGGTTTTGGTGAAGTTTGGATTATCCATCATTTAGGAAACTAGATAACTGTTGGCTTATCCTTGAAAAAGAGATAACATAAAGAGTAGAATACTATTTATTAAGTAAAAGATGTTGGCAAAAAGGTGCAGACAGAAAAAATAGACTTGGTAGCTAATCTTGATCAATTTGTAAAACACACTTAAAATGTTATAAAGTGCACACCACTGATCTAATATGCTGTTCATATCTCTGGACAAACATGGATCTTCAATCAAACTTCAGAAGATTAAGTCAAGGTCTTCTTGGCCGCTTCTCTTGAATTTTCACTAAGTCTGAACGGGCCTTTCCCTAGCCAGGAAAAATGTGAGCAGGTCCTAATATTGATTACTATGAAGTTGAAGGAAAATGCCTTTGCTGTTATAGATACCTTTCAATTGTCAAACAATCGACAAGTATTACTTGACACCTACTTTGTACCTACCACTGTACTAGGCGATATAAGAACATAAGAAATAATTCCTTACCTTCAAAGAATTTATAGTCTGTAGGAGGAGACAAAAATCTAGGAACTCTAAACACCTTTAGAGAACAAGACAATATGGAAGAGGGAAAATTCTATCTTAATGGAGAGCAAAGACATATTTTTCAGTGAAGGAAATTTAAAATTTATTGGGTAGTACATGGGTAATGTGTTATGTATTCATACTTGAACATGGGTTCATCTAATGACCTGGAAATTCATTTAAAATTCATATTTTATTCTGTAAAAAACATTAAGTATAAAAAAGGGAGGGTGAGAATAATATGATGACCTGACTCATGAAGCAATAGGAAGCTGTCCCGTCTCCTTTCTCACTTTTGTATAATTCCTTCCTGCAACTCCTGTTCTCAGATGACCATGTGACATGATTAACAAAAAAATGAAGACAGTGCATAAGTAGAGGGTTTTCTGTTCTAATCAAATGCAATACAATATATCCTGATCAATATACATAATTGTGCATCCCACACAAAAATTTAACATAAATATTATTTGTCATATGGAATGAAAAGTAATTATTTTATGTGGACAAACCACATTTTCACTTTTTCTTTTTGTATTTCTATGGTATTTTTCAGTATTTGTAATTACTATAATGTATCTGTAAATGTTTCAGCATCTGTAATCACAATCATGCTAACATTGATTCTAACATTGCCTTATCATCATCATCATCGTCGTCATCATCATCATTATTGTCACCATCTTTCCATTCTTCATATCTCTCTAGGGCCATGCGATTCTAATTTGTAAGAGCCTATTATATCTAACTATATCCCAAACCATATTTCATCCCCAATCATCTTCTTGTCATTCTGCCATTGTTTCTGGAAATGGAGTGTCAGTCAATTGCCCCAATGCTTCACTCATCATTCCTGTGAATTCTCAGGCAAAACAAGTTTCTTTGGCCATGTCTTCCCTGTATGTGTTTTCTCTCTCTATTAAAATATAAGATCCTTGAGTGTAGAAAGGATCTTGCTATTACATTTCTCTCTCTAGAACTTAGCATATTGTCTTGCACACAGTAAGAACTTAATAAAATCTTTTAAAAATTAATTTGTTATTTTGTCATCCAAAAAAGATCCTGAGGTCATTATGGACTGAAAATAAGCTTAGAAAAGATAATTGTAAAGTCTTGAAGCTGTGTTTAAAACTCAGCTGCTCGGGTAAAAGAGTAGAAAGATGTGAGTGATAGTTTACTTGGGATATGAAGTCATTGAATGATGTAACAGAGAAGTCAAAAAAGTTAATGTGCTGTAAGGCTGTATTAATGAAGTGTTAAGTTTAAAATGGGTGGCACCTACTTTCAGATCATATCTAGAGTGCAACAGGTTTCAATTTTGTTTAGCACATTTTAGAAAAGATATTGACAAAAGTGTTCATCCAAAGAAGGAAAGCTGGGATGGTGGGGGGACTGGACACAATGTCTTGAGAATTTGTGGGAGAAATTAGAGATTTTTAGTCTAAAGGAGTGAAACCTCATGGGGAATGCAATAGCAGTCTTCAGCTATTTGAATTACTGTTAGATGAGAGATGAATTCCACTTATTTTGCTTAGGTCAAAAGATCAGAATTATGAATACTCAAGCAGAAGTTGCATAGAGCCACAATTGGGTTTGTTATAAGGAAAAAGCTTAGCATTGTACTAAAGTGCAGTGTCTAACCCCGAGAGGTGGAATTTATTCTAGAAATGCAGGGCTGGTTCAATATTAGGACAACCATCAGCATAACTGACCATACCAATAACAAAAACAACAAAAATCATATGTTTATATCAATAAATTCAGAAAAAAACCATTGATTAAAATGTTACACTCATTCCTATCAAAGTAAAAACCCTAAGAAATCGTAGGAGTCAATGGAGCCTTTATTGAAATGATCAGTTGGATCTATCTAAAGCCATCAGCAAGCATTATCTTTAAGAGGAATAAACTTGAAGCCTTCCCAGCAAGATAAGGAGTGAAGTGAGGATATCTACTGTCACTATTATTCAAATACTAGACATTCTAGGTATACTAAGAGAAAATAAAAAGAGGCTGAAGCAATAAAAAGAAGCAATGAGGAAAAAAAAACATTACTCTTTGCAGATAATATGATGGCATACTTAGAGAACCCTAGAGAACTGACTTACAGAACTTGTTGAAACAACTCACAACTTCAGCAAAGTTTCAGGATATAAAATAAACACATATAAATCATCAGTGACCAACACCTTCCAGCAGGAAGGGATAGAAAGAGAAACTCCATTTAAAACAACTGCAGACAATATAAAACACTTGGGAGTCTACCAAGAAAAACCCAGGGATTATATGGATACCTTTTGAAAACACTTTTCAGGTGGTGACTTGAAAACAGAGACTTGCTTGAACTCTCCCTCAGATCCCTCCAACCACCTGTAAAAATGACTCTAGACAAATTCTAGAGCTACAGAACCCACAAAATGACAGAGTGAAAAAAAGTCTCTAGCCCAAGATGGCCTGGATGGTTGCTGGGAAGGGTCTATCGCACCATGCTGGGAGCAGAGTGCAGCCTAGAGTAGGCCTCACCAGGACAGACCAAGTCAGAGCAGAACAGGTGGAGTAGGCCTCTGGGCCCTGAATCATTGAGCTGTGGCAATTTCCAGACTTTTCAACCCACAAATGCCAAGAACTATGGAGCAGGTCAGTGGGAAAACTGTTGGAACTGGGTGAAAGAAGTGTGTGATCTAGGCCCAGCCCTGGGGCAGGGGCGGTGGCTGCTTCCAGAGCTCCAGACCTACAGATGGTGGGGGGAATCAAACAGCTGATCAGAGCAGGACTGCAGGGATCTCTTTGCTGGTGCTGAGGCAGCATTCTCTTGCTTTGACCTTCTTGGATCTCTGTCATGGTCCTGGTTGGCAGTCCTTGGGGGAGGAGGAGTGCTGGGATGGCAGAGCTTGTAGTGGATGTGGAGAGGGAGTCCTCCTGGTAGTTACATGGCAGAAAGGAGTGCTTGCACTCACATACCAGAGCACAGGCCAGGAGAAGAGTATCATGCCACCTCAGAATAGAAATAGCTCTGAAAACAGCAGTGCAAAACCCCTGAAGCTTGGGACAAAGCACTCTGTATTCTGAAAGCAGTCATACCCTGAGAAAGAGCTCAAAAGCCAAATAATTGGCTGGAAAAATGAGCTGGAAATGTAAAAAGACTCAGACTATAGAATCTTGCTTTGGTGACAAAAAGATTAAAACATACAGCCAGAAGAAGTTAACAAAGTCAAAGATCCCATATCAAAAGCCTCCAAGAAAAATATGAATTGGTCTCAGGCCATGAAAGAGCTCAAAAAGAATTTGGAAAAGCAAGTAAGAGAAGTAGAGGAAAAATTGGATGAGAAATGAGAATGATGTGAGAAAATCATGAAAAACAAGTCACCAACTTGCTAAAGGAGACCCCCAAAATACTGAAGAAAATAATACCTTAAAAATAGACTAACCCAAATGGCAAAAGAGTTCCAAAAATCAATGAGGAGAATACCTTAAAAGGCAGAATTGGCCAAATGCAAAAGGATGTCCAAAAGTCCACTGAAGAAAGTACTGCCTTCAAAATTAGAATAGAGCAAGTGGAAGCTAGTGACTTTATAGAAATCAAGAAATTATAAAACAGAACCAAAAGAACGAAAAAATGGAAGACAATGTGAAATATTTCATTGGAAAAATCACTGATCTGGAGAATAGATCCAGAGGAGGGACGATGATTAAAAAAAGAGCATAGACATCATCTTTCAAGAAATTATCAAGGAAATCTGCCCTGATAATCTAGAACAAGAGGGTAAAATAGAATGGAAGGAATCCACCGATTGCCTCTTGAAAAAGGTCCCAAAAAGAAAACTCCTAGAAAGTAAGGGGAAAGGGACAAGAAGGGGAGTGGGGCAACAGAAGGGAGGGCAGACTGGGGAAAGGGGCAATCAGAATACATGCCACCTTGGAGTGGGGGGGAGGGTAAAAATGGGGAGAAAATTTATAACTCAAAATCTTGTGTAAATTAATGTTGAAAACTAAAAATGAATTTAAAAAATACTCCACCCTTATTGAATAAACTGAAACTGTGGTAAGAGAGAATATCTCAACACAGTAAAAAATACATATTTTTACAAATAAAAAAACACTTTTCACACAAATAAAGAAAGATCTTAACAATTGGAGAAATATTAAATTGCTTATGGGTAAACCAAGCCAATATAATGAAAAAGACAATTCTATCTAAGTTAATTTACTTATTCAGTGTGATAGCAACCAAATTATGAAAAAAAGTTATTTTATAGAGCTAGAAAAAATAGTAACAAAACTCATCTGGAAGAACAAAAAGTCAAGGATATCAAGGTAATCAATGAAAAAAATGTTAAATAAGGTGGCCTTGCAGTTCCAGATGGGGATTAATGGAATAGATTAGGTACATGGCACACAGTAGTAAAAGAGTAGCTAGGTGGTGTAGTGGATAGAATGCTGGTCCTGAAGTCAGGAAAACTCATCTTCCTGAGTTCAAATCTGGCCTCCAACATACTAGCTGTGTGACCTTGGTCAAGTCATTTAATTTTGTTTCCCTCAGTTCTTCATCTTTAAAATGAGCTAGAGAAGGAAAAGACCAACCACTCCAGTACTTTGCCAAGAAAACCACAAATGTAGTCACAAAGATTCTTTCACAGCTGAAGTAACTGAACTATAAAACAATAGTAAATGGCCATAGTAATTTAGTGTTTGATAAACTCAAACATCTGAGGTCAAAATGGATAAATGATTTAGACATAAAGGGTGATATTATAAGTAAATTAAAGGTACATGGAAAAATGTAACTGTCAGATTTATGGATAAGAGAAGAGTTTATGAGTAAAGAAGATATAGAGAGGATTGGATAATTTTAATTACATGAAATTAAAAGGCTTTTGCACAAATAAAACTAAAGCAGCCAAAATTAGAAGGAAAACAGGAGACTTGGAAAAAGTGTACACCAAGTTTCTCTGACAAAGGCCTTATTTCTCAAGTATATAGGAAACTGGGCTGAATTTATTAAAAATAAAAGTTGATAAACAGTCAAAAGACATGTACAGGCAATTTTCAGAAGAAGAAATCAAATTTATCAATAGTCATAAAAAAATCTTCTAAATTACTACTGAATAGAGAAATGCAAATTAAAGCAACTCTGAGATACATCACACCTATCAGATTAGCTAACAAGACAGAAAAGGAAAATGACAAATGCTGGAGAGGATGTGGAAAAATTGGGACAATTATGAACGGCTGGTGGAGTTGTAACCTAGTCCAATCATTCTGGAGAACAATTTGGAACTATGTCCAAAGGGCCATAAAACAGTGCATACCCAGCAATATCACTACTAAATCTATATTCCAAAAAGATAAAAAAGGCTGGGGGAAGGACCTATTTGTACAAAAATGTTTATAGCAGCTTTTCTTGTGGTGGCAAAGAATTGGAAGATAAGGGGATGCCTGTCAATTAGGGAATGATTGAACAAGTTGTGGTATATGATGGTGATAGAATGCTATTGTGCTAAAAGAAATGATGAACAGGATAATTTTAAAAATATGAACTTACAGAAATTGAAATGAGCAGAACCAGGAGAACGTTATACACAGTAACATCAATATAGTAAGGATGATCCACTGTGAAAGATTTAGCTACTTTGATTAAGATTATGATATAAGATTCCAAAGGACCCATGATGAAAAAGGCTATCCACCTCTACAGAGAGAACTGCTGAACTCTGAATGCAGATTGAAACACACATTTAAGAAGCTTTTTATTGTTTCATTTTGTGTGTTTTGTAATAGGACTAATATGGAAATATGTTTTGAGTGACTTTACATGTATAATTGATATCAAATTGCTTGCTTTCTTAAAAAGTGGAGTGGGGCTGGAAGGAGGGAGAGAATCTGGTGCTCAAAATGTTAAAAAATGAATGTTAAATTTTTTTAAAAAAAACTTATAATTGGGAAATATTTAATGAAATAAACAAAAATAATTATTAAAAAACCCTATTATCTCTCCATCATTCAGTACTTTTTCAGGCCATTCCACTTACTGTATCTTAATGTTGCTCCTTCTCTAAATTCAACACAATAATTAGCCATTTCAATTCAGCACTGTGCTCTGCCACTGAATCTTTTTTTCCTGCTTGTCCTATTGTTACTTATTTCTTGCCAACTCTCAGATCTGATTTATTTCCACCACCCACCTCCTCTAATCTTACTCATTACCCATTGAATATAGCCAGATGAAATCTCACAACAGTATTGGTGAGGTATGTTACAAATTCATATTATCCAACATCAATGATCTCTACTTTAGCAAGCCAGTCCTTATAGTCTTCATTAATTGAGTATCTATCTTACTTTGCACAGAGGCTCTTCCAAGCCTTTTCTTCCCTCCTCAAACTTCTCACAGTTCTCCCTTCCGCGGATCCTTTCACCTCTCCCTCCCACCTTGTGTAATCCCCTCCTGTCTTCTTTAGAAGATGGCATCCCCAGTCATCCCCACTCTTTTTTCAGATCTACAACTTCTTTCAATGAATTGGTTTTTTTCTGACCACCTTCAAACATGCGGATCTCTACCATCCTTAAAAATGAACAAAAAACTTTCCCCAGACCCTATCATGCCCTTGAGCTATCTTCCTATATCTCTGTTCCCTTTTTTTCTGCCAAACTCCATCACTTCCTCTCTTCTGAGTAACTCCTCAAGCATTTACAGCCCATCTTCTTCATCCCTCAACTGCAGCTGCTCCCTACAAAGTTACCAATGGTCTGTTATTGGCCAAGTCCGATTTTCTCAGTCCTTATCCTTCTTGAGTCATTTGCTGTATTTGATATTGTTAAGCAATCTCTGCTTCCTGATACTGTCCTCTTTCTGGGTTTTGGTGACACCGACTTGCTCCTAATTAGTATTCTCTCCACTCTATTGATCTCAATCTGTCTCTCAATGCTCATCATCCATATCGTGTTCCCTAAGTGTTGATGTTTCTCCCTTCTGTCGTAGGTCCTTTCTTTTTCTCCCTCTACGTGTTTTCTTTCTTGGTTACTTCATCAACTCCCAAGGGTGTAGACTTGGCAAATAAGACACCATTGGTAACTCTGGAGGGTGCAGTTTCAATTGAGTGATGAGGTAAGAATCCAGACTGCAAGTGCTTGAGGAGTTACTGAGAGAAGTGGAAGTGGTGGAGTTTGGATAAAAAAGGGAACAGAGATATAGGGAGATAGCTTGAAGGCATAGGTTTAATTATTATCTCTATGTAGATGACGCCTAGGTTTATACATGCTCTTCCCTGAGCTTCAGTCCTGTATCACCAATCATTTATGGGGTATTTCAAATTGATGTCCTGGAGACATTTTAAATTCAACATGTCTAAAAATGTGTTCATTGCCATTCCTGCTAAAACTTTTCCTCTTCCAAACTCTTTTTTTTCCTGTGGAAGGCACTGTCATTCTTCCAGTCTCAAAGATTTGTAACCTCAGCATTACCAATGGCTCCTCCACTTTCCTTTACCACATACATTCAATCAGTTGCCAGTTCTTGCCAGATGTACCTTTACCACATTTCCTGCATCCAACCTCTTCTCTCTATGCACAGAGCTATCATCTTAGGTCAGGTCCCCATAGCCCCTCATTGTAGCAACCTCCTAACTGGTCTCCCTGGCTCAAGTTTCTCCCCACTCTTATTCTACACAATACTGCTAAAGTTAATTTTCCTTGCACACAGATCCAATCATCTAACTCCTCTGCTCGATCATTTTCAATAGCTTCATATTGACTCTGGGATAAAATGTAACTTTTTCTGCTTAGCTTTTGAAGCCTTATACAACCTTGTCCCAATATAACTTTTCATTCTCTCTGGATGTTTCTCCTCTTTCTGCACTCTATGATCCATCCAAACTGGCCTTCTCTCTGCTCTGCACAGATGACATTCTATTTCCATCTAGTATCTTTGTGCAGGCCATTCTTCATGCTTGGAATATATTCCCTTCTTACCAGTGGCTCACACAGTGTGTCTCTTCTTTAAGATGTAGGTCAAAACAGAATTCTCTGTAAAAATTCTTTCCTGATTCCTCCAGTCTCTAGCTCTACCTCCCAAATATGTTGCCCTTAAGCATTTTGTATTAATTAACTGTGTAACTTGGATTTCAAAATTATAGTATGCTGCATAAGACTTTCCAAATTGGAGAAGAGAACTTGACACTATGTACCTTTATAAAAGGTAGAATTGCTGTAGGAGTTTTGGAGAGGGGAAACATCTTGGGGAAAGAAAGAAGAGATAGATGGAGAAAGAGAGAAATGGAGAGAGAGAGAGAGAGAGAGAGAGAGAGAGAGAGAGAGAGAGAGAGAGAGAGAGAGTTCCAGACTCTGGAACTTCAGGAAGGAGAAAGAGAGTTGATGTCTTGAAGACTTGTATAGGTAAAATGGATCATTAGCATTTCTCTGATTTTCAGCCTAAGTACCTAAAGACTTCAGAAAATTTTCCCTTGGATGAGATCATGGCTTCTCCCTCTAGCTTGAGCAAGATTCCAGTTCATTCCCATCTGAAAAATTTATTCACTTGTGTATTTTCTGATATATTCTACTCCATATATCTTCAATTTCTGTTTATTATCTGCTTGGATAATGAGTTTACTCACTAGTCGCTTTTTGTTTGGGTCTTTCGTGTAACTTGTATATTGTGGAAGTGGACAATCCCGTGAGTATACATTTGTCACCCTCTACCTTTAAGGGATAGTGAGCAGGGAATCCAGCAGCTTTGTTGCTTTTAGATCTAAAAAAGATAATGCCACTAGACCAGTAATATTTAGGGGTTCAGATACATGTAATTCTAGCTCAGGATTACATTTCAGAGGAGAACAAAGAAAGCAGTCCTCAAGGGCTCTTCTCTTTGTCTCCTCCAAGCAGCAATCAAAAGTCTCCCTTGGAGAGAGATGAGCAAGATTCCAGAGCCCCTTGTCCATGCCCCTCCATGAGTCTCATTTATTTTTAAAAATATTTTATTTTTCCCCAATTACATGTAAAACATTTTTAACATTCATTGTTAAGTTTTGAGTTTCAAATTCTATCTCTCCCTCCCTTCCCTGCCTCCTCCCTGAGATAGTAAGCAATCTGATATAGATTATATACTTATGTAATCATGTAAAATGTAGCCATATTAGTCATTTTGTCAAAAAAAACTCAAACAAAACAAAAAATAAAGAAAGTGAAAAAACAGTATGCTTTGTCTGTATTTAGATGCCTGAAGTTCTTTCCCTGGAGGTGAGTAGCGTTTTTCATCATGAGTCCTTTGAGATTGTCTTGGAACATTTTATTGAACAGAATAGCTAAGTCATTCACAGTTGTAACATGCTACTGTATATAATGTTCTCCTGGTTCTGCTTACTTCACTCTGTATCAGTTTGTGTAAGTCTTTCCAGGTTTTTCTGAAATCATCCTGCTTGTCACTTCTTATAGCACAATAATATTCCATTGCAATTATATATATATCACCAGCTTGTTTAGCTATTCCCCAATTGAGGGGCATCCTCTCGATTTCCAATTCTTAGCCACTACAAAAAGAGCTGATGTAAGTATTTTGGTACAGTTTCTTTTCCTTTTTAAAATCTCTTTGGGATACAGACCAGTAGTAGTATTGCTGAATCAAAGAGATCACAGTTTTATAGCCCTTTGGACATAGTTCCAAATTGTTCTCCAGAATGTTTGGATCAATTCACAACTCTACCAACAATGTATTAGGGTCCCAGTTTTCCCCATACCCTCCAACATGCATCACTTTCCTTTTCTGTCATATTTACTAATCTGGTAGGTGTGAGGTAGTACCTGAGAGTTGCTTTAATTTGCATTTCTCTAATCAATAGTGATTTAGAGCATTTTTATATGACTATGTGTAGTTTTTATTTCTTCATTGAAAAACTGCTTGTTTGTGAACAAGCCATTTATCAAATGAGGAATGACTTGTATTCTTATAAATTTGACTCAGTTATGAATCCCATTTAGATAACCCATGTGGATACACATATCTAACATGGGCCACACAAACCCCTTAAAATTATATTTGTGATAAATATATTTTGTATGCATTTGTTATCTCTCCTCCCCATTAGAATGTAAGCTCCTTATGTGTAGAGAGCGCTTCATTTTTATCTTTGTATCTCTAGCAATAAGCACAGTACCTAGCACATAGTAGGCACTTAACAAATACTTGTTTATTGATTATCAAAAGAAATAACAAAGTAAGGAAAAGAGGAGGGCTTGGGCCAAAGATGAGGGTTTCACTTTTGTACAGATAGAGTTAATATATGACTCCACTGGAAAAACAAAACAAAACAATAGTCAAGGCATTTATAAGATGTAAAATGTTATACAAACACAAGGAGGCAATGGTAGGCTTGAAAGCCACTTCATTTAAACCAAAATATGGCTATAACGTTATTAAAGTTGATTATATTACCCAAATGGAAAAGGAGGTCCAAAAGACCACTGAAGAAAATATTACCTTAAAAATTAGATTGGAGCAAGTAGAAGTTAGTGACTTGATGAGAAATCAAGATATTATAAAACAGAACCAAAGGAATGAAAAAATAGAAGACAATGTGAAATATCTCATT
>CM053622.1:497978548-497991093 GCA_028646595.1 Phalanger gymnotis | reverse complement strand
AGTTAGTCTTTCCCAACATGAGTGTTGTGGAAGGGTTATACATAATGATATGCATGTGGCCCATATTGAATTGCTTGACTTCTTAGGGATGGTGGTTGGGGAGGGAAGAGGGGAAAGAATTTGGAACTCAAAGTTTTAAAAAAAATAGATGTTCAAAAACAAAAACAAAAAAGGTTTTGCATGCAACTAGAGAATAAAATATACAGGCAATGGGGCATAGAAATTTATCTTGCCCTACAAGAAAGAAAGGGAAAAGGGGATGGGAGAGAAGTGGGGTGACAGAAGGGAGGGCTGACTGGGGAACAGGACAACCAGAATATGTGCCATCTTGGAGTGGGGGGGAGGGTAGGAATGTGGAGAAAATTTGTAATTCATATTCCTGTGAAAATCAACACTGAGAACTATATTAAATAATAAAAAAATAAAATAAAAAAATAAAACAGTGAGTGAACACCAAGAAAAAAGAAAAGGAAGCAATCACCATGGAAGGCCAGAATAGCTTTGTGATTGCATGAAGGAATGAATTAGTGAGAAGAGTATTTATTAAGCTCTATGTACCAAACATTATATTAAATTTTGGGAGTACAAGTCCAAAACACAAAAAAACCCAGCACTGTCCTCAGAGAGTTTATAGTTTAATCAGAGAGACAAACACACAAAGAGCAATGGTGACCAAAAAGGGGCACTTTGGTCTGAAAAATTATAGGGATGGTGAGTGGGGTCATAGAAGAATATATTGATATATTCCATTAAGGAATAATGTTATAGTTGATTTGATTGTCATGGTTTGTGGTTCTTGAACTGAGGTGGAAGGTAGAGAGAATAAATGTACTTGTATGGGAGCAAGGTGGCTAGCTGGGCTATGGAAAAGAAGGCAGGGAACTGGAGGTGAAATGAAAGCTTTTGCTGAAGTAGTGGTTTCAAAGAAGCAGTCAACAATCAGGGAAGTAGACCACAGAGTGGAAGGTTTTCCAAGGCCTCTTGGTCAATGCATGAGCTATGCAGAGGAGACGGCCTGAGAATTAGGAGACCAGGTCATTCCAAACTAACCATATTTTGTTTTGTAGTGGGATCACAAGACTGGTGGAGAAAGGGAAAGCTTTAGAGACAGGTTATCTATATTTTGGCAAAACATTTAACAAAATCTTTCATAAAGGTGTTATTGACAAGATAGAGACATAGGGGTTAGACAATAGCATATTTAGGGGGATTTGGAACTAGTCGAATAGCTTGACCTAAAAGATAGTAATCAATACTTTAATCTTAATTTGGAAGGAAGATTATACCAGAGATCCGTCCTTTCCCCTATTTTATTTAATATTGTTTTAATCAATAACCTGGATAAAGACTTGGTATTCACAATAAATAGCCATGGGGTTTCTGATTTATTTCATTTCTTAATCTTGCACCACACATTTCTGTTATTGTTGCTACTATTACTGTGCTCCCCTATACCAAGTATCACACTGAAGTCATTGGCATTTATATTGACTTAATTTGATGGATTTTTAAAATCACTTTTTTTAGAGAAACTTTCTATTTCTTCATCCTCTATAAAAGATGTTATGAAAGCTGTGATTACCATTTAATGGATCTGATTGCTTGCACTGCAGAGGAATATAATTAAGTGTCGTATGAAATGATGTTTCTTCAATCCCAGCCTTCCATTTCTTTTTCCCACTGACAACCTGTAAGCTTTTCTTCCATTTACTGTCTACTTCTTTAAGCTTATCATCATTTTAAAAGTCAGCATCATTTCTGAAGAAACAGAGGTGGGTTTTACAACATGGAGGGTCATTTTTTTTTGTTTTCAATCTCATTTATAGGTTGCCAAGAATTCATCAGGTAGTAGTCAACCTATTGGTAACAAGCCTGTCCATTAATTTAAAAATGTATTGATTATTTATTTTTATCATTCATTTAAAACAGTTTTTGAATTCCAAGTCCTCTCTCTGTCTTTCCTCCCCTACCTTTTGTGAAAGCAAGCAATGTGATATCAGTTAAACATGTGAAATCATGAAAAACATTTCCACATTAGCAATATTGTGAAAAATCAAGAAAAATAAAGAAAGTTTTAAAATTTATGCTTCAATCTGCATTCAGACTCCATCGGGTTTTTTTTTCCTCTAGAAGTGGACAGCATTTTTCATCATAAATTCTTTGGAATTGTCTTAGATTATTGTATTGATCAGAATAGCTAAGTCATCCACAGTAGATTATTGTATGATATTGCTGTTACTATATACAATATTCTGGTTTTGCTCACTTCACATTGCACCAGTTCATATAAGTCTTCCCAGCTTCTTTTGAAACCATCCTCCTCGTCATTTCTTATAACACAATAGTATTCCATCACAATCATATACTGCAACTTTTTCAGCCATTCCCCAATTGATGGATACCCTCTCAATTTCCAATTCTTTGCCACCAGAAAAAGAGCTGTTATAAATATTTTTGTACAAACATATCCTTCCCTTAGTAAGTTTTGGGGTATCATTCTGTAGAGTTTGTTTTAAGGAAAAATAAGGATTATATTTCATGAAAGTTTTAAAAATAAATGACAAGATTAATAGTTTCATTGTTCAAGGGCAATGAAGAGGAAAGCATTACTCCTACCCCATTTAAAAAATCTCTTTGACATACAAACCTAGTAGTGGTATTGCTGAATCAAATGTACGTGCAGTTTTAAAGCCCTTTGGACATAGTTCCACATTACTTTCCAGAATGGTTGGACTAATCCACAACTTTACCAACAGTGCCTAAGTGTAGCGATTTTTCCACATCCCCTCCAACATGCCAATTTTTTTGTCTTATTAGCCCAATTGATAGGTGTGATTTTGTACCTCAGAGTTGTTTTAATTTGCGTTTCTTTGATCAATAGTGATTTGGAACATTATTCATATTACTACAGCTTTATTTCTTCTGCCTCTCCAGATCCTTTAACCATTTATCAATTGGAGAATGACTCATATTCTCACAAATTTTGTTAAGTTCTCTACATATCTGAGAAATGAGGGCTTTATCAGAGAAATTTACTATAAAGCGAACAGGTTCTTACTTTTCTTCTAAACTTGAATGAATTGGTTTTGTTTGTGTGAAAGATTTTTAATTTAGTGTAATCAAAATTTTCCATTTTCTAGTCTATGATCCTCTCTATCTCATGTGGTCATAAATTCTTTCCTTATCCAAAGATTCTGAAGGTAAAATTTTCTGTTCTCCCCTAATTTGCTTAACATATCACCCTCTATGTCCAAGCATATGTGTATTTTGACCTTATCTTCTTATATGGTGTGAAATACTGGTCAATGCCTAGTTTCTGCCAAACTACTTTCTAGTTTTCCCAGAAATTTTTCTCAAATAGTGAGTTCTTGCCTTGGAAGCTGGGGTCTGTGGATTTATAAAATACTAGCTTAATATGGTTGTTTATTATGGTGTATTGTGCACCTAATCTCTTCCATTGATCCATCACTCTATTTCTTGGCCAGTACCAGATTGTTTTGATGATTACCACTTTGTAATATAGGTCCTGCTAGGCCAGAGGCCAAGATCTATTGATTCCCTTGATATTTTTTGACCTGTTATTCTTCCAGATTAATTTTGTTATTATTTTTTCTAGCTCTATAAAATAATTTTTGGTAGTTTGATTGATACAATACTAAATAAGTAAATATATTGTCTCAGCCTACCCATGAGAAATTCATATTTCACCATTTGTTTAGATCTGTCTTAACTTGTGTGAAAAGTGTTTTGTAATTGTGCTTATATAATTGTCTTGGCAGGTAGATGTCCAAGTATTTTATATTATCTGCAATTATCTTAGATGGAGTTTCTCTATCTCTTCCTGCTGGACTTTGTAATATATAGAAATTCTGATTATTTATATGTGTTTATTTTATAACAACTTTGCTGAAGTTGTTAATTGTTTCAACTAGCTTTTTAGTTGATTCTCTCGGATTCTCCAAGCATAACTTCATACCATCTGCAAATAGTGATAATTTTGTTTCCTTGTTGCTTATTCTTTCTTTTTCTTGTCTTACTGCTATAGCTTAGCATTTCTGTGTTGAATACAATACAATAAAACTCAATACAATACTGAATAATAGTGGTAATAATGGGCATCTTTGCTTCACTGCCGATCTTACTGGGAAGGCTTCTAGCTTATCTCGATTACAGATAATGCCTACCGAATGCCTACTTATCATTTCAAGAAAAGTTCCATTTATTCCTGTACTTTCTGGTGTTTTTAATAGGAATGTCTTATATTTTTTCACAAGTTTTTTCTGCATCTTCTGATGGAATCATGTGATTTTTGTTGCTTTTGTCATTGATATGCTCAATTATGCTGATAGTTTTCCTAACACTGAACTAGCCCTGCATTCCTGGTTTAAATCCCACCCAGTTATAATGTATGACATATTGGTGTAATCTAATATTTTATTTAAAATTTTCATATCAATATTCATTAAAGAAATTGGTTTGCAGTTTTTTTCTCCATTTTTGCTCTCCTTCGTTTAGGTATCAGCACCATATTTATGTCATAAAAGAGTCTCTCCATCATTATCTGGATTGTCCTTAGAAAGTAGACATTGTATACTACCACAGCTATGATCAAAGCCTTACTAGCTTGGCAGAAACCATATTCTATTCTACTGGCATAGTCTTTCTAGAAACCATGGTTGCCTAAATTCTATGATGACACATCAGGGTCAAACTTTTGTGGAGGGGAAAAAGTGTGTAGGAAGCTTGGCTTGAGACCGAATTAAACCAGTTTATCTTCAGAGTATTTATAGAGTAAACTGTAAGGAGGACACTGAATTAATGTAAAAAAAGACAAATTTGAAAGCATTTCCATAGTTAGGTATTTTCATTTTTGTTGCCAGTGGAGCAGGCATATTTAGGCCCTAACATGCCAGTACTCAATCTGCCATAAGAGGAAATGGCACTTAGAAGATGATATTAAGAATGGTGGCCTGCTTTCTCATATCCAGAAAATCTTTATGAGAATATAAAATATGCTCGTCAAGGGCATCCTTAATAAAAGTCTAAGAAAGTTACAGGCAGATTTTTAACACATAGACTTCTACGTTAGAGCACATCCCTACAATCATATAGTCTGCTGAAAGGTATGCAGAATAAGAAATGTCATTGAAATTGTTTTCTAGAGATTGAAAGTTTAGCTAAGAAGGTGATGAGACAGGATGATACCTGGCAAGGATCCCAGAAATCAAGTGGAGGTATGGGTGTTTACAGGTAGAGGGGAAGGAGCCAATAGGGAGGGAGAAATGGAGGAGGAAGAGGAGAGAGACAGACAGACAGACAGAGAGAGAGAGAGAGAGAGAGAGAGAGAGAGAGAGAGAGAGAGGAGATAACAGAGGAGTAAACTATTGGAGAATATGCTATGGGTTGGGATCAAAGATACATATAAAAGGATTTCCCTTGGAAAGGAGAAGGGCCACCTCTTAAGGAGAGTTATTTCATTGACTGCCTAAATATCCTGAGAGTTACTGGCTGGGAGTGGGGGGGAAGTCAGTTTTAATTCCAATAGTCAACCTGGAATAGTGTTTATAGCTGCTTTATGGTCCAAGAAGACAGGAAAAAGAAATAGTGACTATTCTGACATTCAGGAAAGGGTAGACCAGGGCTTAGATAAGCCGAGTAGTTCAAGACATGGTGACACCTAAAGACTAAATAAGAAAATAACAATAAAGTGGTAATGAAACGACAGGGTTTTGCTTAAACCTGCTGGGATAGGACCAGCATTTTCCTGCCCTTTCTTGGTTAATCTTATCACCTCTAATCTCATCACCATGCTGTTAAGTCAAGCCTGAACTGACAGCAACCTCCTTAACCTCCTTTCTCCTCTTATTAAAATGCTAGGGGGTAGAGTACCAAACTTGGTCCAATGAATTCTTTTTAGAGGGCAAAAACAGACTTCTCTCATCTCATTCCACTTCGCAACTGCTGCTCTGTCTGATTTCAACTGCATGGAACAAGGGACTCCCTGGTGTCTCATTATTCCCCTCCCCCACTTTCCTAAAGGGTCATTTCCTACGCTCTCTCCCCACCATTATATTGTAAGCTCTTTGAGACTAGAGATTGTTTTTCTTTTTTTATGTATGATGGCTGTAGAATGTAGCCTATGGCCACTTGTGTAAGAGAAATGGCATAGTATCTATTATTAAGGTTTTGTACAGCCAGCAATAGAGGTAGATTGGGGATATACTGAGGATGACTATTTATAGACAATTTGAATACTCCCTTGGTGTCCTCAAGGAATAAGGAACCAAAGGAAGACCTTGTTAGGTGAAGCATTTGTGGTAGATTTATGAAAACACATGGATGACAATTATAAAGAGTAAGAAGAGCCAGAAAAGCTGCAAAATGCATTGGTGAAGCGACCTCCATCAATAAAACCATAACTTCATGTTTTGAGCACGATCATTTCGAATGCATGCACATAACAAAGCCCATGTAGCATTTCTCAGGGAACTACTGTGGGTAGTTTTTTTGCTTTCCAATGCATCAGGTCGTGTCTAAACCTCTTTGACTGTCCTGCTACTCAAACAAAGGGCACCAAGGCCCCTAGTGACAGTAGTTCCAGTGTAGGTCAGGGCATAGTCTGAAAGAAGAAATAAAACCAAGAATCACGTATAACTCTTAGCAACTATCCCCCAAAAGCATCATGATTTGAAACATTTACAATCCCATCTTCATCCCCCTATCATTTCAGAATCAAATTACCTTTTCCTCATACACAGCATTCCAAAGAGTTGGCCTAGGTTAGAGATTCTGATACTCAGCCGGAGGCTGGCTTTTGCTTCCAGGTTCTGTGGATTGTGTTGGTAAACAAAATGGGCCATTAGCACTCAGTTCAACCAAGTGCCCTTGAAGAGTTTGGCCTTTGTTTCCTTGATTAGATTTGGGTGTCCTTGGCGCCTCCTTGCCTCAGCGGAGGGCCTAGTTTACACATGGGTTTGAGTGACATGTTTGGGACATCAGGGTTTTTAGACCACATGGGTTCAAGTAGACTCTTTGTGATGATTCTAGGTCATGTGGGTAAGTCACATGTGTGACTCACCCTTGACCCTGAAAAAGATATAAAACCAGGGATTGGCTTTCTCTTTTTCGGAGCTCTTACCCACAGCAGTGGTGGCATGAGTGGCTCTGGGACAGCCCTTGTTATGAGCTCCTGGGCTGAACCTAGATTTTGGTAACTATGAATTGTATTTAGTCTGTCTGTGGATGTTTGTAATTTGTTTGTATTTGCTCTGAAGTTCAGGGTGCTGGCTTTTCCCCCTGAACTAAGTGAATGGTATTTGTATGCTGAATTAAAGTAAGCTTGTAAACTCCCTAATGTTGCATTCCTTAGTAAAGCAGATCAAAAGAACCTGGGCTTTTGAAGTGTGCTGGTAGCTTGATTGTTGTTGGGCTTCTCCTGGTTTTTCAGCCCCACAACAGCTGGTAGCCTGATTGTTGAAACATGGATACAGGGACTGTTACTAAAGAAGGGGCTCCATTCTGTCAGTTTCTTCTTTCCAGCTGCCCATGTGTCCTGGATAGACAGGTTGAAAAATGATTTTAAAAATGATTCCTAATCTTGTTCTCTCTTTGAGAGGCTGTGGTACCAAAAGAGCAATGAATCATTGGTAAGAGGCCCTAGATTCTAATTCTTTCTCTAGTATTAACCATTGATGTAACCATGGAAAGTTACTTACCCTACTATTATCTCATATTCTTTATCTATTAAGTAAAAAGGGGTCAGATGACCTCTAAGCTCCTTCTTGTTCTAAATTCATGATGAGAGATCTCTGTACCTCTCCCCCACCAACTCATTTTATTTTTAAAACGAAAATAGCATTTGTTTTTCTTAAGAAAGCAAATGTACAAATAATATCTTTAATATAAGAGAACATGAATTTGGGTTTAGAAAACCTGGGTTCAAGTTCTAGCTCTGCCATTTACTGAGTGACCTTGGCCAGATCATATCTTGACCTTCTTGTCTATGTATCTCAATGCCCTTGTCTCTAAAATGATGGGGTTGGATTAAATGATCTCTAAAACGCTTTCCAAACTTAATATTATGTCATTTTTTTTTCTCCCAAAAAAGTCCTTCAATACCCTCCCCAAACTGCTATGGCACTGAGCCTAAGTACGAAAAGTTTCGTCCCCAAATGATTATATTTCAGAAAGTTTTGAGTAAATGAACACCAGGGGGTTTCTCTGGGATGTTGCAATATATGCTTAACTATAGCATTTGCTGCCCAAGTACACTCAGAGATGATCCCATTATGGGTTTATCCCATAATGAGATGAATATAGAATCTTTATCTCATTAAGGTGCTAACACAGACAATGTGTCTTACCCCAGCTAATGTTCTTCTGAATTTATATATAGAACATTTTGAGAAGGCTTACAGAAAGGGTTTTTGAAGCAATCACAATTTTGAACTTGGATGACTTCTATTTAATATCTAATAAGTAGGCACTCTCTGGTTCTTAAAATTGAAAGTGATAAACTAGTAGTCATTTGCTCAGAACAAATCTTGGAAAAAACATTGGTACACATTCAGGGAGATAATGTGCTCTAAACAACACAACTATCATCTTTCAAAGCTGACTTTAGTTTTACAATAAAACTTTCATTTATCTTACACTTTTATAATGAAGGAAAAGTCAGACCATTCAAAACCAAAGGAGGTCTGGTCAACAATTCACTTAGTTACTTGCAAATGAAAACAATTCATTCTTAACTGGTCTTAGTTCACTTTGTCAAATTGGTTCACATGACAAGCTTAATCCCATTTTAAAGCAAGCAAAGCAGTCAAAGCCTGAAGGAGGCTCTGTGAATTGTGAATGGGTAGAAGTCTAGCTTACTAAAAGATCTATGCCACTCAAATCATTAAGAATCTGAGTGACATATTTTATCTGCTCTTAAGTCTGGTACCATGTCTGCAGTAAGTAATGTAAGGGGTGGCTTTTCCATGGAAATAAATCTAAAATCTCATGCTCATACATAGACTCTCTGTGTATGCCAACCTCAAGCTTTATGAAAACAGAATGCAAATAGTTTCTTGCTAAGCGCCTAGCACAGTGCTTTGGGTATGTATGGTGGACATATTAATATATAGAAATTGCTCTGCAAGTCTTAAAATTAGCTATTATTTTTATTATTGCTTATCATTCTTAATAAATGAATGAGTAAAAAGAAAGAAAAAAGTATAACTAGAAAGTTGGATATAATCTTTTAAATATAGGGCTCTTTTTGGGCCAAAACAGAATAAAATGAAATAGAAATCCCTTTTCTAAGTAAAGAAATAGAGGACCACACTTACGGAGGATTACATATGCCATTAGACATGGTTCACTGGGTTGGTTTGGTTTTAAACTATTTTTCTTTGTCATGAGGGAGGAAGTACATTGGGAAATGAACAATGGAAAAACACAAAAGGTATCAATAAAGCAAAAATTAAATCTAAAATTAAATCTCATAACATCAGGGTTGGAATGGAACCATCTATTCTTACCTGTATCTGAATAGGAATTCCTACTAAAACATCTCTGAAAAGTGGTTTTCTATCATTTACTTGAAGATTTCCAGTAATAGGGAAACATGCTACTCAGCGAGGTAGTCCATTTTTTTTTTTTGCCACTTCTCCATTCTTTGACCCATGGGATCACTTATTTTGATCTTAAAAGGATATTTAGAAAGGGATATGTGAATCTGTTTCCTTGTCATTCATTTAAAAATACATGTTCTATTTTTCCCCAATTACATGTTAAAACAATTTTTTAACTTTTAAAGTTTTGTGTTCCAAATTCTCTCTCCCTCCTCCTCTTCTCCCCACCCCCTCCTGGAGATGGTAAGCAATCAGATATAGGTTTTACATGTGCAATCGTGTAAAACATTTCTATATTAGTCATTTTGTAAAAGAAGCCTCAAATAAAAGAAAAAAGAAAGTGTGTGTCAGTCCGTATTCAAACCATTTCAGTTCTTTCTCTAGAGGTAAATAGTATGCTTCATCATGAGTCCTTTGGGATAGTCTTGGATCATTATATTGCTAAGAATATCTAAGTCATTCACAGGTCTTCATAGAATAATATTGCTGTTACTGTGTGTAGATGTTCTCCTGGTTCTGTTCACTTCACTTTGCATCAGTTCATGTAAGTTTTTCCAGGTTTTTCTGAAATCATCCTGCTTGTCACTTCTTACAGCATAATAATATTCCATTACAATCATATACTACAGATTGTTTAGCCATTCTTCTGTTGATGGGCATCCTTTTGATTTCCAATTCTCAGTCACACAAAAGGAGCTGCTATAAATATTTTTGTACATATAGGTCCCTTACCCCCTTTTTTTGTTGTCTTTGGGATATAGACCTAACAGTGGTAATGCTAGATCAAAGGGTTTTATAGCCTTTTGCGCATCCTTTCAAATTGCTCCCTAGAATATTCGGATCAGTTCACAACTCTACCAATAATGCAATAGTGTCCCAGCTTTCCCACATCCCCTTCAACATACATCATTTTCTTTTTTTATCTTATTAGTTAATCTGATAAGTGTGATATGGTACCTCAGACTTGTTTGAATTTGCATTTCCCTAATCAATAGTGATTTAGAGCATTTTTTTTTCATATGATTATAGATAGCTTTGATTTCTTTGTCAGAAAACTGCCTATTCATGTCCTTTGACTATTAGTTGGGGAATGACTTATATTTTTATAAATTAGACTTAGTTCTTGACATATTTGAGAAATGAGGCCTTTATCAGAGGTGCTTGTTAGAAAGTTTCCCTCTCAGTTTTCTGCTTTCTTAAGAAAAATTTTGGATTTTTTTGGATTTTTTTTTGCAAAAACTTTGTAATTTAGTATAATCAAAGTTATCTAGTTTATATTTTGTAATGCTCTTTCTCTCTTGTTTGCTCATAAATTCTTCTCTTATCCATAGAACTGACAGATAAACAGTTACATGTTCTCCTAATTTATTTGTATCACCCTTTATGTGTAAATCATGTACTCATTTTGACACTATTACATATTATATTTGGTCCAGTGTCAATATCTTTTTGAATCCCTACTGTCATTCAGTTTCTTAATTTTTCCTCCCAGTTTTATGTCATCATCAGAATTGTTAAGAATTACATCCATGCCTTTACTCTGGCAACTGATAAAATTTCAAATAGTATAGGACCCAGAATATATCTCTAGGTCACTCTACTAACCTCCTTCTGAACTGCATATAAGCATTGATGAATGCTCTTTGGCCATTAAACCAAATCTGAGTCTACTTCTCTCTACTTCTCTCTAGACCAGTGTTGTCAAACTCAAATAGAAATGGGGTCCACTAAATTGTATGTAAGGATCCCTGTGGTCACATACTGAATTAGAAAGCTACATATTAACATTATTTATGTTCTATTTTATTTTTATTTGTTAAATGTTTACTAATTATATTTTAATCTGATTTAGGCTGCACTCAGAAATGTTGTGTGCATGTTTGACACTTCTGATCTAGCCTCTATTTGTCCACTTTATTCACAAGAATACCATGAGAAAATTTCTGAAATGCATTACTAAAAATTGAAGTAATGTATATATTTATATCTATATCTATATATCTATATCTATCTATATATGTATATACATACATATATATGTATATATATACATATATATATATATATATATATATATATTTCCCTAAATCATTAGTCTAGTAAGCTTGTTTTTTTTAAAGGAAATAAATTTAGTCTGGCATGTCATGTATTTTATATTTTTTACTTATGATGACTGCTTTTTATCAGAATCGAACTCTATTTGTTTGTAAACCTACAGTTTAACAATTCCATTTTCTTCCCTTTTTGGATAATTGGAGCGGTTGCTCTTCTTCTGGTCCTGTGGCATCTCCTCAATTCTCCAAGATCTTTCCAAGATCAGTGACAGTGGCAGAACAAACACACCTACCAGTTCTTTCAGTGTTCAAGGATGTAGTTCATTTGGACCAAGTGTCTTGAACTGATCGGCACAGTTAGCTTCTTTCTTAATAACTCCTTACTTACTATTATGATCACATTTCTGATAGCTCTATGTACTCTGCCCATTTGAGTCCAAAGATCATTTTCCTTAGCTGAGGAAACAGAAGCAAAATATGACTCAAACAGCTCTCCCTTCTTTCTGTCATCATTTCTCATCATTCAATCCATCTGGAGCAGCAGTCCTATTTTTTTGATACTTGTGTTTTCCTTGATCCAGCTCAAAACTCTTTATTGTTGTCCTTAGCTTTCCTTGCCAAACTCAGCTCATTTTGAGTTTCAATACTTTCGACACTGTTCTTACAGGACTGTGTCAGTCACATGTTTATATTCATACAGGTTAGCCAGCTTTGTCTACGTCTTCAGTATTTTTTTTTAATTGAAACCAGTTGTTGAGTTCTCTGTGAATTCATGTCAGTTTCTTCAGATTACTCCTCTTTTCCCACACTTGTTCTCATGTGTCTTCAGAATTTAATTCTTGAGAATTCCCCACCCTCCCTTGGCTGTTTCCTC
>CM053622.1:497950756-497978448 GCA_028646595.1 Phalanger gymnotis | reverse complement strand
AGAGAGAGAGAGAGAGAGAGAGAGAGAGAGAGAGAGAGAGAGAGAGAGAGTGAGACAGAGAGAGAGACAGAGAGAGAAAGAGAGTGCTCATCAGACACACCCATGTATTTCCAAAGTAAGAAAATTCAATTGGTGTCCTCTTGTGAATGTCAGGCTGCTGGCTATGATAGTTACTGAGTCTAATAGCTAGTTTGAGTGTATTAAAGTCTTCCTTTACCCTTCTCTTAATGTTTTATGATTGTGTCTCCTATGGGAAGAGAAAACTATGATCAAAGAGTTCTTTGTAAGTTGATTATAGAAAACATTATCTTTGAGATCAAGACCATGTTCTTTGTGTAATTCCAGGAAGGACAGAGGTATTATTCTTTTCACAGGTCCAAAATTAGTAATAGGCTTTTTTTTTGGTAACTATGAGACCCACCAAATGTCAAGTGGACTTTTACGCTGGGAGTCCTTCCAAGCATCTCAGGGTGAACTTTTCTCTCAGTGCTATTTTTAACCACTTGTGTAGTGTAGCTTAGCAGACATCATCCAAGGACACCTAATTATGTGACTTTTGATTTTTCTGTTAAATCTTGAGTTTTTACATAAATATCTCTAAACTCATCATTTCAATTCAAATCTAAAAGTACTTAAAAATTAGTTCTAAATTTTCAAAACTGGAAGAAAATGGCAGTATTTGAAAAGAGCTTTAAGACTTTATTACTGTAAAGTAGAAGCTTTTTTTTCTGATGTCATGGGATATTCCATTCAATATTAAGTATCTATGATGTGAAAGAAGACATTGTTCTAAGAGTTGGGGAATATAATAGACACAACATGAAAAACAGTATCTGCCTTCAAGGGACTTACATTCTATTAGGAAAGACAAATAAGTAAACAGATAAGGAAAGGGAAAATAATTTGAGGAAGGTAAAAGGACTAAAGGGGCAGCTAGGTGGCACAGTGGATAAAGCATTAGGCCTGGAGTGAGGAAAATGAATCTTCTTTGAGTTCAAATCCAGTCTCAGTGCTGTATGACCCTGGGCAAGTCACTTAATCCTGTTTGCCTCAGTTTCCTCATCTATGAAGTGATCTGGAGAAAGAAATGGCAAACTACTTCAGTATCTTTGCCAAGAAAACCCCAAATGGCTTCATGAAGAGTCAGACAAGACTGAAACAACTGAACAAGGACAAAAAGACTAAAAGTTAGGGTGATAGGTAAAGGTTAATGGTAAGTCGTGGTACTTGACCTGATCTTTGAAATAATCTTGGATTATGAAAGACAGAAGACGAGGAGGAAATAAATTCTAGCATTAGGAAAACCTTTACAAAGGCAGGAGAAGATAGAATGTCAAGTTCAGGGAAAAACAAGCTGGATAGTTTAGTTGGAGGGTAGAATATTGTTTGTAAATTAGGGAATAATGTAGAAAAAGTGTAGAAAGGTAGGTTTGAGCCAGAACAGGAAAGAATTTTTACAAGGAGTTGAGGTAGAAGAGAGAACTTTATAAGAGTAGAAGTAAATCATTCAAGTCATTCCACCTCAAGTAAGCATCAAGATGTTAAGTCTGGATACATTTATAAAGCAAGAACGCATTTTGATTGTTAAGTAGATGTGAACAAGGACCAGACAGCTAGCTCTTGAAATAATCAACATTATTTCAATTCAGTAGGACAGGAAATCTGCTCTGATTGGGTGAAGGATTTGGTTACATTTTGAGGAGCTAGTTTAGAACTGAGGAGTGACATATCACGTTTCACAGTGGAGAGGAAGGAGAGAGCTGAGCTGGCAAGAATTCCACATAAAGAATAGCACATAAGCAATTGGTGAAAAGAGAGAGAAAAAGCAGGCCTGAGATATATCAGATCAGGAAGAGATCTTGAAGGGTAATTGTCCCTACAGGCGTCTCAGAGCAGGACACTTGATTTGATATCAGCAGTTGTACACACCTCCTGAAGGACTAAGGTAAATTTCAAGAAAAGGTCTTTCCCTAATTTCCCTCCATTGTAATATATTATACCACTTCTTTACCCAAATATTTCCAGTAACCTGAATTTTACCTCTATTATAAAGAGGCCTGGGGTTAGCAAGAGATAAATTTAAATGTGTATTAAGGCAGAAAGCCAGATAACAGTTTAAATGTTAGGACATTTCTTAACTAGTGGCTTGGAGTTAATTGTGATACTTCTATTTTTTTGTTTAATAAAAACTTCCTAATGCCACAGAATAGGGACTCATGTGGACCCAATGGGCTATTATATTTGTAACTAGCCTTAAAGTGATTATAACAGGCACCTTCAGTGCCAAGCTGAAGAGTTTGTATTATAAAGGTAGTAGACAGCTACTAAAGATTCTTGAGGAAGTGAGTGGCAGGTCAATTATACTTTAGAAAGATTATTTTGATAACCACGTGAATGAGTCATCAAAGACAAAAGAGACTAGAAGGTGAGAGTCACAAAAATCAGAGAATTTTAGAGTTGGAAGCTACCCATACCTGAAAAAAATTCAATTTGTAACTTACTTGCCAAACGGTCATCCAGTCTTTGGTTGGAGAACTCCAATGAAGGTGAAGCCACTAAATCCTGAAAGAGTTTGCCTTCTCGTAGATAGTTTTAATTGGTCTTTTTAAATTAAAAAAAGATAGCTTTAATTATTTAGAATTTTTCTTACCTCAAGCCTAAATTTACCTTTTCACATTTCGTATCCATTGATCTTGGTTTTGCCAACTGGGGCCAAACAGAATAAATCTAACCTTTCTTCCAGGAGAACGGTTCAGATAACTGAAGACTGCTTTCACTCCTCCCCACCCATACATAATCCTCACCTCTCAATCTTCTTTTTTCCAAGCTAAACACTTCTAGTTCCTTCAACTGTTCCTTTTATGGCATGGACACAAGGCCATTCACCATCCAGTTTGCCTTCCTCTGAAAATTCTCCACATTACTAACATCCTTCCAAAAAAGAGCATGCCCCAAAATGAACATAATACTACAGCTGAATACAGAGGGATCCTCACCTTATTTCTGAACTTTATGCCTTTCTTAGGCAGTCTAAGATTAACTTTGTTGATTATTATTATTATTTTTGGATGCTACATCACATAACCGATAGACATTTAAGCTTGCCACCCACATGTCTTTTTTCAGATAAATTACTGTCTAACTATGCCCCTTCCATCCTGCATTTGTGGTTTCTTTGTTTTACCAAAATGTAAGACTTTACATTTATCTCTATTGAACTTCAGCAGCCCATTGCTCTAGCCTGTCAGGAACCTCTTGGACCTTGTCATCTAGTGAAGTAGGGATCTTTTCAAGATTATTTCATCTTCATATTTGATGACATTACTTAATTGAAGTCATTGATAAAAATGTTAACTAGCATAGGGAGCCCTATGTGGAGTATTCCACTGAGGACATTTTGCTAAGTTAACTTCGAAACATTAATGATAGTTCTTTGGGAGAATATAATTAGGAGGTGTCATAAGAGTCCCTGTGAATGATAATGAGGGCCAGAAACAAAGTGGTAGTTTTGTGAGTGGAGCAGGTTCAGATGGATGTAAGTGATGCTATGGAGGTAGAATTAACAAAGCTTAGACGCTGATTGAATATATTTAGTAAGGGAATGAGAAGAGTCATGGATGATGAAAAGGTTAGAAATTGGGGTGATTAAGAAAATGGTGGCCTCAACAAAAATTGGGTACTATATTCTCAAGTTACCTAGATTCCTAACCTTGTGACCCAGTGATGTAAAATTATTTGCTTAAGGCCACTGAGTGAGTTAATGGTCTCTTCCTAACCCTTACCAGTTAAATTCTATTCCTCCATTGATCCCAACCGATGGCATTACATATAAGATAAACAGACATACACTGATAGATTTTGAAACAATTCACTTATCCTTGGGGAACCTGAGGGAGTTACCAAGTATGTAGCATTCTCTCTCTCTTTTTTTAAGTGTGAAAAACAACATTTTCTCTCTCAAGATCAGTTTTTATATTTTGAGTTTCCATATTAGATTTCCCATAAAAAGATATCCCTTTAGCCTGCCTTTGACTTGTTTGTGCATTATCTATTCTATATTGTACCTTATTAAATCTCTCCTAGTTGTGTTACAAAGCATAGCTAAGGTGAGGGGGGATAGGAGAAGGCAGAAGAGAAGAAAAGGGGAGAAGGAAAAAGACCCTCATTATTGGAGTCCATTTATAAGACTGTTGGTAGGCAAGTGAATTTGGTGACTTTAAATAGAATTTTAAAATCTCCACATAAATACAGAATCCAGGATTTAGCCCTTAAATGAATGCACTTAAAATAGACATTAAGGCCTTTAATTCAATGACATGCACATTATTTGAACATCAAAAAATAGTTGTACTGTTAGTTCTATAATTGTCAGACATTAAACACCTTGAATTTCAACTTTGATTAAATCAATTTATTCCATTCCCCCATAAAGATTTTTATTATATAAGAGTAAAATCCATTTCAGTACTATTTTCTGTAATCTAATCTCAGTGTTTGCTACTTGGTTTGATAGTGATGATGTTTGGCAGAGGTTCCAGCACAAATTAAAATACTACTTAAACAATCCCATGGAGCCAGTTATTGATAAATGAATTAGTGAATATAGCCTTTTTCTTAAAACCAGCACTTAGCTATTAAGACAGAACAACTGAATTCACTATTTTCTGAGTGTAGACAGGCCACTCACAAACTTCCAAATGTGACCTTGGGCTTTGGCTTGGATTTTTTTGGGGAGGAATCATATAGGTAGGTATCAAAATATATTTGAATACAATGTTTGATTCGTTGGCCCCACAAAAACTCCCCACCATAGGGTCATCAGGCTTGCTTACTGAACCTACTTACTTCATATAATTTCACTATATGCAAGAGAAGCTGGATGAAATGATTTAACAGCTCAGTACCCTAGAGTTTTAGAGCAGGAAAAAAGGAGTCTCACATAGCTTTTCCTTTATATATTTTTTTATTGAGTAAATGAATAAAAAAGATGACAATCCTCCCCTTTCTGATGGGACTTTGAGTAATATGGAACTTAATCTTTCAGTGCATGAGTAAATTGCAGAAAAAGATTTTCCTCTCCTTGTTTCTCCTTGTTTGTAAGAAATTTCTTCATTAGAGAATTCTCTGTGAAATCACCGGTCTAGTCCATAAAGAGGACTCTCTCACTCTCTGTCTCTCTCTCTCAGGACATATAGTAAAGGACACATACACACACACACACACACACGTATATATATGTGTACATATATTCTGAATATGTATATATGCACATATATTATGTATATGTGTATATACATATCCACACATAAATAGCATACATACATATATGAATGTATGTGTACTATATACTATATAAAATATGTATTATATTTTTATACTGAAATATTATCAATAAAATTTCTGGTTCAAGATGAGAACTTAGGCAATAAAAGCCTAAAGAGAAACATTGCTGAAATTGAAAATGATTTCATTTTAAATGACTTGAAGAAGTTTTTGACTTATTTGAATGGACTTTTGAAAAATTCCTTTAAATATTGTATTCTGTCCAAAGTACATTGAATATACCCTTTAATTCCATAAATTAAAGGAATAGAGAGAAAAAGAATACTGATTTTCTAGCTCCATTTGACTAGCACCAAACCTGCTTTAAGTTTGTGTATTGGTAATTAAGATGGGCTTTTAACAATTATTCAATCAAGTGCCCTTGAAGAGTTTGGCTTTTGTTTCCTTGATTAAATTAGGAGTTCTTGATGACCTCCTTGCCTCAAGGGAAAGCCTAGTTTACATGGGTTTCAGTGACATGTTTGTGACATCAGAGGCTTTTTGGGTTTCAGTGAAATCAGAGGCTTTTAGACCACGTGGGTTTAAGTCGCATTTTTTTGTGATGCTTTTAGGTCATGTGGGTGAGTTGCATGGGTGACTCACCTTTGACCTTGAACAAGATATACAAACCCAGAGGTTAGTGTTCTCCCTTGGGGCCTCTCACTCTTGGAGAAGTGTTGATGTGGAGACTCTGGGCAGCTGTAGGTAAGAGCCCTCCACCTTGTGAACCCAGATGTTGATACCGTCTTGGTAACTATGAATTGTATTTGGTCTGTTTGTAATATATCTTTGTAATTTGTTTGTATTTGCTCTGAAGTTCAGCCTGCTGGCTTTTCCTCCTTAACTAAGTGAGTTTGTAAGTATATGTATATGTTGGATTAAAGTAAGATTGTTAACCCCTTAACGTTACTTTCCTTAGTAAAGCAGATCAAAAGAATCCATGCTGGCAGCATTCTTGTTGTTGGGCTTGTGTTGGTCTTTCACCCCCACAGCAGCTGCCAGCCAAATTGTTGCAACAGTTTGCTATGATTCCATGGTGCTACAGAGCAAATTGTGCTAACAAAAATCTTTTTGCCAGGAGTTATAATGCCTTAGCATCAGCTGGTTGGTAGCTATTGTGTTCATGGATTGGAGAGGGACCTCATTTTAGTATTCTTTCAGCAAATATGGCAGATTTTAGGGAGAATTAAAGAGATTCTATAGATTTTGAACCCAAGTGTCAATCAACTGTAAAGATCTGCTTGACCACTCTTTTTCATTAAATTTGGGGCAGGCTCACAGTGTTGTAGTGTAGGAATAAGCACTAATGGAGCAATATTCAGGATCATTACTTCAAGCTCTGCCCCACTATCAAAGAGTGGCCATATATGAAGGGCCTCTGCCATACTCAACTTGCCACCAGTCCAACAGAACCACATACCTTCCTCATAAATACCTATAATTGGAGATGATTCATTCTCCCAAAGTAAGAATGACGTTTTAATCTTTCATCTCTCTCTTTTTTTCACTTAACTGGATATTCATATAGAGATAAATAATACCAATAGAGAAAAGCCAGAAAACACTAAGAATTAGGAAATTAGAAGAGAGAAAATTAAGATTTTAAGAGAATAGTTAGTATTTTTATAATTAGTTCTAGATGAAATTAGGAGCTATAGAAGCAGGATAACAGAATTTGAGAGTTGGAAAGAACCTCAGCAGCCATCTGTCCAAGCCATACATGAAAGGAATCTCCATAATGACCTACTTGGTTGAATCTAATTCAGCCTCTGCTTGAGGAGAGAAAGGAGGAAATTAAAAATGAGTAACTGGTTTTGGACTAGGGTGTAAGATACAGAAATCATAGGTTCTTTTCCAGGGATGGAAGACTATATATATTTTAATATTTTGTATCTGATTAAGGAAACTATAAAATGGTAAAATGGAGAAAGTATAAAACAGTCCACTTAGAAACACTAAGGTAACACAGAGTATTAGCTATGCTATAGGAAAGAGAATCAGAGTAGAGATATGTAGAAATTCACAGAAGATAATATTCAACCAGATAAACAATAATTATATTCACTTAGAGCTCTATGCAAAATGCATAGGTTAGTAGCAATGTGTTAAGTAAACTAAAAGTCATAATGCCTAGAGGCAAATATAACCTCAAAGCTATCACTAAGACTTGGAATGTGATTCATGCCTGGAATATGGCAATGGAAGGGTTTATTTTCTTCAAAGAAAATAAATAAGATCAAAGATGTGTTGGAGGAGTACTGTTAACAAAAGGATATCCTCTTGTGAGGAAATCTACCAAGTTGGGGAGAGGGAGCATGATAGAAAGTATTTGGGTAAAAACCAAAGGAAAAAGAAACATAAGTGTTTTTGTGGTGGGAGTAGACTATAGTTCACCAAGCCAGAAGGAGAAAATGGATAAATTCCAGAAGAGGATTATAAAGCTGACACCAAGGCAGACTACAGGAGGGAAAGAGGCTTTAATTATGCAGACATATACTATAAGATGCTCTCTTCTAAAAACAGAATAGCTGAGAAATTCTTGCTGCATTTTCTGATAATTTCATCCTTTTTAAGAGAGAGTACAGATTCGATATAATCAAAGCTGTAATGCAGAAACCCATCTGGTAGATCAATATGAGGCAGATTTGTAGAACCATCATTATTAAGATTAGATAATCCATTCCAGCCATATATATATTGGTGGTATTTCATTTTGCCCTACTTATTGTGTTTTAGGAAGACTTAACAAGCTAAGAATGCATCTGGGGGTGGGGGGGAAGATAGATTAGGATGATAAGAGAAATAAAATTTTGCCATGGAACTGCAGATGGAGGAAGTACTATGTAAATAAAATTTAGAGAGGACATGGTAACACTCATTCAAGAATTTTAAAGGATGCCATGTGGATTTGATTTGTTTTGCTTGCTGAAGAGGGAAGAACTGTGAGGAAGTTTCATATGCATAGATTTTTGGATCCATGTAAGGAAAAGCTTGTTAAATGGTAGAGCTTTTCAAAAGTGGAATGAATTTCTTTAAGAGGTAATGCGTTCCCTTTCTCTGTAAGTGTTCCACTGGAGACAATGACTATTTCTAGGGAATGCTAGAGAGGAGGCTCCTGGTCAGGAATGAATTGAAGTGAATGACCTCTGAGAAGCCTTTCAACTGATAGTTTTTATGATTAAAGCACTGCCATCATTGATTTGGGAGCAGGGGGCAGGGGAGTCGTCATTCCCTGTTATACTACTCCTTTTTGTAGACACTCTTTTTTAAAAATGTGTTTTGAAGGTACTCCAACAACATCTAAATAACTAGTTTTTACTTTTTCTTTTCTCCCCCTCAATTACTTTGTCAAAATTTCTTTGCTCCAGACTTGGAGAAAATCACAGGCAGTCCTGTCCTAAGGATCCCAGTGATAAGCACTTGTTTCTCCTTACTCCCATAATGCATTCTTCTCAAAAGAGCCTTTAATGTTTCATTCTGTCTTGTCTTGTTACTTGTTGTTACTCTTGTCTTGGAGTCCAATGCTTTTTCCATCTTATTTGTTGTGTGCTATGGTAATATTAAGTCCCACAAGTCAAAAGGATGATCTGGGGCCACAGAAAAGTCACATTAAGGGCAAATTATAAATACACATACACATATATACATTACCCACATAAGTATGTATATATGTTTAAATGTATTTCAGGCATGTGATCATATTGGTGAAGGCAACTGCCTTTTTCAGTGCTGATCAGACACTGTTCTGCAACTTAATGCGTCAGAGAGTTTTCTGGGACAGTAGTTGACTTGTAAAGAGACACAGATGTTTGGCAGAGTGTGATTTGAATCTGGTCTTCCTACATCTGAGGTCTACTTCCTGTCCACTATTTCATGCTGCTTCTTTCCTGTATCTATATGTGGTGGGGAATAGGCATGGATGGGTTGCTATTTGTACTATTGTCGGAAGTTCCTATATCATCACACATTTATCAAAGTTTCAAAGATATTCAGTCATAATTACTTTCTTCTTACATTTCTAGGATCACTGGTAAGGAGTAAATATAGTACTATGTCAAAAATTCTTATCATACATATAGAAATTTAATAGCCAGTACTAAATGGTCTTGTAATAGTCTTTCAGGACTGTTATGAGGGGTGATTTTAAATCAGAAATTTCATGAAAATTATTATTAATGTATAATGTGTGCAAAGCAGTTTCCTCAGTGAAAGCTTTGGGTGGGTAATATATTGGTGTATGTGTATATCCAGGACTTAAACATTTAGTTATTTGCTACTCATGCCTTAAAGTCAATTGGAGGTGGAGGTGGACATTGTTTGTGGCCTAAGCATACATATGCTGGCTTTTCTAATCTCTCCAACCATTAGTGCCCTTCCTCCCAAACTACCTTGAATTTAACTACTTTGTATATACTTGTAATGACTAAGTTTATATTTATGTGTTTATGTATATATGTGTGCATACTTATGTATATACATGTGTATATATATATATGTACGCAGAGAGAGAGAGAGAGAGAGAAAGAGAGAGAGAGAGAGCATTGTGAGAAACAGAAATAGACAAAGAGATAAGGGTGAGGGGAGAGGAACATTAGAGGAGAGATGTGAGAAGGGAAAAAGGAGAAAAGAGAGAAGCACCCTGGAAATGGAGCTGGTAGGGTCAATCTCATTGTATATTATCATTTCAAGGGAGATATATATATATATATATATATATATATATATATGTGTATGTATACATATATATGTATGTACATATATATATCACATAATAATTCTTGTTATGAGAAAGAGTGCTTCTCTTTTGAGAGAGGTAGAATTATCTTCTTTTGGTAAAAAAAGAAAGGATCATGGTGTTATATGCTGGAACATATAGATTCCTTCTACATAGCCTGCAATAAATTCAGGAACTCTTAATTTATACCAGCTGTTGCTTCAGCTATATGCTAAAAACTGTTGGTGGGAAGGGGAGCAGGAATCCATCTTTGGAAATTTCCAATCAGATACTGGATACTATTGGGCCCTGGGAACTAAGTCGCTACAAAACTGAAATCCATGCATAATTACACATTTTCTTCTCATTAGAGATTTGATAGAAACTATTAGCATAAGGTTTACAGGGAAACTCTTAGCTCAGTAACAAACATATCATTCTTTCTATAATTTGAACTCCCAAGCACTCAGACTATAATTTGAACTATTGAATCAAAACTAAACATATAGATTTCTTTAAAAAGACTTCTAGACTTATATGAACTGATGCAAAGTGAAGTAAGCAGAACCAGGAGACCATTGTATACAGTAATAGCAATATTGTATGATGATCCACTGTGAATAAGTATTCTGATCAGTACAATGATCCAAGACAATTCTGAAGACTTATGATGAAAAATACTATTCATCTCCAGAGAAAGAACTGATGAAGTCTGAATGTATATCGAAGCATCTATTTTTAAACTTTATTTTTCTTACTTTTTTGGCAACATGGCTAATATGGAAATATGTTTTGTATGATTTCACATGTATAATTGATATCAGATTTCTTGCCTACAATGGTTTGGGGATGGGTGGGAGGGAAGGAGAAAATTTAAACCTCAAAATTTAAAAGAAAGTTTAATTAAAAAATGATGGCTACATGATGAGAACAGAGCATTTTTAAAATAATCCCAATGACTTCAGTGACTTTGTTTACACATTTTTGGTACCACTATTCTGAGGTCATGCTATCCTGTTATCCTTAGCCAGTGCCGAAGTATATGGACCACCAAGTTTATCTAGGCCCATACTCAGATAACATTTCACATCCCATTCAACTTCCTACCCTGGTCAGCATCTTGCTATCTGCTCTGCTACTGAGTGAGTTCCAATACCCCTTCCATGTCTTGCCCTAGGAACAGTTATCCAATCAGTAGTGCTATTGCTTCAGAAAAAGACCTAACAATATCTAGTATCTGCTTGTAAATTTCCAAAGATAGAGAATCCACCATTCTCTTAAGAACTTATTTCCCTTTTGGATAGCCTTAATGATGATTGTTCCTATGTCTTCACCATGTCTTTCTTCCTCAAGCTAAATGTTTCTTGGACCAATCCTCATGTTATGGTCTCTGAAGTCCTTAGCAGCCTAATTATATTCCGCTGAATGTTCCATAGCTTTAAACAAAAAATAAGTCACCCCCAACACTCCTAATCACCTCAATTCGAAAATCCAAAAAAAGTAAACTCAGATTGCAAATCCTTCACTACTGGTGAGTGAGAAAAAAAATTCCAACTCTTTGAAAGGTGTATTATATCTGCAGCATCCATAGTTGTAAAAACTTACTTTGTTCAGTAAAATAGTTGGCATATTTTATAGCTTATAGTGTCTTTCTAATAAAAGATAAAATATGTAAATAGTTTTAAACGTTATTATGTTATTATATAGATATGTAGCATAGATAATATGTTATTATATATCTCTCTTGATTTAGTGCAATCAGCAAGTTTAAAAAAAATAACCATCTACCACCTTCATCAGTCTGATTTTTTAAAATGTTGAGCAGAGTATGGCCAAGTACAGCTCTTTGTGGAATTCCACCATCCCTCCATGTTCCAAAGATACCATTCTACCTCACACCTCCTATTTCTATATCCTATCCATCAGGATATCATGGGAGATTTTACTAAAAGTCTTCCAAAATCCAGATGCGCTGTGTCTAAGACATTTCACTGACGTCCCATTCTAAGAATCTGATCTGAAAAGGAAATGAGTTCAGTTTGGCGTGATTTGCTCTTTTAAAAACAAAGTCGGCTCCTAGTTATCACCTTTTCTTTTTCAAAATGCTCATAAGCCATCTGTTTAGTAATCTGTAGTAGAATTTTGCCAGCTAACAATGTCAAGCTCACTGATCTGGAGCTTTTGAAATCTACCCTTTCCCCATGGTTTGAAAAATTGCAACATTTGTCCATTTTAAGTCTTCTGGCATTTCTCCTATTCTCTACCATTTCCCAAAGATTATTGACTATAATTTAGTGTTCACATTTGCAAGTTCTTTTGGGAAACAAAAGAGTAAAGGCAGCGTGATGTATAAGCATAGAATACTAAACCTATGGTCAGGAACACTTTAGTTTGAATCCTGCTTTAGACACTCAATGCCTGTGTATATATGGTGGGCCATTTATATACTCTGAGCCTCAATTTCCTCATCTGTAGAATGGGAGTAATAGTACCTACCTTACAAGGCTGTGGTAAGGGTTCCAGTGGAAAGAAATGTAAAGTGCTATATAAAAGTGTCTGCTATTAGTATTATTAAAGGGCTTCCCTGTCCCCCCTCTCCCCACTCGAAACTATAAATGGAAAAGAAGGAATCTTAATATTTAAGAATAAATCATTGTGCTAATGTGTTTTTTAAAAGTTTTGAAGAGGAATCATTTTCACTTTCTGGCTGTCTCTTCACCATGTCAATTTTCATTCACTCCCATTGGAACCTGAAAGTCGGTCCACGAGGTCCCCAGTCCTGATATATGAATTTTTGCCCTGCCTTTCTAAGGCTCCAGAACCTTTCAATGTATTGCCTTTTTCTGTTAGAATATAAGCTCCTTGAGGTCAAGGTCTATCTTGCTTGCTTATATTGCTAGCCTTAGTACTTAGCACTCTATCTGGCATATTAGTAAACGCTATATAAATGCGTACGTGCTCTCTTTCTCTTCCATCCTCCTTCTCTTTCATTTCCCCCTTCCTCTCCTCCATGTCCTCCTCTTCCTTCTTTTCTTCTCTATATTTCTGTCATCTAGGTTTAGCTATTTTACAAAATGCTTAATAAGAGAGTTTTGTTTTTGCAGGTAAGGAAAATATGCTAATATCTACATCTCAGGTAATCCACATTCATGAGACATGAGCTGACTCTTCTAACTAGAATCCATAGTCCTACTGCCCACCTGCCGAAAGGCCTACCATTTAAATTGTCTTCTTTATAAGATAGTGAGTTGCCCCTCTCTAAAGACCATCATGACATCTGAATAACCACTTAAAAAAGTTGAAGCGTGGGTTGGACAAAATGTTGTATTGGATTTTGACTCAATGTGACTCAAGTACCTAAATCCTTTTAGTACTTCAAATCTTTTGAATTGAAACAGTGACCTAAATGCTGAAGTTAGAAATCCCATAATAAGGACATGATGGCAGTTATCACTGACTCCAAAAGGATCAGGCCTCTAGGCAACATTGGCAAGGTTGCAAAGGTGAGTTTTGTCAGTGGGGCTTCCTATTTCCATCTTATGGTAAAATTTTACCCACAATGCCTTTTCCTATGTCTCATTGCCTTCAGATTCTTATTCTTAGGCAGATCATATATTAGTTCCCAAGGCAAAATAGTAACTTCTTTGAGGTAGGTATTGAAAATTTAACTATCCCACTGAAGAACATCATAATTCAGATTGTAATTGTTGCCTAATCTTAGTTGTGGTGAACTATGTGTGGAGCATGGGTCTGGAGGAATAAGGCATGTGTTCTCAGTCAAGGGGGGTCTGCTGATTGCTTTTACTTGTTTTTCTTTATTTTAAGAGAGGATTGCCTAAGGGATGGTTATTGGTCTGTGATGGTATAAAAATCGGAAAGAGTCAATAAAATACTTTTAAAAAACGTTGTTATACCTATTTCATAGATATAGAAACAGAAGCTCTGAGAAGTGAAGTAATAAGTTAAGCTAATTAATAAATAAGAAGTTAAGTAGCACAACTAATCAATGTCTGAGGCTGGAATTAAACCTTCTTGATTCTAGTCTAGCATTCTTTCTTCTATACCACTTTTCATGTCAAGGGTATTTTTGTTTTAATGGAAAAGATTTTAGGACCTAAAAGAATGAAGGAACAATTTTAGAGAGTCAAAATGTAGAAAAATGAACACTTTTGTGCGTTCAAGTATCCTGGGTTCTTGGACCTATCATTAATTGTCCATCTGTCCCTGTGAAGGTCATCTAATTTGTCCGGGTCTCTACATCCTCAATCTGTAAGTTGAGAGGATTAGACTAGATCTTCTCAAATACAGAATTGTCTAAATATGTATTAAGCGCCTACAATGTTCAAGTTCCTTCCACCTGTACTGTCTTTCGTACTGTCTATTAATTACAGGTGGTAAGAGTGACCTTTGGGGTCAGGGGGCTCTGCCTGGTGTCTCCCAGAGATACTAACAACACCTACCTTTGAAGGTTGTTGTGAGGATCAAGTGAATTATGATATAGATAGCTTTCCAAAATCTGAAAATGCTATATGAATGTTAACTAATATAATATAGTATAATAGTATAATAATTAATATCCAATAAATATTTTTAAGCACCTACTGTATGTCAGGTACTGGGCTAAGCACACGGGATACAATTAATTAAAATATACGTGTGTGTGTGTGTGTGTGTATACAAATTATAAATATATAGTTCTTCCTCTCCAGAAGCTTGTGTTCTAATGAGGCAGCATGGGGAAGAGTTTGGTACCCCATCCTATGGCCCTCCAACCAGAGGGGAGAGGAAGTTAAGGGAGGTGGTATTAGTCAAGGCTTGAGCTATGGTGATGAGATTAGAAGTGAGCCTATCCGGGAAGAGGCATCTTGTTCCCTGGAGTTGAAATCAGGCAAATCAGCGATATCATTATTAATAAATCAAACCACAGGGATAGCTACCTACTCATAAGAGTGACCATGGCCTTCAGTGTGAATCATTTATGGAAATTATTTCTAGTTCTGGAAGCATGTTTGTGTATGGAGAGCAATGACCTAAAGGGATTTTGAAAGATTTTTGAGTTTCATGATTTACTGTGGAAGACTGATATTTTTACAGATGACTTGACTTCCCTTTAACCCATCATTCTCCATAGTCCGAGTATCCTCTATCAATATGGTGATATTACAAGTGACAAAGATGATCCCCAATGTCAATATGAGTATTCACATATAGCTCCAATGTCAATGTGAATAGATACAAGTAGCTCATTCTTATGAATGCTGTCCAATATGATTAGTTTTTCCCAGTTTAAGAAAAAAATTCTCCCCATTGAGAATTCTAAACAAGTTCTTTTTTTTCTCATCTCATCAAGTGCAAATCTTTTTAGTAACTTTGAAAGTTGCTTTGTTTAAAACAGGCTTTAATTTATTTCACTGTGCAAGCTGGGCATATAGCTGGCACCTGAAACACTAATTAGTTGAGTTTGATAGTTAAAAACAAGACCATTAAGGTTAATAACCTCGTGGTTTATCAGATAGACTTCATATTTTAATTTGAATATATTGCATTAATTGTTTCATTAAAGGCCGTTAATGGCATCAAACCATCATTTTGCCCAGTGCATGGATGGGGCTTCTGCAATCCATTCTAGCGAAAAGTACATCCATGCACTTTGTAAGTCATTTTTAGCTCATGTCACCTTGCAAAAGTACAATACAAAAGTAGATCCAATTATGCTTAACATGAAGCCCGAGTCTCCAGTGTACCAGAAGAAGGAAATGAACATCCGCCATTAGCTGCTAATGTGGAAGTTACTGAATGAAGCAAAGACATGCTACTCTGGGAATTCCACAGTAAGGCAGCATGAAAAATCATTTGCTGCACATCTAGCAATTTATTGAGTTAAACAAATTGAATTTTTAGCATCATCTACATGATTGTTGTTTTTGTTGTTGTCTAAATTCAAACAAGATTCACCACAGGACAAATCATTAGCCCAAATACAAAGCCATTTTTATGAGTTGTATTAAAATGAGTTTCTGTTTTTTAATCCCTTCCTTCAAAAGCTAAGTATTTTACTTGTATAATAACTGGGTGAAGTTATTTTTAGAGGAGCAAAAGGTGTCATTGACCTGCAGAGTCATTTTCAAGTGTGAACTTGTGCCCTGATTTGGGAGGAAACTTGTCCCTAGAGCAATACCTTCCTAAGACTTGCTGCAAAGTAAATGAAGGCCAGAAAGTACACGAAGCTCCATATTCTCATCCTGCACCAGGATGAGAATTGGTCCCAACAGGCTCTTGATCATTACATTAATTTTCCTGAGACTTTAGTCATTAATTCATTTTACTGAGTTTTCGAAATCCCAAGTAGCTCACTATCTCCAAATGACTTAACCAGCCCCAGAATTAAAATCATAACTTCTGTTTGAGTAACAGTCCCTGAGTGTAAGTCAATGTTTCTGATTTTCAGAGCTAAACCACAGGAGTCAGGCATAACAGAATAATGTACCAGAAACAGTACTAACCTCCGGAGACCAGAATTCTAATTTGGCTTCTACCTCTAAGTAGCTGATTGACAATAATACAGAAGAAAGAGCACTGGCTATGGAATGAAAGGACCAGGGTTTAAAATCCATCCATCAATCAACATTTATTAAGCACCTACTATATTCCAGGCACTGTGCTAACACTGGCGTACAAAAGGAGGAAAACACTCTCTGCCTTCAAGAAGTTCACAGTTTAATAGAGGATACAACAAAGAAACAAATATGTACAAACAAGCTACATATGGGACAAATAGGGAATAATAAAGAGAAAGAAGGAACTAGAGTTAAGAGGGGTTAGGAAAGACTTCCTCTAGAATATGAGATTTCAGTGGGGACTTAAAGGAAGCCAGGACAAATGATAGGCCGAAATGAGGAGGGAGAGCCTTCCAAGCGTGGGTGACAGCCAGAGAAATTTCCATCTCTGATGCTAATGGAGAGTTCACTGCCTCTCATGATCCTTTAGCTCCTTCCACCTGGGCAGAGCAGGGGGAACCATATTTATCGTTATCCCACCTGCCCATTCAGGGCTATCTTTAGTACCCATGTGACCTTGGTCAAGTCAACTAAACGTCCAGGGCTTTGGTGGCCTCATCTGTAAAATAAAGAGTTTAGACTAGGTAATCTTTGGAGTCCCTTCTAATTCCAGATCTGTGATCTAAACACCTCCAGCAACTTCTCTGGGCCTTTCTTGACTTGTCATTGTAGGGTCACATAAAGCCTGGGAGGCTGGTTGGAACAACCAGGTCATAGGATCATAGATTCAGAGTTGGAAGGAACTCAGAGGCCATATAGTCCAACTGTCTAATCTCCTCATTTTAGAGATAAGTGGGACAATATACTTGCAGCATCTGTAGCCTCCCCACCCTCCTTGTCCTCTTCTGTCCATATATGTGCATGTAAAGACTCAAAGGATTCTTGGTCTGTCACTCCTTACTTATGTGGCTATTTGTAAGTCATTTAACCTCACTGGGCCTCAATGTTTTCACTTGTGAAATTAGGTGTCTAACTCTAAGACCCTAGATCTTGAGGGCTGAGGGCAACCAGGGTGCCTCCAACTTGTTCAGCCTTTTATAGATTCTTTGTCAGAGTCTATTCTTGTGGGGAAGAGGCAGCACCTCAGCAAAGGACTACAGGTGAAGAGGAAGGGAGAAGAGAAGGATGGAGAGTGACAGAAACATGACACCTAGTATTGGGAAAATCCAACAGAAGGCAATGCAACAATTCCCATCAGGGAGAAGACCCAGCAGAGTAGCATGAGGACATGACTACAAAATACATACAACACTGAAGTATCAGACACATGAGTGGCTCTTCAATGTGTGTGTTTTGACTACACGAATTCCCTTCGTGTGTGCCTCTCCATTTTTGTGTGTTGGCCATACATATGTGTGCTATGTGTATGCTCTCCCAAATGTGATACTTGCATGAATCTACTCTTTCTATTGCTAGTGTATGCATTTGTGAGAGAGTATGGGAAAGTTTTCTATTAATGTATTTGTTTTTGTTCTATTTCATCAAGTGCATTTACTCTGTAGTAACTAGTAAAACTAGTAAAAAAGACTAGTAAAAGTAAATACATCAGTTGGGACTCATGATCTTATATCGAACTGTCAATACTTTATCTGATTCATGTATGACAGGAGGCACTCTAGATTCTGTTTTGCATAGAATCATCTATGATCTCCATTTCACATGCCCTAGTATAGTTGAGGATCCATGAAGAATTTTTTCTTCTTTTGACGTCACTGACTTCCTCATAATTTCTTGAGCTAATCCTGCCTCAGTAATTCCTAAACATTTTGAGAATGTTCTCAAAAGATTCTCCTACAAGAGATGGAAGATCTCAGAAACCAAATGAATGAACTCTTAATCAATGTCATAATTACAAAGACTTCCATTGACCATGGGCAGTCCCCCATCTTAGTGGTAGGTGATAAAGATGAAGACTAGGATGATTGTAACATGTACAGACTCCTAAATTTTGAAGAGGAGAACTGAAACAGACTACTATAACATGCTAAAGAGTTCACTATGTACAGGACTATTTACTAGATTGCCAATGGGTATCAGTATTAGACTTCTACAATGGAAGCTATGATATCTAATTGGCCAAGGAAAGCAAGGAGATAATTTTTATTTGCCCCATGGGATTTTACCAAGTTAAAATTACATTCTAAGAAATTTTGTGGGCACTGGCCACATTTCAGTGACTTACAGACAAAGTGGTTGGAGACATGAACTACTGAAAGTGTTGTTGCAGACAAATAATCTGTCTTTAGAAAGTCCTCAGATGATTGTGAGGAAAGAATAACAAAAGGGAGTAGAGATCATTTTATTGACTAGAAGATGGTCTAAAGCTCTTAAATAAGCAGTGCCAATTGTTAAGGTTAGGGCATGGTTTACATGGCATCTCAGTAAGAATTGAGTACTCATTCTGAAAAAACTGAAGAGCTCAATAGCTATGTTAAAAGAATTTTCAAAAATTAAATTCTTTTCTAAAATTCAATGGCTTTTACTTTTAAAAATGAAGAAATATGCTATCATCTTTAAAAAGAAGGGGAGGGGTAAATATGTATAATAACCCCACCTCAATTAAAGTAACTGATAGGATGCTTCGCTCTGATACCTTTGTTAAGTGGGAACATATTTCAAAGGAATCAAACTGAAGTGTGAGCTAAGTGTGAACAAAGCCAGCACACCCATCAATCAAAAGACATTTCAACTGGGAGCAATAGAAAGTCTGTTGGACTTGGTTAAGGGAGTTGGTAATGATCTGTGGTTTTCCATAAAATAGCAACCAGTTCGGCATCCAAGAGATTCAAGCATTTAATGTAGAGAGGAAAAAGTCATCAAGGAATTGATGGGGAGTAGGTTTCTTCCCACTGCCTTGAGTGAAGAAGGAACAAAGGATTTGTACTGAGTCATGTGGATTTATTAAAGTAAATAAAGACATGTATGATGGCAATTCAGGTAACCAGCCCCAGAAATTATGGAAGGTTTATCCTTGAAGAGCCTGTATATTATTTAAGATTTTGAACTCAGGTCTTCCTGATTCCTAGGGCTAGTGCTCAAGACTTGGACAATGTATGTGGTAGCTGTTACCACTGCAAGAACCACAGAAGGAAAGACAAGACTCTCAAGGAATACTCCTAAGGAAAGGCATAAAACACCACCATGACAAAAATGACTTGAGATAAGCTACTGAAGATCTTTGGTGCAGTGTCAGAAGATTACATTAATAACTGGCTGACACAGTAGAATATCTGGATACCATGTTACTCAATTAAGGCAACAGCAACAAAAACATAAAGGTATCAGAAAAATGGCATATCGGAAATTATAGATTCCTTTAATCAGAAACAGATAATTAAAAATCAAAAGGTTAAAGTGATGGGAGTCAAAACAACACACACACAAAACAAAGACATCATTAAACATCAATAAAAACTTTATTACAGGGGATTGTGAAATAAAGAAACTGAAGTGAGAGACAGTGCTTGAAGAAGAAGGATGTGGAAAGTTCCTGGTCATCTGTATAATCACAAGAAGTCCAACATTTCAGAGAGGGTATGTAGTGTGATGAATAGAGTGCTAAGCCTGGGGTCAGGAAGACCTAAATTTAGATTCAGACTCAGGCACATAGAAGCTGTGTGATCCTATGTAAGTCACTTAACCTCTGTTTGCCTCAGTTTCCTCAACAATAAAATGGGAATAATAATAGCACTTACCTCCCGAGGTTGTTGTAAGGATCAAGATAGGTCATATTTGTAAAGCAGTTAGTTCAGTGCCTGGCACACAGTAGGCACTATAGAAATGCTAGTTTATCTCTATCTTTGTCATCATTATTATTATAACATTGAAAAATGAACATTATTATTGTAACATTGAAAAGCAGAAAGATCATACATTATTAACACAATAATTGACATAACAATTATGTCAAGGGAAGTGACTAAAACTTTAGCTTTTGTACAAAACTAGAAAGCAGTGGGGCTGAATCAGATCCGTATTTATTTCCCGAAATGGTTCACAATGCCCATGACTTAACAGAAAGCCCTTTAACAACTTTCCCTCCTCAAGTGTGACCCTGATCCCACTTTTCTAAGTAGAAGGTATCACCTATCAATTGCCAAAAGATAGGAGTATCAGTTGTCTTTCTCAATATAGCTCAATTATGTATATATATATATATATACATATATATATGTATAATAGAAAGCATACATAGCTTATATCATTAATATAATTTTTAAACACATGAAAAAAATTGGCTGAGGAGCAAAAATGGTATGCCAAAAAGTCCCTTAAGTATAAAGAGCAACTTACTAGTCATTTGGTAGTTAGTAAAGAAGCCACCTGAAAGCATAGTAATGTTAGTATCGTCGATCATTACAAAGCTTTTGACTCGGATATGTACTCATAGCTTATGTGTACACAGGAAGCATACAACATGGTACCAAAATGTGGCCAGAATATTATATTTTCTGTTCACATGAAAAGCTTCTTTATTCAGAACCAGTTCCAAAACATCAGGAATAATTTACATAAAAAGTGAATTTTTTCAGGGAGAGTTGAAAGCTTCTTTGGTTCTGCTTAGCTTTAAATCCATTAATATTTCTCTTAAATGAAATATATCTCTGAATTAAAGAGGAATTTGAACAGAAATATCTCATTACTTTCTTGATGTACATGGATGACATCAAGGTAAATGACTGTACCAAGAACAAATTAAAGAGTTCCTCCATCTCATGAATCTTTCTTTATTGGTATTAAAATGTAATTTGGGATCTATAACCATACAATTCTGAACGTATGGTAAGGAAATGTAGAGATATTTATCTGTAAACATTGAGAACAACGGTTGTAATGGGGAAGGGAATAAGCATTTATCAAGTGCCTACTATGTGCCTGACACTGTGATAAGTCCTTTCCTAATATTATCTCATTTGATCCTCACAACAACCCTGTGACATAGGTGCTATTGTCATCCCTGTTTTTCATTTGAGAAAACTGAGGCAAATAGAGATTAAATTACTTGCCCAGGGTCAAACAGCTAGTAAGTATCTCAGACAGTATTTGAACTTAGATCTTCCTGACCCCAGGCCCAGTGTTCTATTCACTCCATTCACTTGCCTGCATTGTAATAACAGATGTCACTGCATTGGTCACTCAGAATACAAGATACATGGAATGAAAAGTTTTCAGATGATAAAAACTAGGCAGAGGAGACCAAAATCTCTTGGTACTATCATGAGGTAAGAGTTTTCCCTATTTGTTACTTAAGTTTCAGTGAATATGTTTTGCAGTGATTTTACCAAAGTTGAATGTACATTCTTATACTTTTATTCAACTATAAAAACCCATTATTTTGTGCTCTTATGTAGTAGTCCATAAAGCATGAAAAATTAAGGAATAATAGTGGCATAGTGACTTGTTTCAATGCCATTTCTCTCTGAAACACATCAAAAAATATAACAAGAATGAGAAATTAACAATGTTAATGATAATAATAAAAGGGATCATAACAGAATCAGAAAGAATTCTAACAAAAACCTAAACAATGTTAATAACCAGAGGGCCTCTCACCCTAAGGCAGCTGTAGAAATATTAATACTTCTTTGATTAAAAAAGAGGAGATTGGTAGACATTCTTGTAGGGCATGGTAGATTTTAAAAGCCAGCAACTATGGAGATAGTTTTGGAATAAGTTTAGGCATCACTTCACCAACCAATAGTAAGGGCTAATAATGGTTACACACTATTAGATTTTTTTTCTTTTTTGGAGGCGATCAAGGTTAAATGACTTGCTCAGGGTTACACAGCTAGTATCTGAGGCTGGATTTGAACTCAGGTCCTCCTGACTCCAGGGCTGGTGCTCTACTCACTGTGCCACCTAGTCACCCCACCATTAGAGTTTTTGAAATTAAACAAAAGTGATTTATCTTCAGATGTAGCCTATGAAATGTCTAAGATCCTAGCATGAAATCAAAAGACCTTCCATTGGTGACATCTGCATGAACTTAGCCATGAATATGAGAGCAAATAAGCATTAAACCCATAGCTGAGTCATATGAATTTGTTTGTGGAAGTAAAGGCATTTATGATGGCAATTCAGATCAGCCCCAGACATTATAGAAGGTTTATCCTTGGAGAGCCTAGATTTATTGATCAATGAAAATTATGCAAGAAAATGGGAGAACTTGTGCAATGCTGTTGCAGTCTGTAAAAATTAACACCTACAAAATACCTGGGAAGATACGATCTTGTGGTTAGAATTATTTATTACAAGTTTTCTACCTTCGTAGACTGAGAGATGACAAATTTCTGCAAATACCTCAAAATATCCTTGTCAATTCAATCAATAAACTACTGAGGAAGGACTATTATCACAGTCTGAACTCTGGCCTACCTGGCTAAGACATTGATACATATAAACTTAACAATACCATTTTAATTAAATGTCTCCCTACCAAGTGCTCATAATCTATAGTCTACAGAGTGATAAAATTAAAAAAGACATATAGATCTAGATAATATTAATAAAATACAGGGCCTCTCACTCTATGAGTGCTGTAAAAGTATTAATACGTGACAAAAAGGAAGTAGACTGATAGACGTTTTCAGAGTACCTGATAAACAGGAAAAAAAAAGCCTTTGGAGATATTTTTGGAACAAGTAGACATCCTTCAGCAAGCAATACTACAGGCTGACAATAGTTATGCACCATTAGACTTTTCTGAATGTAACCAAAAGTAGTTTACTTTCAAATGTAACCTATACAATGGCTAAGATCAGAGGGAATCAAAATCATATTGGACCTCCTGGCAAAGGGGTGATGGACTCAAGTTGCAGAATGGGACAAATGTTTTTGGACATGGCCAATGTGGAAATCCGTTTTGCTTGACTATGCATATTTGTTACAAGAGTTTTATTTTTCTCTTTTATTTTTCAATAGGGTGGGGGAGAGGTGGGGGATTGAGCAACAGATGTTTACTGACTGAAAAAACAGCCCTAAATTATATGGGAACATGATGAGCTCCACATTGTTTCCCATCATCTTATCTGTTATTGGAATTTGTACTGAGGATGTTTTCAGCGAGCCTACGAAAGATTCATTTATATCCCAATATTTTATTCAATTATGAAAAGCATTTTAAAAAAAATCCATCTGTGCAATAATCCATAGACCCTTAAAAATAAAAGAATGATGGCATGTTATTGACTTGTCCCAGGACAGGGACTCCATTGAACAAAATGAAAAGAATTAAACAATGAAGATGATAAAAATAGCACTTCCTACATTTATTTATATTTTCTCATTGATCCTCCCATTCACAAGCGTTAGCCTATACAGATTCAGGAAATTCCTTTGTGCTTCGCACTTGTGTTTCTATAGAAGGTCTGGGAGCAGCTTTGTTATTAAGAGTGATGGCCACTAAAAATCTTTTACTTTTGCAGTAGAGAATTTCCTGACAGTGAGACTTAGATCACATGCATAAATTAGAATTCTTGCTTTTGTTCCTTTTGTTCTTTGTTTCTTTACTAAGAAGTTCCAAGACTGTGAGTATGGAGTTTAATTTCAAGTATGAATGGAGAGTGGTCCATTGATTTTTGTTCTAACCATTGCCAAGTTGTGTGCTACCTGTCAGAGAGACAGAGTAGCACTAGCTAATTATAAGTTCAGCATGCATTATAGGTCAAAGAAAACTAATTTGGATGCAATTCCCTGTCATGAAGGCTCTGTGAGACTGACACTATGGTGACACTGATAGATGAGGTGAAAGTGATATGTGACAGGGAGGGAAATTATGGGAAAACCCATTCAAAAGCCTGGGACTGAACTTTGCCTCAGGTATGCTCAGCTCACTGGTTGTGGAAACAACTGCATGATAAAGTGCTCTGGGAATTAACACAAGCCTGGTGTGAAAGAATGACCCTCAAATTCTCAAGCTCCACTTACCAAATGGCACCTTCTTCTTGGGACAATGGTATGACTTGGAGCTATGTACTCTAGTGCTGTACCAGACTGCAACTAGTCCCACACATGGTACCAGGAAACAGGTGGTACTACATGAGATCTTTCTCATTATGGACATGAAAACAATACAAAAGACTTTATGCATTTGGAGAATAGGAAATACTGAGCTAGGAAAAATAGGTTTAATTGCCCCAAGATAGAAGTGGATATCAATAAGATACATGAGACTTTATTGATGTGTTCAAAGGACAGTGCTACCATGCATGCTTTTAGAGTATAAGTACCAGCAAGCCTTTGGAGCTTATGTGTACTGACATTGTCTCTAGAAGAAGATAGGAACAACATATGCCATATCTTAGTAGTAATAGACTACTCCACTTTGTAAGAATAATAAAAATAAAAAAGAATAACATATATATGTATGTATATTGTTTTAAGTCTTGTAAGTGCTTTAAATATGTTAACTTACTTGATAATAGCATTAGCTAATTGTAAGTATTCATAGGTAAGCATGTCTAAAGAGGAACCAGGAAACTTCTATAATTACTAAGGTTTTATGGAAGAAATGTTTCTCTGTATATTTATTCCCCTCCAGGATTCACTCTGAATAAGACAGAGGCTACCACAAGATAATCAATATAATAACCATTTATTATTCTTTACAGATAGGTAATGGATTTAGGGAGTAGAATGAGACATGCAAATACATCCATGTACATATAAGAATATCTGTACATATTCATATATGTATATATTTTTGTATAGCCATTGGGGGAATTTATTTTGCTTAACTATGCATATTTATTATTTGCCTTTTTGTTTTTCCTTCTCAATGATGTGGGGCACAGAAAGAAGAGAAAATAGATTCCTGTTAATTTTTTTTAATAGAGAAGTTTCATGTGCCTCCAGATGAAGTCACTGTGTTACTAATTTCACTTAACATTTATTTGTTACAAGAGATCTCTCATGAAGTGGGAGTTATCTACAAAACAAAACACACGAATAAAACTAAAAGTGAAAAAAAAATACCTGAAGGAGATGTTAGCTTTGGCAAGATTCAAGAAGTCTAGACTCATACCTTACCAACTTCAGAAAGCTCCTACGGCCTGAGCAGCAAGTTCAGTGGAGTCAGCATGTGGTATTTCTAATGTGGGCATATAATGGATGCTAGTGGTGCCACATGTCTTCCCCCCATACCTGCTGATTATAGAGCTACAACTCATTACTGACTTATGCTTTGTAATTTCAGAAGATGGAGCTAACCTAGAGCCTAAGAACCAGTGGGGACAGTAGTCTATCATCAAGATGTTTAGTGCACATACCATCAAAGTTACTTTCAAATAACTGGGCTTTCCACATAGCTCAATGCTTAGCATCATGTACCTGGAAAACCTAATTGGCTAAATTTGTCACATATTGTATTTAAAGCCTTTGTGATTTAGAAATGAATATGAGAACTAGAAAATTTATTTAATGTATTTCTCACGATTTTCACACTTTGCATTAACCATCAACTTCTTGCCATTTCTCCTAAAACACTTAATCACCAATCTCCCTTTTCTCCTCCCCCCCATAGGAATATTCCTTGCTAAGGTTAATCCCTCTCTCTGCCTGTGCCCTTGATCCCATCTCTAACCTCCTGAAACAATTATACCATCTTTCTCATGAGTCTTATTTCTCTCTTCTTCCACTGGCTGCTTCCCTTCTGAGCAAGACAAATGCAGGACTACTCTATCCTAAATGAGTCTTCTTTTGGCCCTTCCACTCCAGGTAGCTACCATGCTCTCTCATTCCTCTCAAGGATGAACTTTATGTTAAAGTGGTTTACTTCCTACTAGTCATTCGGTCACCAACCCTTTGTAATTTCACTACTTTTCTTGACATTCTACAGAAATTGGTCTTTCAAAAGTCACCAATAACCATCAAATTGTCAAATATTCTATGGCCCTCTTCCTTCTAGGCCTCCCTGTCACATATTGTAGGTCACCCTATCTTTCAGTATGCTATCCCTTCCTTGGATTTTGAGACATCATACTTTCCTCTATCTCTATCACCTCTACCTCTATCACTCAGCGTGGGCCACCAACACCAAACAGACCAGGAGATGGCAGGTAGAGCAGGTCTTAGGGTCATGAATCATTGAGCTGTGGCAGTTACCAGACTTCTCAACCCACAAACACCAAAGACCACTGAGCAGGTTAGTGGGAAAACTGTCTGATTGAGGTAAGAGTGGTCAGGCCCTAGACCTGGGGGTGGCAGAGGTGGCATGGAGGTGGTGGCAGCAGCAGAAAGCTCATGTGGCTGCTTCTAGAGCTCCAGTATCAGCTGCTTCCTGGCTCACATGGTGGGAGGAATCAAAAGGAGTGCTTTGTGGGTGCAGAGGCAGGTCTCTTGCTCTGCCCCACTTGGATCTGGGTCATCGTACTGGTTGGCGGTTCTTGTGGGAGGAGGAGTGCTGCTGTGGCAGAGCTAGTGATGATAGTGGAATAGAAGTAGCTCTGAAAACAGCAGTGCAGCCACTAAAGCTTGGGACAAAGTACTCTCTACTCTACGAGCAGTCATACCCTGACAAAAAGCTCAAGGGTCAAGTAGTTGGCTGGGAACACATCCAGGCAGTGCAAAAGGACTCAGACTCAAACTCAGACTCAGACCATAGAATCTTTTTTTGATGACAAAGAAGACCAAAACATACAGCCAGAAGAAGTCAACAAAGTCAAAGAGCCTACATGAAAAGCCTCCAAGAAAAATATGAATTGGTCTCAGGCCATGGAAGAGCTCAAAAAGGATTTGGAAAAGCAGATAAGATAAGTAGAGGAAAAATTGGGAAGAGAAATGAGAGCGATGCAAGAAACCATGAAAAACAAGTTAATGACTTGCTAAAGGAGACCCAAAAACTACTGAAGAAAATAACACCTTAAAAAGTAGACTAACTCAAATGGCAAAAGAGCTCCAAAAAGTCAATGAAGAGAAGAATGCCTTGAAAGGCAGAATAAGCCAAATGGAAAAGGAGGTCCAAAAGACCACTGAAGAAAACACTACCTTAAAAATTAGATTGGTGCAAATAGAAGCTACTGACTTGATGAGAAATCAAGATATTATAAAACAGAACCAAAGTAATGAAGAAATGGAAGACAATGTGAAGTATCTCACTGGAA
>CM053622.1:497936055-497950256 GCA_028646595.1 Phalanger gymnotis | reverse complement strand
AGATTAGATAAATAGGTTGGATCTGTTACTTAAAACTCAATATTTGTGAAACTGAGCTCTTCATTTTTCTGTTCCCCAAACCTGTTCATAATTCTAAATTTTCTCTCTCTTTTGAGGACATTATCATTCTCCCAGTCACTGAGACTTGTGGTTATCTCTGATTCTCACCTTTCCTCCACATGGATATCCAATCAGGCAAGTCCAACTAATGATACCTCCTTGGACTGACATTCAAGGTCCTCCACAATCTGGCTTCAGACTAATTGACTAACCTTATTATATACTGCTCCCCTTCCAGCTGGACTCATTGTCATTCCCCAGTCTTGTGTTGCTTTTTCCTTCTTCCGATCTTTGTGTATGCTATTCCTAATGCCTAAAATGTTTCCTTCAAAAATGTTTCCTTCCTCTTTGGGTGTCTCCTCTCAGAAGCTTTTCCTAATTCTGTACCTGCAAAGCTCCCTTCCTTCTAAAAACTCTAATGCCATTGTGCTTGGACTTCTGTGAATGGTTCCTATTATTAGTTGGGTGTATTATCCGTAAATTTATCTTTTCTGCTTTCTTGTATTGCTCATAGTTTATTTGGAGAAGACCTCAGAAGTCATCTAGTCCAAATTCTTCATTTTACAGATGAGGAAACTGAGGCCCAAGGATATAAAGTGACTTGCTTAAGACTGAGCAAGTATTAAGTGTTAGAAAAAGGATTTGAACCCAGATCCCCTGATTCCACAATCAATGTCATGAAGGCAGATGGTGGTACAGTGGAGAGACCACCGGGCCTGAAAGCAGAAAGACCTAAGTTCAAATCCAGTCTCAGACACTTACTATCTGTGTGACCATGGACAAGTCACTTAACTATCAAAAGCACTTACCATAGCACCTGGCACATAGTAGGCACTGCATAAATGCCTATGTTTCTTTTTCCTTCCCTTTGTAAGTCTCTTTATGAGAGGGTTGTATGTTGTTTTAACCTCAGCATGTACCATAGTAGCATTGCATATATTAGGTGATTAAACATGTTTATTGAATTCATGTTCCCTATTCCTTTCTTTTTTCTAACGCTTGGTCAGTTAGTTAAGAGGTAAGTTTGTTAGCTCTTTGAGAGAACTGTAGCATCTTTGAAGGAACAAAGACATATTACAAGATAACACTTTATAATGTATACCTCTAAGACCTGTTCCATGATTCAGGAAGATATAGTCAATGGAAAGATGATGACAAAAGACAAAGAGAAGGGAAATCCTGTGTAACCATGTCCTTTCTGTAAACTTCTTCTTAAGTTTGATATAGTAACAGCTGGTATTTACATGGAACTTTATGATTTGCAAGAATTTGACAAATATCTCATTTTATTCTTCCAACAACCACACAGGGAGGTAGATGCTTTTATTATCATCCTCATTTTACAGATGAAGAAACTGAGGTAGGCAGAGGTTAAGTGATTTGGCCAGGGTCACACAGCTAATAAGCATCTGAGACTAAATCTGAACTCATATCTTCCTGACTCCAGGTCCCTTGTGTCATTTAGCTGCCTCTGTAATAATAGCTGGCATTTATAAAGAATTTTATGGAGGATATCTCATATGGTCTTCACTCTTGGAAGCAGGTGATAGTATTACCCCATTGGGGAAACTGAGGCAAAGAGTGATTAAATGACTTGCCAAAGTTACACAGCTGGTAAGTATCTGAAGCCAAGTTAGAACTTAGATCTTTTTGTTTCCAGGTCTAGCACTCAATGCATGGAGCTGCCTCTCTAGCAAACCAGGAACCTTGCCACTAGCATGGCTAGCTGCCATCTCTATCTACTAAGAGCTTGCTCAGCCCATTGATGCTCATTACATCTGCCAGGCTGTGTCCCCAGCAGTCCTCTGGAGCAAGAGATCTGCAGTACAATGGTTTGCAGGCTCCCTCCTTCTCATTAGTCATTGAACAATAGGACTCAGAAATAGTTGGATGACATCACTTGGGAAGGTCTTCATGATCTACTTGCTCATACCAAATTCAGTCCCAAGATATGGGAATTGGTGTCTACCTATTTATAATATTTCCTTCCAAATCCAACCCCTAGCTGATTATCTATTCTAATAATTTCAGGCAGAGAGGGTTTATAAGGGTCTCCATGGTGATTACTCACGCTCTGGTATCCATGGTGACTCTCGCATCTGTGGCAGACTTCGGATTCATTATTTTTTGCCTAAAATTTCAAGTGATTTCCTTCTCAGCCTGAGCCCAGACTCAAAATTCATAAGGTGAGATTTAATTATCTTTAACCTTTATATTTATAGAGTAAAAAGGAAAGCCGAGTTCCAAGAGAACCCGAGAAGCCAAACAAATGGGACCATTTCCTGAATGATGTTATAGAGAAAGAAACAAAGTCCTCAAAGGTAGCAGGAGTTGAAACTTAAACCTCTTGACAGATCAATAAGAAAAAAAATTGTTTCATAGAAAACATGGTGTAGCAAATTGATTTTTCTGTCTTAAATTTTAAATTAATTTTCTTTTAAATAAACTTTTCATTACAAATAATATTTAACACCAGCCCTCCAATGAGGCTTAATCTGCATCATAGCAGGAGCAAAGTGACTCATTGTATGCCATCACTGAATGCCCACCTGTCATCACTGCCAAAGTGACTGTTTTGCCAACATCTCATGCCAAAATGTCCATTTTTCTGACTAAAACATATCTGCATGTCTTCTTGGCTGAGAGGTTCCACTGATGCTATAAAAGAGAAACATGACAAGTTAGCGGAATGCCCACAGTGGGATGCTAAAAGTCAATGTCATTTCTATTTATTATGACTGAAGAAATAAGATGACAACTGCAAATCAACAGGGCTGAACTCACTGATGGGTACAATGGTAATGGACACAATATTAGGAGTCCTAGGTTTGTTTGTGATGTTTTCATAAGAGAAATAATCACTTTAATGCTCTTCAATAAAATAAATGATCTGCCATTGTTCCAGCTAGGGGGTGCAATGAATAAAGTACCTGGAGTCAAGAAGATATGAGTTCGAATCCAGCCTGAGACACTTACTAGTTGTGTGTACCTGGATAAGTCATGTAATCTCTACCTGCCTTAGTTTTCTCATCTATAAGATGGGGATAATAATAGTACATCTCTCACAAGGTTGTGAAGATCAAATGAAATAATATTTGCAAAATGCTTTGTAAACCTTAGAGTGCTACATGAGTGCTGGTTATTATTATATATACATATATAATATATGTAGTATCATATATTATTATATATTATTATTATTACACAATTATTGTTTCTACAGAAATTCAGGAAATAGGAAGATGCTAGTCTCATTGTCTGCCTTCATCAGACCTCGTGTGTAGTAATGTCTTCAGTTTGTGGCACCATGGCTTTAAAAGGACATTGATAAGCCTGAAAGGATCCAGAGAAGTATAATTCAGATGGTGAAGGGTCTTGAATTCATACCTTATGAAGGCTGGTTGAAAGCATGGAGTAACTGGGTATCTTTGGCCTGGAGAAAAAAGATAACACAGCTGCCTTTAAGTTTTTGAAGGGTTGTTATGTGGAGGATGAGCAGCTGGGTGGTTCAGTGGCTAGCATGATAAGGCTGGAGTCAGGAAGAGTCATCTTCACAAGTTCAATTCTGGCCTCAGATTTGAAGCTTACTAGCTGTGTGACACTGGACAAATCACTTAACCCTGTTTGCCTCAGTTTCCTCATCTGTAAAATGATCTGGAGAAGGAAATAGTAAACCACCCCAATGTGTCTGCCAAGAAAAACCCAAATGGCGTCACAAAAAGTCAAACATGACTGAAAAATGACTTAACGACGACAACTTTGTGGAAGAAGGATTGGGCATGTTCTGTTTACTGAAGAAAGGACCAGGAGCAATGAGTAAATGTTTCAAAGAGGCAAGATGTCAGGGATACCTTCCCAACAACTTGAGCTATTCAAAAATGGGATAGGTGAACTTGAGAGAGGGTGGGTTCTTCCTCCTTGGAGGTCTTCAAGCAGAAGCTGGACCACAACTTCTCGGGTATCTTATAGTAGAGATTCCTTTTGTATATAGTTTGAGCTCATAGGCTCATAAACAGAGAAGTGAAAAAGACCTTAGAAGCTACCCATGCCAACTCCTCTCCCTTCCCCCTCCCCCACTTTACGGATGAGAAAACTGAGGCTGAGAGAGGTTAAGTGACCCTTCCGAGGTCACACAAGTAGTATGTATAAAAGGTAGAATTTGAATCTAAATTCTTTGACTTTGAAGTAGGTATTCTTTCCACTGTCCACTAACTCATAATCACTGTGATTCTGTAAAGAATCACAACAGATCAGGACCTGGAATTTTGGGGAGACATCATTTAGGGGTTAAAAGAGCCAGAAGAATTTTTGTGATATTATAAGCATTGTTCAGTCATTTCAGTCATGTCAGACCCTTCATGACCCAAATTGGGGTTTTCTTGGCAAAGATACTGAAGTGGTTTGCCATTTCCTTCTCCAGATCATTTTAAAGATGAGGAAACTGAGGCAAAAAGGGTGAAGTGACTTGCCTAGGGTCACACAGCTAGTACATGTCAGAGGCCAAATTTGAATTCAGGAAGATGATGAGTTTTTCTGACTCCAGATTCAGCACTTTATCTACTACACTACCTAGCTGCCCTGTTATAAGCTCCATACATTTAATTCAATTTAACAAGCATTTATTAAGCACCTCTTAGATAGAGTTGTACAAGGTAGTAGGGATATACAGTTAAAAATGAAACCGTCCTGGCCCTCATGGAGCCTACATTCTTCTGAGGGGAAACAACAGGTGCACAGATAAATTGATGCAAATTATATGCAAAATAAATACAAAGCAAAGATGATGTCTTAAGAGTTGAGACAATAACAAAGGCTTCCTTTAGGAGGTAAAGCTTGAGGGGAACTTTGAAAGGATGAAGGATTTCCAGGAGGCAGAAGTGAGGAAGGAGAACATTTCAGATATTGTAGATAGCCTCTGCAAAGGCACAGAGATAGGCGACATAATGTCTGGACAGGAGGACAATGGACCAATTGGCCAGTTTAGCTGTAAGGTAGAGGATGTGGCTTGGAGGCAAGTGGAGGGAAAAACATAATGCATAATTAATCTGGAAAAAATATACTTCAAGTCAGGTTTGGGATGGCCCTAAACACTGAACTGAGTAGTTTATATGTTTTCCTAGAAGCAAGAGGAAGGTGCCGAAGTTCTTTGAAAAGGTGCTCTCCATGGTCATAACATATTGCATTACGAATATCAATTTTGGCAGCTGTGTGACAATAGATTGCAGAAGGGAGAGGCTAGATACAGAGAATCCAATTAGATGCCTCTTGCAATAGTCCAGATGAAAAGTGATGAGGGTAGGAATTAGGAATATTGTGGTATAAGTAGAGAGAAGAGGCCAGATGTCATTGATATCACCCAGGCATCATTGTTGAGATGAGGAAGAGGAAAGCAAGTAAGAACAGAGAATAAAATATGTGAAGAGTGGCCTCCAGTCCTCTTACCATCCTGGCCATCCACCTCTTGTGTGCTGTGATTCTTATAGAAATGGTTTATAATCAGTAACATAAAAAATTGTAATGCCAGGTTTAAGACTATGTCTTACTTGTACATATACTGAAATGTATTTAGTAGATACTTTATAAATGATTGACTTTCAGAGAATAAATAAGATATGTAATATATAACATTAAATGAGGATATGTATATGTAAAGTACTTTGTAAACCTTAAAGTGCTCTATGAATATTGACTATCAGTGTTTTTGATATTGTTGGTCACTGTAGCAGAGGCAGCTAGGTAGTGGTGTGGGCAGAGTGCCGGCAGGAAGACCCAAGTTCAACTCCAGCCTCAGATAGTTACTCGCTGTGGGACTTTGGGCACGTTCTTTAATCTCTATTTGCCTCAGTTTCTTCAACTGTAAAATGGGCGTAATAATAGCACCTGCCTTGCAAGGCTGTTTTGAGGATCAAATGAAATAATTTTTGTAAAAAGGTGCTTAGTACAGTGCCAGGCACATAGTAGGTATTGTATAAATGCTTATTCCCTTCTTTTCTCTACTTCTATCCCGGTTTTCACAAAAATTCTGTCTCCTAGTTCTTCTCCTACCTGCCTGATGTTTACTTTGGAGAAGAGAATATTTGGGGGAGGCACCTGGTAGTGTAAGGGAGGAGATTCAACACCCCCAGATCAGTCATTGAAGCAATCGACAGATACAATTACATTTTTTTAAATGTGTAAACTTAATTGTTTATACTCTGTGATAGCTTTATCAGGGGGAAAATCCTTTTTAATTGGGCCAAGATGGAAATAGCATGCTTGGTTAACCAAACAAGAAAACCACACTCTCAGGGACTTTAAATAGCAAGAGAAAATTTAGCAGTTGTTTATCCCAGTGGTAGACAAACCAACGATGAAGGACCCCAGGTTCAGAGGGAATCACTCTCCAGGGTTGGGATGGGAGTAAGATCTTCTATTAGCCATTCACTGAGAGCTTCCTTTTCTTTCCTCCTCCTCTTCTTGTATCACTCATATATCTTCCCCATTATCTACTCCATTTCTGTCTCTCACAAAGAAATGGCTCTTCTCACTTACCAAGGCAAAATCACTACCTGCAATCTTGATCCTATGCCCTGTGGTTTTCTCCAGCAGATAGCCCCTATCATATTTATTCTATTTCTCCAATCCTTCCCTACATATAGGCAATCCTTCCCATCTTCCTAAAACACGTCCACATTTCCCCATTCTTAAAAAAATCACTTGAACAAACCATCTGTGATATCTATGATTCTATATCTCTCTTATCCTTTTCTGCTAAATTGATTCAGAAAGCTGATCACATACGGTGATCCCCCTTCCTCTAAACCCTCTATATTCTACTTTCCAATTTGATCATGCAACTGAAACTGCTTTCTCCAAAGTGGTCAATGATCTCTTGATCGCTAAATCAAATGGCTCCCCCCTCCACCTTCATGCTTTCTGATTTCTCCGATATCTTTTTTGACACTGTTTATCACTCTCTCCTGGATAAACATTCTTTTCTCTCTAGGTTTTGGTGACACTTGTTTTTGGTGACACTGCTTTCTCCTACATGTGCTTCCTACCTGTGGATCACACCTTCTCAGTCTCCTTTGCTGGATCTTCATCCAGGATATGACCACTAGCTTGCGTCTCCCCCAAATATCTGTCCTGGGCCTTCTTATCTTTTTCCTCAATACCAGTGTTTATTAACCTGGAGTTCACAAACCCCCAAATTATCCATGGACAGTTTTAGTGGAGCTGTGAACTTGGATAGTAAAAAAAAAATCTTTGTTTTCACTAACCTCTAAATGAAATTTAGAATTTTCTTCAATTATTTAAAAATATCCTGAAAAGAAAAACCTGGAAAGACTTACATGAACTGATGCTGAGTGAAGTGAGCAGAACCATGAGAACATCATATACAGTAATAGCAACATCGTATAATGATCAACTATGATAGACTTAGCTCTTCTCAGCAATACAGTGATCCAAGAAAATAGCAAAAGACTCATGAGGAAAAATTCTATCCACATCTGCAGAAAGAACTACGGAATCTGAATGCAAATTGAAACATAATATTTTCACATTTTTCAATGGTTTTTTCTATTTGTTCTGTTTCTTCTTTCACAACATGACTAATGTGGGAAATATGTCTAACATGATTGCATATGGATAACCTATATCAGATTGTTTGCTGTCTTGGGAAGGGAAAGAGGAGGGAGAGAGGGAGAAAAATTTGGAAATCAAATCTTATAAAAAAGAATGTTGAAAATTATCTTTATATGTAACTTGAAAAAATACTCTTTATAATAAAAAAATTTAAAATATCTTGAAAAGAGCTCTATTGTATTCATAAGATTCCCAAAGGGGGTAGGTGTTCCATGACACAAAAGGTTAATAAATTCAACTCTATGCTATTTCACTTGGTGATTTCATCAGCTCCCATGAAGTCAGCTATCATCACCAAGGTCATTACAGACCTACATATCTAGCTGTTAGGCAGCCCTGTAGGTATCTCAAACTCAGTATGTCCAAAACAGAACTCATTATCTTTTCATCCAAACTCTCCTCTCTTCCCAATTTCTGTATTACTGTTGGGGGTGTTAACATTCTACTAGTAAGCCAGACTTAGAACCTCAGTGTCACCCTCAACTCCCCACTTGCCCTCACCCCATATATCCAACCTGTTGCCAAATCCTGTTGTTTTTTTACCTTCACAATATTTCTTATATACATCCCTTTCTTTCCACTCACAAATTCATCACCCTAGCAGAGGGCCTCATCAGCTGTTACATGGACTATTGAAAAAGCCTACTAATTGGTCTTTCAACCTCGAGTCTCTCTCCACTACAATCTACCCTCCACTTAGGTTTGACTGTGTGACTTCCTCTCCCTCTTCCCTTAATTCCCTCTACAATTAATAAATTCCATGTGCACCCTATTACATAAAGAATCAATGCTAAATTCCTCTGTTTGACATTTAGGGCCCTTCATAGCCTGGCCCCTTACTATCTTTCCCATCTTGTTATACCTTATCCCCCTCCATGTACTCTACCATCCAGGGGTATTGGTCTACCCGCTGTTCCTCAAACTCCTTCTCTTAACTCTGTGCCCTACTGCCCCACCCCTGGCCCATAACTATAATCACTCCCTGATCATTTTTGATTCGTAGAGTCCCTGATTCAGCTTAACTTAAATCTTTTTTGTAAGAGGTCCTTCCCTGTCTCTCTTCCTCTCAGCCAATCCCCACTGCCAGTCCTTTCACTCCAAGATAACCTTCATTTATACCGTATATATCTTGTGTATATACATATGTGTGAATGCATAAATATATAGTTGTATATTGTTTTCTTCATTAGAACGTAAGCTTTTTGAGGGCGAACAATAAGTGCATGTTTACTGGCTGATAGTTATATGAGAATGGACTGGTAGCAGACAATACTTCCAGAGGGCATATCGAGGAAAAATATAAAAAACCAGACATAGATACAGTTATCTGAAGGAGACAAGAACGATGACCTTTTGCACCAGAGACAGATCCCGGCAATGTGTTCGAAAAGGACTTCTAGTAATCAGGAATTTTTAGTTAATCCTTTGTCTATAGGTGTCTTCTATGAGTATGACTCACTACCATCATACTCTAATTTTGAGCCTACTATTGCCATGGGTTTGTGTTTATTTTGTGAGAGAATGTGGCTCAAACTTTTTGGGGGGGAATTATTTTTGTAACTACCATTCTTGTTATGTCCTCATACTAAATGCCTTTTCTGAAACCTAATTGACGTCTGATTTACTGATGTTAATGGGAAATATAACTAGTGGGGGACAGTGAGTCACAGGACTAGAACGGCAGCCCCTTAAGTTTATCCTAGATCACTGAGGAGGAGTGGTACCCCATTCTGGGTACCTAACTTGTCACTATCAATTCAAGTTGGGCGTTGTAACCCCAGAGGGGATGTTTTAGCTATCTCTAAATATTTAAATAGTTTTATGCAGAAGAGAGATTCAGTTTATTCTTTGTGACCCGAGAAGGCAGAAATGGAATCAGAAGTTAGAAGATTTGGAGATACACAGGTTTGGGTTTGATGTAAGGTAAAAAAAAAAATCCTAGTAATTGTGTTACTTCCAGAAGTAATGAGTTCCTCCTTAACAGAAGTATTAAGCACAAGGTGGGTGACCAATTGTCATGGATTTTGTACAGGGAACTCTTATTCAGGAGTGGTTAAAGTAAGGGACCTCTAAGGTTCTTTCTAATAATAAACAATCAAAAAAATTTTAAAGTACTTACTCTGTCCTAGACACTATTAACCAATAGGAATAATAAAAAAGCAAACAACAGTCTTTTTTCCCAAGGACCTCACCGTCTAAGGGAGAGATGACATGTAAAAAAACAATGTACGAACTGTATACACATATATGCGTGTGTACACACACATACACACACATACCTATATGTAGTAATTTGGAGATAATTAACAGAGAGAAGGCATCATTTGAAGGGCCATCAGGAAATATATCTCGTAGAAAGTTAGATTTTTGCTCGAATTTGGGAGAATCCATGAGTTGGAGATGAAGGGAGAGAGGATTCCATATATGGGAGACGGTGAATGAAAATGCCCAGATTAGAGAGATGAAGTATCTTGTTCAAGGAATAGCAAGGAGGCCAGTGTCACTAGATTGCAGAATACATGGAAGAAAGAGAGGTACAAGAACACTGGAAAAGGTAGGAAGGGGCCAGTTTATGAAGGCCTTCAAAAGCCAGATGATATAGAATTTCATATTTCATCTAGACAGTAATAGAGAGCCACTATAGTTTATTAAATGGGGTGAGGGTAGGGCAGAGGGATGTGTTTGACATAGTCAAACCCATGCTTAAAGAAAGTTCAATTTGGCAGCTGAGTGGAAAGTCTATGAATTCTGTGATTCTATGAATTCGTATGAAAGTAGACTGGGTTATTTCAGAGGGAAATGAAGGTTTTCTCAGTCTCTGAAGATTTTCAAGCATAGGTTGGATAATCACATGGTTAGTTTAGGAATGTTGGCTTTTGGATTCTTCTTCAAACAATAGGTCGAACGAGTTCTCCTGTGAGTTCCCTTCCCATTCTGAGATTCTATGATACTGTGAATACAGCACCTAAGCAACTTCTATAAATCTGGAAAGGCTTTGGGTATGGGCCCAAATGATGTACTGTATGTCTGTGTTTTGATAACCAGTCTCAGAAGTATAGAAAAGGCCATTTGTCTATCAGTAGACGGTTTGGGGCTTTTTTTGCCATATATTTATAAAGAGCTTTTCTTTTGTCTCATTGGAAGGAAAAATATCCACAATGATGAAATCATAGAACTTTTAAAGCATCAAATTAATACCAGGAAATGTGGTTTCTTCCCTGAAAGTGCAACTCATTTCTTTGGTTCCTTAGGTAAATCACATATTCATATTTTACCTCAGCAGCAATCCTAACCTCAGAATAGAAGTTGTTCGCAACTGAAATCCCATCAAAAAGAATTCCAAGGGCTTCTATAAAGTCTTTTGTTGAACTCTAATTCCATTTTGTTGAATACTGATCAAAATGAGTGTACCACTGACTGGATTTGCGATTTTGTGTGTTTTAATGTAAAGAATGTTTATTGAACATGGTCTAATTATAATCAGTCAATCAAACAAACAAACAAAAATTTTTTAATAAGCACATTATATGTGCTAAGCACTATCCTATGAAACTTGATCAGTACTTACAGCCTATAATTAATGTTAGGTATAATATTAATTTTTTGTTTCCAATTATATTGGATAGATAGCACTTCAGAAAGTACTAAACTATTTTCACAGTACTTTAAAAGTATTTTCTTATACAGTAAAGAGCTGGGTTGACCCACACAGAACTTTGCACTACTCCAGTGTTCTATCATTCAAGTTCACTTCGGATCTCCCCAGTTCATTCTTCTGTCCTTCCTTTCCTTGTCTCTTCATTTTGCAATCCTTTATATTTCTTCCTTATACTCTCTTTTCTTACTCATTCTCTTCTCCTTTCTTTGTCCTTTCCTTTCCCTCTCTCCTTTGCTTCTTCTTTTCCCACTTTATATCCAAATTGTGCATCCCTTTGTTTTTCTTCTACTTCTCTTTGTTCTCTAATTAGAAGGTAAAATCACATTACTTAAAATTTTGAAGGGACTTTAAAGATATAATTTATTACTTCTTCATTTTACAGATGAGGCATTTTGAGGTCTGGAGAGATAAAAAGTTTCAAACAACTAGTAGCTATGTCTAGTGCTAAATTTCTTTTCTGTTGCTTAAAGAAACTAAGAAAAAATGAAGGAGTGGAAGGAAGAAGGAAGGAAATAAAGAAATCGATGAAGGAAGGAAGGAGAGAAGGGAGGAGAAAGGAAAATAGAGGAAGGAAAGAAGGAAGGAAGGGAGAAGGAAAAGGGGGGAAAGAAGAAAGAAAGGAGAAAGAAAGAAGAAGGGAAAGAAGGTAGGATAGAAGGAAGGAAGGAAGAAAGAAAAAGGGAGAAAGAAAGAAGGAAGAAAGAGGGGAAGGAAGAAAGTGGAAGGAAGGGGGAAGGACGAAAGGAAGGAAGAGAGGAAGTAAGGAAGGGAGGAAGAGGAGGAAGGAAGAAAGGAATAACAAGAGGAGGCAGGAAGGAGAGAAGGAAGTAGAAAGTCCTGGATGGAGTAAGAGAAGAATGGGATGTGGTTGGGTAGGTACAAAAAGGTAATAGCATTACAGTTCAGAGCCCAGATGCTGGGTGTCCTTCCTCTCCCATCCCACTTCAAAAAGCTTTGAGATTTGCATTATATTCCAAAGTTGATCATATTAATGCTGTAACTAATAAAGAAAGAAAAGGAAAAGGCTGCTGGTTTTTGATTTATCAGCATCAAATGGGTCAATTAGCTGATTAATAGCCAGCTGCTAAGTTCCTTGGTTCTGTCTGTACAAGGTAGCTAGAAAAAAACAAAACAAAAGAAAACTCTCTGTTGTTTCTCTCTGGTGATACCTTGAATAAAGGTTGTTTCTTGATATAAATTTCAAAAGCTTTTTAGTATAATCTTTGCGTTCTCTTCCCTCCTGCCACCCCCTCCAGCTGCATCTGACGGTAATGTCCCTGATAGTATGCAAGTATGAGAGAAAGCTTCTTTTATCAGCTCCATCTTCATTCTCCCTAAGGAACAGCCCTGAATTCATTCTATCAATTGTAAAACTGATTATTTAAGATGCAGAGAAAAATCCTAATCTGGCCAACTCTAACCATACTCTAAACATGACTAATCTAACCTACATACAGGGAAAGAGAATTCTATCCCTATCTATCACCCAAACTGGAAAACTAAAAGAAAAAAAAAGTGTCCATATTGATGCTAGACCGGTAATGTCATCTTCATACATATGAAGAACAGCACATTATCATTTCATGGATTGTTTTTTGCAGATTGAAACTTTGCAGCTATTTGTTTATTGCATTTAGAAAATAAATCAAAAGGATTGTAATGGCTTGTTGCTATTTATAGTCTCTTTTCCTTCCCCCATCCTTCTTCCACTAGATTTAATTATCCAGGGATGGAAGAGGAATGTAAATACAAGTGTTTTGCTTTCCTGGTTTAGCTGAATCACTCAATATTCTGAACCATTCACCTTTTTGAAGTCAAAATGAAAAACATGTTTTGCCTACTGAGTTTGAAATAAATATAGTATATTTAAGAAATTAATTTAAGGCACATAAACTTTATATTCTATGATGTCAGTTAAAACCAATAGTATTTACATGGTGTTCAAGGAATATTTTAATAGGTGCTCTATGTTCCAAAGGTTCAGTGCTTTTGTCAGCATGAGCAACTCCTGGTGTGGGAACTCCCTCTACCAATGCAGAATGGATCACAAGCTTTCTATGACTTGATAGTAAAGTCTTAAGAATTTGCCTGGGGCCCAGAGAGGTTTATGGAGGAATCTGGGTGGCACGGTAGATAGAGTTCATGACTTGGAATCAAGAAAAGAATTAAAATTCTGCCTCAGATCCTATTAGCTTTGTGATTTTCTTTTCTCCATCCATAAAATAGGGATAATAATAACAGCTCCTATCTTCCAGAGCTGTTATGAAATAAAATGAGATAACATTTGTAAGGTGTTTTGCAAACCTTTAAACATTACATAAATGCTTTTATTATTATAATTATTACTGTTATTATTATTTTCATGGACAATGAAAGAATTTGAACCCAGATCTGCCTGATTCCAAGCTCAGTACTCTCTCTGCTATTCCAGGTAGCCTTATCAGAAATGTTAACAATAAATTAATTTAAATGACTGGTTTCATTAGAGGCAGTGTGCCATGGTATATGGAGAACTAGTCTGGATGTCAGAAAGACCTGGGCTCAAATCCTGAAGACTCAGAAAAATGCATTCTTTTGCCACCAAAGTTTCTTGCCACTTTCGAATAGTTCAACAACAGGAGGCAATATGGAAATAATATATTTTTTTAATTTTTATTTTCACATTAGCCATGTTGCAAAGAAGAATTATAACCAATGGAATGAACCACAAGAAAGAAGAAACAAAACAAAAAAGAGAGAGAACAAATAGTCTGTTTTGATCTGCATTCAGACTCCATATTTCTTTTTCTGGATGTGGATAGCATTTTCCATTATGAGCCTTTCGGAGTTGTATTAGAACCTTGCATTGCTGAGAAGA
>CM053622.1:497898715-497935955 GCA_028646595.1 Phalanger gymnotis | reverse complement strand
AGCATCCTCTCAATTTCCAGTTCTTTGCCACCACAAAAAGAGCTGCTATAAATATTTTTTGTATATGTGGGTCCTTTTCCCATTTGTATGATCTCTTTTGGATATAGCCCTAGAAGTGGTATTGCTGGGTCAAAGGGTATGCACATTTTTATAGCCCTTTGGTCATAGTTTCAAATTGTGTTTCAAAATGGTTGGATCAGTTCATGACTCCACCAATAGTGCATTAGTGTTCCAATTTTCCCACATCTTCTCCAGCATTTATAATTTTCCTGTTTTGTCATGTTAGTCAATCTGACAGGTATGATGTGGTACCTCAGAGGTGTTTTGATTTGCATCTCTCTTATCAATAGTGATTTAGAGCATTTTTTCATATGACTACAGAAATCTTTAATTTCTTCCTCTGAAAACTGCCTGTTCATATCCTTTGACCATTTATCAATTGGTAAATTTGACTCAGTTCACTATATATTTTAGAAATGAGGCCTTTATCAGAGACATTGGTTGTAAAAATTCTTCCCCAGTTTCCTGCTTCCCTCCTGATTTTGGTTGCATTGGCTTTGTTTGTAAAAAAAAAAAACAAAACAACTTTTTCAATTTAATGTAATCAAAATTATCCATTTTGCATTTCATAATGTTCTCTATCTCTTCTTTGGTCATAAATTCTTCTATTCTCCATAAATCTGATAGGCAAACTATTCCTTGCTCTCCCAGTTTGCTTATAGCATCAACCTTTATATCTAAATCATATGCCCATTTTGACTTTATTTTGGTACAAGTATATTTGGTATAAGTAAGATATTGATCTATGTCTATATTCTGCCATATTATTTCCCAGTTTTCCCAGCAATTTTTGTGAAATAATGAATTCTTAACCCAGAAGCTGGAGTCTTTGGGTTTATCAAACAATAGACTGTGGTAGTCATTGTCTACTGTGTCTTGTGTACCTAATCTATTCCACTGATCCACCACTCTATTTCTTAGCCAGTACCAAGGAGTTTTGATGCTTGCTGCTTTATAACACAATTTAAAATCTAGTATGGCTAGGTTACCTTCCCTAGCATTTCTTTTCATTAACCCCCTTGATATTCTGAACCATTTGTTCTTCCAGATGAATTTTATTATTTTTTCTAGCTCTATAAAATAATTTTTTGGTAGTTTGATTGGTATGGCACTGAATAAATAAATTAATTTAGGTAGAATTGTCATTTTTATTATATTAGCTTGGCCTACCCATGGGCAGAAATAACAATAAAGAAGATGAATTAGTATCTGCTTTGCTGCTTCATCCTAAGGAATATGAAGCCTTTGCTCTTGACTTGTATCCGAAACCTCCTATGTCTCTTATGTCATTAGAATGTGAGCTCCTTTACAGCAGTGACGGGATTTGCGCTCATATCTGTTTTAACAAAAAGTCCAGTGTTCTTTCCATCATGTGGTGGTCTTGGAATTTGAGGACTTCAACCTATTAGCCTTCTGATCTGGCCCACTGGGGACCCTACTGGCCAGAAATCCTGAGGGTCTGTCCCTCCCAGTTTGATTTTATTTTGGTTTGAAGGGGTCATCCCTTCGTTCACTTCTTAAACATCCCTAATCACTGAATGGGCATTGTCTCAGTCAAAGTGAGAACTGGGAAAGACCTTACCTTAAGAAGGCCGAGGTCTCACACTGCATCCTGGGCAACCTTCTTCACTTAAAACAATTTACTTACAAGTCATGGCATCATCTTTCTGATGTCATGGTCCTTTTCAAGAATGAAAGACAAACCACAACCACATAGTCCTATACTAAAGAGTAGTAATATTTATTACAAGGTTTGCATATTCCTTTCACGTTGCCTAATATACCTTCACATTAGAGCACATTGTATGTCTCTTTGAGAAAACAGCCCTTATTATATGGTGGCTTACTATCAAAAGCTATATTTAGCATGCAGTGCCCTAAGCTAAGTAAAATTATTGTGGACAACCCCCAAACAAGTGTAATTTGGAATGAGATCAGTAGTTGGTTTAGCTGGTGGCAAAGATAGGAGGCCCCTCCTCCACAAGAGCTGGTCATCATCTTGATGGCTTCAAGTACTGGGATGAGAACACAGCCAGTGGCCTGGTAGAGTGAGAGAGGGGGAGAAAATGGGGACACTGATATTCCCAGGGTTCTTGTACTCATGACCCCATGCTCCCTAACCCTAACCTTAATCTCTCCAGTTTTCTTTTGTACCCCCAGCATTTACTACAGTGCTTTACACATAGTAAAAGTTTAATAAATTGTTTTTCATTCATTCACAAGCAAGAGTACATAAATAATCCTGCCCTTACACTTAGGGTCTTAAGAGAATACTAGGTGGCTGAGCAAGGTGGTGGCACATGCCTGTAATCCCAGCTACCAGGGAAGCTGAGGCTCGCAGATAACTTGAGTTTAGAAATTCTGAGATGCAGTGTGATAAGCAAATCAGGTGTCCCTACTGAGTTCAACACCAATATGGAAGCAGGGAGAAGGGATGGGGAAATAGGTCGTCTAAGGATGGTCAAACTGGTTTAAGCTGGAAAACAAGGCTAAAGTTCCCGTGATAATTAATATAGGGGTTGAGCCCTTGAATATCCTCTGCATTTTCAACCTGGGCAAGATGGAGAGACAAAGTCAGAGAGAAGGGGGAGAGAAACGGGGGTGGGGGGGAGAGAGAGAGAGAGAAAGAGGGAGAGAGAGAGAGAGAGAGAGAGAGAGAGAGAGAGAGAGAGAGAGAGAGAGAAGATAGAGACAGAGACACACAGAGAGACAGAGATAGAGACACACAAAGATAGAGATAGAGAGACATAAACAGAGAGAGACAGAGGCAGAAAGAGACAGCAAGTGAGTGAGAGAGAGACACACAGATAGACTATAAAATACATCTTTCTTAAGGTTGATGAGGAACCTATTATTTGGTTTATCTTGTTTTTCTCTTGGTACAAGCAGAGTTCTATTTCTCTGTAAAGCCAATTCCTATATCAGTAGCTGCTCCCTCCCAGTAGGCCTCATTGGGTAGGGTTTTAGTGTCATTTTGTGCCAATAGCCACGCATTACTGTGTGTATAGTATTCATGAATATTTCATGTAGTCACTCTTCTGCAAAGGATTCCTTGACATAAGCAGAAATAGAAGCAGCTAATTACTCTAATTAATCTTGATAATCTCATTCCAAATTGCACTTGTTTGGGGGGCTATCCACAATTATTCAATTTAGTTTGGGGCATTGCATGCTAAATATAGCTTTTGATACTAAACTACCATATAATAAGGGCTGTTTTCTAAGGGAGGCATACAATGTGCTCTAATGTGAGGGTATATTAGGCAACATGAAAAGAAATATGCAAACCTTGTAATAAAATATTATTACCCTTTATTATCAGGCTACAAACAAATTTGAAGGACTCAAATTCAGAGGTACTGCCACATAATGGAAAGAATGCTGGACTTTGAGTTAAAACAGATGTGTGCAAATTCATAGCAGTCATAGGTATGTGGTTATGGGTAATTAATCAATTAATCAACAAGCATTTATTAAAAGACTTTTTTGTAGCAGTCACTGTGAGAAGCTCTGGGGGTACAAAGACAAAAAAGAAGCAATCCCAGCCTCATTTGTGCATCTATCTATCTCTCTGTCTGTCTGTAGGTCCATCCATCTGTCCGTCCATCCATCTGTCCATCCATCCATCCATCCATCCATCCATCCATCCATCCATCCATCCATCTATCCATCCATCCATCCATCAATCCATCCATCTATCCATCTATCCATCTGTCCATCCATCTATCTATCTATCTATCTATCTATCTATCTATCTATCTATCTATCTATCTATCTATTCGTATGCATGCCCATGTAAGATAGGTTGTCTAAATGTCTAGAGATATGGCCCTAGAGGACAAATAGATATGATCTGAGATAGTCGTATATACATACATGTATATAAAATCTATATACTTGTATGTACACATTGAATAAATACATAAATAAAGACATGGTATGTAGAGACAATTTCTGTGGACAGAGAAAAGTTTGCCAAGTGGCTTGAGTTTGTGGGTAATATAATTTTAAACATATGGCATTGTTTTCTCTGGCTTGATAAGAGCTTAGAGCTAGAAGGATATTTGTTTGGGAACACAAGTAAGAAGGCAATCCCTCTTTTCTTGTCACTTAGACATAGATTCAGAAATAAACGATCAGGTATCTTCCCTCCTTATCTGGTTATCTAAGCACTTCAACTTGCTGTGGTTATCCGAAGTAATATGGTTTCTCTGAGCTAGTCATCTAAAAGTTTGTTTAGTAGGACTATATCAACTGAAGGAGAAGGGCCCTTTAGTTGTGGGCATTCTATCTTCTTCTTCATAGAGTGAAGTGTATTCCCCTGTCTCAGGTTAGTGCTTGAAATATTTGGTTCAGGACAGAGTGGTCTCATCAATGGGAGATCCTTGTTCTTGTGGGTGTACTGATAATACAAACCTATATTTGTCATTACAGGTCTTCAGGGCATGGAATTTTGTTGGTGAAGCTACCATTAAGTTGGCAATCTATAATGATCCTTGACTCCCAGAGTCTTGTGAGAGACACAGTGATCAGAGATTCTATATTTATTTAAGAATATATGGGAAAATATCAGGAACACCAGTCACCTATAACAGAGAGTCAGGAAGGGAGATAAGTGGGCAAAAGTGACAATAAAGAAAATGCATTGGCTTTGGAGTCAGAGGACTTAGGTCCAATGTCTGAACTATGCCACTTACTTTTTGTGTGACCCTGGCCAAGTCACTTAACATCTCAGGTACTTAATTTCCTCAGACTTTGGACTAGGTGGTCCTTATAGTCCCTTTCAGTTCTAAATTTACTATGATGAAAAGCTGAAAGGGAGAGGGGAAGGTAGAAGAGAATTAAAGTACGTTATATAAATTGAGAGCTAGGTAGGACAGTAGATAGAGTGCTGGGTGTGCAGTCAGAAAGTCTCGAGTTCAAGCTTCCCTGTCTTTGGGCAAATCACTTAATTTCTGTTTGTCTCAGTTCCCTTTCTGTACCACGGAAATAATGTTAACATCTACCTGCCAGGGCTGTTCTGAAGCCCAAATGAGTTAATATTTACAAAGCACTTAGCACAGTGCTTGAAAAAAAGGAGACACTCTCTTAAATGGTAGGTATTATTTATTATTATTAATGTTTTTGTTAATAGAGATTTTATGAGATGGAACTGAACTGAATGATGGAAAAGGAAGGAGACAAGTATGTAAATGATTCCATTGACAGGAAAGAAAGCATATGATGGAGGAGATCTTGGAGCAAACAGATGTCATCACCAGGTAGCACTATAGTCCAAGGATGATTCATCTACTATGGTGTTAGGGTGGGAGGAAGTAGCAGGAATTGCAGGCAGAGAGAGCACATATATCAATCATTTGGTATATTTAGGAGTCAACGGTTTTGAACTTTGTGGTTGCTCATGTCTTGAGACTTCATAAATTGGAGCTGTGTTGCATTAGAAGGGGAAGACTATTTCAAGAGATAAGGCTCTCTTCTCCAATTTCCTGAGAATTCAGATCTGTGAACTCCTAAGCACATCATAGCTTCTGTCAGATGTCATAGATCAGCAAGGACGTTGGGCTTTTAGAGAGGAAACCTATATCCTTTGATATCATATGATTTCTCAAACCTTCACTTCTCTTGCTCACAAACCCTCTTTTTAGTGACAGGGCGTAAGAAATAAGAGTGTTTCTTTCTGGTTCAAGAGACTGGGACGGGGGAGGGAGGAAGCTGTAAGAGATTTTTAGGGTAGAACACAAATCACAAATAACAGCCCCAACACTAGTCCTTTCAAACATTCGACGTCAAGGTAGCCTTTAGTTTCCTGTGTCAGAGGGTTTGGTTTGTAACTCATTCCCACGGCTTTCAGTGTAGACATTATACAATAGAATCCTTTAGAATACTCATCTTTACATCAGGTTGGATATAATGCAGGTCATAAAATTTTCTAGCTAGAAGGGGGCCTTAGAGAAGATGTAGTCCAACCAAACCATGTTATCTAAAAATGACTGAGTGCCTATCCTTAAGTCTACAAGATAAGTGTCCTGTCTCTTAACAAGAGCTGACGAAGAGGCTCTACCACAAGCCTTTCCTCATCCAGGGATGGGGAACCTTTGGCCTCAACGCCACATGTGGCCTTCTAGGTCCTCAAGTGTGGTCTTTTGACTGAATCCAAACTTCACAGAACAAATCCTCTTAATAAAAAGATTTGTTCTGTAAAACTTGGATTTAGTCAAAAGGCCAAACCCAAATACCTAGAAGGACACATATGGCCTCGAGGCCACAGGTTCCCACTCCTGTAATCTAGTCCATCCTCTACTCAGCTGCCAAAGTAATCTTCCTAAAGTGGGGGTCTGATTATGTCACCTTCCTTCTCAATGGCTCCATTGACTCCCTGTCAGTCTGGAATCAAATATAAAATCCTCTAGTTTTCAAAATCCTCCATAACCTACTCTTCTTGGTCTTTCTAGTCTTCTTATACCTTATGACAGCCTTCTTCCCCTATGTTTCTATCCAGTCACACTGATCTCTTTTCTGCTGCTTGAATAAGATACTTCGTTATCTGTATTTGGCCATTTTCATTGGCTATCCCTCATGCATGTAATGCTCTTAACGCCCTTGAGTCACATTCCTGGATAAAGAAGGCAGTGGAAAGAATACTTGCTTTAGAGTAAGAGGACCTGGCTTCTAATCCAAGCTTCGCCACATACTATTTATGTGACTTTGGATAAGTCATTCATCTTTCTGGGCCTCAGTTTCCTCAAGTGTAAAATGAGAGAGTTTGAGTAGATGACCTCTTAAGGTTCTGTTCAATTCTGTATTTAAGGTCCTATGATCTTTGCCTTCAGCAGCTAAATTTTGTTATATGCTTGGCATAATAAAAGAGTTTAGCCCAAGAAATTTGCTTATAATACAAGTAAACTTTTAAGACTAGGCTCATTATGAGCCTTTCCCCCTACCCCCATTTCAGGCATCTCTAGGGATGTAGGTCCTATCACATACACCAAGCCAAGAATTGTGTCAGTTTATGAAATTTCTATTTTATTAATTTAAAATTATAATTAACTTTCATGATTAGAACTCCCTAATTATCACACGAACTGAAAATGAGGCCCCTGTTTTCTTTTGCCAGTCTAGTCTGGATTTACATAAAATCATTAGTTTAGGAATGGAAGGGACCATAAAAGTCACATAGTCCAACCCCTTCATTTTAGAGATAAGAGAAGTGCAAGGCCTAGAAAGATCAAGAGATTTGCCTAATTCCTAATGCAAATTGAACTCAGGTCTCAAGACTCCAAATTTGGTGCTCTTTACACTATAGAATGTGAAAATGAGCATGAATAAGTAAAGAAAAAAAATTAAGTCCTATCTTATCTCCTATCCCCTGTCCTTCCCTTATGCCATTTTTCTTGGTATGCAAGAGACTTGAATGTCTTCCCAGGATGACTTGAAATTAATTCAGGTCTTATGGTGGGGTGGGGATAACAACCTTCTAATCAGGTGCAGTGAGTAGATGCTGTTACCCTTGGAAATGCTGCTTCATGGCTAGAGATTCTGAAAGATTATTCCACTGTTTCATAAAGCTTTTCCAACCCAATATCCTAATTAATACTCCAGAAAATTGGTTCAGAATCTGGGCCACTTTTCTCTCTTTAGTCTTCTAGATCGAGGGATTCTTAATTTTTTTTGAGTATGTCACAGACATGTTTGGCTTTCTGATGAAGCATATAGACCCCCCCCTTTTCAGCATAATGTTTTTAAATGCATAAAATACATGAGATTACAAAGGAAACCAATTACATTGAAATAGAGTTATCAAAAATAGTTACAAAGCAATATCATCACCACTTCACAACCATCAGATTAGCTAAATAAAACAGAAAACGAAAATGACAAATGTTGGAGAAGATGTGGGACACTAATGAATTATTGATGACGTGAATGGATGCAACCATTCTAGAGAGCAATTTGGAACTATGTCCAAAAGGCAATCAAACTGTGCATACTCTTTGATCCAGCAGTACCATTATTAGGTCTGTATCCCAAAGAGATCATGAAAAAATGAAAAGGACCCACACGTACAATAATATTTATAGCATCTTTTTTTGTAGTGACAAAGAATCAGAAATTGAGGGGATGCCCATCAATTGGGGAGTAGCTGAACAAGTTGTGGTATATGAATGTAATGGGATACTATTGTGCAATAAGAAATGATGAACAGGCAGATTTCAGAAAAACCTGGAATTATGTGAACTGAGGCTGGGTGAAGTGAGAAGAGCCAGGAAAACATTGGACATAGTACCAGCAATATTGAGCATTATCATATGGGGTTGACAGCTCTTCTCAGCCATACAATGATCCAAGACAATTCCAAAAGACACATAATGGAAAATGCTATCAATAGCTAGAGAAAAAACTAATGGAGTCTGGATGCAGATCAAAGCATACTATTTTCATTTTATTTTTGCACAGTCTTTTCCTTTTGTTCTTTTTCTTGTTTCACAATATGACTAATATGGAGATATGTTTTACATGACTGCACATATATAACCTATATCAAATTGCTTACTGTCTTGGGGAGGGGAGAAAAATTTGTAACTAAAAATCTTATTAAAATAAACGTTAAAAACTGTCTTTATATGAAATTGGAAAAAAAATTTAAAAAGCAACCTATCACAGATCCTAGTTCAAGAATCTCTCTTTTCAATGGTTATCTTTATAGCAGTTGCGTGTAAAAGCCAAAAAACTTGTGGAGTAGAAATTAGTAACTCTAATTCTAGTTTAGGCTTGGATACTGATTCATTATGTGAACTCATTTCTATGGTCCTTAGTCCATTCATCTATACATTTATGGGATTGGGACTACATGATACCTAAAGGTTCTCTACAAAGTTTCTAGAAGTGACAGATTATTGTTGCTTTCTCTCTCTCCTTTCCAAGAGCATCATCGATATCAGTGATTACCATTTCAAAGTCTAATTGAGTTTTGGACAACATAACTATAATGCACTGGAGTTCAGATGAAAAAAGTCACCCCAAACAGAGACAGTTTTAACAAACTTTATTGCTACTCAGAAGGGAATGAGGAAAGCAGGTGCTAGCAGGCCTCAATGCCTGCACAAAGTGGGATATATCTATACTCCAGATGAAGTCTCAGAGACCTTCAGGGCTTGATCTTGTATATCATTTGAGACAAAATGTCAGTATGATTCCAACAGGGGACTGTTTTATTATGTTTGGTACCAGTAAGATGATGGCATTTTCTAAATTACCTAATAAGGAGGTTGGAATGCAGAACATAGAAGTAGGAATGAAGAAGAGGGAAGTAAAAATGTAAGCAGAGCCTTACCATTCCTGCAGGAGGCTAAAAAATGGGGACTGAGGTGATACTAGTCAAACTGTGTTTCAGTGACTTTGAATTCATCCTTTTCTGAACTTACTTTGATTTAAACTTTATACCCTTCACTTTGTATGCGGACACAGTGTATGAATGTATTCATTCATTCATTCAGTTATCACATATTAAGCACCCACAATATGCAAGACATCATGCTAGATGTTGGGGACAAGATTAATATAAAAATAAAAATCTCTGTCCCCAGGGGCCATATATTCTATTGAGGGAAAACAACATGCTCACAGATGAATAAATGCAAAATATAAACTAACTACAAAATAATTTATTGTGGGAAGGCTTATAGAAAGTGGTAGTAGAGCTGAGCCTGGAATGAAGCTAGAGATTCAAAGAGATGGAGGTGATGAAGGAGTAGATTATAGTCATGGAGGACATGGAAGAAGGCATAGGGACAAGAGACGAACAGAAAGTGGGTCATTTTGAATGGAATGCAAAGTATATGAAAAGGAACAATGTTCAACAAACCTGGAAAGGTGATTGAAATCAAATCATGAAGGGCTTTTAAGTGCTGAACATAAGAATTTGTTTTCTGAAATCGAACTTTAAACAAGATTAAAATGAAGCTCAGAAAAAAAAAAAAAACTATTCAAGGTCAGTCTGTAATTCTGAGACTAAAGTTTAAACATAATTTGTGGGTCACCACAATATTCTTTTCCTTATCACCTTATCCATATTTTATAGTAAATTATGATACTGATTTTAAAAGATAGCCAAGTATTCTATATAGGCTTTTTATGCAGTAAGATGTCTATGTAGAGAAAAACAAATGTTTGCATGGCAAAAAATTTAAAAAGAGAAAAGAAAAAGAAATATGATTTCTGTGCCATGGGGAAAACAAGAGGTGAGAAATACATATATCTGTACATATGTATACACAAACATACATATATGCAAACATACATACAAAGATACATAGGCAGCTAAGTAGAATAGTTCATAGAGTGTTGGAATTAGGAAGACAGTTTGACTTCTACTTCTAACAGTAATTTGTTTTGTGACTATGGGCAAGTAACTTAACTCAATCTCAGTTGTCTAATAATTCAAGCGGGGATAATAATAGGGGTTGTTGTGAGAATCACAACAGGGTTGTTGTGAGAATCACAACAGGGTTGTTGTGAGAATCACAACAGGGTTGTTGTGAGAATCAAATGAGAAAGCTTTTGTAAAGTGCTTTGCAAAACTTGAAGAACCATATAGATGCTAGCTATAATTAAGAACATATTATACATGATACAATGTATTATGTATATAATATGTATTTTAATTCAATTTAATAAATATTTATTAAATGTGTATTACAGGCAACATTCTAGGTCTTGGAAATAAAAATGCAAAAAAAGAAAAAAAAACAAGAGCAAGTACTTTCTCACTGTCTCTCTAAGCCAGAAGAAAATAAAAATAAAAAAAAATAGCGATAGCAAGAAGAAAGAAAAAATGTTTTCAAGACTAGAAATAAATACGGGAAAGAGCAAGGGAGAACCTAACCTCCAAAAAAAATTGCTTCTGTATTTTGGTATATATGTATTTTTCAAACTTTAAACGACTGAGGAGATACCACATGTGCATAGATAATTAAATACAGACTATGTCTAGTACAAATTAAATGAAAAGTCATTGGGAGAGGAATCCCTAACAAATAGAACAATCAAGAAAGTCTTGTAGTAGTTGGCCAATGACCACTGCTGCCTTCAGAATTCTAGTGGTAATGCAGAGTTATTTGGTGTCACTCATGAGCCCCTACCAGTGTGCTTCTCCTCAGCCAATAATCTTAATTAGCCCCATTTAAAGAAGTGTATACTAAGTATGATAAAAATAGTTGGTATAAAATATTTCTTCCAGGGCAGCTAGGTGGCACAGTGAATAGAGCACCGGCCCTGGAGTCAGGATTTCTTGAGTTCATATCTGGTCTCAGACACTCAACACTTACTAGCTGTGTGACCTAGGCAAGTCACTTAACCTCAAATTGCCTTGACTTCCCCACTCCAAAAAAATTTCCTCCTCGAATCCTGGGGCATACTCTCCCACAAGTACATACGCACTCTGTGGAAAGAGTGGACTTAAACTTAAGTCATGAAGCTGAAGAGACATATGTGTAGGGAACGTATGTTGCTATAGGATAAACTCAGAGCTCTTAGTTTCCACCCCCTTCCTCAGTCTATAATTGACATTATTTTCTTGTTCTAAAGGTCACATGTTTTGAAGTTGCATTTTTCATCAAGTGGCTGTATTTCTTCATCCATCCCCATCTCTGTGGGTCCTTGGTGTGAATTTCTGCTCTGGATTGGATTAATTGTCTCCTATTGGTCCTCTTTCTCCTTTCACGGGGTCATTTGAAGAGGAGGGAGAAGAGCTCTTCTTCCCGCAAAAGAAATTTCCACTCAAGGGCTTGAAACCTGGAATCCTCAACTCCAGAACTGAAATCTTCCACTATTTGCTGGATGCTTCTAGACTGAATTCATTGTGAACTCACTGATATTTTATACAGAAGCCAGATCATCTCAGACAGTTACATGGGTTTTTGTTTTTTCCTCATCAAAGAGATTCATACCTCAGAGAGATCATTGGTATAAAGCATTCTGTTCCCATATTTGAATTTCCACACTGGCTATATTACATGAAATGAAGTGGGGTTATAGAAGTCCCCCAACCCACCTTATATTATCATCAGGGACATTCCGTGCAAAGATATGAATATGGGAAATTAAATATTTTATGTGGGGAGTATCGATTAGGCAAATTTGACTGGAATGTAGAGTGTGTGATGGGCAGTACAGGGAATTCAGCCTGAAAATATGGATTGGAACAAAATTGTAAAGCATTTAAATACCTGTTAGATTATATTTCAGTCTAAAGGCAACAGAGTCACTGAAGCTTCTTTAGTAGGGGACTAGTATGATAAAAATTTTATTTGAAGAATTTCAATTTGGCAGCATATATGGATGATAAGTTGAAGAAAGAACATCCTGGAAGTGGGGAAACCAATTAGGAGACTGGTAATAGTATAGGGGAGAGGTAATGAGTGCCTGAACAAGGGTGGTAGCCCCACGAGTGGAGTAAAGGGAGGGATGACAGAGATGTTGAGGGGGTAGAATTGACAAGGCTTGGCAATTGATTGGATATGGGATGAGTGTATGTGAAGAACTGAGCATGATACCAAGCATATAAACCTGGGTGCTGTAAGGTTGGTGCTAGCTTTGATTGGAATAGGTTACTAGTTTTGTACTTGCTAAGTCTGAGATACTTGTGGGTCATCCAGGTAGAGATTTCCAGTGGGCATTTGGGGATCTGAGCTCAGGGGAAATGAGTACTATATAAATGTAGAGATAGATGTATGTCAATATATAGCTATAGGTAGATACAAGAAATCTCTCCATATAAACTATGGTTGTATTCTATGTATCATGCAGTCTACAATTTGAAAAATATGTAAATATCTGTCCTCAAAGTCTTAGCATAGTTTTAAGCTTTAATCACTTCAATAGCTTAAACGTTGCTTAAATAGCTTAAAACAGCACAAAGACTTTTGGGACACCCTATATACTAAAGTGCAAATGCAGATTGTTTTTTAGAGTGGCTTTCCTCTTGTTACTTCTTCTGGTTTTGAGGTTTGTTTTTCTTCTCTCACGCCATTGCTACTCCTTTTTTTTAAGAAATTACGCGTGTGTGTGTGTGTGTGTGTGTGTGTATGTGTGTGTGTGTGTGTGTTTCTTTTCTCATTCTCTGGCTTAGGGAATAGAAAATACTTTCTATTCCCTTTCATTTTCTCAGAGCTCTCTCACTTTTTCTGGGGCCTGAGAGTCCCAGAATTTCTCTTTTTTATTTGTTTTTTATTTAACCATGAATGCTAATACTTCTCAGTAAGACTGATCCTGCCAATAGTATTATTATCATTCTGACTTGTTTTTCTGTAGGTACTTTGATCAAACACTTTAGTCTCCACTTCTGGTCCCAGCATCCTATCTCTTTGTGCACTTTTTCTCCCTCTTTAACCTTAAGCTCTGCCAGTTCATTAAAGCTAAGCTTCTAGGTCAAAGTTGAACATGTTCTTATTTTGATGCACAACTTGAATATTTGTTTTTAACATTGTTATTCCAACATAATCAACGTACATTTTAATTCAGCATGCTTGATAAATCTACACTCCTGTTTTCTAGGGAAAAACAAAATTCATGTGTATATGTGTGTCTGTGTGCATGGATTTGAAAATATAGCCCCAATAAGTGGCATTAGAATAAAGATGATGGACTATTTATTTGATAGCAGATTTGGGCAGTAGATAAAGACGATGATTCTAGTTTTTCGTTAATAAAACAAAGAAAAATAGGCTCTAGTGTAACATAGTAACAAAGAAAATTGAAATTACGAGTTACAAGGAAATGAGATAATTTCCTTATGTTCAATTTAATTTTTCATTCCCCCTGCCCCACTCCATTCAATGAACCTCTTATTAATTGCACGTTGTGTACACCATGGAAGTGGATACCAGATTTAAAAAAAAATTGGACCTTTTTGAGCTTTCAAGCTAGCTTCTTTTCTGTGTCTCTTTGTCCATCTGTCTGTCTCTGTGTCTCTTGTTTCCTTTGATGAGCCTGAAGTCATAGCTACTTCTGTGGTGATACTAATGTTCATGCATGATTACAGTGGAATGTTTGGTGCTCCAGAGAAATCATAAATGTGTCTAATCTTGAAGAATGACAGAATACTAGAGGTAGAAGAAAGCTTGGTGGTCACCTAGTCTAATCCTTTCCAAATGGTAGTATCTTTGTCAGTGATAGTGAAATAGAAGAGATCTTTTGTGTCTTTTTTTCTACATGTTGAAAACAAAGGAATTTTCATTTACATGATAATTATCGATTGGTAATTGATGCTAAGTTATTGACAGAATTGTAGAATTTTAGAGCTGGAAGAAGTCTCAGAAATTACTTACACTATCCCAAGCTTTAGCAACCTGAAGTTCATCCTTTGCTTAATGACTTTCAGTGATGGGGGACTCCTAAAGCAGCATATTCCTTTGGGGGGTAGGGGGCAATACTGATTGTTATGATAGCTCTTTTAAAAAATTTCTTTTAAATTCAATTTTTGTTTACAGATCCAAATCTCCCCCCCTCTGCCTCTACACCCTTTGAGAAGGCAAGAAATACAATACCCATTACACACATGAGGTTTATGACAGCTTTCCTAGTTATATTGTTATTTGTCTGGGTCTATGATTTCATCATTGTAGAAACTCCATCTACTGTTGTAGGTCACTGGCCACAGATTTATTTAGAGCTGGAAGGAACCTTAAAGGTCTCTTTTAGACTTACTTCCTCAATTGTGAGATGATAAAAACAAGGGTTGAGTGCCTCCTCTGTAACTTTATAGTCCTAATTCTAGAGAGTTACTTTAAGCTAGTACATGTCAGAAGCAAGATTTGAAGTCAGTTCTTCCTAACTTCCTTCTCTCTACTCTGCCAAAGTATATTTCATTTTTTTCTTATATTGAGAAAAAATAAAACAAAACAAACAACAGTAACTTGTTGTAACTTCGACTATTGTAACAGTAACAGTTGTAACTTTCACTCATTGGTCCTCCTTCTTTATAGAGACAAACAGAATTTGGAGTTCTGGGTGTAAGGACACTACCAAGACATCTATACAGCATTGATCCTCAAGGTTTATGTTTTCAAATTATCTTTCTCTTCTTCCCATCTCTAGATAAGAATATTCCTATTAGTTAAAAGTCCACGTTTTGTGGCATTTCAAATAATTACATTAAAAGATGAGCTTTAAAAAAGGCTCTGTGATCCTTTGGAGATTTCTATCTGTAAGTATAAGGTGTCAGTACTGTGCATGACATTGTCCATTTCCTCTTCAGTAATTACGCCATCAAACTGAATTCAGTAATGATGAAAGCATTCTGTTCTCCACCAACATAGGAGCACCAAATGAAGAGCGATATTCTCACTCACATGCATCCATAATCCCTAAACAAATGTACATGAAATTCCCTCTCAAAGTCAAGCAGAATGAATTATTAATGACAATAGTTACACTTATATTACTATTCAGATCTTACCCTCAATGATGACAATGATGATAACAGTGATGATGATGATGATAATTGGCATTTATATAACATCTTACATACTTTATAAGTATTATTTTGTCTGATCCTCCCAACAACCCTGGGAGGTAGGTGCTATTATATTCATTTTACAGATGAGGAAACTGAGTGTGCTAGAGGTTAAGTTACATGCCCAGGGTCACACAGCTAGTGTCTAAGGGAGTTGAGCTCAGGTCTTTTGGACTCCACATCCAGTTTCCTCCATCCAGAATGATAGAAAATGAAACGCCTCCCAGCCACACCAATGGTGATACATGAAATTTTTCTCTGTATTTATACAAACATGTATTTTATAAGAACAGCAGAGTAAGCTCTCATTCTTTCCCTAAAAAATAATTGCATTTTATTTTTTTCAAGAATAGTCATCTTGCAATTGCTATTCTGTTTTTATGCAATAGTCTGTTCTGTCAAAGACAACTATAATTAATCTTTCTACATTGGATGCCACCCAACCAAAAATGGTTAAAAAAACACCACATACTGTTCTGGAAAAAAACCCACAACTATATTTAGAGGGGAAAAGTTATGACACTGCTCACATATACAAAAGCAGAGTTCAGTTTTTGGACTCTTCGTCTTTTCCTTTTCCTTTTAAATATTGACAAAGTGCTTTTTAAATTTTATCTTTTAAAAGAAATCGCAAAACCTTTAACTCTTGGTCACTTGCCTGACCAGGGAATCCTACCTGGAAGGTAGAAACCTGATGATCCCTCAAGATGCATTTTATTCTTGTATTTAACTAAATGAGAAACAACATGACACAGTGGATAGATAACTGGCCTCAGATTAAAAAATACTTACCTCTGATATATATTTATTGTGAGACCCTGAGCAAGACACTTAGTTTCTCAGGGCCTTTTATAATTTACTAATCCCAGAAAGTGCTGACTTGCATTGGTAGAGGTATCTTCTATAGCTGGTAATTTTCTGTACCAAATGAAATCACAGGCCCATTCCCTAGCTTCTATTTCTCTGAACAATGGCTATTATCCTGGGTGCTTTGTCCTTTTTCTAGGCTAATAGACCTCTATCCTATCCCTGTGTCCATCCTTCAGAGTAAGACCCAAGGTGATACTCTATTAGTCTTGGACACTTCTCTCCCTACCTTGGTACTTACTCTGAAAAAAAAATACTGAAAAAAATAATTTTTCTTGCTTTTTTGTTATGTGAAAGGTGGGTTGTATTGATAAAGAGACTTAAGGCAAAGAGTTCAATTAGAAAGTGATTGCAATGATCCAGGAGAGAGGTGATAAGGACCTGCGCTAGGGTGGTGATTGTATGAGGTCATGACTTTTCAAGACAATTTTCCCCTACTTGGTAATATATACGGGATATTGCAATTAGTCACTGAATTATCGATTACTGGGATGTGAATCCAGTGTTGTGAACCTTCATAAGGCAAAACTGTTAGAAATGAGGGAAAATACCTAATTAGTGCCAATAAAAAATGTTAACTGGAAAAAGACAAAAAATAATTTTACAAAATCAATTCTAGGGTCAATTTAACTTAATTCAACCAACTAATCATAAAAATGTGGTTCATTCATTCCTTCATTTCTTCAGTTTGTGTAGAGCACTAGGGTGGGTACGAAGTTCAAGATCTGGATACTGCCCTCAAGGAGCTTACAATCTACAAGGGGAAAGGCACAGACACAGATAACTATAACACAATAATACATAATGGAGGCTTTAAAGAATTTCAAAACCAAGTTTTCATATGAAATCTAAGGGCTTATGCACATGTGGAGTAATCATTAATTGCTGCCTACAGTTATATGATTGAAAGCAAAGACTATTTCAGAAAACGAATCTCAGCTGCTGGCACAACTCACTTTTCAGGGGACAAAGTGATTATCTTCACAAGCTTGTGAACTCCTTGAGGTAGCATGGCGCAATGCAAAGACTATTGGATTCGGAGCCAGAGAATGGAGGATCAAATCCTGGCTGAAGGCATGGCATTTCATCAGTCTGGGGGTTGTTTCCTATTCTGTAACTGGATCCAGCTACGGTAGCTGCCCTCGCAGGTCTCCTATGTCAAAGTTTATGACTGCAGTATATAAAATATTAACCTCCTGATGAGTTCTTAAATTCTAAGTAGAATTACTTATTCTAATGAATATTCATTCTAAGGAATATGAAATATTTATTCTATGGAATAAACATTTAGATAGTATTCTGCTATGTGCCAGGCACTATCCAAGTGCTTTTTTTTACAAATATTAATTAATTTAATCCTCATTATTTAATTATTTAATTTATTAATTAATTTAATCCTCATAACAACTCTGTGGGATACGTACTATATTTCCCACATTTTGGAGTTGAGGAAACTGAGGCAAGCAGAGATTAAGTGACTTGCCCAAGGTCATACTGCTAGTAAGTACCAGAGTCCACAACCGTACTAGGATCTTTGTGACTCCAGGCCCAGCACTCTATTCATTGCACCATCTGCTGCCTCAGCAGACAAAAAAAACCATATTTTAAATTTCTACATACTCAGAGCTCTTGGTGGAGGCTGTGTAGAACAGAGCAAGGCAAGTTCTTTCATTTTTTTTTCTTTTTTTAAATCCCTTTAAATAATTTTAAACATTCTTTCAATTGTGGGCCTGAGTCTAGCTCTGGTTAAGTCTGTGGCAATGTTTATTGAGTTATGTGGGATGAAGAACTGGACAAAATGAAATTTTGGGTCCACAGCTACTTGTTTGTGAATCATGAGCTTAATAATGTAATTTTCTTTCCTCCCCCCTTGCTAGTCCTGCTTCCATTTTTAGAGCAAACTAGATTAGTCTCAGGGTTTCTCAAGCTGCTCTTTTCAAATTCACTTGAATGAACAATGACGATTGTGACCCAACTTCGACTCTCACCAGTTTCTAGCAGTGTAATGGTTGGGGGGTTTTCCAAATTAGGTTTCTTTTAAGCTCATAGGGTCATAGCTTTTGAGTTATAAGAAAACTTAGAAGTTATGTGGTCCACTTCCTATGTGTACACCTGAGGAAACATGTAAACTATTGCTGTGTGCTGGAAAGAGCTCCGGCTTTTGAATCTGAGGTGGTTGTTTAGCTGTTTTTTGGTTGTGCCCTACTCTCCATGACCCCATTTCCTTCTCCAGCTCAATTTTATAGATGAAGAAATTGAGGTAGAGTTAAGTGACTTGCTTAGGGTCACACAGCTAGTGTCAGAGTAAGTGTCTGGGGGGCAGAATTTAACTCAGAAAGATGAATCTTCCTGTCCACAGGCTTGGCACTCTTCACTCTTTTCCACTGAACCAATTAGCTGCCCAGTCAGAGGACTGGGTTCAAATTCTACCTCTATTATTTACTACTAGTATAATATTGGGCAAATCTCTCTGGTTAGGCCCCTGTTTTTTCCTCTTAAAAATGAGGAAGTTGGATTAAGTGGCCTCTGAGTTTCCTTACATCTCTAAATCTATGATTTTATGAAATGGAGTCTTAATTCAGTCTCATAACAGCTGGATGGTACAGTGGATGGAGCACCAGACCCGGAGTCAGGAAGACCTAACTTTAAATCCAGCCTCGGACACTTAACTAGCTATGTAACATTGGGAAGATCAGGTAACCTCTGTCTCATATGTAAAATAAAGATAATAGTAGTACATACCTCCCAGGGTGGTAAGGATCAAATGAGATAAAGTTTTTTAAATGTTCAGCACGCTGCCTGGCACAAATAAGTGTTATATAAATATGATGATGATGATGATGATGATGTCCTAGAGTTCAAGTGACTTACTCAAAGTCACCTAGATAGTAATTGGATAACCTGAAATTGGAACATAGGTCCCCGATTACAAATCTAGTGCATCGTGACAGAATGATGGAGTGCCCTAGCTCAAATGCTCATTAGTACCCATAACAGTTACAACCTCAGCTTATTCTATAAATTTAAGGCGGGCAACTCGTTAAAGATTGCCAATCTAGTGCTTGTTTGGAATTAGAATAGAAAGTTGTATCACTAGGAATTTTCCATACCAATAAAATCACAAATTTGATTCCCCTTCCCCTAAAAATAGTGGTGGGATATCGTGTTATGTGTGTGTGTGTGTGTGTGTGTGTGTGTGTGTGTGTGTGTGTATGTGTGTATGAAAGAGAGAGAGAGAGAGAGAGAGAGAGAGAGAGAGAGAGAGAGAGAATCTTCTTACACTGGTAAATACTGAAATGGCTCTTTGATCTTACTGATTTGGAAGCTCCCTACAACAATGAAGATTCATGCCTGCCTGTCCTATAATACTCTTGCCCACAGACTCTAACAAGGTTGTCATAAGATGGCTACACAATGGCCTGTAAGGTGTTCTTTATTTTTGGTTGACACTCGAGAGTACCAGGGAATCTCTCTAGTTGTCTGCCTGTTATTTGTTGCTCTTGCTACATGACCAGACCATCCTCTCCCTCTATGGTAGCAGTCCCTGATGGCATCTTTTACTCTTGTTCTTATTTGAAATTTTTCACTGGTTTCCTGCTGTAGCCTGCTCACACCTACCATACGTCATTCCCTTGCTCTCTGTGTTATATTCATCTTTAATTCTTCAGAGACTGTTGTATTCCATTTTTTATGGACATAAGACAGCACAGTAGAGTGATGGCATTAAAACGATGGGCCTTTGCTTTTGTCGGAAGCTAGAGTTTATTAAAAGAGATTTTCAATTTCCCAGAAGCAAGCTAGTACACTCTCTTCCTATTGCTTAACTCACTATCCATCTGTACTGTCTCCCAGATATATCTATAGCTACATACACACACAAACACACACCCACCCACACACACACACACACACACACACACTAATACATCAAATGTTTAGGTGCTCTCTGCAGACTTGCAATATTTATATTAGGGATAAAAAAGTGACAAAAATTCTGAAATGTGACTCTAATTAAATTGCAATTAGTGTGCTAGCTCAGCTAAAGCAAAGCATTCTGCAATATTTAAGACAATTAGTGATCTTTAATTAATGAAATTGTGTTTTGGCTTTATAAATTTGAATTTCAAAAACATGAGGTTTCATTTCTAGGAATCATGCTAAGTTATTCCCACCCCTAACCTTCCCCCTTCCCCCTCCCACTTACCAATACTTATATTCAGTAATTTAAATTTTCTTGAGCGGAGAAATTTGACATTTTTTAAAAAAATGTTTAAATCCTTTGTTGAAAAATTTTTATCATTGTCTTTTGATTTTAAATGACAGTCATCTTCTGTTAGACCTTCTTGTATCAAATCTCTACCCTGTAATATGAGAAACTTTAAGCAAAACCAATAGCCACGATGACTGTAGGTTAACATATACTGCATTTCAAATCCAGTCTCCCTTACTTTTCCTAAATGTTTGCTTCCCCTAATCGTATTCTTCTCTCTTCTCATTCTGTGATATTTTTGTCCAATGTTATGGAAGGTTACACTATATCTGACCACAGTTCTCATCCTTGCCTATTTTCTTAATTCTTGTGCAGTTCCTCTGGAACAGCAGACAGCCTGACTCTGACCCACCACAGGAATTTGTGAACATCGACTCACACTACAACTATGGAAAAAGAGCAGAGTAGAGCCAGGATAAAACATTGCCTCTCCTAGGATCTAAAATGCTCTTTGTTAACCTGACTACATTGACTTTCACCAATAGCAGATGATTAAATGACAGTGGAGCAGGTGCTGATTCAGCTTTCCAGATATAATTGACAGTAACCTTATGTAATGGTAATGTAAATGGGAAGATCTTTCCCATGCATTAATAGGCCCATGTGACCTGCTTAAGTCACATGGAAGCCCAAGTCACGTGAGTTTGAGTCACATGATCTATGGTGGGAGGAGCTTTCTGAAGGGGTGGAGCAGGAAGGGTGCAGCAGAGCTGAGAGGAAGTTGATCAGAGCAGTGGGAGCTGGGAAGGATAGAGCAGGCAGAGGAACCAGGGTGAGTGGTAGAGGGAGTGATTTTGCTTGAGGGTGTTCATTTTTGGGAAGGCCCTAACAGGGGAAAAGCTTGGGGATGCTGGTGCCCCCTGCAATGCTATTGTGTATAGATTTCTTTGCTGCTATGATGGATTTGGCTTTCTGGTGTTTGAATGAATGTTTTGGTTCTGTCATCCATGTAGAGAGTCTGTTACATTTTGCAATTCAGAACTATGCTGCATATTCATAGCCACCATAGGCACTGTGAATATTGCATGGCTGCTACACCTTATTACTGTTGTCCTTATAAAGGTGCCCATCCCTATCTTGACATCACAGGTTAGGAGTAAGCATAACAGTGGAAAGAGAAATATTCAGAGTGTGAAGACCTGGGTTCATATCCTAGCTCTGCCATTAACTTCCTGCTTGATCTTGGGCAAATCACTTATCTCGCTGGGCTTCAGTAACTTTATCTGCAAAATGAGGGTGTTGAATTCCATGACTTCTAAGGTCTATTCAAGTTCTAAATCGGTGATCCTAAGAACTTATAAATATATTATTTCAAAGATACAAGAAATGAAAGTACAGATGAAAGGAATGAGGGTTCTTTATTTCCAGAGCTGACATGAGATTCTCTAGACACTAAGAGGAGGAAGAGATCTCCATAAGAATGCAGAATCAGCAGACAGCAGTCAAGATAACTGAGGCATTGAAAAACAGGAACTTTAGGGCTTTTGCCAGGAATGCCTTGGCTGGCTTTTAGACTGAGCATGTGAAAAGTTCTGCAGATTGCAATAATAACAACAGAAGCAGGATGTCTAGAACTGGAATTCTAGAAATGACATTTAGGGAGGGAGAATTACTATTATTATACATATGTATATATATGTATATGTATATACAGGTATACATATATATAATACATAAATATATTGTGTATGTGTGTATATGGATCAGCTAAAGATGTGAGCTTGTGGTTTGAGTCAAATGATATGTAAGCCCTACTCACTGATCTCTCTGTGTCTTCCCACTCAGTGAAAGTGAGGTGGAGATAAAATACAGTATGGGACCTGGAAGAAACATGTGATAAAGTCATAGAGTGCTGTTTAATTTCCTGAGTCCTAGAACCAACTTTGATCTGGATCTGATCTTTTCCCTTCATCTCTCTTTGTTTATGGCTTTTGGAACACTTGGTACAGCCAGGTCTCAATTAATGAGAATGATGAATTACTCAATGCAGTCGCATTATTCAAATTGACATTGCATATTTCTATTGTACTGGAGCCAATTATCACATTTTACATAATCATAATTTTAAATAGTGGACTTCTGCATATAAGCGATTACTCCATAGAATTCATTTATTCACACTGACACCTGACTATATTTGGAATTCCTCTTAGACTTCTGTTGACATTTCATTTTATCTTGACCTCCAACTCCTATGACTACTTTGGACTATCTTGGTAAACCTAGTCTCCAACATTACATACATTTCCCCCAGACCCATGTATAACATAAATATATTTCCCACAATCCCTTGTGTCTGGAGAGGAAATAGACAAAGCACAGTATGACAATGGATATCCCCAGAAATGACCGTGGAAGCTAGTGATGTGCTAGTAAAGAACACATTCAAAAGAGGGCCATGAAGCAGGCCCAATGTAGATGGCCACATTGCACAGAGAATGGAGAATAGAAGACAGAGATATAGATTCCTCCATCTCTGTCACTGTCTGTATCTTTGTCTTTCCTCCATACCATGCATCTACAATTCATAATATCTGACTATAAGTACTAACCAGGCAGCTGAAAACAGAGAATCATAAAATTTAAAGATAGAAGAGGCATTAGAGATTATTTAGTTCTATCCCCTCATCTTATAAATTAGGAAACTGAGGCTAAGAGGATTCAAAGGAATTTTCAAGTGTCACACAGGTAATGGCAGCAGAATCATGAGTCAAGATCAAGTCTTTTGCCTCCCAATGTCCATTCTGAGCAGTGTCCAGAACGAAGAAGAATTATTGCTATACACCATCAGAGTCACGTCACAAAACTACATTTGCTTTTTTGTTGCTACATGAGACACAGTATCCACTGTGGTCCACTGAAGCAGATATTTACATATACATACACACACACAAACACACACACATATATATTTTTCCCCTTATCAACCATATGCATTAATTGTGCAGTTGATTTTATGCGCCTAAATTTCACATTTATTCTTATAGAATTTAATCTTAATAGGTTATTATTTTAATTTATACATAATATATAACATGTTATATATTATGTATAAATTAAACAATATAATAAAATAATTATATATGATATATAATAATATAATATTATTTGTTATATAATTATTATATTTATTATTAGTAGATCATTATTCTAGCTGGACAGTAAATTTGAATCCCATTCCTGTTTTTCAGCATGACAGATCTATCCACCAGCTCCATGTCATGGTCAGATTTGATAAGTATAATATCTGTACCTTGATCTAATAGAGACTTCCTTCCAGGTTGGTATCAGTCACATTGTTTTGGATTTGATTGTTCAATTGACTCTGAATCTACCTAAGTATACGAGCACTGAGCCCTGACTAACCATTTTTCTAGGATCACAGTTTTACAGATTTGGAGGTAGAAGGGACCTTTGGCTTATGGGATCATAGATTTAGAGTTCAAAGGGACCTATGAGGTCATCTAGTCCAGTTCCTTTGTTCTTTAAATGAAGAAGCTCAGGTCCAAGTGACATGATTGGCCTTGAATCACGCAACTAGTACATGTCAGATGCAAATCTTTCTGACCCCATTCAAGTCTAGCACTCTATTTGCTACATCTTACCTGCATGACAGAAGATAAAGAGTCAGGATTTGGAGTCAGAAGAATTGAGTTCAAATCCTGATTCTGATCATTACAATCTGTATATGCTTGGGCAAGTCATTTGATCTCTTGGTTCCTTAGTTTCTTCACTTACAAAAACATAGGTCAGACTAGACTCTAAATCTATTGTTCTATGAACCTTAGACAAACTGGATGAACAAAAGATGGCATGGCAATTTAAAAATAAGATTAAGTGAATAGAATAAAATGACATATACATTCATGTATTTATTTTGTTTCCATTATGTACGTACAGTACAACATGCATATAAGCACATTAATGTATGCATATATACATATTAAATATATAGACACATACGTACACACTTACACGTGTACATAACTCCACTAATAGAATGTTAATTTCCTTGAGAAGAAGGCATTTGATTTTTGTCTTTAAGTCCTTAGCAAATAGCACAATTCCTGGTAGACAACAAATAAATGCTTGCTGATTGATTGATTAGTTGAACATGTACAAGGAGTTGTATTGCCTATTGTGTTTTTACTAGGCAGGTCCATAGAAAAGTCATATGGCTCAAGGCTGCAGTACAAATGTGTTGAACGTCCACAGAAATTGTGCTTGGAAAAAAATTAAAAAAAAAGAAATTATGCTTGGACACTTAGCACATGTGTATTTTGAAAAAACAACATTAACAGCCTCAATAAATAAACAATGGTATGACAATTTTAAATTCTATCATTTTAAAATTCTATTTTCCTATTTTCCCTCCTTCTCTGAAGGTTAGCAAAATAAAAAGAAAAAAACCATTCTGAGGTCAAACTAGTAGTACATGTATTAGATGAAGACTGAAAGCAACTTACAAAGGCTACACGTGAAAATAACTTGAAAAAGAAGTTGCTGGAAATGAAAGATGGAATGAATTTCAATATTAAAAAAGGCAGACAGCTGTAACCATCCTGCTATAAAGGCATGGAGGAAAAAGAAAAGTAAGAGAAAAGTAAATAAAACAATATTCCTATTAGTGCCATATTGCATCAGCATTGACGCTATCCTTCAGTTCCTCATGGGATTCTTGGCACTTGGGAGATTTATAAGGTCACTGCTGATGTCTTTGACTAGCTCCTGATGTCATCATCATGTACTGAATCTGCTTCTCTGTCCTTGTTGTTCAGGTTCCCTTGGGAGACAGAGCTTTTTAGACAAGCCGAATGCCCTCCATCAAGGCACTGGGACATGCAAATGTTTAAATTATGGCATGTAGGTCGCTTACAAAAAAAGTACATGTACAACTATTTCTGGTAACATTTTAAATTTATTGTGATGAGTCAAGGCTAATGCAAGGTGAACCCCTTCCCTTTATGATCATCTGCATGAATGCATTAGCTCATCTGTGAATTAAAAAATGGACCCCTAGACAGTTAGTTGGCAATGTGGCAAATAGCTCATGTAAAATGTAACAGAAGAAAAGCAAGCACCAATCCCTTATGATGCCCCTTCAACCTTTCATGAATGATTTTGATTTTGTTATAAAAATGATATATCAGCTGACAAAATGAGCATTAGAAATAGCTTAATCTTTGTTTTTCATTAATTGAGTTTGTGAATTGTCATGAATAAACTGCATTGTGTTTGCCTTAGTAGTGAATGAAGTTGTATTGCTTTATGGGAAGCCATATCATAAACAAATACATTAATTCAACCTGTCAACCCTGCTCTGTTCAAGTTGTTCATCCATCTCTATATCTATGCCTGTTTGAGAGCTCTGTGAGAGTAAAGGTATCATCCAAGCCTTTTGTGTAAAACAACCCAATTTATTGGCCAGTGTATTTTCCATTTGGGAAAATTCACACTTAGTCCATTGGTTTTATGTACTTTTATCTTTAGTAATGAATCTCAAGGCTGTGTCTATTCCAATACCGTAAAGCCTATTATTTCATACAATTTTCTGCCCTTTTCAATCCTGTAGAGTACAAAAGAATCTCCAAGGAGATTCCAGAGTGGGGGATGGAGGGTGGGGAATCTCTTCTACCAGCTTCACCTGTAGTGGGAGGTGAGTCAAATTGTCAGCACTATGTAAATATTGTAAATATTCAGAGGAACTCTCTCAGTGAATTTAGATGACTTTGATCACTGACTACTGAGTGAACTTTGTATCCCCAGTGCCTAGGATAGTGCCATAAACATTGTAGGTCCTTAGTATGGATTGTATTAGATCAGATTGGACTAGTCTAGAGAACTAGACCTATTCCTAAGAACTGTTAAGTACACACAAGGTTGTTGTTGATTGAGCAGAGAATTATAAACACCAGCTATAAAAGCTTCCTTTAAAGGCATCTAGTTCAATTCCCTCATTTTACGAATGAGGAAACTAAGACCCAGAAGGGCTGATACTTATCCAGTGTTATAAGTTCATTTAATGATGGGGTTGAGACTAATACTTGGCTCTCATCCCTGGCCTCTTTCCTGTTGTATCCCAAGTCTATGGTCTTTGGGCTGACATTCAAACTCCTTTACCATTTGTTCACAATCTACTGTTCCATTCACATCTCACATTATTCCTCTAAAGCAAGGGTTCAAAACTATTTAAAAAATAATTTTATATAATTTTCAGGGTAACATTCTCTGCCTTTCCCCCTTACCTTTGAGAACTCAAGAAAAGCAGCTACATGCTGTTACAAACGTATATTCAAACAAAAAAAACTTCCTGCATCGGCCAGGGCAATCCACCAACATATATGTATAATGTGCGTGCATACATACACATATATGTATACAAATGTATTTATATATGTATATGTGTGCATATATACATACACATATATGTATATGTATATACATTTACACAAACATAGTATGTGTTTATGTGTGTGTGTGTGTATGTGTGTGTTTCAACTGGCACTCTGAGTCAATCTATTCCCTAGCTAGAGGTATATAGGATATTTTATCATGAGTCCTTTGGAATTGTGGTTGGTCGTTTTATTAGTCAAAGTTCTTTAGTCTTTCAAAGCTGTTTGTCTTTATAACATTGTTACTATTTTATAAATTGTTCTCTTGGTTCTGCTCATTTTACTTTGCATCAGTTCATACAAGTCTCAGCTTTCTTTGAAACCATTCCCTTCATCATTTCTTACAGCACAATAGTATTCTGTCACATTCAGAGTCAGTCATTCGCCAATTGAAGAATACTCCCTCAGTTTCTAATCCTTTGCCAATACGTCTTTCCCTCCCCCCCACCCTGGGCTTTTGTGCTGCTGTGAATATTTTTGTACCTATAAATCCTTTCCCTCTGTCTTTGATCTTTTTCTAGACCCAGCATAGACCCAATAGCAGTATCAGTGGCCCAAAGGCTATGCACAGTTTAATGGCTTTTTGGAATTAGTTCCAAATCACTTTCCAGAATGAATGGACCAGTTTACAGTTCCACCAACAGGGCATTACTGTAGTTGTAGTTGTATTCCATAGCCCTTCCAATATTTTCCCTTTTTTGGGGTCAATTTTTGCCAATCTTATAGGTGGTACCTGAGAATTGTTTGAATTTTCATTTCTCTAATTATTAGTGGTTTAGAACATTTTTTCATATGGCTATTGATAGCTTGGATTTCTTCCTCTGAAAACTGCCTATGTATATCCCTTGACCACTTATCAACTGGGGAAAAGCTCTTATTCCTACAAATTTGAATCAGTTCCCTATATATCTTAGAAATGAAATCTTTGTCAGATCCTAAACCTTTTCCAGTTTAAGATCCCTGTCACAGTCTGCTAAAGCCTATGGACCCCATTCTCATAGTATATATACAGATACACAGTCTTTTTCAGTCATTTCCAACTCTTCGTATCCCATTTGGGGTTTTCTTGGTAGAGATACTTGAGTGGTTTGCCATTTCCTTCTCCAGCTCATATTGCAGATGAGGAAACTGAGATAAACAGGGTTAAGTTGCCTGCCCAGGTCACAAAGCTAGTGTCTAAGGGCAAATTTTAACTCAGGAAGATGAGCCTTCCTGACTCCAGGTCTGGTATTCTATTCACTGCTCTTCCTATACTCATAATTATGAATTTTTTAATGCATTATGTAAGTTTATAAGATTAGGAAGGTAATAAATTGTAATGAAACATAGTAACCAAAGTATTTAAAAAAAACAAGTTCAAATGTCCTTGGTTAAGAATTCATGATCTAAATGAACTCTTCTCTCAAACTAGTTTGCTAACCATTCCCACAACATGACTCATTTTCTTTACTTTGTCGTTATACTTTTGTTATGCCCTTTTCTCTCCTTTTAATCTAAATTTTTCAAGGACCAGCTCATGTCCTACCTACTCTGGGGAACTCTCCTTGGCTACCCCATCTGGAAAGGATTCTTTCTTTTTGACCAATGATATCATCATCACCATCATCATCATCATCATCATCATCATCCATGCAGCAATTTGATGTTTGCAAAGCCCTTCACAAATATGACATCATTTTATCCTTAAAACATCTCTGATATATGTTATTCTCACTTTACAGATGAGGAAACTCAGGCAAACAGTGTCTAAAAGTGACGTGCCTATGGTCATGGATCTTATAAATGTCTCTGGTCTTCCTGACTGCAGGTCCAACATTCTGTGTAGCTCACCACCTTGCGGCCAACCACTCCAAGGATCCAAGGTGCTTACATAGAAAGCAGGCCATAAGACCTACAAATGAGAATTCTATTTTGGATATGGATCCTCAAGCCAACAGATATTAATCACAGACCAGATATGGGCCCAGAACTGTTTGGACACAAGAAAAATATAAGCCATAGCTCCTGTTAAGAAAGGACTTATGCCCCAATTGAGGACGTAACTCGAGTACTGAGGACAATTAGAGACAACCCAAAACAACATTAGAATTAGAACTGCTAAGTGATTTGGGGGCAAACTAGAAATAGAGCTTTAGTGAAAGAAGATAACAGAGACTTGAATGGCTGGGAAAGAACTGAGCTAATTTTTTGAAAAATTGGATAAGCATGGCAAAACTTTAAATGTTCAGCTTCTAAATTTCAATATTGACCTTCTGTTGCCTTTTTAATGCAGGTTGCTTTTGGCAATGAAGAGTAGAAACTGCTCCTGCCTTGTCTTTTCTCTTTTCTCCTATGATTCTGGTGAGAAACTCTAAGGGTCTTCCCTTCCCAGACTAACTCTTTTGTGAAGGCAAACTAGGCCATCTTTTGCTTCTGTTCTTACCTAGCCCCTAACTATTGAATGGGGGTTGCCGCAGACAAACTGGGACCTGGGAAAGACCTTAGCTTAAAAGGGACAAGGTCTCTCCCTATATCCTGGACCATCACCATTCATCCTGATCTATGTCTTGCCACTGGACTCCAAAGACACTGGAGGAGAGAGTGAGGCTCTTTAAGTGACAGCTCTGTGTCACTTAAATCCAATTCACTTGTGAGTCAAGGGATCACCCTCCTGATGTCATTGGTCCTCTTAGAGAATGAAGGATGAACAAGAACAATACTTCTGGTTTTTTTGTTTGCCCTATGTTTAAGTTGGTACTAACTCATCATCCTACCCTACCACCCTGAGTGGAACTCTCCCTTGTAACAAATATGTAATGTCTGCCAAAATGAATCAACAGATAGATCTTGCTTGAGAATTCAGATCTTGTATCTATTTCTTTTGGTCTGCAGCATGGTATAGTAGAAAACATCTGAATTAGGAATCTGGAGGCTTGTGTTCAAGACTTGTCACTCATTAGCCGTATACACAGTATAAATTGGATAAATTATGTAATCTCTCTGAAAGGAAGTTTTATCATCTGTAAAATGTAAATAATAAAGCCTCTATTATCTATCCTGCAAGACTGCTATATCAAATGAGATAATGTATGTAAAGCATTTTGTAAAATGCTTTGTAAATGTAAGATAATTATTAGTCTTCTGTATCATACACACATAGTTTTTGAGAAATGTAAATTATATGTTATGGTATTATTCTTATTTCTTGATAGGATTTGTGATTTTAATGGTGTTTAGAAGAATACATTAGAAAACTCCTTCTGCAAATGTATATCACTGACGCCTACTCCACCATTTATGATCTTAGAGAGTTGTTTGGGGGCACTAAAAGTTAATGAGATTTGTCTAGGGTTACACAACCAGTATGTGTTAGAGTCAGTCAGTAGCTGGATTTGAATCCAGGTCTTCCTTAGACCTAGAGAGTAGTTAGGTTTTCATATTTCCTTTTCTCCTTCTCATGGTCAAAATTAATCCTGAAGCAAGGCATGGGGCTGAGTCTCCAGGTAGGAGTTAAATAGGCTCAGTCTTCAGTGTTACATGACTCTGGGGAATGGAGTCGGCAGACCACTACAAATGGATAAGGGGTAAGCTGGCTAAGTGAATCGGATATTCAAAGGGCAATCTCTCCTTCAGGGAAAACCCCTTCTTCTCCTTGCTGGTCGCACTTGCCAGCTGTCTGGCTGTACTGACTGATTCCCGTACAACAGTTTAGGAATGTTTTTAGTAACAGAAGGACTTAGTGGTGGGAGTCCAGATTCGATCAGACAATAAGAAGGTATAGGGATTTGAATTGAATCACATCTGTCTTCATGACTAAAAGCTATTATAGGAAAAATAATAATATGCTCCTAAAGGAACTATATGGAATACTTACTTGGTTTGACTATTTTGTGCTGAATTTTTCATGTTTAATTATCATGAGATCAATCGGAATAAGGAATCTTCATTATAATAAGTTTCACTAATAAATCTAAGTGAGATCTATTTAATCAATTGAAGCCAACAAAGTAATTCCCCATTGATTCAACACTATAATTTCCATTTACCAACACAGAAAAGTCGGAATATAACTTTTACCTGAGTTTTGATGATTTTTTTTTTCTGAGATAGTTATTGGGCTTGCCTGGAACCTTCTTTTGGCATTTGAGTTGACTGAATTCCCTCAACTTATTTAGAATTTCTTGATAACTACATTCCTTCTTTAATTTTAATATATTTTGCTGCTTTGGAGGGCCAATTAGGCTAGAAGCAATAACCCTTAAATCTTTGGAGATAATTTATTTCACTATATTTTGATCCATGAGGAAGCAAAACTTGTGAAGGGAAGGAGTGTGCTGAATATTTGAATGCTATATTTAGATGAAAGAGATTCAGATAGCTATCAGGAAAATTATTTTCAAGTTCAGGGGGGGAATCTAATTTAAGCCTCTGAAGGACCTTTTTTGAAATTTTCCCATCATTATAACAAAAGCTTTAGGAAATATATGAAAAAAACATAAAATTAGCAACGATAACATTTGGCAAAGCATCTGAGATCATAAAGTATTTTTGTGAAGTATTCTAATGCTTCCATTTCTACTAACATGGAAACTAAGGCAGTAAAGTTAAAGGGAATGATTTAGAATTCAATAGTAGAGTAATAGTTCTCCAACATAAATTATTTTTGGAGAATATAATAACATTTTAGTAATTATTAGTATACTAGTGACTTAGTAATTATTATTTTAGAACTAATAGAACCTGCATGGATATAATTTGAACACTGTCATTACTATTGATAAAATTATAATTCCTAGTAGAGTACCTGTTTTGTAGTGGCAAATAAATAACTATTGAATAAATGAATGGATTTAACTATTTAACATAGAAAAGAGAAATTTTTTTACTATTTTTTTCATGTGTGGGAAAGTCATCACTGAGGAAGTGTATGAACTGAAAAAGATGTAGATAAGTCATGTAGTTAGAAGAGAGATAACTCATGAATAGCTACAGCGATACATATCATATACTAAATTCCACAATAAATAGAAAATAGATATATAATCTGAATATTAAGGATAGTATTCCATAAATCAATTAAAAGAGAAGTAGATCCTATGCCTTTCATGGCTTTGAGTAGGAAATAAGTTATTAACTACAAATAGGAGGAATTACAAAAGATTACAGAAATAATTTTGGTTATATGGAATTAAAAAAACTTGTATAAACACAAAATGAATGTCTTTTGGATAACAAGGGAAGTGATTTCCTTGGGAAAAATCTTTTTATCAAATATCTCTTAGACTCCAAGGTTTAAAAAAAACAATAAACCTGTGTGCAAACAGGGAAAATGACTACATACCTCATTGTGAAGAAAAAGAAAAGCCATGCAAACATGGAATGAGTAGGGGAACTGGGCATCACTTGAACTTTATTTCCATCTAAACTGGTCAAAAGAAGACAGATCATACACACACAGTTTGGCGTAGAAATACAGTCAACTCAATGAGGATATGGATAGAATAGGAAGAAACAAAAGGAGTAGTGTAGAAGGTGGAATTAATCACAGATTCGGGATACTATAGAAAAGGTTAAAAGGAAAAAACAGAAATAGCAACAACTTGAAATAAACAGAGAGAGAAATATAGAGATGAAAAAGTATAAGAAAATAGGATGGAAGGAAATGAGCAATAAACTATTATAACTGTGAATGTGAATAGGATGAACTTATCCACAAAAAGGAAGAGGTTAAGAGAAGAGATTAGAAAACAAATACTAAGAATATATTGTTTATAAGAAACACTCTTTAAACATGAAGATCCACACAAAATAAAGGTTTGGACAAAATCTATTATGAGCACAAAACAAGCAGGGGTAACAATTATGATTTTAGACAAGGAAACAGCAAAAATAGACTTAAAAAGAGATAAAGAGGGAAACTGAAATTTGCTAAAAAGATAAAATCGACAACTGATTCTAATGCCTAGCATACATGTACTGAATGACATTTCTTCTAAATACTTAAAGAAAAAATGAAAAGGTTTGCTAGGAGAAATGTATACTAAAACTACAATAAAGAGGCTTCTCAATTTACTCCTATCAGCCCTAGATAAATCTAGCCAAAAAATAAATAAAGATTTAACAGACCTATGATAATTACTGAATGGGAATACAAAGCAATATACATATTTTTAAGCTGTGTATGGCACCTTTACAAAAACTGATCATGTATTAGAATAGTAGTTCTCAAAGCATGGTCCAGGGACCTGTGGGTGTCTTTGAGACCATTTTAGGGGGTCTGTGACTTCAAAACTATATTTATAATAATACTAAAATATATCAATTTCTAATAGAGTAAATATTGATAGATATGACCTAAATAAACAAAAGCTCTTTGGAGAAGAGTGTTTAAAATTATGTGAGCATAAAGACCTGAGGCCAAAAAGTATTAGAACCACTGGTTTTTTTTTGGATAATAACAAGCTCATAAACAAGTGCAGATAATCAGAAACATTATATACATTCTTTACTGCCACAATGAAAAAAGAATTATATTAAATAAAGGCCCCTGAAAAAAGCATAAAAATCAGAGAGAGATTAAATAACTTAATTTTAAAGAATTTGTAGACCAAAGAACAAGTAATAGTAACAACAAATTACTTCATCAAAGATAATGACAACAGTAAAACAACATACCAAAATTTTTGGAATGTGGCCAACACAGTTCTCAGGGTGGGGGGAGGGCGAAGGGGACTTATCTCTTTAGATGCTATTATTATCAAAAGAGAAGAACAGGTCGATGACTTGGGAATGCAACTAAAAATGCAAATAAACCAACAAATTTTAAAAAAACCCAAGTAAACATCAAAATAGAAATCATGAAAATTGAAGAGATTAGCTAAATTGAAAGAGAAATAACTGACTTGATAAAACTAGGATCATTAAAAAAATAAAATAGACAAACTATTAATAAAATAAACCATTAATTATTTTGATGAAAAATAAGGAAGGAAAACTAAAAATGAAAAATAACCTAATAAATTAAGAAATAAAGTATATGATTAGAAAGAGTATTGCCAACTATATGCCAACAAAACCAACACCTTAAATAGAATAAATGAATATTTACAAAACTATAAATTACCTAAGTTAATAGAAAAGAAATAGTGAATTAAAAAACTCCAAATTTAGTGGAAGCAATTGAGCAAGCCATAAATGAACTCCTGAAGAGAAAAACTCCAGGATCAGATAGACTCACAAGTGACTTCTATGAAACATTCAAAAAACAAGTAACTTAAATACTACATAGACTGTTGGCAAATATACCAAAAGAAGGGATCCTATGAAATTTCTTCAATGACACAGTTGCTTTCTTGATAATTATACCAGGGAAAGTCAAAACAGAAAAAAGAAAACTAAGCCAGTATCTCTAATGAACATAAACCTAAAAAATGTAAATGAACTACTAGCTAAAAGACTAAAATAACATCACAAAGATTACACACTATAATCTGATTGGATAATACAAGAAATGCATTGTTGATTTAATATTGGGAAAACTATAACATAAGTAGCCACGTTAATAACAAAATCATCAAAAATCATATGATTATTTCAATAAATAAAAAAGCCTTTGATAAAACATCCTTTTTTTTGTTAAAACGCAGGAATAAATGATCTTTCGTTTAAGATGATAAATAATATATATTTAAAACCAAGTGCTACCATTATATGTTATCTTTAAACCAGAATGCTTTGCAATAAAATCAGGGGTGAAACAAGAATGTCCACCATCACCACTTTTATTTGACATAGCACTAAAAATACTGGCTATAGCAAATAAGATGAGAAGAAAAATGAAGGAATAGGAAGAGGAAAATAAATGAAGAAAAATGATCACTTTTTGCAGATGATATAATGGTGTACTTAAAGAATCTTAAATAGTCATCTATAATTAATTGAAACAACAAATAACTTCAGCAAACTTGAAGGATGCAAAAATAAATCCACACAAATCATCAGAATTTTTATATAGTAACAATAAAACTCACCAGAGAAAGATAAAAAGGGAAATTCTATTTAAAATTACAATAAAAGATATAAAATACTTGGGACTCTACCTCCTAAGGTAGACACAAGAAGTAAATGGATGCAACTACAAATCATTGATTACAGAAAAAAAAGACAGACCTAAATAATTAGAAAAAATTAATTGCTCATGGGTAGAATGAATCAATATTAAAAAGTACAATTCTACCTACATTAATTTACTTATTTGCACTTATCAAACTATCAAAGGATTACTCTGTAGAAACAGAAAAAATAATAACTAAATTCATATGGAGGCAAAAAGATCAAGAATCTCTAGAGAAATAATGAAAATAAGGGAGACTTAAGGGGGTATAGTCATGCCAAGTCTCAAAGTCTAAGACAAAGCAGTTATTCTCAAAATAATTTTGTACTAGTTAAAAAAAATAGAAAAATTCATCAGTGAAACAGATTAGGTGTACATCATGCAAAAGGAAATATATTTTGTACCCAAGTATCTGATAAATACAAAGACACCAACTACTGCGCACTTATTTGACAAAAATTGTTGGGAAAATTGGTTAGCAGTATGGAAGAATTTAGATTTGGACCAACACCTTATGTTTTATACCAAGATAAGCCCTAAATAGATAGATGTCTTACATGTAAGACAAATTAGAGGAATACAATTACAAATTAGAGAAACACAGGAAAAAAAAACTGCCCATCAGATCTATGGATAGGAGAAAGTTAAAGACCAAAGAAAAGGTCGAGAGGATCACAGAAGACGAAATGGATAATTTTGATTATGTAAAATTAAAATGATTTTGACCAAATAAATCCAATAAAATTAAGATTAAAGGTTAAACAATTAACTGGGGGAAAAGTCTTTGCAACAAGTTTCTCTGATAAAGGTCTGGTTTCCAAGATATATAAGGAACTAATTTGAATTTGTAAGAAAAACATCATTCCCCAGATGACAAATGTTCTAAGGATATGAATAGGCAGTTTTGAAGGGAAGCAATGCAAGGAATGTATAACCATATGAAAAAATTCTTCAAATCATTACTAATTAGATATAATGAAATTCAAGCAATTCTGAGATCCCATCTCATAGCCATCACATTGGCAAAGATCACAAAAAAGGGAACATGATAAATGTTAAAAAAGGACATGGGAAAACAAGCACATTGGTGCATTGTTGGTGGACTTGTGAAGGAGTAAAACCATTCTGGAAAGCAATTTGTTTGTTTTTTTGTAGAGGAGAAAGGAAGGCAATTGAGGTTAAGTGACTTGCCCAAGGTCACACAGCTAAGTATGTCAAGTGTTTGAGGCTGGATTTGACCTCAGGTCCTCCTGACCCCAGGGATGGGGCTCTACTCACCACACCATCTAGCTGTCCCTATGGAAAGCAATTTGAAATTACACACAAATAGTTAATAACATTGCATGCTTTTTGAACTAGTTATACTAAGCTAAATACTAAGCTAAATAAAAGCGAATAAATAAATAGGGAAATGCCCTATAGCTACAGCTCTTTCTAGAAACTAAAGAGATACCCATCTCTTTATGGCTGAGTAAGTTGTGGCATATGAAAGTGACAAAATACTATTGTGCCATAAGAAATAAGGAAATAAATGATTTCAAAGAAACATGGAAAGTCTTATATGAACAGATAGAGTGAAGTAAGCAGAATCTGAACTATTTCTTCTGTAACATCAATATTGTAAAAATAAATAATTGTGAAAACTTTTGTAAACTAATGAAGAAAAATGAGCAAAGCTGGAATAACAACGCATATATTAATAAATATAACAAATACAATGTAAAGGTAAACAACTTTAAGAGCTGTAAGACTTATGATTAGCACCATGACCATTCATGATTCTAAAGAATAAATCATGAAACATACTACCAACCTCCTGAGAGTGAAGTGATGTATTTGGGGTGCAGAATGAGACATAGATATTTTTGCTTTTTTATTAATTTATTTCTTTTTAGTTTTCAATATTCATTTCCACAAGATTTTGAGTTACACATTTTCTCCCCATCTCTACCCTCCCCCTCACCCCAAGATGGCATGTATTCTGATTGCCCTTTTTCCCAGTCTGCCCTCCCTTCTATCACCCCACTCCCCTCCCCCCCATCCCTTTC
>CM053622.1:497837699-497882092 GCA_028646595.1 Phalanger gymnotis | reverse complement strand
ATCATAAATTCGGCCTTCCTACTACATGAGCCAAGTAAAGAGCACCTTGAGAAGGGAGAATGGTCTGAAGATTGATAGATTACTGCCACAAGCATCTGTGCTAGGCTGATATAGAGGTATAACTTAGATTCCCAAAAGAAGAGAGATTAAAGAGTAATGATGGCAAAGATTTTGGCAAGGATGATTCCTCCTCTTCCTCCTACTCAGGGTGTTGAAGAGGAAAGACAAGGATGGCTTAATCTTAGAGCAGCCTTGTAAGGCAGAACTGATATGACAAGTTCATTCTTTTGAAGTCACAAGGACTCTTGTGGGGAATGTAAAAGATAGATATTACAGTTTAAGAATATAAGCACAGAAACCCATTTGTTGAAAAATCTTTGACATTTTACCACTATTGCTTAAACCTTCAAAAATATAAAGCTATGCCATGTAGGATTAGGACCCATATACAGAGCAATTTTACTCTTTCTCCCCTTATTGAAACAAGAAATATGTTTTGAGTCTCTGACTTTTCTTCAGGTTTATTATGATTTTTTTGATTGGTGAAGTGCAGAAAGGAACACTAATGTTGGGGAAGGTGGCCTTGGATTCAATAGCTTCTGGAGAGACTCAAGTTTCAGTCAGAGCAGGAAGACAGAATTTGAAGTGAGAAGACCTAGGATGAAAGGAAGCTTGTCAATGATAAAGTAGGATTCCACAGGTTATTATAATGGAAGAGGGAGGCAGGGAATAATGTGGATTGTGGAGAGGTAGGGCCTGAATATCTAGGAATGAAGTAAAGTGGGTAAAGAATAGTCACTGCAGCAGATGCCAGCCGCTCTTGAGTGTGTGCATCGTAGCATGAAGAAATAACCAGTTGGTTGAGATTTTCATCTTCCAGGTAGTTGTGATCACTGGGTATGTAGTCAGTGATTGGGGGTGGTCTTATTTTCCAAGCTGGGCGTTTCTAACACTTAGGATCTGGGCATGTAGTTGATAAGTGGAAACAGTAGAGGCTGTCTGGTCATCTGGGACAGTAAATTCCTGTATCCTAGGGAAGTTGGATTCATTCTCAATGCCAGACCTAGAGCCACTTTAAAGGCTGAGGCGCATTTGAAGACACAGGAAGCAATAATCAGCTCCTAGTCCCTGAGTCTCTAGAAGTCTATACAGGCCAAGTGACTTGTCTAGGATCATAGACACTAGCCATGTCAGAACCAGAACTAGACTCAGAGGACAAAGGGACCAAATATCTATTTAGTACTTATTTTGTGAGTATTGCAATAGAAATGTCTATAGAACTTTTAGTACTCTGATGGAAATTAGTTGTGAAATATTCTTTTCTTATCACTAATTTTATAAGAGAAAGGAGAAAGAAAAATAGCTTTTATCTGGAGAGCCACACAGAAATCCAGGACCTGGTTTTAGAAGGACATGCTCTGACCCCTCTCTTTTGCCATATACACAATGGGATTCTTATAGGCTACTGTTGCAGGATGGTGGTAATCAGAGCTGTGGGGTGAGCCAAAGAGACTGCCAAGAACTAAGAGGATGGACCTGTCAGACAGACAGACAGACAGACAGACAGACACACACACACACACACACACACACACACACACACACACACACACACACACACACCCCAAGCTCCTGATACCTTCCTTTTACCCTCCTCCATAAATGATAAGGAAAGAGTTGGGGAGAGTCTCTCCCCTTAACCATCTGGTTCATCCAATTTCTGAGTTGCCTCCCTTCTCTGAAGGGAAAGAGTTATTGGGGAAGACACTATTCTCCCTTCCTTGTCTGCAAGAAAAAATATGACTAGTACTCATAGAAGTTCATAGGGATTCCAATGCTATCCAATAAAACTGGAAAATTTGGTAGCTGTTAGTCCTGACTTTTGAGTGATTAATGACAGAAATCAGGGAGAAAAGGGAAAGTGAAAAGGTTTTTGTTTGTTTCTGTTTTTTGCCCTTTAAGAGACAGACTTTTGACTTCCCTCGCTTAGAGCTGAAATGAGAGTGTAGATTTATTTTTGTACTTCTTTTAAGAAGATAGAGATGGGATAAAGCCTTGCCCCTCCTTCTTCGCCCATCACCCCTAGAGTCTAACATAATTTACCAGGAAGAGGATAAGACTCCCGTAGGGAGAGAGTATAGAAAGAGGTGCTGAGGGCTGAGGCAGATCCGCTTTAAGATTTAAGAATTTCTAGTATTAATTCCAGACTTCATTGCAAGGGGTGTGGGAGGTGGGGAGGGTAGATGTCAAAGGGCAAAAGGGTTAACAAATATGCATTGCCATAAAATGGGGCAGGGATCATTATCACATATCCAGATATCTCACTATCACATGTCCAATTCAGCTGCTCCCTCCCTTTTGCCTATGTGGTCATGTTAGAAGTGGAAGCCAGCAGATCCAAGCTCCAAATTTCTTTACACAGGAGTCCTGAGTATCCTACCTGCCTTACTGCCTTACTGCATTCACTCCTACCTGCCTTACTGCATTTCACCCAGCTTCCCCCTGCCTACTCTACATTACACTGCTCCCAGCTGTCCTCCCATGATACAGTGAGGTAGAAAGGGGATCACCCTTATATATATTATCATAAAACATATTATATTAATATATATTGATATATGTCAATATAGGGTTTTACACTTGGGTGTTAAGTTATTCTTAAATCTATATATTTGTTTCAGAGGATAGATCAAAATGGTCCAGAGTACATTTTAAAAGTTTGCACCTTTCTTTCTGCACCCCCCCCCCGCCAATGCTAGCTTTCTGATAACTTTATGATGCCCAAAGCCATTCTTCAGAAAATACATATAATCCAATCCAATAGGTATATTTCCTAACCAAAATTACCAGATTTTTTGATGAGCATTGGGTCAGATGGAAGAGGTGCCACCCATCTATTTCAATGAGAGTTTCTCACAAAGGTAAATGCTTCTTTAGTCCAACTCATCTTAGTTAGAGCTACCAATTTAGCAATCTCACATCCCTAAAACCTCCTAGGTGAAAAACAAGAACTCCTCTGCTGCTCTTATCAGCATGTGATTGTGCTGAATAATTGCAGGTGTAAATTTTCCCAGCCCTTAAGTTATGTGAGAGAACAATTCCCAGCACTGAATTTGCTAAATAAATAACTTTGCTTCAAATGACTCCTGGCAACCACTCTAGGGGCAAAGGGATGAGTTCAGCTTATGCTCATGGGATAGATATAATCCCTATAAATTTCTAAACAACTAAGTGGCTTTCAGGTTGCAGGGGGAATATCTCACATGTTTATCCACTATCTACCATTTACCTTAAACAAAAACAGAAGGAAAATTGATAGGAAATATAAATATATTTATGGAATTTGATGACATACACATCTCATGTTATTTACACATACTCATACATTAACACACACACATATATATGTATATATATATATATATACATATATATATATATATATGTTTGTCCATACTTAACTGTATGTATACCTAAACACTTGTATCCCTGTATATCCTCCAGGCTTTTCCACCTTACCCTCCTTGGTACTTTTCCCATCCCCTTTTCCTTTTCAGCTACTTTTCTTGTGCTGTCTTCCCCCATTAGAATGCCACCTTCTTAGGGTTATCTTTTTTGCACATAGACCACCGAGAGGTTAAATGACTTGGTCACATGGCCTCAGAAGTAGAACTTGATTGATCCAAGGTCTTCCTGACTCAGAGGCTAGTATTCCATAGGCAAGGGTCCTATCACTATGAGAAATTACACATTCTTCCGGAAGTCTGAAATATGAGCACCCTTGAAGACAAATCTGATCTCAAGGGAAACGTGGGAAACGAAACTGTAACAAGCCAACTGAAAACCCTAGTCTTACCTCTCTCGTACATGTGATCTCAAAGAAACTGTCAAAAACAGCACCAGTAAGAAATGTAGAGTGATCCAAATGTAAACAATACTTCTGGGCAAACAAAACTAAGCCTGCTTGTTTGCCAAGGATCTGAAGCAATGCACCAATTTATTTATCTTATTGACACGTGATGGTCTTCAATAGAAGGCAGTGTTTCTTGGCAAAGAAAATTTCTTAAATTACAAGAATGTACTCCATGTCAAAGAAGCAAGACAATTTCTACAAAGAAAAGGGGAAAACAAGCATTTCTTCCCTTATAAGGAGTATCAAGACTAGGAAAAGTGCTGACAATTACCTATGAAACATCCCCTCCCTGCCAAAAAAAAATTCTCAGTAGCTATTTACAAGGCACTAGGAGCCTTGTTTGGGGGGAAGATGAGAAGAGCTTTTGGAGCATTAAGCACTTGAAGAGGCAGACTTGGCCTTGGGAGGAGGCTGCACATGGAGAAATGGTGGGCTTCAGGTAGCCATGGAGGAACGCAAGGTCACTGGAAACTTGTCAGAAGAAAGGCAATTGAAAGACAATCTATTCCTTTTCACTGTTGCCTGGTGTAGTCCTACGTGTTTTTATATCCTGGTGGTAAAGAATAACTTTAATCTCCATATAATTGTTAAATAAGCAGAATTTGGGCACAAGTGGTTGTATGTACTTATCCTTTAATATGCTGCCATCACCTTTAGTGGTCATAAAATGCAGGTGATTAAAAGTAAATTAAAAGTCACATATGTCAGTTGAAACATATTTTTTTGCACTTTAGTTGTATTTTTATTCTGAATGTAAAGACCAAAAAGAAGTAATAATTCGTATTTCCACATAGCGCAGAAAAAAACGATGAAATCATGAGTCTTCACTGCATGCATACACTTAAAAAGATACAATTGATTTTACATTACTCTCAAAACTGGCCTCCTCAACTGTGCTTCTTTCTGTTCTCTTTCATGTATTTTCAAAAAAAAATGCTTCTGTTCTCTTTGGTTATCTTGGTTGGCTATTGCTCATCTCCTCTATCTGGATTCCCCAATTAGCACTTTATTGCAATGTGCTTTACAAATATCTCATCTGATCCTCAAAATAATCCTGAGAAGTAGGTGTTATTATGATCCCCATTTTACAGAGGAGGCAGCTGAGGAAGAGAGAGACTGAGTGACTTGCCCAGGGTCACACAACTAGAAAGCAGCAGCCAGAGCTGGATGGGATCAGCTATAACATATTAGCAGTGGTGACTTGTGTGCAAGAAGTAGTATACAAGATATAGTGAAACAATGACAATAGTTAGCATTTATATATGCAGTGGCACAAGGGATAGAACTCCAGGCCTGGAGTCAGAAACACCTGAGTTCAAACCAGCCTCAGACACTTACTAGCTGTGTGACCCTGGGCAAGTCCCTTAACCTTCCTTCAAGTTGACATAGCCAGATTGTGTGACCTATAACCTTTCCATTGTCCCAAGCAACTCTCTAAGAATATAAACTGTACAGGAGATGATAATCTGCATTAGTAGAGGAAGAGCCTTACCAGGAACTCTCTACACCTATGAAATCACAGGTCCAGTTTGAAAAATAAAAAATGTCCTTGTGGTGATTGCTGCTGTGGCTAACACAGGTAGATGTTGAAAGGAAGATCATAGGATCTTGAGTTTAGGATTGGAAGAGACATTAGAAGCCAACTCATTCAACCCCCGCAATTCAGAGAAGAAGAAACTGAGGGTCAGGCAAGTTAAGTGACTTGCCCAAGAACACACAGAAAGTCACTTGCAGTTCTGGGTTTCAAACACAAACTCTAAATTCAAATACGGCTATTCTGCGATAGAAACAGGGAAGATATGAGGCCTTCTTAATATGTCCCAAAATATTAATCAGCATATCACAGTTCCAAAAAAAGTATGAATCCAAATGTTTTTCTTCACACTGCCCTATACATTTATAAACTGAGTTGCAAAGGAATCTAAGACAAACCTTTATGGGAACCTCATCCATTAACAACCAATAAGTAGGTTGTGGCCTGAAAAATTCCTCTCAGAGTGCTATAGAAATGATTGAAACAAAGATCAAAGCTGGATGAAATGTTAAGACGCTGCTGCCGGGTTAACTCCAGCTTCTCTGTTTGTTTTCCATCTAATCGTACATTTCTTTTTTATTCTCCTGCTTTTTTTTTCCCAGTTATAAGACGAAGAGGACTTGCACAATGGAAGACCTTGCCAAGGTTCAGGGTGATTCTATAGGGTATTTCTGAATCTTGGCTCAAAATAGACAAACTCTCAACTCTAATGGATGCACCAGTTTGACAGAACGATCAGTTCTCTGCTTTAATCCGGAGCCTTAATACGTTGTGTGTTTCCGGTTACCTGGGAAACGGTAACTCCATCCAATTATCGGCATCATATTTCAAGTTTGCCTCTGAGACAGAGTGCATTGAGACGAGGGTGAGGGAAACAGTATTCTGAAGCAAAATGACTTCATGAGGTTAGATGTGATAAAGGAAATAGGTCAATTTGGAAAAGCCGTAGCTAGCAACGCCTCTTTTGGAAAAACATACGGGATCTCGGGTATGATGAAACTCATAGGTTTCTCTCTCTTCACTGGACAAGTTGTATTGTACATCTATTGCTGAATGAATGGGGAAAAGCCATTGTACACAGACTAAATAAATGCTTTTCCTAAATTAGACTTGAGGGTTTCCCGGCAGGACACAAATTCTTTCTACTGATGCTGTATTTGCCTGTATTCTTATAGTTTATTCTTATAAGCCTAATTTTTGAATTTGATTGGATTTTGTGTCAGGAAAACTAGATCTTAAAGGAGTAAAAGAGAGGGAAAAACAATAATGGAATTTGGGGTCTGGGAATGATTAGGATGGTGGCACCATTATTAAAGAATATAGTTCCTTTAACCTATTTAAGGCCCTTCGCGATCCTGCTCTTCCCTACCTTTCTAGGCCTAAGTTACATTATTCAAGCCTTTGCATCCTATCCTATGATTATAGTGGAATATTTAATAGCTTTCTATCTAGTCTTTCTGCTTGAGCTTCTCACCTTCCTAGTTCATTCTTCACATATCTGCCAAAATCATTTTCCTAATGCACAGGTCTGACCATATCACTCCTGTGCTCAAAAGCCTTCAATATCTCTCTGTTATCTATAGGAAATCACGCAAACTACTCAGGCATTCAAGGCCCTTAATAATTTGACTATAATATACCTTCTTACGTTTCTTCACACATTCCAATTCGTGAACTCTACATTCTAGCTAATCTAGTCTACTTGCTGATTCCCCAGTCTCATTTTACTTTCTTCTACCTCTGTGCATTCACACAGGCCAGAACAGACTTCCACTCCTTCCCCACTTTTGATATCTTTTTATTTTCATGGCTTAGTTTAGATACCACTAATGCCATAACTAGCTCTTTGGCTCTCCAGGGAAAGCAGCACAAAATGGGATCACAAGTAAGAAGCACTAAATGTGCCCTCAAATCATCTTTGTAATTCGGGATGTGAACATAATCTAAGAAGTAATTAAGATAATTTCAATTATTGAGAGATGAGATCCCAGGACAGTGCCATGGGAAGGAAGGAAATAAACATCCATTAAGTGCTTTCTATGCCCCAGGCTCTGGGCTAAGCGCTTTATAAATATTACCTCATTTGATCCTGACAATAACTCTGAGGGTTAGGAGCTATTAGCAGTCTTATTCTACAGTTGAAGAAACAAAGGCAGTCAGAGGCTAAGTGACTTGCCCACATAGCTAGGATTTGAGTATTTGAGATTTGAACTCAAAATTTCCTGACTCCAAGTACAGGGTCCTGCTCTATCTACCATGTCACCTAGTTCCCAACTAGCTGAGAAGGAAAGGAAATACTTCAGGTTGCTGATCTCTCAAAAGGTAGACTCTTGAACCACCTTAGACTGCTGGTGGGGAGGCTGGCATACCTTAAGGAAAAGGGTGATGATTAAGGAAGGAGCTCCTCTTGTACATAGCCATGGCGGTAGATAGAAAAGGGGGTGAAAAGCGTTACAACTGACAAATTATTAATGTAACAAATTATTCTTACTAAGTGGATTAAGGAGCTTATGAGTTATCAGAATATAAATCAAAATATAAAAGTAATATAAAAATATCAGTACCTTAATTTTTTATTCCTTATCATAATTTTTTGGCCCAAGGGCACGGCCCTAGTCACCATGCCCAAGTTGTAGCTCTCACTACCACCTCTTCCCTGAAAATTTCCTTGCTTCTCACCTACACCCCCAGTTGAAATTAATCTTTCCTTCCTCAGATTTTCCTAGAGAGATTTGCCTGTAATTCTCTTTTTCCCCTATTTATTGTAACTTTTATTATACTTAATTGTGTATGTGCCCTATCCCTGCTCCCTTATAAAGTCCTTAAGATTCAGAACTTTGCTATTTTTCTTTGTGTCCAAAGTACCTGGCAATTATTGTGCACATAGTAGGCATGAATTCTAAGTGAATTAGTGCAATCTAAACACAAGGAATGTTATGAGCAAAATGTGAGGGAAGTTGGTTAGGAAGAGCAGAAGGGCTTGATCAAGGATACAGATGTTGCCATACTTGAACATACTAAACTAAAGATGTAGGAAAAGAAGGTGTGAATTAAGAAAGTGATGTGGAGAGCTTAGGAATTCTGAAGAAAGAATTTGGGATAGGGAATTTGAATTTAGCTGCTATGGCTATGTACGAGAGGACTCCTTCCTTGACCATCACTCTTTTCCTTAAGGTATGGCAATCTCCCCACTAGTAGTCTAAAAATTGTACCTCTCCAGAGATCAGCACCTGGTTTGATCTCCACCGAAGCGAGGTCAAACTTCCTCTAATTGCACAAGGAGAGGCAAGGGCAAAAGATTTGTCTTTTGCAGGGAATGGCACCAGGTTAAGCTGCCTGGGGCTTACAGACAACAAACAGAAATCCCAGGGGTTAAACTGCATAAGTGAGTGTCAGAGGTAAACTGTTTCTCTTTGGAACAACAACCCTGAGAGTCTTCTCCTCCCAGTTTGATTTTTTTTTCTTTTTTGCTAATTAAAGGGGCCATCTCTTGACTCACTTCTTAAAGAGGCCTGTTCATTGAATGGGCATTAACCTCACTCTAAGGGAGAACATGAAAAGGTCTTGGCTTTGTGAGAGTCTCCTTGAGTTTCTTCCTGGCTAGAGTGTTCACAAGAATGAAGTTGCTGGGCTAGCTCCTGAGTTAGACTGCTTTTTGTGAAGTAATCAGCAAAGACTGGATTTGCTCCTTTTTAATTGTAATTTCAAAAGTCTTATTTGCTCTCCAGTACAAAATATGGGGGAAAAATGATAATTTCTATTTGTCTGACATCACATAAGGAAAGATCTGGGATAAGAAAAGAAAAGAGTTTTATTCTAATTGGAAAAAAAAATTCTTACTAGGATTGAATTGGTAAGTGTTGTTTGTGAGAACAACCCCCAAAATATGAAATGATTTTAGGAAATAATTTATTAGGTCATTTCATAGAGAGGGTTGTTGTTGTTTGTTCTTTCTTCTGGAAGAGGACTATGACATTGGGAAGGTGATGCCATGACTTGCAAGTGAATTGGGTTTAAATGAAGGAGAGCTGTGCAAAGTTACCAGTCTCACTCTCCTCCTGAGCTATTTGGGTCCAGTGGCAGGATATAGATCAGGATGACTGGAGCTGGCTTGGGATGCAGTCAGATATCTTGACCTTTTTAAGTTAAGGTCTCAGTTTGATTGAGGCAACGCCTGTTCAATGATTAAGGCTGGGTAAGGAATGAAGCAAAGAATGGCCTCTTTTGCCTAGAAAAAAAAACAGTAATAAAATCAGTCTGAGAGGGGAAGACCCTTAGGGATTCTGGCCAAAATAGAAAAAAAATTGCTAGAGAGAACCTGAAAGAAGGGGTAGGTCCCTCTACAACCTCTTTGTGAAATTAGATTACATAGGGTTCAGACAAGGGCACAAGGACATTTTCCTGTTTAGAAGGACAATTTGAGATATATATCAGCAGGTAAGTCAATCTATTTTGGGAAACCCAAAATACAAGCTTGGGTAGACCCAAGATAAGACCTGAGCAGACCTAAAACAAGTGCTGGAAGGGATCAAAGCATTTCTTAAAACCAGTTACTTTTCCTGAAGGTTCTCTGAGGTCAGCTTGATCGCTACAGTAAGCTTTTGGGTTGAATATTTTTTAAACATATAAATCTAGGTTCAAATAATATTAATAAATGAAAAATAATAATCCACATAAGTTTATACCACAATTTTTTTCCATGTTGAACTATCATTCATGTAACATTGTCTCTTCCTCTTTTTTTGGTCATTTTTAAGGGAAAATACTTTATATAATGAAACTGTTGAATAAAATATTTCACTATTTTTACAACCCCATTTGTAAATCTTAGATTTTTTAGGACCTGGCACTTCTGGTGAAGACTTTATACATGTAAAATGAAGAAGCTAGAATTTTCAAGCAGATAACTCTGGAAATGAGGAGATAGTGGAGAAAAAAGAGGAGGAGAAAGAGGAGGAAGGGAGAAAGAGGGAAGACGGAGGGGGAAGGAGGAGGAGGAGGAGATGCTGGAGGAAGAAGACTAGAAGACAGCACAACTTTGAGTTCTCCTTTTTCCATTTCTGCTCTTTATATTCTTTTTTTCATTTTTTCCTTGCTCCTGTGAAGCTGATTACTTATAGTTCCCTGTCTCCCTACTGCTGCCACTGCTATAGCTCATTTTTTTCAGTCTCCTCTTTGTCTGTTTAAGAAATCCTGGGTGTAACTAGTTGTATATGATTCTCAGGGCTGACATAGAATGCTTATTCCTCCGAACTACAAAGCCCAAGGTGCAAGTAACTTTTTTCACCTTTATTATACATATGTAAGTGAAAGGCAGTGTGAGGAAGTTAGTGGAAAGCATGATGGAATCAGAAAGGACTTGGGTTTGATTCCCATTTCTTTCTGCGAGATCTTGGGCAAGTCACTTAAAATTCCTGGGCCTCAGTATCTTCATTTGCAAAATGTGCAGGATGAGAATTGGATAGATAACCTTCAAGTTATATTACCGTTCCAAATCTCAGATCCCACAACCTCATGATCTTTCATTAGAAGACTTCATGTAAAGCAATTATTAATTATCTTGTAGAGAAGATTCTTCTCCACGTACTGATAAAATTAGATAGATACAAAGATTCCATCCACCTCCCAGATTCTCTAAGCGTTTAGTGGTGACACAAAGCTGCCTCAGAGGCTGGGTGGTATCAGATTTTGGGAGACCTTGAGCCCAATTTCAGGAGGAAGTTTGGACCTTGCTGTAGTGAGTAAATGAAATAAAGGTACATTCTCTGAGCATCGCCAGTTTAACAGTTACAACTGTTAACGAAGCATTTCAGATTGGCCACCTCAGTAAGGCCAGCAACTCCCATGAAAAGGGGGGGGGACCCTTTTTATTGACTTGCAGGAAATGAGAGATTCTGGGTAGTTGGGAAACATTACAATTAGCTATACTGGGAGAAATGTGTTGGCTAATCACGACCTTCACTGTTAAATTTGGTTGTTGTTTTCAGTTGTGTCCTCTTTGTGACCCCCATTTGGGGTTTTCTTCACAAAAATACTGGAGCAGTTTGCTATTTCCTTCTCCAGCTCATTTTACAGATGAGAAAACTGAGGTAAGCAGGGTTAAGTGACTTGCCCAGGGTCACACAGCTAGTAGGTGTCTGAGGCTGGATTTGAACTCAGGAAGAGGGCGCTTCTCGACTTTAGGGCCAGTACTCTATCCACTGAGCCACCTAGCTGCCCTTCTCTGACAATAAAGAGATATTAATTGTTTTATGAGACTCATCTGCCTCTTGTAATCTCAGGATACCAGAACCACCTGGTTTGATCTCCACCAAGGCAAGGTCAAACTTCCTCTAACTGCACAAGGAGAGGCAAGGGCAGAAGATTTTTCTTTTGCAGGGAATGGCACCAGGTTAAGCTGCCTGGGGCTTCCAGACAACAAACAGAAATCCCAGGGGTTAACTGCATAAATGAATGTCAATGGTAACTATTTCTCTTTGAAACAACAACCCTGAGAGTCTTCTCCTCCCAGCTTGATTTTTTTTCTTTTTTGCTAATTAAAGGGGCCATCCTTTGACTCACTTCTTAAAGAGGCCTGTTCACTGAATGGGCATTAACCTCACTCTAAGGGAAAACATGAAAAAGCCTCAGCCTAAAAGGGCCAGGTTCTCCCAATGCATCCTGGGTCATCTCCAGTCATCCTGGTGAATATCTGGCCACTAGACCCAGATGGCTCTGGAGGAGAAAGTAAGGCTGGTGCCCTTACACAGCCCTCTCTCGCTCAAGCCAAAGTCAACTGCAAGTCACGTCATCATTTCCCTGATGCCATGGCCCTCTTCAGAAACGAAGGACGAACACAAATGTAGTAGGAAGGCCGAATTTATGATCTCAAATATAATCATGTATATGTTTGAATGGTTCAAAATCGCAAGGTATGAGACATTCTCTAAGGAGAAAACAACAAGAAATTTATTTAGGCCCCACCAGAGCAGAAGCGTGAACCAGCCTCCCCATTCCAACATCTTGACAAAAAGACTCCAGGCCCAGAAAGCCCATCTCACAAGAGCAACCAGGAGGCCACAGAAAAACAAGATAGTATTTAGCCAAATCATTTTTACTGGCCTCACATTCCTGCTCGCACTCGGGTAAGCCCAGCTTCCGCAGCTTCCTGCCTCTGCAGCTTCTGGCTTCCACACCTTCCTCCTCAGCTGAAGTCTCCCAGCTCACCCCTCCTCGAAGCCGAGCCTCCGGCATTCTCAAGCCCCGCCTCAATGACCAGAGACCATTGGTTCCCGAGCTGGCCCCTCCTAAGTCACCAATCCACACCCACACAGGTTTCACACCTGACAGGGCCCTGGGCCTGGGGCTTAGCACTTAACAGCTGAAAGTACTTCCACTCAAAAGAAACAAAAGGCATGCTAATGAGACAATTTTGCTTAACAACACAACAATGACCAAAGCTTTCAACCATGCCTTTAAGCCAATTTGGACTAGGAAAGACCACATTCTTGAACTTAACTCCAGAACTAAGAAATGTGGCTTGAAAAAGTAGGGAGCAGGGTCAATTGTGGAATGGAATCAATTATTAAATAACACAGAATATTTTAATTTCCTCATTATTCTAATAGGGAGCTACTGAAAAGTTTTGAGTAGAGGAGTGATATGATCAGATCTGTATAAAAAGAAACTGGGAAGCAATGGAAACCAAAGAATTAAATTGATGCTTGAAAAAAGCATTCAAGGGGTCAAAGATTTAAGTGTCTTAACTTCAGAGGTAGTCAGTGGTGGAATCTTTTTTTCCAAATATTTTCCTATCAGAAGCTGTAATACATTGTAGAAAGAGCAGTAATTCCCATCAGACAAGGTGGACTTTTAAAATTTATTTTTCCCTTTAGCCTGTGGGCAAAGATGGCATCGAGTGAGTGTTAAGGAAGCTTTTTTCAGTTTAAGCATCAAAATGACATCTGTGTTCAGTCAGAGAAAGCAATGATAAGAGAGGAGTAGAAAGTCAGAAAGAATGACCAGCTGGGAGCAATAGTCAAAGGTGTGACTAGTGGTGGGGGCTCATCCAGAGAAAGGAATCTCTTTGGCACTGAGTAGATTTGGGCATTGGCATCATGAGATATATTCTTGGGGCTAAAAGGTATGCGTTTAAATGGTTCTGTTTAGTTTCCCTTGTGCTTTCAAGAAAACTTTCTTCTGTGATATTGTGAATGATGGGTGTTCATGTGGGGGAGTCAGTTTCAGTGTGCTGAGGTAGTGTCATGAAGAGATTTCTTCAATTTTTCTAAAAATTCGTTAAGTTTCCTGAAAGGTCCCTAGGCTTTGCATGCATGGGTATTTACACAAAGACTATCCAAACACGGTGGGGGGAGGCTAGATAACTAGTTAAGAATATAGTGCAAAGTTCTCTTCTTCCTGGAAGCCAATACTTGCATCTTATCCAAAAGAAGTTTGGTTTCCATTGTGAAAATAAATGACCAGTTCCTTAGCCCGGCCTTCCAGAACCAGTTAGTACCTTGTTTACCTTTCTAGCTGTACACCTTCATGAAATTTGATGCCCAACTTAACTGCTTGGCATGAATCCTGATTGATCCTTTATTTTGATGCCTCCATGCCTTTCTTTATAGTATGCTATATGCCCAGAATGCCCTGTCTCCCCATATTCTCCTTTTGGAATCCTGCTTATTTCAAGATCCTGTTGAAGTGCTATCCCCTCAAGAAGGCTTTCTATGATCTCTTATATAAAAACTCATCTGTAATTTGTCTGAACTGCTAGCACTTTGATGATTATACTCCTTTTATCTCTACTTTATTGTTTGAATTAATATTTGTCTAGATGTCACACATTCTTCTAACACAGGTTATTCGGCTCCTTGATGTCCAGGAGTTATTTTTAAATTTATTTTACCTATCTTTGTATCTTCTGCAACAGATTTGCAACTACCTTGGTGGAGAGAGTTCCCTAAATCAGTGAAATCATAGATCTGGAATAAAACAAAACCAACAGAACAAAAAAAGCCTCCTGTAGCACCCAGCACAGTGCATACATAATTGGCACCTGAAAAATATTTATTGACTGACTGACTGACTGACTGAATGAATGAATGAAAGTTAGAGAACTTTAAATTTATTGCAGCCCAGCTTCCACCAAAGACTGGAGGAATTTTGCGTGCTCCTGAGTAGGTGGCAACAGACTTGCCTCTTGAATGCCTGAAAGAATGATGAGAGAGACGCTGCTTATTTGTGCTAAAAAAGGCCTTAGTTCCACTCGTTCCAGAGACTATTAAGAGAGAGCCTTGTAGAAAGCACTTCCTGGGAGGAAGTAAAGAGAGAAAGACTTTGACATGGCCCAATGTAGCATTCCAAGAATGGACATTATGGGAGGTCATTCTTTCATATTCCCGACCACCAGAGACCACAATTTTAGAGAACACTGTACTCTTTGTGAGATGTTCTCCCTTTCCTAGTTTGAGCTGAGATCTTATCTCATTCTTGACTGAAGAGTTCACTAACTCTTATGGATTCTTTGGTACATTCTAGTCTGTAAAACTCTTCTAATTTCTATTTGTTGTTAGCTTAGCCAGCATCCAGATCTCACTAACTATATCCTGTTGCAGCTTAATCTTGCTCATTGTGAACTTATTCTCTCTCTCTTGGACTCGTAGAGAGGGGAGAGGGTTGTGATTATTAAGAATCCATCATTCTTCACTAGCCGAGATGTAATAGAGAGCCAGCTTCAAAGCCAGGAAAATCTGGGTTCAGTTTTCCGTTCTGATACACACTGGCTTATGGGAACATGGGCAAACCATTTAACCTCTAAATACCCCAGGCAACTCTTAAGATGCCAACCTTTCTTGGTAGATGTTTCCTATTGTTCTTGTTTGTCCTTTATACTAGAAGAGGACCAATGACATCAGGTGGGTAATATCTTACAAGTGAACTGGATTTAAGTGAGGCAGGGCTGTGCAAAGTTATCATGAATGCAGAGGTCTACCCCTCTTTGAATAATTGTCATTCTCCTAAGGCTCAGAGGACAATAACAATAATTCAGAAAATAGGAGAGCAATGAATGAGAAAGGAAGTCTTTGGAGTCAATCAGAATCTCTGAGGCTAGTTGGGGTTTTCCCAGTTTGGGGGTTAGCCCAGTCTTCTCAGTAAGCAAATCCCCATGGGATGGAGGAAGAATGTATTGGATGGCAAGGTTAAATTGGTTAACTTATGGTTAAATTTTTGGTGTGAGCATTTATACCTCCATCTCCAAAAACTATACAGGGTTTGATTTATTGTTTCTTTGGCTGTCTAGACCTAAGAAATTGTTAATGCAAGTTAAATTTAAAGTGTATATACGTTTCTTTTTCACCAGAGAGCAGCTAGTTGTTAAATATTTACCAGCATACCCCAGGGTAAAAGTCAACATACCCTCAGATCCCTTGTTGCTGGGCTGAAGGGAAGACTGAGATAGCAGCTGAATGGCATCCTGGATGTTAGCCTCTGGGCACTTAGAGGCTTCCACTCTCACTTTGGGCCTGGCATTCTGGGTAGGATTGAGTGCAGTATGGTGGGCTTTTCAATGGTCAGTAATCTTCGGCATTCTCTCATTTCCCACTTTCTAAGAATAGCCAATGACTCTAAGGAAGGGCTTTGATCCCCTAAAAGAGCAAGTTAGCAAGTTTAAATGCTGTTTCAGGCAATCGCTTCTCATGAATCTCTTGGCAAGCCTGGGGCTTGGCTGCTGACAGGGGTTGAGATGGTAGGCGGTGGGGATAGTTAATTTAATGATGATCAAGGCAGCATTACAAAAGGCTCGAAACTCATTCCACTCTTGCTTTAATGCAGTCTCACTCTCACAGTGTTGCTTTGTGTGGCTGAATGGCCTCAGAGGGCTCCCTGAAATGCCAACCGCAAACAATAGCTATTGCCTTTGTGTTTTCTGTCTTCTCAGAAGTATTTCTTATCCTCTGAGTTTTCTGGTTGCTATGGATAGAGCTTTGGAAAGGAGCAATTCTGCCTTGTCTTTCTAGACCCAAGTGTGTGGACTCCACGCATGCAGGGAGCAAGCCCACATTCTGTTGTCCTCCCCACTTAATTACAATAAGACGATTCAGTAGATTGATGGTATTTTATAATCTCTAAGTTTATACAAATAAGATTGAAATTACTTTCCAGAGAACTGCACCTCATTCTTCTTAATGTCCCTCACAGTGTCTAGCACATTTGGGAGAAAGAGAGGGGGGAAGATGACAGTGCTTATGATTTAATTGGCATAGGAATCTATTAGGAAACTCACTTCCAATGCTGATCAGAAACCGTTTGGCTCCTTGGTATTTGCCCAATTTTTAAGAGTTAAATAACTTGTCCCAGGTCACCCAACCTATATTATAATTATAGTAATAATAGTAATATTTACATAGTACTTTAAATTTTGTGAAGCCCAGATTATGTCATTTAATACAACAACCTAGTGAAATAGGAGCTATTATTCTATTTTACAGATGAGGAAACCGAGGCAGATGTGGCTAAGTCTCAGGGTCACTCAGGTTCACACAGAAAGTATCCGAGGCACCATGTGAGCTCAGATCTTTCTGACTGTAGGTCCAGTACTCTATCCATGGCACTGCCTAGCTGCCTATGTGGATCAGAGGCCGAACATGAACCCAGGTGTCCCTGATGTAGAGGCCAGGTCTCCAGAACTTTACCACGTTGCTTCTCACCTTGCTTGGTACACATGAAAAATTAAATACTCAATGGTTTTCTGATATGTTTTGACACAGAAGAGAGGCTAACTGCAAGTCCTAAAGCCATGGTCTTAGTAAATGATGGTGAGAGACAGAAGGCAAGATTTAAGGAGGAAGAAAATGCTTTAAATGGTAATATAAAAGGAAGGCCTTTAATTCACATTTCTCACCACTGCCATAAATTAATGTCTATCTGGGTGGTGAGTGAGGGAGAAATTGAACCTGCATGAAATATCTGAAATATTTATTAATTGACCGGCTCTCCCCTCCTCCCCCTTTAATTAGAAATTCAACTCTGGCAAAGTGATCATTTGTTTCTGTTTGTTACTTGCATGTAAAAAGGAAAAATGGCTTTTTTTCAGTAATTTCTTGTACAGGGTTTATGCACAGGTTTATACACTCCCCGGTATTTCATTTTGTAGTAGTATTGGGGGAAGAGAAGAGAGGGTAAGAAATTGCTGCAGACTGTCTTTCAGATTCCTCCAAAGCAGATACACGTATGTCATTTGGGGCAGGAAGTGTGTATGCTGTGGCAGAGGAATATGACTGTGATTTGTTCGGTTGTATTTCCTGGGTGTTCAATGGTAAACCAATCACTTTTGTCTTCTCTATTCTATTACCAGAGAGAGGGTTATACAAGCCCTGTAATGATTGCAGTTATAGAATAAAGTGCTCAAGTCTCTGAAGGTTTGCAGTTGAATATTATCCAGAGTAGAATAGAGAGGCACATGGTGGGTATGAAATATCTGGAAGGAATAAGGAATGGTGCAAAAATCATCAAAGCAATGTATGAGTAGACAAATGGACATGTGACAAAATCACATGGATCAAGCCAGGGATCTCCATTGGAATACTGGAGTATTGAAGCCTAAATGCTTTTTTATAAGATTAGTCTCTGCCTGTCAAAAGCTCTTTGGATCCCAATTTTTCCATCCAGAATATTACCTAGCTCTATTAGCTTCACATCAGCCATAGTTTTCATAAATATGCCTGCCATATGTACTTCCATCAATTCACTGACTAAATGACTTGACCATTTAATGACTTGATCATCATTAAATTAACCATCCCACCACCTGTCATCTTATCCCCTGGTGATCAGGGCCAAGCACACAGAGGCTTATGGTATTATACTAGAGACCTGATCACAAGTATCACTGATTACTACTCTTTCACTTCTGTCATAGAAATAATTTGACTATCTTAATGTATTATCATCCAGTCTACATCTCTGTTTTTTAGGACTTCTTAACCTTTTTTTGTGTGACATGAACTGCTTTGGCAGGCTAATGAAGTCTATATACTCCTTTTCAGAATAATGTTTCTAAATACATAAAATAAAATATATAGTACTACAAGGAAAACAAATTATACTGAAATATTCTTATCAAAATGCTTGGAGACCTCAGTTTAAGAGATCCTATGTTGTCCATAGAATATCATTAAATATATATGCATGTATGTGTGTGTGTGTGTGTATGTGTATGTGTGTGTAGAAACACTGGCAAAAAAGAAATTAAATTAAATTAAATTATCTTTGTTTGTTCTTAATAGTTTGTTCTTAATAAACCCATGCTAGCTCTTAGAAATTACCACCACTATTCTTAGATGCTACAAGCTATCGCTTTAACTATATGTTCTAGAATGTTGTCAGGATTCAAAATCAAGAACCTGCTTGCTTCACCCTTTCCAAATTCCAAATAGTTTCTTCCCTATAATCCCATGGTACTTACATCATTCTCTGTGATTTCTCCCAACCATTGACAAATTCTTTAAGGACTGTGGGATAGTGACTGGAATTCAGTGGGATTAGGTATCTTTTTTTTGGCTAACCATTTTGTTTCAATTTATTTTTTTCCCAATCTGAAGATCATTCTTTTTGTTAGAAAAAAAATGATTTCATTTCTCATCCTTTGTAATCATCTGACCCATTTCATCCAAAATAACTTTAAAAAAGATCTGTTATTATTGTCGTTAGCGTTTACCACAAGCATTTAATCATTCTTGGTTTTACCCTTTCTGATATTCTTGTAGAGCATGCCACCCTTTTGTATATATTGTTATTTACTTATCCTGACTTTCATCTTCTCTCTAAGTCTTTTATTTTTTTTTCTATAAGTCTTTTAAAGTCTAATTTAGTAAACAAGTTCCCCATCCAGGCACATCAGTCTGTCTACATGACTCAGTCTTTCGTTCCCCATTGGAATCACTTGCTATGGAATTATTAGAATTTTGTTCATGGGAATCTCCCACGCCTCTCTTGATGCATCCAAAATAGAAATTTAAGCCTGGGGATCTTGCTGACCCTTTCTTTGAATTTTGAAATGTATAGGGAAGAGTAATAAGAGAATACTAGAAAGTTAGGATATGGGTCAGGGTGTGAAGAAATTTAAATACCATTTAAATTTAAAAGAAATTTATAATTGATCCTAGAGGAAATAAGGATTCACTGGAATTTACTGAATGGAGCAGGAGGCAATAGTCCAATCTGTACTTTAGGAAAATCACTTCGAAAGCTATATGAAGGATGGATTGAGGTGGGAAGATCAAATAGGAGGTTGCCACGATAGTCTATATGAGAAGTGACCACAGCCTGAACCAGGTTGGTGGCTGTGAGTGGAGAGGGAAGGATGCATATGAAAGATGTTTCATAGAGATACGTGGCGTGAGTGAGAGTGTTAAAGGATGACACCAAAGTCATACACCTAGGTGACCGAAAAGATGGACGTGTCCTTCAGCATAATAGGGAATTTTGAAAGCGTTAGCATTTGCAAGGAAGAGCTAATTCCGTTTTGGACATTTTGAGTACAGATAGTTAGCAGCTCCCATCACAATTACATTCTGACTGCGTAATTTTATAATTTGCTTCTAGAATTCATCATTCACATTCTCCTTCTGGCTGGACTGTCTGTGATATTTGCTTACCACAGTATAGCACTCCCCCCCACTCCTGTTTTTTTACGTTCTCCCAAATGTTGTATGTAACATTTCTTTGCTCTAGTTTGTGGATTTCCACAGAGGAATATTTATTGGTATTTATCTGTATTTATAGATAAAGATATTGATCTGTCTCTATAACACATAATACTATGGATACTATATATATACATATACATATACATAAAATCTATATTGCTACTCCAACACACCTTATATGAAATCTGCTTCTTTTGAATACTATCTGTTCTTCCATTTTATATTTCTGTAACAAAAATAACTAATAATAATAAGCTAGCATGTATATGGCACTTTAATATTTACAAAATGCTTTAACAAATACTATCTTGTTTTAACATCATGACGATCCTGGGAGTTAGGTACTATAATAATCCACATTTTACTGATGAGAAAACAGAGACTGAGTGAATTGTCCCAGGGCCCTCCAGGTCCAGCATTCAATATCTCATTTGTACATAGTTGTTTACATGATCTCTTCCCCGTTAGACTGTGAGCTCCTTGAGAGCAGGGACTGTTGTTCTTTCTCTTTATATCTCCATCGTTTAGCACAATGCATGGAGCATACCAGTAGGCTCTTAATAAATGCTTACTCCACTGTTCCGCCTAGTTGCCAATAAGTATGCAGTAAGGAATTGTAGCACACCTAGTCCATTAGTTATATCTCACTGCAGCTCACAATCTTTGTATTTACTTCTTCTTGACTCCCTATCGTATTCCTCATAGTGACTATTTCAAATTTTTTCCACTATGCTCAAACCTCCAGCCTTGTCCCTAACGCCTCTCACTCTAAGCAGAAGGCATCACTTCTAACTACTTGCACTGGAACCCAGCTGGAATGAGCTTTGGGCTGAGAATCATGACACCCAGGTTCTTGACCTGATTGTGGCCTTGGGCAAGTTATTAACCTCTCTGAGCCTCATCTTCTTTTCCTATAAAAATGAGCCGGTTGGACTAGATGAGTACCTCTTCTAGCTATGAAAGCCTATTTCTAGAGAATCTCTGTAATCTCTTCTAGCCCCAGGAATCATGGGCAGCTGCTAAATAAAATGACTTGGTTAAAAGCTCCACTAAAGACCAAACTGGGTGTTACATGTACTAAAATAAATTAAGCAAGAACATGTGGAAAGTCTTCACTTAAAGACTTTTTCTGTGAATCAGACATTTGAATGCTCTCTGAAGGAAAACAGCATAGGATGAATCATTGCAAGTAGTTTTCACCGTTCAAATCAAAGGGAAGAGAACACAGCAATATTTTGGGATGTAAGGTCATGAGGCCTGACTTCATTCATCTATGTCTAGTGTCTGTACTCCTCCTTGGTTTCCAGCATATCAATTTGTACCCATTAAGCTTGAAACATGTCAGTATAGTTAAGGAATGCTGTAGCATTGCAGATAAAACCAATGCTGCTTGACTCCAACAATTTTGAAACATCTTTATCTAGTCAGTGTGATTTTGATCAGCCCTGTTAGCATAGAGGAGTTAACACCAGCGGCTGAAAGAGCTCCCTTGTCATCATAGAATAGACCACATAAAAGAGTCTCTATTCAGCTTTTTGGCCCCTGGCAGATTCACATGTTAGAAGCAGTGTTGTCAAAGTGAGCCTTCAATCACAGGACACTGTTTAAGTCAAACTGAAGCAATCATATTCTCATCTTGTGAGGCTTCATGTCATATGCAATTTTGGATGAATAAATGCTTTCTAAGTCATAAATTAAATACCTCACTTAGGACATGGGAGTGATCTCTAGAACTAAAGCATTATATGCCTTGTGCTCATTGCCTTCTAATTTGAATTTTCATAGCTTGTGTATATGCCATCGCCCTTATTGGACTATAATTTTCCTATAAGCAGGAACTTTGTATTATTTATTATTATTATATTATCTATAACCATCAGCACCTAGGTGAGTACTTTGGATATTATCTGCTTAGATGGTGATTGACTGATAATGATAGATAAATCATTCTAATGATTTTAAATTTAATAATTTAAATTTAAAATTTAATTAAAAAATTTAAAATTTAAAAATCCTCCTTTCTGTTACTAATAGGTAAATCTCACAAAAAAAACAACCAAAAGGCAAAGTTCCATAGAATTCTAAAACTGGCCTTAGAGGGCATACAGTTCAACTTCTATCTCAAATGAATGCTCATTTCAGGTCCTCACATGTAAAAATGAAGTTCTTGTGTATCTAAACATTCTTCAGCTATATTCCCCCACCTGACTCAGAACCTCCATGATGCCAACACAATTGGCAAAATCAACAAAAATATATTAGCTAAACTAGTTATTTGGAATTATCTTGCCCAAAAAAACCCCAACAGCTTTCCTTCCCCTCCCCAAATTTTGTACCTGACAGTGGTGACACTGTATATAGAAAGCTAGAAACCTTCCAAATGCTGCATTGCAGATTTTTCTCATGATTATATTTCATCTCTATACTTACTGCCTCTCTCCGAAGCGTGCCCAGCTCAGGAAACAAATAATATAACCTAGAAGCTCCTAGACTGTTTTGCTCTTTGTCGTAATGTAAACCTTCTAATTAATTTATCTCTTGGGTTCTTATTTGTTGTCACTATAGTGATAAAAAAATGTCTGAGTCTACCCCGGGGTCTTTAATGTTTAAAGTCTACGCCTGGAATGAACTACGCTCTCCTCTCCCCACTCCCACTCTTTTATACATACTCCTCCATCTGACAAAGTCCCTTATTTCCTTGAAGATCCAAGTGAGATGCTATCTCCTCCATGAAACTTCCACTGAGCGGCCCTGCTCCCAGGAAAAGTGATCTCCACCATGACTCATATGTTATATACTGAGTAAATGAATGAATGAATGAATCCAGCAGTGGTCTCAAATGTTCTCTAATCACTGGCAAACTTACTAAACTCTAGGCAGGAAACCTCCTTCCAACTTTCACATGAGTGTCATGGAGGGGTCGCAAAAGGAACAAAGTAACTTGATTATCCTTCTGTAATCAATAGTTTACACATCCTAGCCCATTTGTACACCAAGGAATGGTTCAATAGAGCATCGTTCCTGTCCAATAGAGTATTTCTTCATAAAACGTGTTCAAAAAAATGTACCTTCTGTGAACAAATCCCTAAGCAAAACGTAGAGAATTTGAACACTAGAAGGCTCTTGACTATCTATTACATGCAACTGAACATTTAAAGGTTACTGTGTATAAGACTGCTAAATGCTGGGAGAAAATATTAAAATGGAAAAGGGAAAAAAAACCCACTAGTTTGTGTCCCCATGGAGCTTTCATCTACTGGGAGAATGCAAAGTGTGCTTGAATAAGTAAAGACAAAGTAATTTGAGGAGGAAGAGAACACTAAAACCTGGGTGGGGGGAGGGTTGTAGAAGAAAGTGTGGATTAGGCAATTCTTCCTCAAGGAGGATGCATCTGAGTTGGATCCCGAAGGAAATGGGCAACTTTAAAATGTCAGAGTATAGAGTGAGGGGAAGAAAGGTAGAATGTTCATGCCAGGCATAGACTAAAGATATCTGAGCTGAACTCTTAGGAAAGTAAAGATTCAAATAGTCTGAATCCAGGAGGGATTGCATTCCATGCATGGAGAAAGATAATTTGTACAACTGCACAGATAGGAGATGGAATGTTGCCTTTGCTGAAGAGATAGTAATTCAATTTGGTTAAAAGATGGAGTGCATAGAGGGGAGCTATGGAAATCAGACTAAAAAGGTAAGTTAGATCCAAATTGTGGAAATAAATGCCAGGCTGAGTGAGAAGCCAGAATTTTATTCTAGAGGGAATAGAAAGACACTGAATGTTTTTTATTGCTTGTTAGTTTTTAAGTAGAGTAATAGTATGGTCAGATTTGAGCCTTGGGAAGATTACTTTGGCAGATGTATGGAGATTTGATTGGGATAGGTTAGAGCCCAAAAGCAAGAAGAATATTAGAGAGGTATTGCAGTAGTCCAGGCAAGAGGGAAAGAAGGCCTGAATTTGGGTGGTGGCCACAGGAGAAGCAGTATGGTAGGGAAAGGTTGACAAGGCTCAGTAAAAAGATTGGTGAGTGTAATGGCAAGCAAAGTGGGACTTTTTGTTGTCTTTTGTTTTGGAGTACTTCTCAGCACTAAGGAGATCAAGTGCCTTTGAATCTTGCCTTTGTTTGTAGGAAAGCCCACACCCTTTTGCTAGTTAGGTCACAAGAGGTGTGAAATCCTCAAGAGGTGTGAAACCCTTGTGAGGTATGAAGTTCTCTGACTTTGAAGAAGTGTATATGTACTCTGAGGTTAGCATTTTATTTGGGGCTCACTCATTGGAAGTGTTGGTGTGGAGACTCTGGGTAGCCATCAAGGAGCCCCCCGGCTATGAAAACCAACATGTTGGTGCTTCTCTCTCTGATAACTATGTATGTATAGCTTTGGTCAGACAGCTAGAAGACTGTCTGTTGATGTGTGTTATTTGCTCTGTTTATATTTTCTCTGTTTGTAATTTCTGTTTGTATTTGCTCTAAAGTTCAAGGTGCTGACTTTTTCCTCTGAACTAAGTGAATGATATATGTAGGTTTGATTAAAGTAAGACTGTAAACCCCTTAAAGTTGCTTTCCTTAGAAAAGCAGGTCAGAGAACCTGTGCTAACAGCCCTTCTCTGTGCTGGCATTATTGACTTTACACAGCTACAGAAGCAGCAAGTAGCATTGTTATTACAGTGAGGTGAGAGAGAGCAAAGAATCTATAATCCAAGGTTATAACTCTAGTTGACTGAGATGATGAAGATAATGGGAGTGCCTTATAGAGAAATAAGGAAGTTGGAGGACGGAAACGTCTAAGAAGAAAACTTATGGGTTGCATTTGAAATATGCTGAGTTGAAGATACTGATGGAAAAGTCTAGATAGAGTTGTTTAGCAGGCAGCTGGTGATATGGGACTAGAGCTCTGACAAAAGAATCAGGCTAGATTTTAATACCACCTGTGTAGAGATGATAATTTAACCCATGAAAACAGATAAGATCACCAGAGAAGAATGTGGAAAGAAAGAAGAAAAGGTGGTCCAGAACAGAATTTTAAAGTATATCACTTTTAGGGAGAGTGAAACAGAGGAAGGAGACTGAAGAGGTATCAGTTAGGTAGAACCAGGAGAAGTTTGGGACAATATAATGTGAGAATGCCAGGGTCGAACATAATAGTTTTTTTAAAAGGATATTTGTGGGTAGTGGGGAAGGAGCCAGATGATATGAAAAGAATGAATATAGAAGAGTGGGAATGATCAAGCTCCCAGAGGAGATAATGGAGAATGGAATCAATGACACAAGTAGAGATGGATTTAACCTTGAAAATGAGAAGGGCCGCCTCTTTCTCAAAAATTGAAGCAAAGGAAGAAAAGATGACTGTGAATAGTTGATTTAGGTAATGGAGTAGAGAAATGAAGGAGCTCCTCATGAGTGGCCTCAGTTTCCTCAGTAATATATGAAAGGACAGGTCATCAGCTGAGAGAAAGGGAGACTGAGGAAGCACAGGGGTTTTGAAGAGACACAAAAAAGATTATAACGGCTATTTTGTGCAATGGTGATAGAGACCAATCCGGGAGAATAAAAGGACTGATGAGCAACAGTGAGGAACCAACAGAGATTAGGTATCACGAAAACACCAGACACAGTCAATATGGTGGCATGATTTCCTACAGGAATCACTTTGGAGTAGGAACAGAGAAAAAAATTGGATTTGAATTCAAGTCCTGAAAGATTCTAAGTTCAGGATTCTTTCTACTGTCCCAGTCGTAGAATATTTCTGAAGACATAAGACCTATCTTGGCATTTAAGACAAAGTACATGGCAGGGGTTCAGTTAACCAACTCTCAGGTTATTGCCTTCTCTGACTGAGATGTTTTATCTCCTTACAATATTGGTGTCTGGCTTTCTAAAAAAAACACACACAACAAAAAACAAACAAACAAAAAAGCCAAAAAGTCTCAGATTGCAGAATTGCTTTTATCAGCCTGTTGAACTAGGAGCTCCTGAAACACTTGTGCATATCAATCAAATCATTCCCTGCTGAACTAATGGCTTCTGTAAGTGTCAGGGGAGATAGGAAACCCTGCAGCAAGATTCAATACACAACCATAGTTACTTAGCTCAGCAAACCTCAATGGAGTCAGGGATTCTGTGTAGATAAGCAGTTTATAAGAATTGTGTGAGTATCTGCCCTAGGCTTAGTGCAGAACATAGGCAAAATCTGTCCCCACTGACTTGAGGGAAAACAGGAAGCCAAGTGAAGCCTTATTCTCAATTTAAAATAAACTGGAAACTCTTTCAGTTTGCCCGAAGATGAGATTCCCTTTTCCCTTCTTTCCGTAAAAAGCAACAATAGCAGAAGCAAAAGCAGCAACAACAACCCCAAGTTCTGTTTGTGTCCTTTTATTGATTTTGAATCATAAGACATCATGGAAAAAATATTGATAAATTACTATTTCCAGGCCTGTCAAAGGCAGAAACGGCTCATTCTCTCAGAATCAGTTTGTTTCCAAAAATATACAGTCCACAGAATCGAGACCAGTACAAAAGTCAAGTGTAGCTTGGGCAAGAACAAACACTTTTAGTTGGTTGAACACCAAACACTGAAGGTTTGGTGACAGTTGGCATTGCTTGTGGGACAGCCATGGGATAAGAAAGAACACATGTTCACTACTTAGGAATACAGAAAGGAGAAGTGATTTCACCAGTTTAGCGAACACCCTGGGAGAGAACTACCTACACAGGAATATCAAGATCTCTCTAGAACTTTGTTAGAAGTTTTTGTACAGAGGAGTTAGGTATTTGCCCAGAGTCAGATAGGTAGTAAGTGTCTGAGGCTGAATTTAAGCAAAAATTTGTTGCTTCCATAAGCACATCATATCATATCATATCATCACAGCATAGCAAAGCATATCAATCATTACAGATCTTGAGCCAGAAGGGAGCTTAAAAGCCTATCTAATCCCAAACCCTCTGTTATACAAATGAAGAAATGTGAACCTAAAGAGGCACAAATTACGGGTGACACAAGTAGAAAGTGAAAGTAGAAGGATTTGAACACAGGTCCCAATTCCAAAGCCAGCACTCTTCTCACTGTATCACACATCATCATCATCATCATCATCATCATCATCATCATCATCATCATCATCCTTGCTAACTTTTAAATACAAAACACTTTATATAAATCATTTTATTTGATCCTCAAAATAATCTTATGAATTTCAAATGATGAAACAGAGGCTGAGAAAAATTAAGTGACTTATCCATGATGATACAGTCAGTAAGTAGCTAAGGGAGGATTCAAATTCAGGTCTCCATGACTCCAAGTGTGCATTCTTAACTGTTATTCCAGTCTGCCTTTCATAAATACAGTATAGCTCATTAGCTATGAGCAGCTAGGTGGCACAGTGGATAGAGTACCAGCCCTGGAGCCAAGAAGACTCATCTTCCTTTTTTTTAATAAGTTTATTTATTTTTAGTTTTCAACACTCACTTCTATAAGTTTTAAATTTTCCCCTTCTCTCTGCCCTGCTCCCTCCCCAAGATGGCATGCAATCTGATATAGGCTCTACATATACATTCTTATTAAACATATTTTCACATTAGTCATGTTGCAAAAAAGAATTAGAATGAATGGGAGGAACCATGAGAAAGAAAAACAAAACAAAGCAAAAACAGAAAATATTCAACTTTCCGAGTTCAAATCTGGCCTCAGATACTTATTAGCTCTGGGTCTCTGGGCCAGTCACTTTACCGTGTTTGCCTCAGTTTCTCACCTGTAAAATGAGCCGGAGAAGGAAATGACAAAACACTCCAGTAGTTTTGCCAAGAAAACCCCAAATGGGGTCATGAAGAATTGGACACAACTAAAATGCCTGAATGATAACAACAAAGATCATTAGCTACTATGGAGAAAAGACAAAGACTTTTTGTACCTTAAGTATGTAAACCTCAAAATTAAAAAAAAAATTGTACAGCATGTAAAAAAAAAAAACAATCATTACCTACATGTTAGTTTTCCTGAATTTTGAACTGTTACTGTAATCATGTGAATTTACATCACGCACATTCAAAAACTATGCATCTGCCTCAAAGTGGAATTTTTTGGCATTCGAAACATATTTATAACCAGTCCTTCTTACCCTTTCTAATGCTTCAACCGCCTCCCTCCCCTGCCCCATGACTGCCTATATTGCCTTCTCTCAGTTACAGCTCCAGTGAGGAAACGTGGGCAGTTGTTCTCACCGTTTTTGTTTTGTTTTGTTTTTATAATGATTGATGCCATTTCCACATGAGCCAGAGGATTCCAGTCAGCATTCACTCTGTGTCCACTTTATGACATACACTTTACTAGTCTTCTTCCTCTTTTACTACTATTACTACCATGACAACGACGACTATGACTATTACCTAACAGTAATATAGTTTTTAATACGTGTCAGACACTTTCCCAAGCACTTTACAGTTATTATCCCAATTGATCTTCATAAGAACCCCGGGAGGTTGGTGCCATGATTATCTCAGAAGAAAAAAAAAATCATATTATTTATGCTCCTCTTTCTCCAGAGGTGTAAGGCTTCCCAACACAATTCTAGCGATCATTAGTTTAAATCTAAAAAGAGAGATCATGGAGATCATGGAGGTGAAGGGGTGGGGCCGGCCTGTAATCTCTGCTGCTGGGAAACTGGCTGGTAGATCACTTGAGCTTTGGAGCTATCAATTTTCAGTAGGGCCAAAGCTGATCAGATATCTGTACTGTCTGGTCCCAAAATACTGAGCCCCTCAGCGTTGCCTAAGGAGGAGTGAACTAGCCCAGGTGGGAAAAAGATATCAGATCAAAGCTTTTGTTTCAGTCAGCAGTAGGAATGGGTCATAGTGCTTCCATACTGGAAGAGTTAGAGAGATTCAGGCTTGAAATAGATAGATGGATAGATAGACAGACAGACAGACAGACAGACAGACAGACAGACAGACAGACAGACAGACGGACAGACAGACAGACAGACAGACAGACAGACAGACAGACAGATAGATAGATAGATAGATAGATAGATAGATAGATAGATAGATATGGCTATAGATAATGGGTGGATGGATAGATAGGATGATAGATGGATAGATAAATAGGATAGTAGATGGATAAATAGATAGGAAGATAGAGATAGAAAGATAGGAAGACAGACAGACAGACAGATAGATAGATAGATAGATAGATAGATAGATAGATAGATAGATAGATAGATGGATTGATTTTAGAAAAGGAAAAAGAAAAAAAATCTTAAAAGAGTGTCCAGCATCAGTACTTTCATTGGATTCCTTGAAGTGCCATATAAAGTGCTCGCTGAATAATTGATTCAGCATTTGGCATCATGTCACTGTTGGTTATGAATATGCAACTAAATCTTTTGGAAAGCTGCAATTAAAAAAAGTACCCTGAGAACAACATCTATGATAGGTGAGAACACTCTGTGCTTCTTATTTTACAAATGGAAATATAAAATATAAGAGGAGAGAAAGAATACATTCTTAAATATAAGGCTTCTTCTTATTCTCCTAAAGGAATATGTCTCAAAATATATGCAATTATGCACAGTATACTCTTTGATGCAGTTTTATACACCTTCACTTGTCACTTGCATGCCTTTCTAAAGCTTTTGTTGATCAAATTTTTAAAAAAGCATTTTTAAACATTCATTCATTATTAATGCCTGTGAAGTCTTTCTGCATGTTGGATAACCACAGCTGTCGTGAAAATCTGTAGCCAAAAAGGAAGATCTGAGAGTATCAAATTAAAGCAGAGACAGGATTTGAAACTTCAAGGATATTTAATGGGATGAAGACTTCAGGAGTTAGTGTTGCTCAGTGAGGCATGGTCTATTTATGAGTAGCAAGAGTTGATTTGGTCATATACATTTCCCAGATGGTGCTGTTCAGAAGCTTCTTATATTAAAAAAAAGAAGAAAAATAAAGTTATTTAAGTATGACTTGAGCTTTTGCCACAAATGAAGTTATTAGAAATCAATAAAGTAAGCATTTGTCATCAGGTAACTGCCACGTGTCAAGCATCATATTAGGTGTTGGAGGCATGCATACGAAAGGGCTAATGGACTTGCTCTCAAGGAGCTTACATTCTATTGGATTTGAGAATGAAAAATTGACTTCAAAGAGAGATTTCCCTATATTCTAAGCTTTACAAAGATGGACTATGGGGTATCATAAAACCAGAATTGTACTCTACCTACATAGCAGGAGGTCTGTGTAGACAATTCCAAGGATTCTAAGTCACTAGGCAGAATTTTTGGAAGAGGTGTATTTCTGCGGCATTCTACTTTCCTGCTTTACCTTTTCTCAGAAATAGGGGAGGGATTTAATTTATTTGTACACATATATTTGCATACATATTTCCGTGTATGTAAACATACCTATATATGCATATGTGTGTATATTACACACATATGGATGTATGCAGGGTATCCCAAGAGTTTAGTATAGTTTTATGCTTTAATAGGTTAAAACAGCACTAAGACATTTAGGACACCTTATATTTTCTGGCAATTCTGATAGGCCTCTAGAAATTACTAATTGAACTCTTGGACAGTCCGGTCTTCCAGTCTATAGTATCTATCCTTGGCATGCATTAATTAATATGATTAACTTTGACTGTCATATCTGAGTCATTCCTGATATGATGAGCCCAAAATACTACTTCAGGTGTTGCCGAAGTCCAAAGAAGACCATTTGATCCTGAAAAATCTAGAAATTTTTCTCCTGTTATTCAGACTTATTACAAGATCAAATTTATTGAGCACATACTTTTTAAATTTGTTTTTCTCTTTTTCTCCCACTGTAGAATAAAGCATTCTAATTTGACATTGCATTTGGATTATAAGATATAGAAAAGAAATATCAGAAATAAAAATCTATGAAAGAGCATGGGTTATTGCCTAAAAGGAGAACAAGTTTGCTGTCATACTCGCAGAGAAAGGACTTCTAAGATGAAACTCAAAGCAAATCTGCATTAACCTACTTCTTCCTCACTGTCCTTCCCATATAAAGTACAAATATTTGAACTGTTATTGTTCATTTTCAGTTGTATCTGAGGTTTTCACGACAAAGATATTGGAGTGGTTTGCCATTTTCTTCTTAGCTCGTTTTACAAATGAGGAAACTTAGGCAAACATGGTTAAGTGACTTGCCCAGGGTCCCATAGCTAGTAAGTTTCTGAGGCCAGATTTGAACTCAGGAAGATGAGTCTTCTTGTCTCCAAGCCTGGCACTCTATCTACTGTACCACCTAGCTGCCCTAATATTTCAATAGTTAGGCTTAATCCTAAACATTCATTTTTGTATCATTATCTTATAAGTATTATTTTATGCTTACAATGTTCATTGCTATTGAAACAACGAGAACAAAAAATTAAAAATATAAAAAGTATTATGATGGAGCTAGGACCAAAAGAAGGAATGAGAGGAAATATACCCTTATTTTTTTTTACAGAGGTGTGGTGGGAACCATGAGTACGAATACAATGTCAGACTTTTAGGGGGATATATTGATTAATTTTGTATTACTTTTTTTTCTTACTCATTAAAAAAAGTCTTTATTGTAAGGGATGGTTCTCTGTGAAGGGATATGGAGGGGAATGCAGGGGAAAATATATGTGATGTAAAAAGAAAAGATAGCAATAAAAATTTGTTCTAAAAAAAACAAGGTGCATTGCTTTTATTTTCTTATTTTAGCCCTATTATGCTATGATATGGCCAGCATCGGTGTGATTTATCTCATTTTACAGATAAGGAAACAGAAGCTCAGAGTTAAGTGACATGACCAAAGTCAAACAGTTACTAAATGGCAAAGCTACCGAGTGAGTCCGTGAAAGTTTCCATGATACCACATTGCTTCATTCATACTGTTAGTGCAATTTTATCTGTGTTATAAGTGAGACATTGTGCTATAGACCAGTTATGTCAAACTCAAATAGGAATGGATCCCTGGGAGGCTTATATAATGACTCAGAAAACCACAAATTTACATTGTCTATATTGTATGATATTTTTATCTATTTTGTTAGCATTTTTCTATTATATTTTGATATGGTTGGTCTACGTTGGGAAGGTTTTTGGTGGTGGCCTCAAATTTAACACCATGTATATAGAAGCTAGACTTCTGGATGTAGAATCAGGAAAAATGCAGGTGAAAACTGGCCCTTACTCTACTAAAAATATTAAATAATAAAAATATGAAAAGAAAAAAAATAACTTACTTACTAGTTACTTACTAGCTATGTGTAAGCATGGGTAAGCTCCCTGATCTTCACTTTTCCTATCTGTAAATAAGGAGTAATAATACCCATAGTACTTAATACATAGGGTTGCTCAAATGAGCTAATGCATGTAAAGCAACTTTGCACAATTTAAAGTAATGTAACAGAATATAACAATATGTAATTAATACAATATGTAATTAATATAATACCAATCAATACAACATGCTATAACTTGATATACGCATTTCCTAAAAGCACCTCAATATGAAAAATTGTACAGAAAAAAAAACCAAAGCTTATGGGGCAAATTGGATTGGGGCAAAATGCTCAAAAGCTTCATCAGTGACAGAGAGAGAGAAAGAGAGAGAGAGAGAGAGAGAGAGAGAGAGAGAGAGAGAGAGAGAGGCACCTAATAAAAATGGTAGCATAGCTTTATACATGTTGAATGGTTAAGAAATGCATAAATATAGGGGCAGCTAGATTACGCAGTGAGTAGAGCACGGCCCTGAAGTCAAGAGGACATGAGTTCAAATCTGGCCTCAGACACTTGACACACTTTCTAGCTGTGTGACCTTGGGCAAGTCACTTAACCCCAACTGCCCTGCCTTCCCTCCTCAAAAACAAACAAACAAACAATGAAATGCATAGATATTACAATAAATCGCAGGTCTAGGGCTGCTGGTCAGTGTGCACCAGAGCTACACAGGCAACTCCAGATCTTGGGACCAGAGGCCATGGAATTTGGGGAGGAGGTAGGAGAAGTGCAGATCAGCCCTTCTCCCTTAATAGCTCCTGCACCACCAAAAGATATAGAAAAATATGGCACTTTACTTTGATAAAAACCTGAATTTTCTTGTAGAAGTGGGTATGTGAAGGGTTGCAGCTTGTGAGTTATTGTGAAGTAGCATAGTTTTTAAAACTCTCTTTGTTTCTCAGAAGAAATCCCACAGAAGCAAAATTCATATTATGCTCAAAATATTCCCTAATATATCATCATGCTGGAACAAACTCATTTTCAAAACATGCACTATAGCAGAAATGAGAAGAATAGAATAGAAATTTACATACAAATTAATAATATAACATTGTATTATATTGTGTATGCCATATCATAGTATTAATAATATAATGTAATATAACATCGTTTCCCATTACATGATACCTTATAGTATTATATTGTAAAATAAATATTTATTTATATTCTATATTATGTATTATATAAGTATATTGTATTTCAACAATATATACACATAATATATGATAAATGTTTAATAACAGTTGATACTAATAATATAAATAATTTTATATAATAAAAATTTCTGTCACCTATGTGAACAATGCACTGAGGGTATGAGAGTGAGAAATTTAGAGTTCTTTTCCTTTTACCTACCACTCACTATATTATCTGACCTTCAGCAAAGAATTTTTGCTATTAATTGATATGTAAAAATTAACTTATATAAAATTTAATTAGTTCTGATTACAGTTCTAGCTAATTACTTAATATTTTGCAAGATGCTCCCTAAATCACTATTGTTTTGGGAACCAAGGTTCAAACTTTGTTTTAGGAAACTTACAATATTAAAACTTTTCTCAGCATAATGTGTAGAATACATAGAATATATACACACAGACAAATGTATTCACATACATATACATATAATAAAATATGTATATGATAAAATATCATACTCCTTCTGAGCTACTCCAACAGCTTGTACTCAAATTCCTGGGTTGAGGCCCCAGATAGTAGATGTTACTTTGAGTGCTAGGGTATCCTGGGCATGCTCCTCTTATCATCAAGTGAGATGATATTTTTTAAAGCACTCAACACAGTGCCTGACACATAGTAGATGTCTAATAAATACATATTCTTTTTAAATATAGCTAACAGCTCCCTACTGGTATGCTTCCCTAACATTAGTTAATAGATATGATTAGTTTTAAGCAAAGGCATTTACTAAGATGAAACAATAAGAACAGTACACATGGCCAAAAGTAAGTATTCCTTTGATACTGTGAGGCCTTAAAATCCTTTATCTTCTGCGGGGTCCTTACAAAATGCAAATTTTGATTGCTAGGGCTAACTCAGTTGGCTAGCTGACTCTTTTCCCTGCTGCCAGAGATCACTCTCCTTGAAGCTACTTCTGGCTTTTAGTGACTGTATATATCCATGTCTGTTTGGAGTGAGTCTCCACTTACTTATATGTCTCAAAAATTTCTTAAACTATTCTCCATCTGCTAGATGGAGTGTCTCCCTATGAGTGAATAGCTCTAAAGATAGATGCCATAGATGATGAAGGATAAGGAGAAAAAAATTCTCTTTACTGCCCCCCAAAAGGTAAAGATATAGGTTCTTCCCTGAATATTGGCCCTTTCTTCTTTTCCTCCAAATCTTCAACCTTCCAAACTGCTGGCTGTCCACAGAACTTAGGCATTTAAAGCCCTCACTGACACGGCCAATTTTCGTACTAGGCAATCAAATTGCTCCTTATGACTCAATAAAAAAGAGATGTACATTCTTTGTAAAAGAATCACTGGGTGTCATCACCTTGTTATTGCTTAAACACCTCATCATAATCTGTGACTCCTTGTGACTACTTAAACTGAGCTTTGTGGTGGCAGGGGCAATCAAATACTTCTTCTCTCCTATCTAAACATAGAAGCATACATATTATAAAGAGAGAGGGAAGGAGGAAGGGAAGGAGTGAGAGGGAGTGAGAGAGGGGATGGGGGAATATGAGAGAGGGGGTAGGGAGAGAGTGGAGGGGAGGGGAGGTGAAGGGAAGGGAGAGGAGATAGGAAGTAAGAAGAGAAGGAAGAGGAGGGGAGGGAGGGGAGAAAAGACAAGGGTAGGAAAGGGGAAAGGAGAGGAGAGGAAAGACAAGATGGCCTCAAGAAATGTTATTTACCAATATCATCACCTCATTCGAATCAAACCCTATTGTAAAGTTGAAAAAAGCCCTCAACATCCTGCTATAATTTTTTTTTCAGTAATTTATCCACTTAAAATATTTGTGACATTGCTTTTGTGGAACTAATTGACCCTGTAATGCCATTTCTCTTGGCATCAATTTTTAAAGGACAAATTAATCACAGTGGGTCGGGGTATGTCTGTATCTGATTTTTGTTAAAATATAAGAGAGAAGAAGTAACTTCAAGGAATCTAGCATCCATAAAAAGTCATAAGAGTCGATAGAGGCTTCATCTGTACATTGAAATCTCTTCTAAGCCATCTGGAGTGTGAATAGAGATCAGTAAATCAAGGGAGAAGTCTAAAAATTCTAGTAAAACACAGTCATCAATTTCAAAAGGTGGCAACACCAACTGTGAAAAGCAATTCAGAAATTAAAACCTATTTGAATTCTGTATTACTCTGAAGATAATGCTCCTTTCTGAAAGCATATCAGTTCCGGAAAATAATAAAATGCATTTCCTTAGATGGAAGAAGATTTTTGAAGTTGAATGATGTCAGAACACTCTGGCTTTCTGATCCTTAGGAAATTTATCATTGGAGCATTAATTAATCCTTAGCATCATTAACCTGCTCCCATGATTTGAATAGATATAAATTAAATTCAAAGAGCATTTGAGAACCTACTAGGTGTCAAGCATTAGGATAAGCACCAAGAATACAGAAACAAAAATTGCATATCCCCTGCCCTCAAAGAGATTATATTCCAATTTTCTTTAGAGAGAGGACAAAGTTAGAATCTCTTTAAAACGAATGCCATTACAAGGAAGGATCCTTTATAATAAAGTTATCTTCTATAACCTGGCATGGTTTTAGTTTTTCTTCATTTTTCGACAATGTCTTTTGTCACGTCACATTTATTTTTGAATATATTCCCCCTTCTCTACTCTGAAAGCCATCTCTTAAAATTAAAGCTAAAAGAAGGGTAAAAACAAAATTTTCCAAAATCAATAAATATATTGTGCACATCTACCAGCATATGAAACATTGCATACTCCTCTAGCTTTTCATCATCCCCTACCTTTTCAATGTACATTTTCTTAATTCCTCTCAGGGCTCAAGCTTTGTCATTAAAATTACACAGTATTCAGTTTTACCTTATTTTTCTTTTCCTTTACATTGCTGTATTCATTGTGAAAAATGTTTTCTTACTTAGGGTAGGAGCCTTTGACTTGGATTCAAGAAGAACTTAGTTCATATCCCACTTAAGCTGAGTTTATATCTCTTTTCATAAGCTGTGTGACCCTGGTCAAGTCACTTAACCTTTGTCTGCCTCAGTTTTCTCCTCTATAAGATGGGAATAACAGAAGCACTATCCTCACAGGTTTGTTGTAAGAACCAAATGAGACAACAATCTAGATACAGCTCTTTGTAAACCTCCACACGTTATAAAAATGCTAGCTATTTTTTTCACTCTTCAACAATTCACGTGTTTTCTCACATTTCTCTGAATTTTCTTATTCATCATTTTTATGACATAATAACACTTTGCCATGGATATTGACTGAATTTGGTGGGATTAAATTACTTGGTTTTCAGACGTTTTCCATTACCCCAGGTTTCTGGCTGACACTGAAGAATCCTATGAAATGACTGAAGGATTGGCTCACTATGCTTAATACAGTTTCTTTCTGTCTCAGTTTCTACCACATCAGATGAGTCTAAGGTACAACTTGGTCAAGGTTAACAGTCTGCATGATTCTCAGATTTAATGTTGATGGAGAGCTTTCATTCTCAGGTGATTAAGTTGCCTTTACTGTCTCCAAAGGGCCATTACCTCCTTCTCCATACTTTGGGAAAGTAAAAATTTTGGCCATTTCCTAGAAAAAGAGAAATCAGCAAACTAAAATTTGCTGCCAAACCAATATGATTCACTAGTCACATATGAAAACTTCCTGAATATTAAATACAGTTGAGTTATAGGTTGGGCACTGACAGAAAAGACAATACATCTATATCTGGTATTTGATAAATTCAGAGTAGAAAATACTTATTCTTGCCATCAAAAATCTATTTTCAACAATGTTCTTGTGGATATTTCATTTAACAATAAAATTTGGGGATGGGAAAAAGAAGTGTTGATAATATTCATTCAATTTCTTCTACAACAAGACAAAATAGAAGTGGGAAGGATGGCAAGCTCCATACTCTGTCAAAGTATCAGCCAGTATGATTCAAAATGTCACTGCTTAAACACCTGAGGGCTATAAGTTAAAGGGTGCCAGAGAAGGTTCTATCAAGTCTTAGTTTCCTGTAAGAATCAACCGAACTATGCTAATTCTGAGACTATATCCTGACAAAATTATTGAAAAATGTGCATGGATGTTTATACATATGCACATATATAACCATATAAAGATATCTCTAAAATCTCTAAATTCTATAATAGAAAAAATTAGAAATAGTCTATATGATTAATGACTGAGAAAATACTAAATAATTATGATAATATTGCAAGTAAGTTGTAGCTAAATCAATCAATAAGCATTATGTACCTAATATATGACAGGTACTGGTGATGGGAGAAAATGGCTTATAGATTCTTTTCAGAGAAGCAAGTAAGGAAGTTGAAGGAACTGTTTCTATTATTTACCCAAATACAAAAAAAAAATCATTTCATTTGACACTTGATCATCTTAGTTTGCAGTGCTTATGGTGAAAAATTAGGTTATCAGGAAGCTAGCAACAATTAATTTGCCGATATTTGCTGGATGAAGAGGTAGAGAAATACTATGAACAATTGAATACTCTTTAAAACAAGTCAACATATTAACCCATCACTTCTTGTTTATTTCTCCTTCCTGGACTTTCTCAGCATTGTTCTTTTCTGGTTCTCTTCCTACCTGCATTACTGATCTTTCTTCATCTCCTTCAATGATTCATTATCCTCTTTGTATCTACTGTGTGGCTGATCCTGAAGCTCTGTCATGGTTTATTTTTCCTCCTTTGTTTTATACTTTCCTTTGGCAGTATTATCATCATCCATGAATTAAATTATCAGCCCCACATCTCTCATAGTCAACTGGATACCTCAACCTGGATGTCCACCTGAACACCTCAAACCTATTATATTCCAAACTTAACTAATGCTCATTTCCTCTAAATCCCCTCCCACTTTGCCCCAATGTTCCTATACAACTTCTAGGACCACCATATATCTAGGCAACTAGGATTAAAATTCTGTAGTCATTTGTTCTCTTTTCTTCATATCTCACATACAATCCACTACCAAGTCTTATCAAATAGATAACTGTATCAATTGTTCTATGTTAAGGTTTCTTAATCTGGTGTTAAATTTCAGGGGGTCCATAAATTCAAATGGAGGAAAAAAATTACACCTTTATTTTCATTAACCTCTAATTGAAATTTACTATTCCCTTCAATTATTTAAAAAGATTATTCCGATATGGAGTACACTGGCATTACAAGACTAAGGAGTCCATAACACAAAAAATTAAGAAAATCTGCTCTCTACCACCCCCTCCTCTCAACTCATTCTTACCACATTAATTCAGACCCTCCTCACTAGTACTATTGCGGTACCCTCTAATTGTCCTGGATAACTCCAGATTTTCCCTCTTAAAACCATCCTTCAGACAAATGCCAAAATAATTTTCCTAATCATAAGTCTTATCTCACTTCCTTTCCCAAAAACTTTCAGGAGATTCCTTTTGCTTCTCAGGAAAAAAATATTTAACTTGGTATTAAAAGTCCTCCACATTCTAATTCCAACCTACCTTTCAAGAGTTATTTCACATTTCTCTTCTTTACATATTCTAAGTCCCAACCAAACTGGCCTACTAATGTTTCCCTAAACTTGACTTGCCTTTGTGCATTTGGACTAGCCATCTCTCAGGATGTGTCTATTCTCACTTCATTTCTGATATTTGGAATCTTTGTCTTCCTTCATGGTTCAGCTCAGATGCCAATATCTCCACATAGCCATCCCTAAAGCCTCCAGGACTCAGTCTTTAAATATTTTCTAGAATGCTTTATCTGGAACTCCCATTGCTCCTATTATACCCTACTTACTTCAACAAAGATATATGTGTGTGTGTGTATAAATGTATATATATACATCTATATACACATATATATGTATATAGATGTATATATATATATATATACATCTATATACACATATATATGTATATAGATGTGTATATATATATATATATATATATATATTTCATCACTAATAGAATATAGTATCCTTATATACTACTAGTAGATCAATGAGATTCTAGGTCTATGGGAATATCATACTACATTGACTTAATATAATCAATACTATAAAATGACTAATGTGAAAAACATAAAGAGGTATACAACCATGATGCAAGGACTATGCCATTTAAAAACATATTTCCAGAGATCATCAAATACTTGATGTAACAACAATGCTGCTAGCAGCTGCTATGGGGGTATAAGACCAATAACACCAACACCTAGGACAACTGCTAGCACAGGTTCTTTGATCTGCTTTTCTAATGAAAGCAACGTTAAAGGGTTTACAGTCTCACTTTAATTAAACATACATATATCATTCACTTAGTTTAGGAGAAAAAGTCAGCATCCTGAACTTCAGAGAAAACACAAATAGAAATTACAAGCAGAAATTATGAACAGAGCAAAATAAACACAAATCAACAGACAGGCTTCTAGCTGTCTGACCAAGACATTTTACATATATATGTATATATTTGCATATTATATGTATATGTGTGTATGTATATATATGTGTGTGTATATATATGCACATATATGCGTGTGTGTATATATATATGTACATATATATATACATATATATATATGTATATATATATATAGAGAGAGAGAGAGAGAGAAAGAGAGAGAGAGAGAGAGAGTTACCAAAGAGAGAGAAGCACACCAACATCTGGGTTTTCAAAGCTGGGGGCTCCTTTATGGCTACCCAGAGCACTTGATTGCCTTAGTACTGAGAAGCATTCCAAAACCAAAGGCAACAAAAAGTCCCACTTTACTTGCCATTACACTGAATAACAATTGACTAATGGTTTTTTCTTTAATGTAATATAAAGGAGGGTGGCAAGAATGTTGGAAAATATGCTTTGGAATGAAAAAACAAGCAAGGATAAAAGTTTGTAGATTACTCAGAAACCTCATCTTTCTATATCATAACTAATTTGTAGAAGAAAATAATTGAAAGATTGTCAGCATGGTGAGAACCAACAGATACCATGAAGTAAAGAAAATTTATTTTATCTTAATGAATAGAAACTGAGTAGTGGTGGAAGTGGGAATTGCTACAGAATCAGATGGCTGTCTACAATTAGATCATCAACTGATAAGTACCAAGGTCAAAATTGACTCCAAGTCAGATAGAATGTTAAGTATGAGAAGATACTGCAGGCAATCACAACAGCTTCAATATAACCTATTTAAATAAGTTGTTTACTCTAATAAATGGAAACATAAATATTTCCCTTACACAAGTTTGTCTGATATAAAAGTCATCAGACTAAGGAGGCCAAAACAGCACAGAAATCTATCAGTCAACAAACATTTTCTTTCCTTTTTTAAGTGGAGAAACACAGCAGACAAGAACAATTGTGATTTATAGTGCAAGATTACTAGCAAAGAAATTTGGATGATGATTACAAAAAGTATAATACTCCTCACAAAACAGCAAATAAAGAAGTAGAGAAGCAAAAGAGTCTACTTAAAGTGTGCTGTGAAACCTAAGTAAGCCAGATTATCTTGAGAATATATAAAGATGAAATTGGAAGGAAGGCATCAAATAAATTTGAAAGGATTATACCTGTCAGCATTTCCATAGCAATCTCATCTCATCATCAGTAATGATGGAAAATTTGGATTCTACTTCCTAGCTACCCAAGATCCTATATGAAACAGCTGAAATTGCACTTATGAAGGTGAAATTGGGAAGAAGGGTTGGATAGGACCAAGAATCCACAGAAGTAACTGGTAATGGAAGCAACACAATTTTAAAGGTACTTGGGAATTAACTGTTAAAGTAGGACATGAGTAAAAAAAATACTCAAAGAATGTAAAAGACCACACAAGGTATAAATGCCAAAAAAAGTCATGAAGAAGTCATTAGCAACTTTCATTCCATGTGTCTTCTTTCCCAACTAAATAAAATCATGAAATTTGTCTACATACATATTGCCAATAACTTTGTTGAAAACAAAACCTGCAGTTATTTCCAGAGAACATCTTCATAGCTGTACAACTGACAGAGAGTTGTAGCAAACATGGCAGCATCATGCTGGACTTATTAAATATAGATTACAAAAAAAAAAGCAGTTGACTCAGCAAACAGTTTTAATGGCTCTCTTCTAATAAGTTATCTGCTAAGCATATGAAAATCATGTAAAATTCCTTGAGACATACAAGTGAAGAAATAACTTTATTTGACAAGCTGCTGAGTATCGGTATCAAAGAGGGCAAAAAGGGAAACATTCTCCTAAGAAAACTGTTTCTTTTGTCACAGCAGATGTTTTACACAAAAATCCAAGTAGAAGAGAGATTTGTTCTAGAAAGTACAGTTCTTCAGATGATCATTATTAAACCATATGCGTTGTACTGAGGCATCACAGTTGCAGTAATAACAGGTATAATTATAGTAGCAATAATAGCAATATCAACAACAGAAGTTTCAGTGGTGACTTTCAGCAGAAGTAGTTGAAATAGTTGTTATTAATTTAGTACTTTTAAGGTGGCTAAGTGGTTACCTTATGGTATTTAATTTAATACACCATGAAATCTTTTCATTGAGATAAGCTACAATTTACCAGCAATTAGTCTGTACTCTATACAAGAATGCCTAAGTGAAAGAAGATTGTCCAGATTGTGACATATAAAGTTGTAGAGGCAACAAGTTGAATTTGTATATCAGTATACATCATTTGAAGAGGTACTACACAGCAATGGTGCCCAAAATTTAAAACAAAGAAAATAATGTGCTAGATCACATTTGGGAAACTGAAGAGCATTTTCAATGATCCCAAGATGTATTCTGAAGTAAAACTTAACCTTTTAAAAACCATTATTCTTTGATCCCATATGAATGTACATCATGAAACACCATGATACTAAAAGAATCAAAACTGCAGAGGAATCAAACAAAAATGGAAAGGCACTACTTGGTGAATTTAAGTAGCATATTATCAACCATGCTTTTCATGAAATGGAATAAAATACATCAGCAAGGAAATCTATGATCAGAAAAGGATATTAGTTGGTCAAGTAGTGAGAACAAGCATTAAGAGGTGTGTAACACATATATACTGGTATACATGAAATATCAGACATCAGAATAAGTCTCTAGTGCCATGGTTAATTTCTCTATGGAGGATTTGTGGAATGAACCAGAATTACATAGGATGAGGAAGCACAGATGGGCTGGGATCTATCAGCAGAACAATTAATGAGGTGATGGATCTAATGTAGTATCTGAGTATCTTGCAGTAATGGAATCCTATAAAATGACTAATATGAAGACTGCAAAGAGAACCGGACAACATTGCAAAGTAGCCCAATAAGAATAATGTACACAGGGGCTACAGTCATCCATCCATCCATCTATCCATCCTTCCTTCTTTCCTTCTTTCCTTCCTTCCTTCCTTCCTTCCTTCCTTCCTTCCTTCCTTCCTTCCTTCCTTCCTTCCTTCCTTCCTTCCTTCCTCTCTCCCTCCCTCCTTTCTTCCCTTTTTTCCTTCCTTCCTTTTTTCCTTCCTTCATTTTTCCTTCCTTCCTTCTTTTCTTCCTTCCTTTTCTTTTCCTTTTATTGATGCATTTACTTTTTTACATCATAAACATTTCTGTGGTTTTTTTCTCTCCCGTTTCCGATGTAATTCCTTCCTTAAAGTAGCAGTTAAAAACAAAAACAACCAATGCATCGATCACATCTGACAAGATATACAACATTCCTTACCCATAGATTCCTACCTCTTCAAAGAAGAAAGAAAATTACATTTCCTCATTTCTTCTTAGGGTCAAGATTATTCATTCTAACTACAAAGGATTCATTTTTTTTTAAACTAGCTTTCATTTCCTGTTTTACAAAATGAGTTTGTTGTTTAGATCATCTCTAAGATCTAATATTCTCATAATTCCTAACCAGCTTTTAAGGAAGGCTACAAAGAAACCAGAGAAGTTATAACTTGACCAGTGCCATAGAGCTAGTAAATGGCAGAGCTAGGAATCAAACCCAAAGCTTCTGACTCCAAAGTAAAGAGCTTTTTCCATTATATGTTGACTATCTTTTCTTCATCAAGACTTAGTTTTCTGTCTCTCTCTTATGCATTTATGTTCTAGTCTACTTATGTGATATGCCTGCCCCTCCAATTCATTACAATCTCCTTGAAGGCAGGCACAAGGTTTTATTTTTAAAATTTCTCTGAGGTTCCAGCACAGTACTGTGCACCCATTATATGCTTAATAAATGTTTGTGGAATTTAGTATAAAAGAAGTATTGGTAGCAGTGGCATCAGGTGCTATTTATTACACGTCAAGAAGAGTAGAGGGCTACAGATGTGACACAACAAAGAGGAGAAAGAGCTGCAAAACCGCAAGTGTTAGGGGCTAGTTAAAAGTAAAATTTTCTATTCATCTCTGGTCTTTTCACTAAGAAAGCTTGAAAGTCCTCTATTTTATTGAAAATCCATATTTTGCCTTGGAACATGATACTCAGTTTTGCTGGGTAGGATTCTTGGTTTTAATCCTAGCTCCACTGACCTCTGGAATATCCTATCCCAAGCCCTTCGATTTCTTAACATAGAAGCTGCTAGATCTTGGGTTATTCTGATTGTGTTTCCACAATACTCAAATTGTTTCTTTCTGGCTGCTTGCAGTATTTTCTCCTTGACCTGGAAACTCTGGAACTTGGCGACAATATTTCTAGGAGATTTCTTTTTGGGATCTATTTGAGGAGGCGATCAGTGGATTCTTTCAATTTCTATTTTGCCCTGTGGCTCTAGAATATCAGGGCAGTTCTCCTTGATAATTTCTTGAAAGATGCTATCTAGGCTCTTTTTTTGATCA
>CM053622.1:497813128-497837199 GCA_028646595.1 Phalanger gymnotis | reverse complement strand
TTGCGCCATGCGCGCTGGGCTCAGCTCTGCTCCCCTCAGCTGGGGGCTGGGAGCTCCGTGCGTGACAGACCTTACCCAGAGACCATCCAGGCTGTCCTGGGCTGGAGCCCTGCTATTCTCTGCTATTTTTTGGGTTCTGCAGTTCTAGAATTGGTTCAGAGCCATTTTTTTTATAGGTTTTTGGAGAGACTTGGCAGGGAGCTCATGCTAGTCCCTGCTTTACAGCTGCCATCTTGGCTCCGCCCCCTGGGGCTAGTTAAGGTAGTGGGACAGGTTGATACTTATCACCAAATATAAAAAGCATGCATAAATGATTTTGTAGTAGGAAAGCTTCTTCTAATGGGGTGAGCCATAGTATGGAACTCAATCTGTGTCTGCAAGACATAACCAGAGCTATTTTCATAGAGTAGCAGAGCACTTTGCCCCCCTCATCCTTATTAACACAAATGAATCTTTTTGCGTTGGGGGGTGGGGGTCGATTTCAGGTAGCTAACTTAGCGAAGTTCGAAAAAATCAGACATCATGGTATAGATCCATGGGGAGAACAAGAGAGATTGGAGTAGTAACTGTGATGGAAATTGCTCTGGGATTTGTGGGAGCCCTTTAGTAATGAACCAGAATGTACAATATATATACCAAGTGGTTGGGTAATGACTGAGAAATAACCATCATTTCTTAAACTTCAAATACCTAATTACAAGTTACATATGTTACCCAGAGAAACACTCTACTTAATCAATAGATTTTCCAATATATACTTGTTAAGGTTGCACTAAAAATATGTGGGGACTTCCATGGTGAATTTTCACAAAGAAAAAAAACAATGAATGAGTCTAACTTTTGGAGTTAGGTCTTTGGCCTAGATTTTCCTTTCTGTTTTTTTTTTTTTAAAGTGTGAATGACTGATGGTTCCATGATCCTTCTCAGAATTATTTGCATTTTTAAAAGATTATTCTTATTAACCCAAATAAATCTGTAATTGGGGTAATTTCAGGTAGCTCACTTATGAAGTTTGAAAAAAATCAGGCAGAATGATAGAATGTATTATATGATGTGGGTAGGGGTCACCATATAAGTATGATGAGCTCAGTCTCAAAATATGATAGTGTGTGTGCGTGTGTGTGTGTGTGTGTGTGTATACGTGTATGTAGGGTGAATTTAGTGTCAGAAGACCTAGGTTCAAATCCTAGATTTTATATTTACTAATAAGCTCAGAATAAGTCATTTGGCTTTGTTAAACTTAATTTTTCCTCATCTGTCAAAGTGGGATAAATAATGCGTTACATTGTTACTTTCCATGAAGTAGAAAGTGCTTTGTAGACATTTTGGCTGGTAGGTGATGGTGGATGGAACACTAGGCCTAAGGTGAGGAAGAACTGACCTCACATCTGATCTCAGAAACTGATTAGGTGCATGAATAGCTAGGCAAGTCTCTTAACCTCTACCTCAGGTTCCTTATATGCAATATGGAGATGATTGTAATGTATTCCTCCTAGAGTGGCTGTGAGGATAAAATAAGAAAATATTTATGGAGCATTTTATATACCTTGAAGTATTATATAAATGCTAGGCATTAAAAATATTGAAGTTGCTATAGAAATGTGATCTATTAGTTTCAGTTGTATGACTTGTAAAAAGACTCCCAGAGTCTGTTTCCACATGAAAATAATACCTTTCCTACCTACTCCTTAAAGTTGTAAGAGACTTAAATGATGCAATGTATGTAAAACATAAAGTACTATATAAATATTCCAAAGATGGTAACAAGATGATGATGATGATGATAACAGGAATTACTCCTTCCTTGGGAGTTTGCTCTCAGGGTCATTTTTTTTCCTGACAGTCATTCCTTTCACCATATCTGAAACCAGAGATTGCTCCACTCCTTTTTTCCTAAAGGTAATAATGGCAAAGGCAGTAGAAAGCTAAGATAGAATGAATTGAGAGGGATCGTTCATGTATTTTTTTATGTTAGGTACATCTTGTTCACCTAATGCATATGGACTTCAGGCTTTTCTACACATCCTGCTAACATGCCCAACCCTCAAAGTCCATGCCCAGCAGTGTCACTATCCAAACTGCCATTTAGTCCTCCAGGAGAATATGGAAGGACTGAAATATGTAGAGAAGGAAATGGAATCATATGTCTTTTTCAAAATAACAATAACTATTATTTTTGTGCTATTTCTGGGCTTTCCCAGAGACAGAATGAGAGAGCAAGCAGCATTTGCAATACTGTAAGGAAGTACGTTCTCTAGAGAATTCCAGTCTAATTTTGTTGCAGGGCCCAATGCAGATGGGAAATTTTGATTCACTTTGACTAAGCATCTGAAATGGACTTGCAAGCCCTTTTGCAGTTGGCTTGCTACTAATTAAAAACATAATTTCTAAAGAATGGCAGTGATGTGCCTTTCTATTAACTCAACACTTACCAGAAGACCTGAATAACAGTCCAGTGATTATATGTATTAAATTGTTCAATGATGGCACAATTTAGAGGTGACTAAGCGATGTTAAAAATTAATTTGGAAATATAACAGATTTCTATTTTGACCACTCGCCAAGGGTATTTCTGGCTATATTTATTAGGCTAGTTTTTCACTATTTCAGTGGATGTTTCTTAGGTTCAATATTCAGTTTGAGATGAATATGCCCTTTATCGAAAGAGTGTTTTGTTGCTTGAGGACAAACCGTATGAAACATCAGTAGTGAAGCATTAACTTAGTGGCATTAAAGTCCCTGAAGTTTGCCATATACACAGTTACCTGATTTTTAGGCATGGTGCTTAAAAATAACTCACTTTTACTAAGGGTTTATCTCATAATAACTTTGTAATACTAACATTGCATAACTCCTTAGGTGTACAGAGGATTTTTTTTGAAAGACCCTTAGAAAAAGGTAACATAATTATTACTATAACCATTTTACAGCTAAGGAAACTAAAACTTAGATTAGCTGGTCTGTGGTCACACAGTTGCCAAGTTTATGAAAGAAGTGTGACATTGTAGATAAAATGAAAGGCTTGGAGTCAGGAAAAGTTGGGTTCAAATCCCACTTCTGATACTTATTAGCTGTGTGGCCGTGGCAAATCACTTAACCTCTCTGATTCTCAATGTCCTTATCTGTAAAATGATACTGTTGGATTGGGTGGCCTCTAAGATTGCTTCCATTTCTAAATCTATATGATCCTATGAGCCAACATTTGAACCCAGCTTTTATGAATTCATTTTCTATGCTCTTTCCATTGCACTTTAAGGTAGAGACAGGAGGTATGTGTCAGATGAGTCAAACCACCTTGACTACCGCCTCTCCTCAGACAATCTAGGACACTGAAGCTAAGAGCCATGGGAATAGCAACACTTCTCCTCTCAACCCAATGGTCTTTCTTTCAGCCTGGCCTCCCATAGCCATCATTGAAGAGAGCAATCACTTTGTAGAAGAGACCTACCTTTCTTGTCACTGTCAACACCAACCAATGACAAGTTGCCATTAATGGGTAAGCCCAAGAGCCCAAGGAATGGCAATGTTTCTCAGATCACAGGTATCAGCCCAGAGGCCATAGCCATTCTCTAGGGAAGAAACGGGGGGCAGCCACCCCCCAAGCAGGGGAGTGAGCCTAGCTGAAACAACAAGGCAGCCTGAAGAGAGACAGAAGATAACATGTGCCAGGTGAATTAAACCACTACTACCTTGTTGACTGCCACCTCAGACCCCAATGAAGACAGCCAATAACATTTAACATAAGAGCCCTGAGGAGGGCAATGCCTCAGACTGCTAGCTTTATTTCAAGCCTTCCCCAAACCCATTAGACAGCAATTTGGAAAGCAGCCCCCATGGAAATGTGACCTGACAATTGTTTCTTCAAGTTCCTCACAAACCACATTTACTGAAGACCCAGCAAGGGCTCTGGCATCAAATGGCTCTCAAAATCAGAAGCGGATAGGATTTACTGGTAGAAATTATTGTAAAGAAGATATTTTACCACATACTTTGCTGCTGTACCCCACGGACTATCAGACATTTCAATCTGACTTATAGCTGAAACCTCCTATACGTGTTGTCTTCCCTAATAGAATGTGAGCACCTTGAGAAGAGATTGTCATCACTTTTCTATTCGCTCCCACAGTACTTAGCACAGTGCTCGCACATAGAAAATGCTCATTCATGTATCACATTTCCTCACATTGCTTTGGAGCAAATAAAGAGCCTCTTGAAGGGTTACCCTTTACAAAGCCAAATCTTCAAAGTAGCAGACAAATTCACACTATGGAAAATTTCTTGTCAAAAATCACAGATTTTAAAACATGACACAACTAGGCTTATATTCCTGCAGCAATCAGGAGATTGAAGGCATTAGATATTATGGCACCATTTGTGATTTTTCTTTCACTGTAGAGGCATAGATTTTGATGGTTTGGACAGTGGAAGCCAAATGGAAACACTTTAGACTTCCGTTCTGGATGTTTGATAGCTCTATTTCAATGGGTGCCATTTGTTTAAATGAATGAGATTCTACTTTTCCAGTTCTGGCAGTTGTTACTGTCTCTTATTAGGTTTTAAGACAAACAGCTAACTAGAAGAAGGTCTGGTACTAAGGATAAACACTGGAATTAAGAAATTTTTTTATCAATCCAAGCTGGTAGCAGACAAAGAACATATTCATTTTCCATTTTCAAAATGTCATCTGTTCATTTTTCATCACTTAGTATTTTTGTCTTTTTCAGTTGCGTTCTGGTTGATTTTGCTTAACTAAAGTTTATATATTAGAATATGAGCTTCATTCATGAAAGATACTTGTCTTTTCACACTATTGTGAAGGGCCAAACACTTGGTTATAAGAACAATGGTTGAGAAAAATTAAACAATAACAATGGTTCCAATTCCTCCATTAATCAGGAATTTGAAAAAAAAAGTGGAAACAATGGTTAGATTTTGCGGTATTGTTTATTGGGGTATGACCCTAGGCAAGTCACTTGAACTCTGTTTGCCTCAGTTTCTTCATCTGTCAATAGGTCTAATAATACCTACCTCGCAGGGTTGTTGCGAAGAAGAAATGAGGTAATAATTATAAAGTGCTTAGCACAGTTCCTAGCACCTAGTAAGTGCAATATAAATGTTAGCTACTATGATAACCAGGCATAAATAGAAACATAGGATCTTAAAGCTAAGAAGGATATTGGAGCTAATCTAGTATAGCACCTTCATTTTACAGATGAGGAACCTGAAGTCCTAAAGGATTAAGTGTTATGTTCAATAGTTCTTAGCAGATCAGAGACTCAGGACTCAAATCTCCTGGTGACCAGTCTAATGTTCCTTCTACACCACCACAAAACCTAGGGTTAGAAGATACACTGAGTCAAGGGACCCCATACCAAGAAATCCTTGCCCCTAGAATTGAATATTTCAAGTTTAGGGACTTGTTAAAAGTAGCTTGGTAATGTATTTTAGTTAAACTTTTCTTAAGAGTTCTGAAGGTGCCACACTGCTATCACAGAGTTTTCCCTTTCATAATGATTTGGTATAGAGTGAAAAACAAAAAACAAATATAAAAACAGCCTCTGATTTCCAGCCTTAGAAGATGAAAGAACAAAAAAATCTCTTTATGGGAGAGGAAAAGCAGCCTGAGAATGGTGAGTGGGAGGAAAAAGAATCAACGAAAAAGGCCTTAAACTGAGATGGACAAAGAAGAGAGAGTAGGAAAACAGATCTCTTCCAACACTTGTTTTCAGCCACCACCTGCAAATTCTGGTTTATACATTAATGTGTTTACTTGCATGAGAAAATTAATTGATTCTGAATGACATCTCTAATATAATAAACTGGCATCTCTAAATAAAATTACCATTCCTAACTCCTAGGTTTGAATCAACATAGTTCAATTGTTCCACTTTCCTTCAAAAATCCTGGCATTTCTGCTTAGACTTTTCAGTTCTCACATATAACTTTTAATTCCCCTAGAGTTTTGATGGAGAATATATGTCAATGCTGTAGGCTGAAGAATCCTATTTGTTTATACTTCTGTCCCCAAAACTAATTGTTGGTTTAAATAAGAAATCCTCCCAAGCTTTTGGACCTTTTTTAGAAAAAGGATGTTTATTTCTCAAGTCTTGCTTTTTACTTTAGACTCAAAGAACACCTTCATGAGCTTTCAGGTCTAGTGAGGGCTTTATCTAGTCTTTACTGAAATAAACAAATAATCAACATTAAAAAAGAAGTGTAAACAAGAGTATACTTGGTGAATTTGCTTATTGTACTTCAAATACATTGGAGTATCCATGGCAGTGAGAAAGGAATCTAAATCCAAGGTTCTAGTTATATCTTCTTCCAGATAACCATAAGTCTAGGTAAATCATGGATTTGAGTAAGGGAGTGTCTCTGTATAGGGAGGGAAGAACAAACCATATATCCAGCTGGGGAACAGAGTACGGCCTGAGGGAGGCTCACAAAGGCAAAGCAGAGCAGTTGGAGTCTGTACATCCAGGTAAGAAAGAAGAATCCAAAGTCCAAAAAAGGTAAGTCAGGGAAGAATGCACATATCATCAGAAAAGCACCAATTAATAGTATTATAAAATCTGGCCAGAGACCAAATGTCTTTTTCCATGATTTTATGCTTCCCTGCTAAGTTAACACGAACAAAGTTTTGTGAATATTTGTTTGGATGTAGAGAAAATTGGAAAATACATGCTATTAAATTATGGAGTCAAGAAGGAAGAGCCTTCAAGAGAGCTTATTACATCCTCTCCTATGGACAGTGTAATAGATGATGATAATGATGATGATGGTGATGATGATGATGATGATGATGATGATGAAGACCACCACCACCACTATCATCATCTTTATCCTTGATTTTAACAGTATTCCCTGATGCAGTACTTCCGCAGCTTCACATCTTCTCATCTGATTCAAATCTTATCCTTGCCTTTCCACAAATCTTCTGTTATTGATACTCCTAACTTTCTTTCTGTAGTTCTCGTGCGAGCAATAAACTGGAGGCAACAATCTCACTCGTGCTGGAATTTTATTATATTTCTCGCTACATGACACTTCCTTTTCTAGTAATACATATCTTAGATAACATTTTTTATTCTCTGGGCCTAAGCCTCAATTAAACGATGCTATAACTGCTCTGATTGGCAAACCACCATTTCTTACTCTTCTAATCTCAGTAATGTGAAAAGCCTGACTACCTAAGGATGAACCACATTTTCCTCTGCTACCACTTTGTTCTTTCATCCTTATTCACCTCAGCCTTATCTCTCCAATGTACCAATCTCATTCTTCTTTAATATTGTCTCCTTTAGATTGTGCCCTCTGGAATTCTCTTTCCATTGTTAACAAACTTCTCTTGCTGTCTACCCTCTGGCACTCATAGAGACATGGATATCCCCAGAAAACAATGAATCTCTAGCCATCATTTCCATTATTAATTGTATTTTTTCTTCTGCTCCACCACACCCTGTTTTTAAAGTGAATGAATGAATAGAAAATAATGAAAAAAGCAGTTAAGTGTGTACTATGTGCTAATCACTAGGCATACAACATTGCTTCTCATTGCCACTTCAGTCTCTCTGTTTCCATTTTTCAGCAACCTCTCTTCCTTTGAGGTTCATTCTATTCAGATCTATTACCCAATTCAGATTATGGTGGCAGTTATCTTCAGACACCCAAGTTATTCTCCTTTTCTCAGGGAGCTCAGTACATAGGTCATCACCTTTCTCTCCACCCCAAACCTTGCTGTTTTGCTATGGGATTTCAACATATATGTTGATGTTTTCCAAAACACTTTGGTCTCACAGTTCCATAATCACCTCAGTCCCCATGACCTAAAGCACTAATATGACCACATCACCCTAGTACTCAAGAAATTGGTGGCTGCTTATTAGCTCTAGAAACAAATATAAAACTCGACTTTTTGATATGTAAATACACTCGACATGGAAACCAATTTATATTTCCAGTTTTATTATGTATTACTCTCCTTTATATGCCTTCTCTGTGCCTATTCACAGGTTATTCCCCATGCCAGGAATGGTACTAACTTCTCTTCTCAGACTCTTGGAATTTCTAATTTTCTTCAAAGTTAAGTTCAAATACTACCTACTACATGATTCCTTCCTTTATTTTCCAGCTGTTAATGTTTCTTCCTAATTAACTTTGGATATACTAATTATATATATGCAAATATATATTCCATATACACACAGATGTCTGCATGTGTTTGCATGTATATATATATATATTACATACATATAGTATATACATGTATATGGATTTATGCATATTATATATGTATTTTTATGTGAATGCACACAAACATACTTATGTGTGCAAACTGCCTCCCCATTAGAATATAAGCTTCATGATAGCAGGATTTTTTTTTTAAATCTTTTATCCACAATAGCTGCATTTTGTCCACGACATAGTAGGCTCTTAATCAATTTTGGTTGATTAAATGATGGACCAGTTTTTGCATGAAAGACATAAATAGTAATATGCTGGAGCTTACTTATGTCATTTATGCATTTTATTCATCACCTTTTGAAATACTATTTTGAGCTGGAGGATAATGGTATTAAAAATAGATATTGAGGCAACAGTCTGAGATCATTAAAAGTAAAGTACAGTTTTCCAAGTTCAGTGCAGTCCTTCGTCCCTTGTAATCAACTCTGGGACTACACTGCCTGTAAAGCCAATCAATAAGCCAAAGATCTTTCCTGCCCATTGAACAGGTCTTAGGTAGGGCCAACAAAGGGAGGCATGATTAAAGACAGGCCCACACCCTTTCACTAACTAGGTGTGAGGGCCCAGGCTTACACCCTTTTGCTAATCCACCAAAGACCTGAAGCCCTCAGGGCCCTAAGACTAGTTGCTAAGACCAGAGCCAGTGGTATGTGTGCTGAGGTCTAGTCAATCAGATGATGGCTAGGACTATATAAAAACAGAGCCCATTACGAAAAACAAAACAAAACAAAACAAAAAGGGGGGGGGGGACAGCTAGGCAGTGCAGTGAGTAGAGCACCAGCCCTGGAGTCAGGAGGACCTGAGTTCAAATCTGGCCTCAGACACTTGCCGCACTTACTAGCTGTGTGACCTTGGGCAAGTCACTTAACCTCAGTTGCCCTGCCTTTCCCCCCCTGCAAAAAACAAAACAAAACAAAACAAAAAAGAGAGCCCAAAACTGGGATTAGCAGAGTGGATAGCAGCAGGATTCAGAAGCAGACATCAGGAAGACATTGAAGCAGAAGACACAAAGGGAGAGCCAGCATGGAGAGTACTGAACTGCAGAGATCAAGGAACTCAGAGTCAGTAGAGCTGCAGGAGAGAGTGCTGAGCTGAGAGTTAGGATTCATGAGTGAGTTTTTACAAGAAGGCCCTAGCAGTAGGAGGAAGTTACAGTATAGCTTGGCCCCTTGCTATAATACTTTGTTATAATTTCCTTGTTACTACATTGAGGTGGGCTTACAGATTTTGGAATGTAATTACTACTATATAGAATTGGAACTATTGGTCCTGGGATTGGATTTTCTCATGTATACATAAATCTTATACTTCCTCTGCCTTCTATCTAGAGAATTTCTTATACTTCATGATTCCGAACCATTCAGGCATGTCCATGGTCCTCTTTGAGGTCATGAATCTCACCTTACTGCTATACTGCCTTATTATTTTCTCAAAATATGTATAAGTATGTGTATGTGTATGTGTATGTGTATATGTATATGTATATGTATATGTATATGTATATGTATATGTATATGTATATGTATATGTATATGTGTATGTGAATGTTTATGTGTGTGTGTCTACATTTGGGTATATAATAGTAGTGCTGGGTAGGTGTACACTTGGTGCTTCCACAAAAATATACCTTTGCATTTATCTCTATCTCCACTTTTATGGATATTTATACATATTATTACTGTATATCTTTATATAGCTATGTATATTTATCTACATATTTATAAATATAGATAGATCTCTCATCTATCACTTTTCTATCATCCATCCATCCATCTATCTATCTACCAACCTAATCACAAGTCTAGTTAAAAATGAAAATACATGAAAGTCAGTATGCCATAGTATATAGGAAACCTGAGCTCAAATTCTTCCTCTTAGACATACTTGCTTGTGACCCTAAGTACTTAACTAACAGTGCCCCAGGCCTATGTAGAGAACCTTGCCATCAACAGAGAATCCTTCTTTTGTTTGTGCCAGATATCTTCTATAATGACGGAGAGCACCTGGGGTGGCCATGTGACTTCCTGGTTTACTTCTCATTTGATGTCAATAGGCAAAGTATCATTGAACTCTCTTATCTCCATATTGATATATGCCCGATCCCTCATTTCTTTCTAATTTTTGCGTGTCCCCTATCCTTTGAGGAGACCTCCCAAGGCTACATTTTGTGCTGCCAAGGCTAATATTTTTTAAATAAAATCAGTGAATAAAGAACATAGCAGGATTATACCATGATTAAAAATAACATGCATACTTTACATTTAGGAAAAAAAAAACTTTCCTCACAATAACTCTACCAAATAAGTAATAGAAGTATTGTTAGCCTGATTTTACAAATGAAGAACTTGAAGCTCATTGGCATGGGCTGCTCTCCCCTCACTTGCTATACCAATGGGGTTGGTATTAAATATGAGAGAAGCAACAGCATCAGAAATGACAGCATCTGGAGCAGCAACATGAACAGACTGTTTTGAATCAATTCTTCAGCAGGATGTGATGAAGTCAACCTGTCTCTGGTTCCTACACACAGATGGAAGCCTCTTTTTTGTTGTTGAATACTGTGGAAAGTGTTGAAGCCACAAACACGACAATGCCCTCTCCCCCCTCCCCCATCCCTTTTATCAAATCAGGCATTATAACAGTTCATACCTAGAATTATCATTCTTGCCTTATGGAGAGTAAACTGAATTAGATCTTATAATGATTTCCATACATTCTAGGCTAGTGATTGAGGGCAAGAACTACCTCATTTTCTCTATAGTGCTTTTCACCCAATATGGTCTCGACATATAGAACTAGGTCAGGTGCTATCAGGACCCCTTCCATGATTATCCCATGTAGAAGTAGAAGTTCTCTTCTGAATTCCTTACCATTCTTTAAAGTTGAATCTCCTCCAGGGAGTCTTCCCTTATTGCATCACTGGGTGACAGACCTTGGACCTCACATGGCACTTTGGTCCATATCTCTCTCATGTACTTCCCCTCAAACAGTTCTCAAAGTAATTAGCCCTAAGTATTCATGTGTTCCTAAATAATGGTGTGATTGGTTTTGCAGCTATTTACGAATAAGTTTCAAGAAACTATGTGGCAGAGGACAGAGAGCCAGCCTCAGAGTCAGGAACACACGGATTTAAGTCTGACCTTCAACACATATTGGGTATGTGACTGAGGGCAATTCATTTAACATCTCAGTTTTCTAGGTAACTGCCTAAGTCTATAAATTGCAAAGAAGGAGCTGAGACGCTTTGGTAGATAGAATTCCTCACCAGGAGCTCCCTCTCTACATAGATGAAATCATATTAAAATTTGAAAAAAAAAACTTTATATCTCATATTCTCTTCTGATCATAAGTTTCTTGGGGACAAGGAAGGACACCTTATTGGTAAGGAAAAGGAAGAAAGAGAATAAACATTTATATAGCACCTACTATATTTCAGGCACTGGACCAAACTTTTAAATTATTATCTCATTTCATTCTCACAATAACCTTCCAAGATAGGTTCTGTTATTATCTCCATTATACAGTTGAAGAAAAAGAAGTGAAGTAACTTTCCCAGGGTCACACAGTTAGTAGGTGTCTGAGGTCATATTTGAACTCAAGTCTTTCTAACTCCAGACCCAGCACTCTATCCATTACTCCATCTAGCTGCCTTGTTCTATCTTTGTTTTCCTGGAGCTAGTACAGTGCCTTTGATGGTTCTAATGGATCCCAATTGCTAAATCCAATGGCATCCTCTCGGTCTAATCTCTTGACCTCACTATCACATTTAACACCATAGACCACCTTCTTCCTTCCTTAATACTCTAGTTTTTCTAACATTACTATATCCTGGCTTTCCTTTACCTATCTTTTTCCTTTACCTATCTGAACTCATAGTCCCTTTTGCTGGATTATCATCCACACCTTACTCCTTCCAATATTTGTATCTAAGGCCTTGTCCTAGAGCCTTATATCTTGATTTTTTCATCCTTCTCTGTCTTGGTGATCACCTCAGCTCCTATGGGTTCAGCTATGATCTTTATGAGGATGACTCCCAAATCTCCATATATAATCCTCATCCTCGTCTGTCTCCTGAACATTATAAACTTCCTACTGGATGTTTCCAACTGGATGGTGCATAGATATATTAACGTCAACATAAATAAAATAGAATTCATTTTTATTTTCTCTAAAACTCTTTACTCTTCCTAACTTCCTTATTTCTGTTGAGAGTGCCATCATCCTTCTAGTTATCTAGTTTCTCAGCCTGGGCTATCTCCTCAGTTCTTTGCTCTTTCTCATTCCCCACATTCGAGTTAGTTGTGTAGTCTGGTAGATTCTATCTCTGTAACAGCTTACATTCATCCATTCACATTGCTACCACTCATTCACGGTCTTATCATATGTGGCCTGGACTATTTCAATAACCTACTTAAGTGGTCTCCCAATACTTCCAGTCTACTGTCCCACCTCTATTCCTACCTCCATTATCCTTGCTTCAATTGATCAACCACAAAATAAAAATAAAATAAATAAAAATATGAAATTAAATAAAAAATAAAAAAAGTTTGATTCATAAAGCATAGGTCTGTATGTGTCATCCCCCCCCCCTTTGAGAAGCCCCAATAGTTCCCAAAGACCTTTAGGATAAAATAGAAACTCCTCTAGGCTTTTCATCATTTCCAATTTGAATTCAACCTACTTTTCCAGTCTTATTGGACATTATTTTTCTTCTTGCACTTTTGATTCCAGATAAACTGTAAAATTTGCTGTTTACTCTACCTAACATTGCATCTGAATATGCTGTTCACCATTCCAAGAATTTACTCTCTCCTAAGCTATACATTGTAGAATCTCTACCTTCTTTCAAGATCAAGTGTCACCTGCTACATAGAGTCTTTTATGATTCTATTGCTAGCCTCTTCCCAAATACTGCATATATCTTTTGTCTACATGTCTGAGTTCATGTTATTTCTCCCCGAAAGAATATAACCTTCTTGAGGGAAGAAACCATTTGTTTTTGTCTCAGCATCCCAGCACAATATTTGACTGATGACAGGTACTTTATAAATGCTCACCGAATTGAATATGTATACTAATAGACAAATTCAATGAGATACCCATGAAAATGTGGGTTAAAATAGGAGCAATAAATATTCTTTAACATTTCTTATAGCACAGTAGTATTCCATCACAATCATATATCACAACTTAACTATTCCCCAATCGATAGGGAACCCCTCAATGTCCAGTTCTTTCTCAGCACAAAGCGAGCTGCTATAAGTATTTTAGGATATATTCTTTTCCTTTTTTCCTGATCACTTTGGAAAACATGTAAGAGTGGTATTGAGGGTCAAAAAGTATATACTATTTTATAACTCTTTCGGCATAATTCCAGATTGCTCTCCAAACTGGTTGGATCAGTTCACAGGTGTACCAATAGTATACTAATGTCCCAATTTTTCCGCATCCCCTCAAATATTTGTCATTTCTCTATCATTTTAGCCAATCTATTAGTGTGGAATGTTTTCATTTGCATTTCTCTAATCATTAATGATTTAAAGCATTTCATATGACTATATATAACTTTGATTTCTTCATTAAAAAACTGCCAGTTCATATTCTTTGACCATTTATCAATTGGGTAATAATTCATATTCTTATAAGTTTGATGAAGTGGAGGAGGCAGAGCCAAGATGGTGCAGTACAAGCGGGGACCTGCTTGAGCTCTCCCCCCAAACCCCTCAAAACAGCTGTAAAAAAGACTCTAAACAAATTCTAGAGCATTAGAAGCCACAAAATGACAGAGTGAAACAGATTTCCAGCCCAAGACGATCTGGAAGGCTGATAGGAACAATTTATTGCACCTGGCTCAGAGTAGAGTGAAGCCCAGTGTGGGCTGCACCAGCACAAATGGGGCTGGAGCAGGGATCAGAGCACTGAATCACTGGCAGCTGTGGCAGTTTCCAGATTTCTCAACCTACAAATGCCAAAGAAATCTTCAAAGGTTTCTGGGAAAAGTCTCTCACCTGGGTGAGAGAGGAGCATGGTCCAGAACTAGCCTCAGCCCTACCCCAGGGCAGTGGCAGCCTGCCTGTGGAGTTCTCAGCCCACAGACAGTGGGGAAATCAAGTGGCTGATCAGGGTCGCAGTCCTGGATGGTGATCCTGGGATGAGAAGGAGCACTGGTGTGGCACAGCTGGTGGCAGCTGTGGAGAGAGAAACCTCCTCACAATTCCAGGGCAGAAAAGAGTGCTTGTGGTTGCTCATGGACCAGAGCACAGGCCAGGAGAGGAGAAAACACCTCTCCTTTGATCATAACACTTTGGAAGAACTGAAAATTTACAGGTCCCTTGAAATATCTCTGAAAACAGCTGCAAAGAACTCTGAAACTTAGGGAAGTACACCCTCCACTTAACAAAGAGCTCAAAAGTCAAGTAATTGCCTGGGAAAAATGAGCAAACAGGGGGTAAGGAGGGGGAATAAGACTACAGAAGGTTACTTTATTGGTGAAAAGGCATTTTCTTATGTCCTTGGTGACAAGGAAGATCAAAGCGTACAAACAGAGGAAGAAAACAAAGTCAAAGCTCCTACATGAAAAGCCTCCAAGAAAAATATGAATTGGTCTCAGGCCATGGAAGAGCTCAAAAAGAATTTTGAAAATCAAGTAAGAGAAGTAGAGGAAAACTTGGGAAGAGAAATGAGAGGGATGCAAGAAAATCATGAAAAATTAGTCAACAACTTGCTAAAGGAGACCCTAAAAATGCTGAAGAAAATAACACCTTTAAAAACAGACTAAACCAAATGGCAAAGGGGTTCCAAAAAGCCAATGAGAAGAAAGCCTTAAAAAGCAGAATTAGCCAAATGGAAAGGGATGTCCAAAAGCTCACTTAAGAAAATAATTCCTTAAAAAATTACAGTGGAGCAAATGGAAGCTAATGACTTTATGAGAAATCAAGAAATTATAAAACAGAACAAATAGAAGGAAAAAATAGAAGACAATGTAAAATATCTCATTGGAAAAATGACTGACCTGGAAAATAGATACTAGAGAGATGATTTAAAAATTATTGGACTACCTGAAGGCCATGATCAAAAAAAAAGAGCCTAGACATCATCTTTCATGAAATTATCAAGGAAAACTTCCCTGATATTCTGGAACCAGAGAGTAAAGTAGAAATGGAAAAACTCCACCCATCACCTCCTGAAAGAGGTCCCAAAAGGAAAACTCCTAAGAATATTGTAGCCAAATTCCACAGTTCTCAGTTCAAGGACAAAATGTTACAAGCAGCCAGAAAGAAACAATTCAAGTATTGTGGCAACACAATCAGGATGACACAAGATTCATCAGTTTCTAAACTAAGAGATCAGAGGGCTTGGAATATGATATTCCAAAGGTCAAAGGAGGTAGCATTAAAACCAAGAATCACCTACTAAGCAAAGCTGAGTATAATAATTCAGGGGGAAAAATGGAGTTTCAATGAAATACAGGACTTCCAAGCATTCTTGTTGAAAAGAGCAGAGCTGAATAGAAAATTTGACTTTCAAATGCAAGAATCAAGAGAAACATGAAAAGGTAAACAGGAAATAGAAGCCATAAAGGACTTAATAAAGTTGAATTATTTGCATTCCTACAAGGAAAGATGGTATTTGTAACTTATGAGATTTTTCTCAGTATTAGGGTAGTTAGAGAAAATATATATATACATCTGTATACACACACATATCCATACACACATATGTGTGTATGTGTATATATGTATGTGTGTATATGTGTATGCATATATATAATACATTATATATATATATCTATATATGTGTGTATATGCATATGTGTGCATGTATACACACACACACATACACACACACACAGAGGGCACAGAGTGAAGGGATGATACCTAAAAAACAAAATTAAATGTTGAGAGGAATGTACTGGGAGAAAGAGAAAGAGAGAGGTAGAATGTAGCAAATCATCTCACATAAAAGAGGCAAGAAAGAGCTTTTACAATGGAGGGGAAGAGAGGGCAGGTAAGAGGGAATAAGTGAGCTTTACTCTCATTGGATTTGGCTTAAGAAGGTAATAATATACACATTCAATGGAAATCTATCTTACCCTACAGCAAAGCAGAAAGGGGGGGAAGAGGATAAGAGAGAGTGGATAATAGAAGGGAGGGCAGATTAGGGGAAGGAGTAATCAGAAGCAAACACTTCTGTGGAGGGATAGGTCAAAGGAGAGAATAGCATAAATGGAGAGTGGGACAGGATAGAGGGAAATGTAGTTAATCTTGACTACACATATATAACCTATAAACAACTGCTTTATCAATTTCTCAATGAGGGTGGGTAGAGAGGGAAGAAGGGAGAGAATGTGGATTCAAAGTTTTAAAAATGAATGTTAAAAATTGTTTTTACATGCAACTGAGAAAAAAGATATACTGGCAATGGGGTATAGAATTCTATTTTGACCAACAGGAAAATAGAAGGGAAAGTGATAAGGAAGGGGTGATAGAAGGGAGGGCTGTTTGGAGGAAGGAATAATCAGAATACATGCTGTCCTGGGATGGTGCGAGGGGAAAGATGAGGAGAAAATTTGGAATTCAAAATCTTGTGGAAGTGAATGTTGAAAACTGAAAGCAAATAAATAAAAAAAAAATAATTTGACAAAGTTCTCTACATATTTGAGATATGAGACTTTTATCTGAGAAAATATCTATAAAATTTTCCTCCAGCTTTATTTTCCTGCTAATCTTGGTCACATTGGTTTTATTTGTACAAATTCCTTTTAACTTGATGTAATCAAAATTATCTATTTTATACCTCACGATGCTCTCTATCTCTTGCTTGTTCATAAATTCTTCTAGCTGTGTCTGACAGGTAATATGTTCCATATTCTCCTAATTTATGTATGATATCTCCCTTTATATATAGGTCATGTATCCATTTTGACCTTATCTTGGTAAATGACATAAGATATGGGTCTATCACTAAATTATAACAGACTACTTTCCAGTATTTCTAAAGTTATTTACTGAATAATGAATTTTTATTCCAAAAGCTTAAATCTTAAATCACTTGTCAAACACAAGGTTAGTATAATCATTTACTATTACGTGTTGTATTTCTAGTCTATTGCACTGATCTATTTTTCTATTTCTTAGCCACTACCAGATAGTTTTGATAATTACTGCCTTATTATACAGTTTAAAATCTGATACTTCTAAACCTCCTTCCTTTACATTTTTCATTAATTCCTTAGAAATTCTTGACCATTTTTACCTTCCAGATAAATTTTGTTATTTTTTTAGCCCAATAAAATAATTTTTGGTAATTTATTTAGGATGATATTGAATGCATAGAATAGTTTAAGCAAGTAATTTTTTATTATGTTGGCTCTGTCCACCCCTGAACAATCGATATTTCTCCAGTTATTGAAATGACTTTGTTTGTATAAAAAATGCTTTATATTTATATTATATTCATGTTATTCCTGGGTTTGTCTTAGCAGGTATACTCCCAGGTATTTTATACTTTCTATAATTATTTTAAATAGACTCTCTTACTATGTCTTCTTGCAAGGTTTTGTCAGTGATAAACAGAAATGCTGTTGGTTTATATGGGTTTATTTTATATCCTGCTACTTTCCTAAAATTTTTGTTTCACCTGACTTTTTAGTTCAATCTCTAGGATTTTTAAAGTATATCATGTAATCTGCAAAAAGAGGTAGTTTTGTTACTTCATTGCTGTAATGGCAAGCAAAGTGGGACTTTTTATAGTCTTTTGTTTTGGAGTGCTTCTCAGCACTAAGGCAATCAAGTGCCTTTGACTGAATCTTGTCTTTGTTTGTAGGAAGGCCCACACCTTTGTGCTAGATAAGTCTGGAGAGCTGTGAAGCCCTCGAGAGGTGCAAAGTGCTCTGACCCTGAAGAAGTGTATACATACTCTGAGGTTAGCATTTTGTTTGGGGCTCACTAATTTTAAAAGTGTTGGTGTAGAGACTTTGGGTAGCCATTAAGGAGCTCCCTGGCTTTGAAAAAATCTAAATATTGGTTCTTCTCTCTCTGGTAACTATGTATTTTGATTTGGTCAGACAGATAAAAGCCTGTCTGTTGGTTTCTGTTATTCTTGCTGCTCATAATTCCTGTTTGTAACTTCTGTTTGTAATTTTCTTAGAAGCTCAGTGTGCTGACTTTTCCCCTGAAATAAGTGAATGATATATGTATGTTTAATTGAAGTGAGATAGTAAACCCCTTAAGGTTGCTTTCCTTAGAAAAGCAGATCAAAGTGTCTGTGCTAGCAGCCCTCCTGTGTGCTGGTGTCATTGGTCTTATACAGCCAGAGTAGCGGCAAGTAGCATTGTTGTTACAATTTGCCACTCTGATTCCTTCAATTTCCTTTCTTTCTCTTGTTAGTGCTAGAATTTCCAATACAATATTGGATAATAATGGACATCCTTGTTTCATTCCTAATTTTTTTGGGTGCTAGATAGAAATAGAAAATTTGACTTTCAAATACAAGATCAAGCAAAAAAGTTAAACAGAAAAGAGAAATCAGAAGGGACTTACTTAAATAGAACTGTTTACATTACCACATGGGAAGATGATATCTGTAACTCATGAGACCTTTCTCAATATTAAGGTAGTTGGAGGGAATATGAAGGGATGATATCTAAAAAAATAAAATTAAAGAGTGAGAGAAGGATGTACTGGGAAAAGTAGAAAAGGAAAGGTAGAATGGGATAAATTATCTCACATAAAAGAGAGAAGAAAAAGATTTTATAGTGGAGGGAAAGTGGGGGGAGATGAGAGGGAATGAGTAAACCTTATTCTCATCAGAATTGGCTTAAGGAGGGAATAACATACACACTAAATTGGGTATGGAAATCCATCTTACCCTACAGGAAAGTATGGGGGAAGGGCAGTGGGGATAGAAGAGAAGGTAGAATGGGGGAATCATAAACAAAACACTTTTGAGGAGCACAGGGTGAAAGAAGAGAGAGAATAGAATAAATGAGGATAGGGGGAATAGGATGGAGGGAAATACAGTTTGCAATAGTAACAGTGAAAACAAAATTTTTGAAGCAAGCTTCTCTTGTAAAAGCCTCATTTCTCCAACACATAGAGAACTGTGTCAAATTTATAAAATTAAGGGCCATTCCCCAATTGATAAATGATCAAAAAGTATAATCAGTTTTCAGATGAAGTAATTAAAGCTATGTATAGCCATAGGAAAAAATATTCTAGCTCATTTTTGATTGGAGACATGCAAGTTAAAACAATTCTGAAGTACTACCTCATACCTTCTAGCTTAGACAGTAGGACATAAAAGGTAAATGAGAAATGTTAGAGGGGATGTGGTAAAAAGGAAACACTAATGTACTGTTTTCAGAGTTGTGAACTGATTAAACCATTCTATAGAGCAATTTGGAACTATGCCCAAAGGGCTATAAAACTACCACTACTAGGTCTGTATCCCAAAAGACAGAAAAAACAAAAAAGAAAAGGACCTATATGGACAAAAATTATTTAAAGCAGCTCTTTTCTAGGGGTAAAGGATTAGAAATTGAGGGGATGCACATCAATTGGGGAATGGCTGAATAAGTTATGATATGTAATTGTGATGGAATACTATTGTACTATAAGAAATGATGAGCAGCATGCTTTCAGAACAACCTACAAAGACCTACATGGGTTAATGCAAAGTGAAATGTAATGGGCACGAAGTAACAGGAGTATTATAGGATGATCAGCTATGAATGACTTAGCTATTCTCAGCAATACAATGATCCATGACAACTCTAAATGACTTAGGATGAAAATGCTATCCATTTCCAGAGAAAGAACTGATGGTGTCTGAATACAGACTGAAGCAGCTTTTTTCACTTTATTTTTCTCGAGTTTTTAAATCTACATTTTCTTTCACAACATGACTATTATGAATATGTTTCCCATGACTACACATATATTACCTATATGGAATTTCTTACCTTCTCAATGAGGGGAGATGGGAAGTGAGGAAGGGAGAGAATTTGCAATGCCAAGTTTTAAAAACGAATGTTAAAAATTGTTATTTACATGTAGCTGGGGGAAAAAATTAAATACTAAATAAATATAAAAGAGAGGAAAAAAAGAAATTGGTTACCCTAAAAAGTAAATATTCCCTCTTCCTTTGTGGCCTTCAAGCAAGGACTAGATAAAAGCTCAGGTATTTTATAGCACAGATTCTTTTCAGGTATGTTTTTTTGTCCTGGACTGCAGCCAAGGTTCCTTTTTTTAAAAAAAAATAAAGTTCTCTTGTTCTGTGAAATAATATTTTTAGCACCTTTAACATGTTCACCTTGAAGGAAGTTTTACTTTATTCTAATTTTTGCTTATTAAATGTAGCCAGGCTCATTCTTCAAACTGAATTATCATATTTTTGTAACTTGGTCTGCAAAAGTCATTTCAAAACTGTGATTGAGTCACTGGAAGAAGTAGATTAATAAATTTTATTTTTGTCAACAACAACAAAAATGTCTCTCCCTTATCCTATCCACTCACTCTCTTTATATAATTTATTTTTTATTATTTATATTTTTAGTTTTCAACATTGATTTCCACAACATTTTGAGTTACAAATTTTTCCCCATTTCTACCATTTCCCCCACCCCAAAATAGCACATATTCTGATTGCCCCTTTCCCCAGTCTGCTCTCCCTTCTGTCACCTCACTCCCCCCCTACCTTATCCATGTTCCCCTCACTTTCTTGTAGGACACTAGCTTCCATTTGCTCCATTCTAATTTTTAAGGCAGTATTTTCTTCAGTGGTCTTTTGGACCTCCTTTTCCATTTGGCTAATTCTGCCTTTCAAGGCATTCTTCTGCCCACTGGCTTTTTGGAGCTCTTTTGCCATTTGGGTTAGTTTATTTTTTAAGGTGTTATTTTTTTCAGTATTTTTGGGTCTCCTTTAGCAAGTCATTGACTTGTTTTTCATGATTTTCTCATTTCTCTTCCCAATTTTTCCTCTACTTCTCTTACTTGATTTTCAAAATTCTTTTTGAGCTCTTCCATCGACTGAGACCAATTTGTATTTTTCTTGGAGGCTTTTGATATGGGCTCTTTGACTTTGTTGACTTCTTCTGGCTGTAAGTTTTGATTTTCTTTGTCACCAAAAACAGATGCTATAGTCTGCATCTGAGTCCTTTTTCACTGTCTGCTCATTTTCCCAGCCAGCTACGTGACCCTTGAGTTTTTTGTCAGGGAATGACTGCCTTCAGAGTGGAGTGTGCTTTGTTCCAAGCTTCATGGCTTTTGTGCTGCTGTTTTCAGAGCTGCTTCTATTCTGTGGTAGTATGATACCCCTCTCTTGGCCTGTGCTCTGGTCTGTGAGTATGAGCATTCCTTTCTGCCATGTAACTACCAGGAGGACTCCCTCTCCACAGTCACTTCAAGCTTTGCCATACCAGCACTCCTCCTCCCCCAGGAACTGCCATCCAGGACTATGACTCAGATCCAAATAGGGCAAAGCAAGAGAACATTGCCTCAGTGCTACCAAAGCTCTCCCTGCACTCTTGCTCTGATCAACTGCTTCATTCCTCCCACCAGGTGGGCCTGAGGTGGGAAGCAGCCACAGCTAGAGCTCCAGAAACAGCCCCCGGAGCTTCCTGCTGCTGCCACCTCCTCTACCCTGGGGATTCTTATGTTTCTCTTAAATCTTAAAGGCAAATTTTCCATTTGGTTATGGTCTTCTTTTCACAAATACCTGAAAGTCATTTATTTAATTAAGTATCCATTTTCTCCCCTTCAGGGTTACATTCAGATTTGCTGGGTAAATTATTCTTGGTTGTGAACCCAGATTCTTTGCTCTCTGGAATATAATGTTCCATGCTCTTCAGTTTTTTAATATAGAAGCTGCTAAATCTTGTGTTATCCTGACTGTAGCTAAACAGTATTTAAATTATTTCTTTCTAGTTGCTTGTTGTATTCTCCTCTTGACCCAGGAGCTTTGAATTTAACTTTAATGTTCCTATAAGTTTTCGTTTTGGGATCTCTTTCAGGTGGTGATTGTTGGATTTATTTTTAATTTATTTTTTACCCTCTCATTCTAAAGCTTCAGGGCAATTCCCTTTAGTAATTTCTTGAAATATATTGTCTGGACTCCATTTTTGATCAAAACTTTCAAGTAGTCCAAAAATTCTTATATTGTCTCTCCTCAATATGTTGTCTAGATCAGTTGTTTTTCTAATGAGATATTTCATATAGTCTTCTATTTTTTTTTTTACTCTTTTGATTTTGTTTTATTTTGTCTTGGTGTCTTATAATGTCATTAGCTTGCCTTGCCCAATAATAATTTTTAAAAATGTATTTTTTCTGTAAGCTTTTGGATTTCTTTTTTCAATTGGTTAACTTTTTCATAGTTTTCTTGATTTTTTTTACATTACTCTTATTTCCCCCTAATTTTTCCTCCACCTCTTATTTAATTTTATTTGAAAAAATTTCAACAGTTTGAATTGAAAAAAATTACCATAAACATAAAATAAAATCAAATATAACAAGAAAGAATATAAAGTCTGATGTTAAGTTTAAAATTACTATTTCAAGAGATTGGGGAAGCATGGTTATAGTGAAATTTGTCTACAAAACATCTGGAATCTGAAGTCAATTAAAAATTGAGTGAACAGTGTGATATGGCAACCAAGATCTATCCTATTCTAATTTGAACTAATAAAGGTATAACCTCCAGGAATAATGATGTGTTAGTTACAGTGCATTGTGCCCTGGTCAGAACAAACCCCCAGTATTGTGTTCTCTTGGGGATTCACTTTTTTAAGAAGGTATTGATATACTGGAGAGTGCCCAGGAAGGTTAAGATGACAGTGAAGAGCCTTAAATTCCTGTTACAAACTTGGTACTATATTCTTTTCTAGGCTGTCTTCCAGACTTTCTTTGCCATGCCCAAGAAATCTCTTCATTCTGAAGTTCATTCTAGTTCTGAAATTCATACACCGGAAGTACCCTCTGATTCTGTGATAAGATGATATGGGTATGTCCTCCCAGGTCATCTATAAAAGGAGTATGCCCAGGCCTGTTATGTGTCATTCCTACCCAAGATGTACTCCTGACTTTTTCTATTATGTCCTTGAACAGGTACCTTGGTCCTCTCCCACCTCTTCAGTTTCTTTTTATTTGTCATCTTTCTGTTTCAACAATCTGGCTAATAGCTTCTGTGGGGGTGTAAGATCCACCCACAGCCAGCACCCAGAAAGCTGCCACCACCCAGAAAGCACAGGTTCTTTTGATCTGCTTAACTAAGAAAAGCAAGGTGAAGGGGTTGGCAAGCTTACTTTAATTCAGCACACAAATATCATTCACTTAGTTTAGGAGGAAAAGCCAGCACCCTTAACTTCAGAGCAAAATACAAACAAATTACAAACATCAACAGATAAACCCAATAAAATTCATAGTTACCAACATCTAGGTTCAGCCCAGGAGCTCAGAACAAGGGCTATCCCAGAGTCACTTGCACCACCACTGCTGCGGCAAAGAGTTCCAAGAAAGAGGAGGCAAACCCCTGGTTTTTATATCTTTGTCAGTGTCAGGGGTGAGTCACACATGTGACTCACCCACGTGGCCTAAAATCGTCACAAAGAGGCAACTTAAACCCATGTGGTCTAAGAGCCTTTGCTGTCCAGACATGTACACTAGGCCCTCCCTGGAGTTAGCCCCACCTTGGGCCCCCCTTAGTTGCCAATCCACACCTACATAGGTTTTACACCTAATAGGGGTTTGGACCTGGGGCTTAGCACTTAGTAAGATTCAATGAAATACACTGAATTACTCAAAGCAAACAAAAGCCAAACTCTTCAAGGGCAC
>CM053622.1:497773141-497812628 GCA_028646595.1 Phalanger gymnotis | reverse complement strand
AGGGCAACCAGAGTGTATGCCATCTTGGAGTGGGGGGGGAAGAAATGGGGAGAAAATTTGTAATTCAAACGCCTGTGAAAATCAATGCTGAAAACCAAACACATTAAAAATAAATTAAAAAAAAAGAAAAGAGACTGAATTTCTTTTGTTAGCACAATGCTGGGCACAAAGGAAGTACTTAACAAATCCTTGTTGCTTATCTGAGGGTTGGTTTCAGAAACCAGAAATCTTTAGCTTAGAAAAAAGGAGTCCAAGGGGGTAGGAGGGCCCGATGTATTTTGCCAAGCATTTGAAGATCTGTCCTTTGGAAAGAGCAATCTTACTTGTCTAATACTCCCGAGGGCAAAAGCAGCAATTTGAAGTCAAAGGTGAAATGAGGTAAAATTAGGTTTGAGGTAAGGAAAAACATTCCTAACAATTAAAGCTATCCCCAGATGGAAATGGTCAACTGAATTAATGCCAACCCCTGTAGCAATCTGAATTGAAGTTTATTTATGTGAATTCTAAGTGCTTTAAAATGAGGAGGGGGTAATTAGTTCTTCTACTCATTTTGATTTCTGCAAACAACCCTACAAATGAGTGATTATATAGTAAATCGCCCATATTTAGAGAAGGAAAAAGGAAAAGAATTGCATACACCAGACTTATATGTACAAATGAGATTCGGTCTTCCTTTGGATGGTCTGGAGATGAGTGGTGCTGCAAATCTCAAAGTACGCTTCCATTTTGGGGTGGTGGTGTGGCAGTTCCCAATATAGTTTCTTAGCCATCCCCTTTTATACAGGCAAATTCTCTTCTCTCATATGTAGTAGGGATGTAACCTCAGTCACCATGAGTCTTAGAGCTGTGATTGTTGAGGAATCCATGTATTAAATGTTATCTCTGCATTTAAGTACTATTTAGTTGAAAGGGCAAAGGAGAGAAAAAAGAAGCAGAGAAAGAATCTCATTCATCTTGTAGATGACTCTGGGCATGTTCTCATAGAGAAAGAAACCTCTTCCTTATGTTCCTGTTGAACTTACGAGAAATTCTACCATGAGCAGGCAATAATGAGCTCATACAAAGGACAATGATGTCAAAGTTTGATCATGGGCTGAAATTCCTATTTAACTCAACACTCTTGAACAAGTATCTAGAGTCCAAAGCATGATATAATATTGTACTTGCAGGACCTTTTGATCAGTACTTCATATATAGAGCTGTCCTGCCTCTATGAAAAGGACCAACACTAAATCATTCCATGCTAGAGTAGGTTCTAACCTTAGGAGAAAGTAGGTTTTTCCTCACCAAAGATCTTTAATCAAATACCTCCTAGTAAAAACCTTTAATCAAAGCGAGCTGACCACTTGTTTAGTACATAATAGAGGCAATTCTTTTTTCAGATATACATTCAACATTATGGCTAATAAAGTCCTTTCAAGTTCGGAAATTTTTCACATCTGTGAACTTTGCAAAACAGCAGCCTAAATATAGGCAGTCTAATGGTGAGATAAAATCACTAAAAAATAATTGGTCATTCTGCTTCTTTTATGTAATTGCTGTCCTTGTAGTTTCATTTCTAAAAGTTTAGAATGATCTGACATAATCAGTTGGTTTTCAAGCCAAGTTTCTACAGAACCATATGTGTATATGTGGTGTTTTGAGGCAATATTGATTGAAATCTATCATTCACTTCCTCTATGATGATTTTAAAATAAGCTTATAATATAATAATATGTTATTATATAATGCAAGATATTATAATATGTTAGATAATAATGTATAATCAATAATATTTATAATATAATATAATGCAATATAATACAATACATAATTTTTGTTGCTCCAAGTTTCCCTGTCTTTATAATTAGCATGAAAAGCAAGTGTCTTGCTAGCTGAGATGGTTTCTGGGATCTTTTGGCCTCCTTATTGAGGCTATTGTTGGACATCAATTTGATGTCTCTAAGAAATGGTAATAATGGTAGTAATCCAATTTCTTAACCTTTATACATATCTCATTTTCCAGAATCAATTCAAACACTATTTTGAAATATGAAGCCTTTCCTGATCCCCTAAACCCCAGTGCCCTCAATTCTCAAATTACTTTGCATTTGTTTATTTAATAGTATTTTACTTTTTTCCAATTACATACAGACAATTTTTAGCATTTTTATGATGTTTTGAGTTCCAAATTTTTCACTCTCCCTCTTTCCCCTCCCCTCTTGCTAAAATGATAAGCGATATCTTAAAGCTTATATATGTGCAATAATATAAAATATATTTCCAAATTAGTCACAGTTGCAAAAGAAGAAACAGAATTAAAGGGGGGAAAACCAGGGAAAAAAATTAAGTAAGTGAAAATGGGATGCTTCAATCTGCATTCAGAGTCTATCAGTTCTTTATCTGGATGTGGATAGAATGTTTCATCATAAGTCCTTTGTAATTGTCTTGGATCATTGTATTGCTGAGAAAAGCTAAGTCATTCATAATTGAGCATCATGCATTGTTGCTGATACTGTGTATAATATTTACCTGGTTCTGTTCATTTTACTTTGCATCGCTTCATACAAGTCTTTCCAGGTTTTTCTGAATTCTGCCTGCTCATCATTTCTTGTTGCACAATAGTATTCCATTTGCATTTGTTTTCCATATATTCTATATGTAATTACATATGCACATGTCTCCCCAAATAGGAAGTAAACTCCTCGAAGACAAGGATTGCTTCATTTTTAATTTTTTGTATCCTGGGACCTAGCACAATGTCCGCATTTAGTAGAATGCTAAAAATGCTTGTTGTTTGGTAGGTCAGGTGGATACAATTGTAAGTACACACACCATAATCTCATCTTTATCTCCTTTTTTCTAATTTGTTATTGATTTTTATCTTCACTGTAATAAGTTATTGATCTGACTGCCCACAGACAACATATCTGGATAATGATTCCCACGTCAAAAATGATTCATTGCCACATATATTCAATTTTATTTTTGTGGGTTTTTTTCGGTATTTACCATGTTTAATATTTTTTGATTCCCTTTTTAAATCAAACATTCATGGTGTATGTGTATAAGACTTTGGAGTAATCTATAAGTACTTAGTCTCCTTATTAAGATCAAAGTATATTTCAAGTTATTATTATTATCATTATTTTACTTTTTGTCCTCTGTATCCAACTTTCTATTTTGGTCACTGAATGACACATTAGAACATCTTTTCAAGTTCTTCAGAGAGTTTTTCTACCTTATTTTTCATTATAGATGAGCTATATACATGAGTTACAATTATCTTCACAGTAACTGCCAACAAATCGCCCCCGACCCAACATGCAAGCCAGCTTGGCTTAAGCAGCAAGCAGGATACCCTGAAGAAAGACAGGAAGTGGAATGCCACAGCTTTGCTAAACCACAGCTACCAGTATCACCTCAGATCCCAGTAGAGAGAGCCCTGAGCCCAAGTTGCCCAGGAATAGATTCCTGCTCCTCCCTCCCCAACCCAGAGTACCAGCTCTGTTTCCAGGATGGCCCTTGCAACCATCATTCAGGGAAGCAACTCTTGTGGAAATGCAACCTGCAGTTATCTCTGAAGATCCTGTAGTCCTTGACCCCTCAGGAGGCACAATTATTGAAAATTCAGAAAAGAACATTCTCTCCAACCAAAGACCCTGACATGGTCGAATAATTCAATGTAAAAATAGGTATAATTTTGCCAATGGAAATTACATTAAATCAGGTGTGTCACCATCTACTTTATGATCATACCCTAAAGACCACTGGATATTTCTAACTAACTTGCAACTGACCTCTAACTGGGTGGTTAGAATATGAGTTTTTGAGAGGTGAGGCCACCTTATTTTTAAAATTTTCATCCCCAATGCTCAACCCAATGTTTTTTACATAGTAAATGCCATATAATAATTGTTTCATTCATTCCCATATTTGTTCAGAGTTATCTTTTTATATATGCTCATCATGAGCATGAAAAGATGAGCATAAAAGTTAAGACAAACAAGTACCCCATAAAACTGATTTTTTTTCTGTTGCCTTTGGGCAAGAGATTAAACCAACTAGACCAATTCCTTCATTTGCATCAATGAAAAGAATCTGTGAGCCATTCTTCCATTTAGCTTTAACTTCTTTATGTCTTCTATTTCTATTCATAACAAAAACATCAATATTGATGAGATTCTACTCCTCTATTAACTCAAAGGTCAAAGATCTTGTATTTAGATTTCTAACAGTTAAATTCATTAGACTATCCCCAAAACTGTGTGACTCATTATTTATTTTTTTTTTTACTTCTTCCTTTCTGCTTTACAGGGTCCAAGTTGTCCATAATGAGGAAAAGATAACTCCTCAAGAATTTACTAGTTTCCTGCAAATGTCTTTGAAGACATTTTAGCTAGAGAGCAGAATTGATTGAATAGATGGAAAAATTATCCCCTTAGCCGTACTTATCTTCTGCTCAATCCTTCTTTCTGTCTTCGAGGCACTGAGAGAGCAGGGCGAAGAATTCATTTCCTCCTTCTGCCTCCATTGCCACAGGGATAAAGTCTTAAAAGAGCAAACTCAAACTCACATCCAAATTCATTTGTTGAGTTGGAATTTGGTTACAAATGTCCAAAATAAATGGGTTATTGGGAAAAGCTCAGAAATGCTAATGCTATACAAAGGGTTTTTTTCTTCTTTTTTGTGTAACTCATCTATTATAGTAAATTCAACCTATAATAACAACCCTGGTCTCCTTTAAGGGATGGGATTATAGATGAGTTTCTGTAAGCTTCTGAATAGAGATGAGAAACACACATTCTCTATTTCCAGAGAGGAAAAAGCTAAAAGAAAATTGGTCCTATATAATGCAATTGAATATAAGCATTTCTATTAGAATGTTAGCTACTTGAGGGCAAGGATTTTCTATTTTTATCTCTAGCACCTAGCACAGAACCTGGAATAAAATCAGTTCTTAATAAGTGCATGATGAATATATTTTATAGCCTTAATTTTCATATCTTTCAGCAAGCAACTGTTAGCAAAAACTACAAATCATATTCCAACTTCAGAAACAATTGTTAGAAGAGGCAACATGACTTAGTTGGTGCTGGGCTCAGAGTAATGAAGACCTATGGTCAATTTATGCTTCATACAATTTCTAGTTTTGTGATCCTGGGCAAATCACTTAACCTGAGAAGCAGATTCTTTATCTGTAAAAGTGGATGGAGTTGGTGGCTTCTAAGATATCTTCGAGCTCTAAATCTATGATCCTATGATAACTATTGCCTCTTGTGAGTTGGCTTCTCAAAGTATTCAATCAGTCTTCTTTAAAGATTGCTAAGTGAGGAGATGATACCTATTTTTCTAACCTAACAGCTGCTACCCAATAGCCTCAATATTAGAAAGTTCCTCCTTAAATTTGACCTACATCCCTTTTGCAATTTTACTCCTTCCCTGAAGATGAATAGGATCTGATGAATAGCATTTGTGTTTAATATCTTTACTTTCCAGTAGAATTATATGAGAAGTGCTGAGAAGTCCCTAGCACCCCATAAATTCTCCCCCCATTCACTGTGTGACACCTAAAATCATGTCTTTGGAGTTTAATCCCTTTAGATATAGCTTTGATGTGTATTACAAGTTGTCATCAATCATTAATAGCTTAGTATGCTGAATGCCCTGAGTGCTAGTTTTGATAAGGAGGTAGAGAAGAACAGGTTCTGTGGATACTGGATGCCAAGGATTGGAGAGTGGCACTGAGGAAGAGGTAAAGTGATAGAGATTGCCGAAGACAGATGCACCAACTTCCACTATTTTGCTTAGGGCAAGCCCCAGTGACATAATTAAAACTATAAATCATTCCAAATCCTTTTCTTCCCTGGGTGAAATAACTAAATTAGAAAAAAGAAATTTTTTTCACACATTCTATTTTCCTTTTCTTAAATTTTGTGCTGCTGTCCCTAAGCTTTTCTCAAATTTAGTACATTTCTTTTTAGCTGAGAAATATCAAATTGGACACAGACATCTAATAAAGGTCAGAACAAAATAAATTGATAAGATTACTTTGTAGATGCTTAAATTATATATTGCAGGATTGTGTTTGGCTCTTTAAAAATGGCCATAAAAGTTTTTGGAGCATGTTTTCTAACTAATATGTCATAAAACCTTAGAGCATCATAAAGACACTGGTGTGTCAGGCCATTTTGGGTTTTTTCACATTTAGTAGCTGCCTAACTGCTATATTGTTGATTCCTAATAGTTGTTAAATTCATCTCCCAGGCTATTTTCTGAAACCCAAAGCTCAGAAGTGTGCTTGAAGTGCCATATATAAGTAAATTGGAATGCCCAGACAAAAAAGGAGGTCACCCTAGGCAAACAAAACCACTTCTTATTTCATCATCAATTTTCCAAATATGGAATTGCACCAAAATACTCAAAGACAGGTTAAATGGAAAATACACTTTTTTCAATAATAAATATAGTTCTGAAAATGTCATGCTGTTGCAAATGTACTGAACTATTTGTCCTAGAATGTGAGGGTTACTCTCTAAATCCCCAGTGTTCACCATATTGTAGGAGCTTAATAAATCCTGACTGATTGATTGTTTGATTTAATCTCACCAACTGAAACAGTTTCCACTGTGTGGTAAACTCTCTTGTGTTAGGTGATTTGGATATATACATATATATGCACATATATGTATATGTATGTATATATACATATATTTGTGTGTTTGTATGTGTATATGCATGTACACATGCACATATATATGTTAGGTGGTGCACTGGATAAAGCACTGGGCCTGGAGTCAGGAAGACTCATTTTCAAATCTGGCCTCAGACATTTACTAGCTGTGTAACCCTGGGCAAGTCACTTAATGCTGTTTGCCTCTGTTTCCTCATCTGTAAAAAGAGCTGGAAAAGGAAATGGCAAAGCACTCCTGTATCTTTGCCAAGAAAACCCCAAATGGGGTCACAAGAAGTCAGACATGACTGAAACAACTGAACATTGGATATATATACATATATTTATGTATATATATATATATAATCTCACACAAATACATATATACACACATATATATGTGTGTATGTATGTGTATATGTGTGTACACATACGAAATAAAAGTAGTACTTGAACTGAGGCTTGAAGTAACACAGAAAGTAAAGAGGGAAATCATTCTGTGCATGGGGAATAGCTTATGCAAAGTAGGAGTTAGAATGTCATGTTTAGGGAATAGCAAGTTGGCCTATTTGTCTAGGACATATATTGGGAACGTGGAGCTGGAGTATGTTGGAGTCAGATTATGAAAATCTTTAAAGGACAAAGAGAGGGGTCTCTCTGTTAGCAGTTGTGTAGAAATTGGATTGAAAAGCTGTGAAGTGGAATGTAGGAAAACAATTAGGAAGATATAATAATATTGAAGGTGAGATGTGATGAGGGCTTGAACAAGATAGTTGTAGTGTGAGTGGAGAGAATGGGCAAGACAGAAAAGATGGTATGGAGGTAGAATCAACAAGATGTGGCAAGAGATTGGACGTGGGGAATGAGTGTAGGTGAGGAGTTGAGGATGACCATTAAGTTGTGAAGTTGGGTGAATTAAAGAATGGTGATACTTCCAAAAGAACTAGGGAGGATAGGAAGAGTAGGTGCATAGTAAAAACATAGAGGAAGTACCAAGTAAAAATATCACCAGGAATGATTTCCATTTGCAGCTTGCCAAAAGTTTTCAATATTTCTACCAGAATAAAGAAATGACTACAGTAAGAACAGGTCTTATAAAAAGAAAATCATGGTCCAGGGGAAAGGACAAGATGATTTGATCCAGGAAACTTAGCTTGTAGTCCCAGTTCTTTCATTATACTTCTAAGTAAACTTTGATAGCTCAATTTTTCTCCTTGCATTCATTTTCTTATACATTGGGATCGTAATTCCTAATTAACCTAATCCATGTAGTATTTTTTCTCACTATTAAAATTCAGATTAGACTATATTATTCATCATTTGAGCGACTGTTTCCAAAAAACCCTGCAGGATATGGGTATATATACATAAAAGGTGGATTAGATGATTCATGAGATCCATTCTAACACTGAGATGCTCTGATTATTTGGCTCTGGTCCTTAGTTAGACCTGTTCACTCCATGTGCCACGCCATATATAGTTTTTTGAGAATAAAATAGAGAAGTTAGGAAAAATATAATGTTTAAGTTCAAAATAAAAAAAAATTAAAGGTCTTTCTTTGCAATGTGCTGTAACTGAAATTGTACTGAACCTGAAATCATAAAATATGTGTTCAAAGTCCAGCCTCATCACTTACTAGCTATGTGATCTTAGGAAGTCACTATACTCATTGTCATCATCATCATCACTATTTTCATTGATTCTTGTTAGGTTCACAATGTTTTTTTTCAAGGTTGACCCACTATATACGAGTCTCTTTTACAAAGATTAGTGGAAAGGGCAAGTGCTTCTTGAAAGACATTATGAGTGAGGATTTTACTTTTAACAGCTTTAACACCAAGTGCTTTTTATAGCCTACCTCCATACCAACTGCTATTGCATTAATAAAAAGCAATTTTATAAGTTTACTACTAAAATGATCTCAGATTTTCAGTTAAAAGCTATTGTTTAAAAACATTTGGTGCAATAGTACCCCTTTTAGAAAACAGTTGCTCGTGACAGAGGATAGAATTTGGCTTTCATGACAACGGGCTTAAGAAAGAGGAAAGTTAGAATATTATGTAGAAGCAGAGTGCTTTTAGTGAAGACCAGAAAGATTCATTTGTATCCTAGCTACTCTGGTTAGGAGGCCATTAAATTGGGAATGCAAGAGTTGGAAGGAAAGCGTCCAGACACATCTGCTAAAACAGTACCAGGGAGAACAATAAATGTTCCATGAAAGGAATGACAAGGGAATGTCCACTAATTTTCAGGAAAAGTAATTATGAAGGACTGAACCAATATCCACGGCTACAGATGCATGCATAAACACATACACATGCATATACCTCAGTGTTGAAAATGTGTAAGTAATAAAGTAAATTTCAGACTTAACATAGGGAACTAAACATTACCTTGTAGGTATTATAGAAATATGGTGGGTAGACATTCATGAATAGAATATGGCAATAGAGGTACATGTATTGTTCAAGAAGCATAGATAAAGTAATAACATAACACTGTATGTTAGAAAATTGTTATTGACTCTCAAACTATTATGCCATACTTCTTTCACAGTTGAACTAGGAAAAAGAAAAATAGCCAAAAAAAAGTCTTTGTTCCTTGATTTCCCTTCCTATCCTCTCACTCTCTTAAACCATTTGTAGACTTGCTGCTGACATTCTCTTTTAACTAAAGTTGTTTAATAAACACACATACTGAAACACAGAGACACTTCCTTATATCATCACAATGAACACAACTGTGAGTGGGAAAAAGTTTCTCCTTTTTGTTCTTCCTCTGTCTTCTGATATCTCTCAAAGATCATCATAAATCAAAGATAAAACACACACACAGAGATTGTAGAGGGAGTAGGACTTTAGACAACTGGAGAGGATGGCAGAGTAGTAGAAAACAGTACAGCCTAGGTCTCTCCTAAAACTGCTCCAAAAACAATCAACAAAAAGCATTAGACTACTCAGTTGTTGACCAACGTCCCTTGTGGGTTTCTCAATCACAAATTCTGATGGGTAATTTTTCCAGCTTATAGTTGTGGAATCAAACCATAGGCCTGCATCAGCAGTGAGATTGTAGTTTGTTTTTTTTCATTTTGAGTCCAGAGCAGGATTGTGTATTCAGTCCACAGGAGAGAGACCAAAGCACGGATTGTTGGCCAGAGATGGACCTAAAACTCTACTACCTTGTCCCTATAGAGCTTTCTGGGTATTTGATAGGGCCTGGAGCCAGCTCCAGCAACTGTATACTGGAGCTCCAACCCTGGTCAGGCCTGTAGTTGTTGCCCAGACACAAACCAGGATCCAGAACCTGGAAAACTCAGATCAGGAAGGCAATCATCAGACCATGCCCTTGATCAGACTACATAGGATCTACTGAACATTTGTAGCTATCTGGTCTAGATTCTTGCTATCCGGTCTGAGAGCCTTGAAGAACACAGCAGTCAATATCTAACAAAGGCAGTGACAGAACCACATGTAATACAGATCAGGATCATACAAGAGCATAGCATTCCCCCCAAGAAGTACACAGAGACTGGCCTTAACAGAAAGTCCCAATGTGGGAAGAGAAGCTGGAAGAATGATTATAACAATAAAGAGCTATTATGAAGAAAATGTACAACCCAGAAAAAAAAAACTTCAAAATATCTACAAGCAAAGTGTCAAAGAAAAACACAGTTTGGTCAGAAAGAATTCCTGTAAATGGCAAAGGAATATTTTAAAAAATAATTTAATTTTAAAAATCTAATAACAATTTTAAAAAATGCTGTTGTTTGGTTGTTTCAGTTGTATCTGACTCTTTGTGACCCCATCTGGGGTTTTCTTGACAGATAGTGAAATGGTTTACCATTTCCTTCTCTAGCTCATTTTACAGATGAAGAAACCAAGGCAAAGAGGGTTAAGTGACTTGCCCAGGGTCACACAGCTAGGGTGTATTTGAGGCTGGATTTGAACTTAGGTCTTCTAGAGCCCTGGCTTGGCACTCTATCCACTGTACCTCCTAGTTGCCCCTTTAAAAATGAATAATATTTAAATGATATTGTAAAGAAAATGAGAGCTCCAAAGAAAAACTTAGAAAAAAGAAATGAGAGCTCCGGGGGAAAGACTTGGAAGGAGAATTAGCAGTTTACTAAAAGAAGTACAAGCTCTTACCAAGTTAAGTGACTTTGTGAAAACTAGAATGGATCAAACAGAAGTTAGCAATTACACAAGACCAGGAGAAATACTTTACTTCGACATTTTTCAATGAACTTCCAATTTTTAACACAAATTCTTTTCCGTAACATTACCTTTCAATGTTTAAATTACATCTGTTCCAATTGGCTCTCTCTGAGATATCATAGATATTGTTATCATATGTTTAAGAGCCAAATGGAATATCTCCAGTCCTTTTTTTCCCCAGAGTTCAAATCACGTATCTCCAATTGCCTATGGGACATTTCAAACAGGATGTCCCATAAGAATCTCAAATTCAATATGTCTAAAACAGATTTGATTTGATTTTCTCCAAAATATATCCCTTTCTCAACTTCCCCATTTCTCTTATGGGTACTATCATTCTTAGGGTCACCCATGTTCAAAACATTAGTTATCTATTAATTTCCACTCTCTTTTATTTCGGACTTGGACAGTTGACAAATCTTGTTACTTCTGTCTCTAAAACATCTCATGTGTCCATCACCTTTTTGGATTCATACAGTCTCCACAGTTCAGACCTTCATCAACACTCACACAGGCTATTGAAATAGCCTCTAAAATTGTCTCCCTGCTTCAAGTATCTCTCCACTACAATCCACCCTATATAACATGCTAAAAGTGATTTTCCTACAGCACAGGTCTGACCACATCACTCCCTAACTCAACATACAACAAAAGTTCCTATTGCTTCCAGGATTAATTATGAACTCCCCTGTTTGACTTTTAATGCTTTTCACAGCCTGGTTCTAATCTCCCTTTCCAGTCTGTTAATTCATTACTCACCTTCCCTTACTTTCTAGCCTTTGTGTAACCCCATAACCGGAATGCCATCTCTTGTCACTTCTGTCTCTGAATCACTTGTTACATGAAGCCTTTCCTGATCTATCTTCCTTCCTCCACTAGTGTTAGTGCCCTCTCCACTAAAATTGCCTTGTTTATGTTGTTTATATTTTGTATATATTTCATAAAAGCAGTGTGAAATAATGGATAGAAATCTGGTCTCAGAGATAGGAAGACCTACCTTTGTGACACCATCAAATTACTTAACTTCTCAGTGATATAGACAGCTCTCTAAGATGGTAAGTTACTAAGAAAGTACTGACCTTCATTTGCAGAGGGAGGTCTCTATGCCAATGAAATCACAGGTGCCATAGCTATCTTTCTTTTATACAGTTATATTTGTATGTATTTTCTTCCCTAATAGAATGTACATAAGATCTTTAGCCATCTTAGGATGAAGGCTGACTTTTCCTAGAAGAGCATAACATTACTTTAGCTGAAGGCATTAGCTAAGCCTGAAGGTAGAAGTGATAAAAACTGTAGTTGGGATTGAGGAGTTAGAACAACTTAACAGAGGAACAGCTTGGAAATATTGGAAATAGAACTTCAAAGGAGTCTATTGAATTGAATATATTAGCTGAGACATCATGTCCAGTGAGCTGCTAGTTAAGCAGAGCATGTAAATATCTATTCAATACAGAGGCCACAGTCATCAAAGAGCTTTTATAGTTAGTTCCCAAGACAAGAAAATGACACCCAAACCATAATTGCCCCAAGTATTTCCTACTGATATGCTTTACTGCCTTGAGCATTTATATGCATGCCTACTCTCTCCATAGACATTATGCATTGATGGGAGAGTATGATTAAGGATTATTATTGAAGTATTTATAAATAGTATGTATTTGGCTTTCATTTTCAGTAAATATTTTCACTAATTTGTGTAATGGCAAGCAAAGTGAGACTTTTTGCTGCTTTTTCTTTTGGAGTGCTTCTCAGCATTAAGGTAATCAAGTGACTTTTATTGAACCTTGCCTTTGTTTGAATCAGGAGTCTTTGAATCAAGAATCTTTGATGATTTGCTTAAGTCACAAGAAAGCCTAGGTCACATGAGTTTCAGTCACATGGTTGTGACGCCCTCTTTGGGCTGACCCTGAGGAGGTATATATATACTCTGAGGTTAGCATTTTGCTTTAGGGCTCACTTATTGGAAGAGTGTTCGTGTTGAGACTCTGGGTAGCCATTAAGTAGACATTAAGACATCCCTCCCTGCTTTGAAAACACAGATGTTGGTGCTTCTCTCTCTGGTAACTATGTATGTAGTACTACAGAAAGATAGCTAGAAGGCTGTCTGCTGATTTGTGTTATTTTGCTCTGTTTATATAATTTCTGCTTGTAGTTTCAGTTTGTGTTTTCTCTGAAGTTCAGGGTGCTGACTTTTTCCCCTGAAGTTCAGAGTGCTGACTTTTTCCCCTGAGCTAAGAGAATGATATATGTACGTTTAATTAAAGTGAGATTGTAAACCCCTTAAAGTTGCTTTCCTTGGAAAAGTAGATCAAAGAATCTGTGCTAGCAGCCCTCCTGTGTGCTGGTGTTATTGGCCTTACACCTCCATAGCAGCTGCTAGCAGCACTGTTGTTACGATTTGTTAATGGGAGAAAAAAACTAGTTAAGGTTCAATATTATCTATGAGAGCTACCCATAGAATCCTTAGAGTTTAATAGCAATGTAGCTGTCCCACTGGTGAAACATCTTGACATGATTAAATGTAAGGTGAAAGAACCAGTTCCAACTTAGGAAGAGAGAAAATATAGGGAGAGGTGAGGTAGAACTCACAGCTCAGCATGCATAGCCATTAGCTTCATCATTAATAGTACTCAGAACGAAGGAGGTAATAATTCCTTTTTCCTCAATTCTAGATATGCCACATCTCCAGTATTATATTTCTAAGTACTAAATTTTAAGAAGGACATTGAAAAGTCAAAACACCTCCATAGAATGGTGACCCAGAATGGGACATTTAAGCGATAACCTCAGCTACCAAAGAGGATGAGGTTTATATATTCAAGCCGCATACCTGATAAACTAGAGCAAGAATGAAGTCTCTAAAATCTTGCTTAAAAGGCAAACTTTACTTACTTTATGACCCTGATTTCCCTAGAATAGCTTGTATCCCCATTGCTGAAAATTTATAGAAATATATTGATAGAAATCTGAGGGGGAAAAATAGCCTTGTGCTAAATCTATAAAAAGAAAAATACAAATGATTACTGATGGAAAATGCTAATGAAGATAGCCATTGAAAGTTTGCTCATTAGTAATTAACATATATATGTCTGTGCATGCACACATGTTTATATGTATGCATGTGTGTGTTTTACAACATATGTGTTTTAAAACTGCCCAATACTATCTTTGGCATGCCATAGGTCATACTCTTTATCTCATTAGTACATACACTCGAAGGCACCTCAAGCATCTGTGGGCATTTATATAATAGCTGTCATACCCTAATCACAGGGTGAGAATAGAACTCACTCTTCAAATATGACATTATTAAACATTTTCCTTCATATCTGCTGGATGAAAGTTGCATTTGCTGTACTTACAACTATAATTCATAAAACATCTTACATAAGTGAGTAGGCATAATATCTCCATTGTCTGTACTGAGTGACAAGGCCAACTTTTCATGCAGTCAGATGAATCCAGAGTAACCTAAGTATTATTGTGCAGGAAGGAACAGATGAAATAAGGGTTTTTTGTCTGTTTTGTATTTTTGAACTATAGGCACATACATGACAAGAAGCCCTCAAAGGTCTCTAGATGTCAATGTCCTTCTTTTCTACAAGCTCCAGTGATGACTCCATGCATTATTCTTTCAGGACTCTCAAAAGGAAGTAGCAAAAACCATTGTTGTTTTGTTCCTCCACTTCTATGGATAAACTTAGCACACTTTTTCTAACAACATCAATAGACCATTTAAAATGCCAAAATTGAAAAATATTTTTAAAATAGCGATTATTGTTTGACCAAGTAGTTCTATGTTGTACTGAATTACGCTAATAGAATTGGATAATGTCAAATTGATGTTTCAGTTCAATTTCTATTTTTTCTAGGTAAACATTAATGAGTGTTCTTAAAAAATTAATAATAAAAAAATAGAAAAAAGAAATTTGTATAGGATCAGTCATCTGGTAGACCTAAGGCTATGAGTAAGGTACAAAGCTTGTCACGGCTGTCTAAAAGTATTTTAATTTTAATAGATTTATTTTCTCTTTACAATAAGGAAATGGAAATTTTAACCAAAACACAACTTAATTTTATCAAGTCCATAGGGCAAGTACCAAGAAATGATATTCCCATTTCTTTATACTATTGCCCAAAATAATGCCCCCCAAACAAAAACAAACAAAGAAAAATGCAAGTCAAAAGCCACAAGATAGAAGACTGTTACTCTGTGAAGGCTCGTCTCTCTTTGTAGGTGGGTTTCTCTCTTTTCCTTCTTTCCTTCTATGTCTCATATGCCTTTCTAGGCCCTCTCTATCATTTTATTTTTTCCATTTCTCTGTTTTTCTCTGTCATTTCTCCTTCTACTAAATAAGTATAACCTAGATAATTTATACTTTATTTATCTGTTATATTATTAAAAGTTTTCTATTGGCTTTTCTTAATGGAACATTGCAACACATTTTATATTTCTTTCATTTTAAGTATGTCATTTTTCTTCTCTTCATAATCCTAAATTAAGCTGCTCTTTATGCAGTTCTTGGCTGATTTGTGTGTGTGTATGTGTGTGTGCACACACACATACACACACACAGATGTGAACTTCAAAAGAAAATGGTTTTCCCTCATTTGAGAACTCACTTTATTAACATACCTTTGGGGTATGGGAGTTAAGGACACAGAAATGGCAACATAGATTTTAAAGTGAGAGGAGGGGAAAGGGAAAGGTAATACACATTTCTATACAGCCTACTAGGAGCCAGACACTGTGCTAAGCATTTTACAAATATTTCCTTTGAACCTCACGAAAACCCTGCAAAGTAGGTGCATGCTATTATTATCCTCATTTTATAGGTGAGAAAACTGAGGCAGAGGTTAAGTGACCTGCCCCAGATCATACAGTATGGCTGGATTGCAGAGGCCTTTAATATTGTCTTTAGTCTTTCTCCTCTCCCCACCCCACCCCCCATTACTCTTTGGCAATGTTACTTATTCTCATTGTTTTAACTATCACGTTTACATAGAAGTTTCCTAAATGTATATCTCTAAGTTTGACTTCTCCCCTGACCTCCAAATGGGCATCTCTAATTGTCTCTAATTTCCACAAAGGTATATTCAGAAGCATCATAAACTCGACAAAACTCATCACTATTTTTGTCAGTGGCTTCACCATTCACAAAGTCTCTCATATTTAACACTGTAATGTTATATTTGTTACTTTCACTTCTCACATCCAACATCACCCATGCATTTCTCCACCTCTCTATTTGGAATTCCACCTCCTTCCCATTGGTTCTCAGTACAACCTATGCAGTCTACTGAAAGACTCTTCAAGAGGTCCTCCTACTCCCACGATGCCCAAGTGTTCCTACATGCATGCAATGTACTTCTTCCTGTCCCTCTACTATTGGAATCTCAACTTTCTTCAAAGTTAAGTTTAGTTGTCACCTCCTACCCAAGGCCCTTCCTGATCTTCCAAGTTATTAACTCTTGAAATTAGCTCGCATTGTTTTAAATATAATAAGCATTTATTTGTCCATGTTGTTCACAGAACATGCACATATTGCATGTATCCAGTAGAATATAAGATCCTTAAAGGCCAGGGTTTTGTTTTGTCTTTGTGACCCAGAACTGAACACAGTGAAAGTATTTAATGAAGGTTGAATTTAATTTAATTCCTAAATATTCTCCCTCTAATCCATTCTGCCCTTTCTGTAGCATAAATCTATCCATGCTATGGTTCTTATCAAAATCCTTCAATTGTTCTCTATCATCTCTGGAGTCTAGTTCAAATTCCTTATTTTGGCATTCCAAGTCCTCCATAAGGCAATGGCACTCCATTTTTCCTTCCTTCTTTCATCTTACTCACTTCCACTTTATGTTCTAGCCAGATTAGACCACTTGCAATCCCTTAGTAGTCTGAGTTGCCTGAATGGGCAGTTCAGTAAGCCAGTTCGTCCTCTCCCTCTCCCTCACCTTCTCCCTCTCCTCTCCAAAGGAAGGTAAATTTTGATGGCTGGTGGCTGCCCAGTTAACTTGGGATTTACTGGCTAAATTCCTCCCTCCCTCCCTGCCTCCCTCTCTCTGCCTCTCTCTTTCTCTCTCTCTCTTCTTTCCTTCCTTCTTTTCTTCTTTCTTTCTCTCTCTCTTCCTTCCTACTTTCTTTCTTTCTCTCTCCTTTCTTTCTTTCTTTCTTTCTTTCTTTCTTTCTTTCTTTCTTTCTTTCTTTCTTTCTTTCTTTCTTTCTTTCTTTCTTTCTTTCTTTCTTTCTTTCTTTCTTTCTTTCTTTCTTTCTTTCTTTCTTTCTTTCCTCAAAGACCAAACCTTAAACCCATTTCACTATGGAGCTCATAGATTAGACAACAATAGCTCCCTGCCCAAGAACCACTTCATGGCTATGTTTTGGGCCCTCCTGGCTCAGAGTGAATGTCAATAGTAACTATTTCTCTTTTGGCCAGCAGCCCTGAGGGTCTTCCCCTCTCAATGTGATGTTTTCTTTTAATTATAGGGGCCATCCCTTGGCTCACTTCTTAAAGAGGCCTATTCACTGAATGGGGTTACCTCACTAAAAACCTGAGAACCTGGAAAGACCTTAGCCTAAAAGGTCCAGGGTCTCCTATTGTATCCTGGGCCATTTCCAGTCATCCTGATGAATATCTGGCCATTGAACCCAGATGGCTCTGGAGGAGAAAGTGAGGCTGGTGACCATGCACAGCCCTCCCTCACTCAAATCAAAGTCAACTGCAAGTCATGTCATCATCTCTCTGATGTTATGATTCTCTTCGAAAACAAAGGACAAACACACAACACAACATGGTAGTCTCTCTGCCTAAATTACCTTCCCTCTACAATCCCTCCTAGACTTCTTCCTATCTTTTAAAGCCCAAAGAAAATGCCACTTAATCCATAAAGCTTTCTCTTATCCATTTGTTCCTAGTAGGTAATAACTTCCACACCCACTCTGAAACAATAGAGTAATTAGGCTTCACCTCTGTCTTCATTACAGATTACTATCTGTATCTCCACTCATCAATAAAGATAATTACTTTACTGCTACAATTCATTCCAATTCTTCCCACAGCCTTTAGGCCTTTCCTCCAGCAGTAATTCAGTCTTTTGCATCTTCCATATGTTCTATCCACTTGCTTGTTCTCATCTTCCTAGAAATATGCTCAGTTCTTCCTAATCACAAGAAAATCTTTCCTTAGGAAAACTGTGGGTATGGAACTCTGCATATAATTGGACTTCATTGGCATATATGTTAGTTTTGTTGAACTGTTTTCTTATTTCTTTTATAAAGATTGGTTTTCTGGAACATATTGGAAAATGCAGGTGATGGAAAGTTATGGAAAAACAAAAGGTATATATGCATATATATGTATGTATTTACATATATATTAAAGAAAAGTCTTCCTTTGCACACTCTACATCTTTTAGATATAATACCATTCCTTTATTGCTTCACAGCTAAAATTTTTGCAAAGACATTCTCTATTTGCTTCTTCTATTTTTTTTTTACCACAACATTGACTCTTTAATTTTTTACAATTTAGTTTATGATAATGTCACTCTAAAATTTTTTTTTCTCAAAATGACCTACTAGTAATATACAATGGATCTTTTTGAGTCCTCATCTTCCTTAACTTTCCTGAAGCATTTGACATTGTTGACTTAGTTATTCTACTGGTTACTCTCTCTTTCCATGGGTTAAGAGCCAGGATACTGTCTTGGTTCTCTTCTTTATCTTTTAACTGCTTCTTCTCTTTATTCTTCACTGGCTCCTCATTCATTTCCTGACACATAAAGTAGATTCCCCAAGATTCTGTCCTTGAACCATTTATTTCTGTAATTAACAGTATCTCTTTAAGTCAGCAAGTTCATCCATTCCCATGTTTTCGTGAAATCTATCTAACTAGAAAGGACTTTAGAAACCATCCAGTACAATCACCTTATTTTTACTGATGAGAAAACAGACTCATAACGGCTAAGTAACGTGTCCAAGTTCACAGAGATGGTGTCAGGACTGAGACTTGAATCATAATCTTTCTTGATTCCAAGTCCATCCAAAGGTCTCCCTACTATATCACAGTGCCCTAGACCTTGGCCCAATACTCTTTCATTGACAAGAATTCTAAGTGCTTGTTTCAAGTCCTATTAGGACTGGAGATGAAGAAAGGAGTATACAAATAATGAGAACCCAAGCATATGGCAAATAGCTTTCCCTACCCGCCATGGGAATATTATACATGTCACCTATCATGTCTATGTAGGTGCTCTCCAAGTTTAATCTCACCTAGAATCCCAGAATTGCTGAGCTGGATAATATCTGATACGTCAACAAGTCGCTCAAGTTACCAATACTTTTTTGGTTATTTGTTTTGCTACCATTCTACAGTATTGTCTTATATGGAACTTCTATTAACACTTGTGAAATACCAATGCTTTTGTGCACATCCCATTGGCTGACCAGGCTATCCCCATCTTATACTGGGCCTCATTTTTTTCCTAGCAAATTGGAAATAGCATTAGATTTCAACCAAAATATGGTTCAGAATTTGGTAGTTAATTTGCTTACCTTTAGTCAGTCAGCAAATAAACATTGATTAAATGCCTACCATGTATCATGGACTATGCTAAGTGCTAAAAAAAGGCAAAAGATAGTCCCTGCTCTCAAGGATCTCAAAGAATAATGGGGGAGACAACATGAAGACATCTATGTACAAACAAGCTGTATGTAAGATAAATTAGGGGGGAAATATCCCCCATAGCTGAAATGATTTCCTTCAGTTATGCCTACTGACTTCCCTGGCTTCCTTTAAGTTCCAATTAAAACCCCATCTTTTACTGGAGGCCTTCCTCAACCCCTCTTAGTTCCAGTGCTTTCCTTCTGTTAATTATTTCCTTTTTATTCCATATATAGCTTGCTTTGTATATATTTGTTTGGTTGTTGTCTTGGCCATTCATCTGTAAGCTCCTTGAGAGTAGGGACTGTCTTTTGTTAGTCCAGTTCTGGAATGAAGTAGGCACTTAAAAATGATTAATGACTGATTGATTGATTGAGAGGATTCCAGGAATCGGGGGGGGGGGGGCAGCCAGTGAAAATTCACATATTTGAGTAATGGCAAAGAAGCCAGTGTCACTAAACTTCAGAGTACATGGCAAGTAGTGGGGTAAAGTGTAAGAAGACTGGACAAGTAGGAGGAGTGGAAGGTTATGAAGGACTCCGAACATCAGAGGATTTTATATTTGATCCTAGGGATGCTAGGAAACCATTGGAGTTTTCTGAGTAGGGGGTGTGTTTGATATGGTCAGACCTGTGCTTTAGGAAGATCATTTTGATAGCTGAGTGCAGAATGGATTGAAGTGGAGAGAAACTTGTGGCTGGCAGATCAACCATCAGGCTCTTGCAATAAAATAGAAGAGAGGTAAAAAAGGCCTGCACCAGGGTGGTGGCAGTGTCAGAGGAGAGAAAGGGGCATATGTCAAAGATATTAAGAAGGCAAAATTGATAGACTTTCATAAGAGATTGGATAGTGTAGTATTAATATAATCAAAGATCTTCCCCAGCCATTCAATAGGCCTCAAGTTGGGATAGGTAGGAAGGCTTGATCTTTGTTTGTAAGTAGGCCTAAAGACTATCCTTGCTAGGTACTAAGCCCATTTGGACATGAGGCCCTCAAGGCCCTAAGGGGAGTTGCTAAGATCAGAGCCAATGGTATGTGCACTAAGTTCTAGTCAATCATGAATTCAGCCAATCAGAGACCTGAGTTCTAGCCAAACAAGCTGGTTTAGGATTGTAAATAAGGAGAGCCCAGAGTATGAGAGAACCAGAATTGAAGAGGAACAGAACTGAAGAGAAGCAGAACTGAGAAGCAGACATCGAGAAGACACTGAGGCATCACACATCGAGAGGACATTAAAGAGCAGACATTGAGAGAGCCAGCGTTAACAGAGTTGCAGAAGAGACTCCTTAGTGGAGAGTTAGGATTCATGAGTGATTGTTTACAGGAAGGCCCTAGAAGGGGTGAAGGTTACAGGATGACTTGCTTCCTTGCTATAATACTGTGTTATAATTTCCTTGTTGCTACACTGAAGTGGACTTACTGGTTTTGGAATATAATTACTGCTATATTGAATTGGAGTAACTGGTCTTGGGATTGGATCCTCTATGTCTAAATAAATGTTATACTTCCTCTGCTTTCTACCAAGAGAGTTTTTCATACTTTGTGATTCCAAACCATACAGGCATGTACATGGTCATCTTCAAGGTCATGAATCTTGCCTTACTGATACAGATACGTGGCAGGAGAGAGAATGAAGAGTCAAGGATGATATCTAGGTTATAAGCCTGGGGAACAGATAGTACACTCAACTGTAACAGAGAAGTTTAGAAGGGGACGTAGTTTGGAGCAGATACAGTAAGTTCAGTTTTGGACTTTAATGGAGTTTAACATGTCTTCGGGACATCTAGTTTAAGATGTCTGATACAAAGTTTGAGATGCAAGACTGGAGGTCAGCAAAGAGGTTAGGGCTAGCTAAATAGATCTGGGTATCATCAACATAGAGATGATAATTGAATCCATGGGAACTGATGAGAACACCAAGTGAAATAGTATAGATGGTTTGACCTAGCAATACCACTACTAGGTCTGTATCTCAAAAGAGATTTAAAAAAAGGAAAAGGATCTAAGTGCACAAAAATATTTATAGAAGCTCTTTTCTGGGGGAAAAGAATTAGAAATTGGGGAGATGTCAGTCATTTGGGGAATGACTGAACAAGATGTGGTATGTGATTATGATGGAATACTATTGTACTATAGGAAATGAGGAGCACGATTTCAGAGAAATCGTGAAAGATTTATATGAGCTGATGCAAAGTGAAATGTACCGTGTACAAAGTAATAGCAATATTGTAAGATGATCAGCTGTGAGTGACTTAGCTATTCTCAGCAATACAGCAATCCAAGACAACTCTGAAGGACTTAGGATGAAAAATGCTGTCCATCCCCAGAGAAAGAACTTATGGTATCTGAATGCAGATTGAAGCGTACTCTTTTACTTTATTTTTCTTGAGGCTTTTCTTCTCTATTTTCTTCTGCAACATGACTATTATGGAAGTGTTTTGCATGATTACACATGTATAACCTATATCGAATTGCTTGCCTTCTGAATTAGGGTGATAGGGAGGGAGGGAGGGAGAGAAATTAAAACTCAAAGTTTTTAAAATGAATGTTAAAACTGTTTTTACATATAACTGGGTAAGAAACAAAATACTAAATAAATTTTTAAAAATTAAAAAAACAGAAACAGTATAGATGGAGAAGAGAGCCCAGGACAAAACTCTATGGAACATCCATGATTAGTTGGTGTTACATAAATGAAGATCCAACAAACAAGATTGAGAGTATTTGATATTCGCTTAGTGCCTAAGGTATGCAAAACATTTTATACGCACCATTTCTTTTTAAAAGATGAGGAAACTGAGGCTCAAAGAAGTCAGGTCTCTTAATCAGGATCATAGCTATTAAGTGTCAGAGTTAAGGCTTAAGACTTGGTCTCTCTTGACTCCAAATAGTTTACTTTTCCCATTAATCATTCCCACATGCAGAATTGCAAGTAGTTATCTTTTTCCCCCAGTTCTTCTTTTTTTCCAGACTCTTTCCTCCATCAGTCTCATCACCACATTGGTATTATGAACTAAACCCAGTACCTTAAAAGTTCCCTCCATTTACATGAATAAGAACACAATTTCCTACTTTTGAGAAGTAAATGCCATCTGGATGGCAAAATTTCAGCATCTGCTTCTATCAGTCCCTGTACAACTGACAACCCTTCTGCTAGCCTCATAAAATGTTAACATCTCTGCCATAGGTTTCCTCCAGGTATTCTGGATGGTGTTCACTGTTACCATACTCAGAGTTGGAAAGGCATGCCTCCAGCTTCGCCAGGTTTCCCCTTTTACTGCCCGCATTCCATACTACATACTTGTCCTTTGGCATTTCCTTCTCAGAGACAGACATCAGGCTTTCTCTTCCCAATTCCCTGTGTCCCTGTCTGGTCGTGGCTGAATGTGCATTCATATAAATAGAACCTCATTAAAGAGAAACAGCACCTGGTTTCCCTTGGCAGAATATACTCAGGTTCTGGAAGTGAGAAATCCTCCTCACCCAGTATACACCCTCTCAATCTTTCAAACATACATCTCTGAAATACCATCATCCTACTTCACCATTTAAAATAAAAGCCTGTCTCTTTTATAATGACAGTCATAAAAGACCTAAGCACAATTAGATAATTCTAAAAGCTGAAAGCACTTTAATAAAAAGATTGTTTTTGTTCTCTATTTTTTTAATTTTTATTTTTTAGAGGTAATTGGGATTAAGTGATTTCCCCGGGGTCACACAACTAGTAAGTGTCTGAGCCTGGATTTGAACTCAGGTTCCTCTGATTCCAGGACTGGTGCTCCATCCACTACACCACAGCTGCTCCTATTGCTCATTTTAAAAATTGATTTTGCTCTTTGGTCTAGAGAAATAAGGGGAAAAGCATTTATTAAGCTCTTTCTATATGCCAGATACTGTACTAAGCACTGGACATGAAAAAAATTTTTTTAAAATCCAACAAGGTGGACCCTACTCTCAAGAAGTTTATATTTGAATATTGGAACTGAATATTAGAAGACAAAATATAAAAAAGGAGGAGAAAGTGGATGAGAACCAGGGGTTTGCTGGTAATTTTTCGTCATGTTATATATACATACATATATACATATTGTATATGTTATACATAGATATATAACATACATATGAAAAAGTATGCATGACTTTAATCTGCATTATTAATATTTTCTCCGTCACTTTCTTAAGTCTAAGGCAGGGGTGGGGAACCTGCGGCCTTGAGGTTACGTGTGGCCCTCTGGATCCTCAAGTGAGGCTCTTTGCATCCAAACTTCACAGAACAAATTTGTTTGGATTCAGTCAACGCACTTGAGGATCTAGAGGGCCACATGTGACCTTGAGGCCACAGGTTCCCCATCCTGGTAGGCAATCAACAAAGCAATAAATCAAGCCCTGATAGCATTATAGCATTTGCCTCTTTCCCAGGTATAAATGCTTACAAATAAAATTTAACAGTTAGGTCTTGCAAGCTGGGATAAGCTGGTATCAGCACATCCTTTGGAGAAAGGTAATCCTACCAGGTCATGGTAGATATTGGAAGAGTTCAGAGAGTGAGTTGAACTGGGAATGAAGTGAGAAGCATGGTTAGGGATACTCAAGAAATGGGGATCCTGTTGGTGATGGGGACTCAACAACCAATGAGCAAGCAGAGTCATACTTTAGCCGTGGGGGATTGAGGCAGTCTAGAGAACGAGTCTATTGCTTATACTGACAGTATAAGAAAATGAAGGGTATTTAGAGCATCAGGGAGCAAGGAAAAACTCTCTCTTGTACCTAAGTGGCTCCCTACTTTCAAAGATTAAACATTTTTCTGATTAAATTCTTCTTTGAAGGCATTAAAACAGGTAGGTTTTTGTCATGTTCAGATTAATTTCTTATGATGCATTTCTTATGACCCTTATGCCTCCCTGTCTCTTACACGGCAGCCCAAGGCTCCATCTTGAGCTTTTGTTCTCTTTGGCTAGCAGTATGCTGGAGCCACCTCTAACCTTCTCACTAGAGTAAAGTGTTAAATTTCCAGTGTATTTGCACCTTGAAAATGAGCAAACACTGCAAATCATGGCTTGATTTATTGTTTTGTTGATTGTCTAGACTTCAGAAATGACGAAGAAGATGTTAATAATGCAGATTAAACTTAAAGCTAACTTGTTTAACATTCACCAACATATCATGGCTGGTTATCAATAACAACCCTGGAAGAAAAGAGTATGAGAGTTGTAGCCTGAAGCCCAGCACTGCAGAGATGCCTGGTGCATCACTGCGAACTTCTATTCATGATTCTCAGTTGCCTAACTTCCCATGAAAGAGGAATCCCTTATGTTCCAAATGGAGTTTAAGGAGGAAGCTAATCTAGTATGTAGGATACTGGACTTGGAGTCAGGAAGACACGAACACAAACATCTGGCTATAGCAAGTTGGCAAGCCACTTAACCTTTCTTAGTTTCAATTTCTTCATCTATAAAATGGAGATGCTAGTAGTGTCTATACATGTTAATTATTATTATAGTAGATTTACGACACAAACATAATCTATTGCAACTACTTATTAACTAGGGCTCAAATAACTATACTTATTTTATTATATTTATTATATATATATATATTATTTACTTATATTTATCCAAGTGCTTTAATAGCACCACTATTGAATTAGAGTCTTCCATTTCACAAGTTACTATTGATAATAAATGTAGAAGGAAAATTAACCCTTTAAAGTCACTCAGGAACTATAAAACATATGTACAGAATGGTGATCTAGTGAATAAAAATAAGTAACACACTACTGTACTGGTCCATCATAGGGACCTCATAGGATAGAGAACTTAAAGGGGATGTAGACATAATTTAGTCCAATTCTTTCATTCACTAAGACCCAGGGAGATGGATTGATTCGCCCCGGGTCATACAGATAATAAATAATAATTCCAGAATCTGAACTCAATTCCTCTGACTCCAAATCCAGGTGTTTTTCCTCTATACCATGCTGCCTCAGTTTCCTTGAGTGCTTAATATTACCAAGAAGTGACTTAGAAAACTGGAAGAATCTGGCCAAGTATATTTCCTAGAAACATGAATGCATTTTCACTAATCAACCCTAGGAAAAGCTTATGGTCCAAGTATCAATGTTTTTCGAATTGAATTTCATTAGCATTGTAAATGGACTCTATAAATTGGGCTCAATGCATACAGTATCAGGCCTGGAATCAGAAAGACTTGAGTTCAAATCTGGCCTCAGATACTCACTACCTGCGTGACCCTGGGCAAGTCACTTAACCCCTGTTTGCCTCAGTTTTCTCACCTTTAAAATGAATTGTTTAACTTGAACTCCTCAGTTTCTTCTTCTGTAAAATGGGGATGATTAAAATAGCACCTATCTTCAAGGGTTATTGCGAAGATCAACTGAGGCAAAAATTTTAAAGTGTTTAGCATAGAGCCTGTCACACAGTAAGCACTAATATATAGTTATTGCATATGTTATGTATATTATATATTACAATATGGGTCATATATTATAAATATAGTTAATGTTATTATTGATTTTACATTATTAGTGATCATGTTGGTTCTAGGAACAACAAGCTTTACATAATTAGGGATTTCATACTCAGGCTAGATCATTCAGCCTCACAAAATAGAGATTCTCTCATTTTATTCATTTGCTTATAGGGGGAGGGTTGTGTTTCCTATCCAAATGTATTGCACCCATGAACCTTCTTTTTCTCAGTTATAAACCTGTCTGAATCACCAAGAGTTTTTTTTTTTTTACCTTTTCAGAACATAAGACTGAAGGGGATGAGAAGAATTTCCATTATGCCTACCCTGTTACTTCTTTAGAAAGCTCCCCTGCCTAACATTTATATAGATTTCTTAGAAACTACTGAGGACTCAAGGTCCTTGCCTCAGTCGGATCTTTAAAGCAGTATCCATGACAACTGTACCTAGAGAGGGTGTTTTGCATATGGGGAATGAGGAATCACTCCCTTTTCCTTTTTTAAGATATCAGGTAGTGAATAATTGAATATTAAATTTAAATAAACATATTGCTTTTGTGCTACCTGTGTCATTTGAAAACTGTACCTAACATTCATTATTTTAATGATGGGTTTGGATCTGCTTGGGGCAGGGGTAGGCATATGTGAAGGGGTGGAAAAAGAAACAGAATGGATTATGGATGAGGCCTTAGGAGACAGAATCCCTGTGTTTCTGGCTGTAGAGTAGGCAGGGCTGGATGTAGAGTGAGGAATGGTGGAGCCTCGGGAGGACAAAAATCTAAGACTTCATAAACCTAAGGAGAAGTTTAACAGCTGATTAAATGAAGTGAGGTGTAAGAAGCAGTAAATTGAAAATAGTAAAAACAATCTTTCAGATAACTGGGGGGATTATGAGGCTTAAGACCCTGGCACTACTTGTCTCCATTTCTATTTATTGATGCTCCATCTCCCCATCCTGGCCAAACTGGTCTTGTACTACTCTCCACCATTAGGTGAGAATACACAGGTACCTACCTACCTGCAAATGCACTCAGGTATTAAGTTCTCAATCCTATGAGGTCCCTATGATGTACCAGTACAGTAGTGTGTTATTTATTTTTATTCACTAGATCACCATTTGGAACATATGTTCTATAGTGTACCTGGAAAAAAAATTACTGATATGAATAATGCAACAACAAAATGTATACCTCTAGTTTTAGGCAGCTTGCATTACTGAATTGTGTCAGTCCAATGAAACATTCAGGTCTGCTGTGATGCTGAAGCATCTGTATTCCATACTGGCCAATATGTGCAGTTTAAACACTTAATTCCCTGAGGTAGCTGATACAGCCTCTTCACTCAGGTTCTCCTCTCCACTCTCCAGCATGAATCTCTATTGGTCCTAAAGACTCTGCTGATAAACATAGCCTGCCAAGCCCAACCCTTGATACCTCCCTCAACCCACGTGTCCTGACCTCTTGCCATGCTCCTTCCACTGCCTAGTTATCCCCCTGCTGCCTCCACACCAACCAACACTCCCCTCCCCGTTAGAACAGACACGTATAAATCTTAGAACTTCAGGAACTGAGAGAGGCTTACAAAAAGGACAACAGTTAATGATACTTACACTAGAATATGACTTACTCTGACAGGAGTTCCACTGGGAATTTTTCTTTTCTTAGCTCTAGTGACAGGCTCTTTGTTGTTTCAACTAATTCATGCTCCCTTTGAAAATTAATCACACAATTTGGCAAGTGATTTTTGTCAGCCAAAAGTAGAGGAAAAAAAACTTCGGCACAGTATGTACTCAGCATATCTCCTTTCAGAGAAAATATAATAAGTGGCTGACATGGTAGCTTTATGTGCAACTATAGATTTAGACATTAATAAAAAGACATGCATTAGAACATTTTGTTCCATGTATAAGAACAGTCCTGAAGTTGCTTTGAAATGCATTTACATATTTACAGGTATAATTTATATATGGAGATCTAGATGACCAAAGAAAGCTTGCAATTATATTCTACCTTTTATGCTAAAACAACTGTCTTTACTCCTATTTCTTCCCTTTCACTAGAAGATGATGCTATGGTAAAAGCTGTTTCATTTTTCCCCCTTGCATATTAGCAAGTAGGTATTGTCTTTAAGTACATTATGTTAGACACTCACAAAGTAAAGCACGTAACTCCAAATATAAAAATTTGTTGCAAAGATATGTGGACTATTTCTTTATGTATGGAATCAGCCTTCCTTTCTCTCCATAGAATTTCAGGGAGAGTGAAGGGCATTTAAGTTCTCTCTTCATGAAAGCCTGTGCTTGTAGGAAAATTGTGACAAAATGATACAAACACCGAATTAGAAAATTTATGATGCAATGTTTGAAACAATTTTAATAAGTCAAAATACTTGATGTCAAAGGGTGTTTACACATTCCTTATCTGGGCATTCAAAGTTCTCAACATCTCTTGTCTCACTCCACACATTTCCCCTTCACGAGCCCAGTTCCATCGAGAGTAGCCTTAGAATATAAGCCCCTTGAAGGCAAGGATTGTATTATTTTTTGCTTCTATTTGTATTAATAAATACTCATTGTTTTCTTTTGTCCATCCTCACCTGAAAAAATGAGGAGACTGTATTTGTTGACCTTGAAAGCCCTGTCCAGCTCTAAATCTAGGATTCTATGACTTCTCTGCTTTGGTTTACATGGTCCTCAAAGGAGAGGTGTGCTGTAGACAGCTCAAATAGGCTCCCAAGAGTGAATTATTAAATTTTCAGTGTGAACTTAGCTCTTCTCATCAATACAATGATCCAAGAAAATTACAAAGGACTCCTGATGGAAAATGCTATCCACATTAAGAGAAAGAACTGATGGAGTCTTAACACAGATCAAAGAATACCATTTTCACTTTCTTTGTCTTTTTTGTATTTTTTTTGTTTTTGGTCCATTTCTTCTTTCACACTAATATGGAAATGTTATACATGATTGCACATATAAAACCTATTTAAAATTCTTATCTTTATAGGGAAGGGAGATAAGAGAGGAGGGAGAAATTTTGGAACTCAAAATTTTTTAGAAATGAATGTTAAAGATTGTATTTACATGTAGCTAGAAAAATATTATTCAAAATGGAAAAAATTTCAGCATCAGCATTTATACCTCGTAAATTGGCAAAGAAGACTTGAATTATTTTGTTTTCTTTGTTACTTGCTGACTTAAGAAAGTGAGGAAGAATGTATTAATAATGTAGATTAAACTTAAAAGTGTGTCATATTCATTTTTTTCAGGGAGCCAGTTGTTAAACATTTACCAGCACATCATTGCCCCACTGCCTAGCTTGCTCTTCCCACCACCTAATTTCCCGTTTCTTCTTTTTTTGGCAGGGCAATTGTGGTTAAGTGACTTGCCCAAGGTCACACAGCTAGTAAGTGTGTCAAGTGTCTGAGGCCAGATTTGAACTCAGGTCCTCCTGACTCCAGAGTTAGTGCTCTACTCACTGCGCCACCTAGCTGCCCCTAATTCCCTATTTCTACTGGTGGAAAACCTGTCCTCTCTGGGGTCAATTCTGATGCCAGCTCCCTCAGAGAGCTAGCCTTCCCTGATACTGATCATCCCAGCCAGAACTTATCTTTTCTGAACTTTCACATTCTTGTGAACTCTCACAGCATTTTGTGCTTTCCTATTCTATTTTACAATACATTTCTTTTGATCCATTGCTTGTTTTAACTCTATTAAATGGTAAATAACTAGAGGCCAGGAACTATGTCTTATTTACCTATGTATTTCCATTAGCACATGGCATAATAATATGTGGACACTGAATAAATTTTATTGAATTGATCCTAATATATTGCATGGAAATATGTTGTTTTATAGTCTGAGAGCACAAATTCATCATCTGATCTGATAGAACAACCAAAATGCCTTTTCTAGAGGCTAGAGGTAATTTTTTTTTTATTTCTTAGGCTGGGGGGTGGGGGACCATTGGAATGAGAAGTGATAAGCAAAGGTACTGGCAAATGTGCTTAAGGCCATAGGAAATGTGATATATTTGTATCTCTAACTATTTATAGATATAAATTGATTTTGTTGTTCATTCATGTCTAATTCTTACTAATCTCATGGACCAAAGTACTATCCACAGGTTTTATTGGCACAGATACTGGAGTAGTTTGCTATTTCTTTCCCCAGCTCATTTTACAGATGCAGAAACTGAGGCAAATAGAGCTAAGTGACTTGCCCAGGGTCACACAGCTAGTAAGTATCTGAGGCCAGATTTGAACTCCAGACCCAGTATTCCAGCCACCGAGCCACCTAGCTGCTTAAATGTAAATCTATAGATAGATAGATATAGATACTCATTTTGCAAATGAAAAAACTGGGTCTCAGAAGTGAGAAATGTTAAATAGATAGTAAGAGTTTGAGGCATATTTGAACTCAAATCTTCCTTATTCAAAGTACAGTGTTCTATGCCGCCCTGCCTCTCAAAGTCTCTGGCCAATCCCTTCTCCATAGAGCTTTCTGTGATCCCTTCTCCCTCCTTTCCCCCGACTCTCCTCCACTTTTCCCAAATCATTTTGTCATCTTTCTTTTGACCCTATTGAACTTAACTTGGTAGTATATATATTTGTCTACAAGATTGTTTGTTATTCCACTTTGGTAAATTGTAAACTCTTTTAAAAAAAAAGCCTGGTGTCATTTTCCAATTTGGTGTCTCCAGTTTTTGCACATCATCAGTGTTTAAGTAATTTCTGTTGAATTTAATTGACTGAAGAAGAAAGAAGGAAAAAGAAGAGAGAAGGAAGAGGAGGAGGTAGAGGAGGAAAAAGAGAGGAGTATGAGGAAGTAGATAGAGAGAAGATACTTTTAACTAGAGGAGATCAGGTAAAATTTCACAGAAGAGACAGTATTTCAGTCAAGAGATAAAAGATCATAATGGACAGGCCACAATGCTAGTATTACGCCTAAAATTTTTGATATTTCCACAATTTTATTGTGAATTCAGAGGATTTAGAGCTGAAATGAATTGTGAAATCATCTGGTTCATATGCATTCATTTTGAGGGTGGAGATACTGAGGTCCAAACAAGTTAAGTGACCGGACTAATTAGCTCACACAATTAATTAACAACAGAATTGAGATTCAAACCCAGGCCCTGTATTTCCAAACACAAAGGTCATTACATTGTTCTTCCCTATGTGTCTTTATGCCACCTAGACTTTCTTCTTATTCACTTAGAAACACTGATAACAGCTCTCTAAATGAGATGATGTGGGTGGCAATAAGATACGAATAAATCTAGGGACAGCAAAGACTCAGTAGAAACATAGATCATAAATCATGATTTAGATTTAGAGTTAGAAGGCACCCAAGTGATCGTGTAACTCCATTTTACAGATGGAGAAACTGAGGTGAATATTTAAGTGACTTACTCAGGGTTATACAAGTAGTAAGGAGAGGAGGAAGGGTTTTTGAAACCAGACTCCATTATTCCAAAATCCACTGTTATTTCTACTATATCGCAAATTTAAAAAAAAAAATCTGCTATATGCTTAGAAGTACCAACAGACTTGAAAGCAAAGAAAAAAGTTGGCTTGTAGTTGCCTTTGACAAATGGCCCATTCAAGTAAGGCTGCTGGTCCACACAGACTCGTGGCTGGCATAAGAGAGTACTGGAAATATCCCCAACCAGTGTTTTCTTTCCTTTATTGCATTATAAATTGTTTTTCCTACAGTAATTCACTAGGGAAGAGTAATAATCATGCCAAAACTCTAATAGTAAATAATTAAAAAACAACTGCAATTTTAATATGTTTTGTCCTGTACATTATTTAATGCTAACTTGAAATGAAACTGCTGTGGAAGGAAGTGTTGTATCTGTGTCCCCCAACAAGCATAAGCTCTCCTCATTGGTGATGGAGCTAGAGGAAAAAGCAAAATCAATGATCATAATAGTATCTTAAATGAGTGATACCAAACCCTGAAGGTATTTCATCTATTTGTCCTTCAAAATTCTTCTTGGTTCAGTATTTCCTTAATCAGGCAGGGCTAATACATGCTATCACAATTTTTCTTCCCGAAACACTCCAAGTACTGGCTTTTGTCACAGTGAGGTTGCCCTAATTGTTCTTATTTTCTCTAGTACCTCACCTTACTTAACAATCTCTCTTTTTTTATCTCCAAGAATATTAAAACAAGGTTTAGGAAGGGCATTAGTTTCTGCCACTCTCCTTCATCACGTTCCTTTTACTTTTTCTCTTATTCTAGCCAGTTCTGAATCCAGAGAGCTGCTATAGCTCCTCATGAGGAATTTCTTTCTTGGGGTACTTGAATGATATAGGAGCTTTGAGCCTGACTCTTCATACTCTAATTTTTCCAAGGTGCTGTCACAATATCTCTTATTGCCATTTATCTTGGATTAACTTTCATATGAGATCATAACATACTTCCATCTATTTAGTAACAAAATCTTCCCCAAATGCTATGAGACCTCGTCCAAGATATTTATGTGATTTTTTTAGCATGAAAAGGAGCTCTCCAAAGGACAAACATAGCATTTATCAACTTATCATGTCACCATATGACATCTTTCTTGTTATAAATCTAATCTTTTTTTTCCCCTTGATCTGTATCTGTGAGTTAATTGATGTGGAGGAACTTCTGGCATGGAAGCTCTCTCCACTGATACACATCATGTGTCATCTGTAACTTACATAATCTTAGAGAGTTGTCTGAATTACTGAGAGGTTATATGACTTGCACAGATCAAATACACGTATTTATTTGAAGATAGGGATGTGTCAGAGGTGGGATTTGAACTCATGTCTTCCTGAATGTGAAGTTGATTCTTTATCCTCTATCTCTCACTGCCTTTTCATCAACAGATATTTATTGAGCATCATCCAGGGAGAATGCATCAGAAAGGGGCAAAAACAAAGCCTAAGGTATGGACCCAACCTATGAGAATCTTGCAATCTGATTCAAGAAATAAAATTATTATAAACTCAAAAAAGAGAGAAAAAATGAAGTGCTGAACATTGTGATGCTATCATTTCAACTTTTGTGATATTGCATCCCTCTTTCTGTTTCCTTTTTTTGAATCTATTAGAGTAATTCGGCAAGAGAGATGAGGGTCCGAACTTAGGGTAGTGGAAATGTTAGTGGAGAGGAAGGGGAGGATGTAAGAGAAAATGTGTATTTCAAAGTCCGGTGCTTGGCACCTCTTTAGATATGTGAGATGAGAGAGAATGATGAGTCAAAGATGACTCTGAGGTGATGAGTTTGATTGCCAGGAAGAATTACTGCCTTTGAGAAAAACAGGGAAGTTAGGAAAAGGAGAAGGTTGGGAGAAAGGAAAAAGTAATGAGTTTTCTTTTGGACCTCTTGAGTAGGAAATGCCTGTGGAACATCTAGCTGGAAGTGTCTATGAAACAGCTAGTAAAATAACAGTATGGGAGTTCGGGACTAATGTCATGAGACCGGGAGAGAGCCTTGGAGCTTGCCTACAAGTAGACAGTTAGCGTTCAATTCAACAAATGATTCAAAGAAGACTGAGAAGGGGTAGTCAGGCAGGAAGGAGGAGAGCCAAGCAAGAAGAATATCATCAAAGCCCAGAGAGGAGAGAATATCCAGGAAGAGGGAGGTAAGCAATGGGCAAAGAGAGGCCAAGATGAATTAGAACTGAAAATATACCATTGGATTTGGGAATTAAGAAGTCATTGGTAACATCAGAGAAAGTCTTATAAAATGACTGATGAGTTTGGAAGTCAGACTGCAAGGGATTGTGCAGTGAATGGGAGGACTGGGGGAAATTAATGTTGGCAGATTTTTCTAGGAGTTTTGGCCGTGAAAGGGAAGAAAGCTCAAAGATGATAGTTTGAGAGAATAATAATGTCGAAAGAGTTTCGAAAACTTTATTTTTTTCTTTTTAGTAGTATTTTTTGTTTTTTAAACTACTTTAATTTCAAAATACATACTTTCTCATCTATTAGGCACAGGGTGTTAGCCCATTTATTCAAAAAAGCCATCCTTTGTTATGAAGATTTAAATGGAAAGAAAAAGAAAACTAGTCAGCAAAAATGATTAGGACATCCGCCACTTCAAATGGCATATGAAATGCTCAACACTCCGAGTCTTTCACTATAGCATTGAAGAGTAGGAGGTGTATTTTCTCAACTCTTCTCCAGATCCAGGTGTGGTCATTATAAAATATCACATAAAGTATTCAGTTTTACTTTTTCTTTTCTTTCATTGTACATCGGTGTTGTCTTTATATTTATTGCTTATGTGGTTCTGCTGACCCAAGTGCTGGTTTTTGTTTTGGTTTTGAAGGAAGGGGCATTACTGTAGTCAATATACAAAAATCAAGTAGATAGGAAGAAATAGAAAAAATAGATATATAGAAGTGACTATTATAGAGATAAATTGATGGCAGATGGGGATGGGATGAAGATCACAAGTAGAGACTGGCCTTATTTTCCACATACTACTTTCCATCCCTCATTTTCATACTACACTCCGTCATCTCCACATTTTTCTAACACCAGCCCTATTCCTGGAATAGACACCTCTCTCCCAATCTCTGTCTATTGAAATTCCTCTCATCCTTTAAGAACTAATTCAAATGACATCTCCTCCATAAAGCCTTTTCCGATGCTCTCGGATAAAAATGATCTCCCTGTTAAGATTCCAATGCAACTACTTTTGCCCCTTTCTTTTATACCTATTTCATAATAGTTATTTCACATTCATTATATGCAAGCAGCAGAATGATTTAGTAACTAGATAAACAGAGTTAGGAGGACCTGGTTTCTGGCACATATTTATTGTGTGACGCTGAACAAGTCAAATAACCTCTCAGTGTCCAGCTAACTCTTTAGAGGAGGGGTTATTAACCTGAATTCTATGAACTTTTAAAAAAAAATATTGATAATTGAATTTCAATATATTTGGTTTCCTTTGTCATCTTACATATTTTACTTCATTTATTCACAAGACATTATTCTGAGAACAGGTCCATAGGCTTCACCTGATTTCCAAAGGGATTAAGAACTTGTGTTCCTTGAACCATCAGTGGCAATGCAAGAAACAATTTGCATGGATAGAGGGGCTGTCCTATCTAATCCAATGCTCAGTTATTCTAGATTATTCACTTGGATTGTTTGTTGTCATCTCTTTTTTTCTCCATTTTCTCCCCTTTTTCTTCTCTATAACTTTAGCCTCCAGGGCACTCATTCACCAGGATAGATGAGAGAAACAAGAGAAAGGGAAACTTGGTCAAGTCCTTCTGCTCTAGTTAAAAGAAAATATTTGGTGAGGGAAGAAGGTGAAAGCAGTAACTTACAATTAAATTATTTTTTACCTTATTTATGGATTTAATATATCCAGGCTTTCCTGAGCCATGATTTCCATGGACAATCAAAACCTGGATGTCTAAAGTTGTTAACAGAGTATATTTTCACAAAATGTTTGAAGTAGATAAAGTTTATCTTCATTATCATTAATTTTTCGAGCATCAACCAAGGTTTTCTTGCTGGCCCTGAATGCCTTAGAGATGGTTCTCTTCAATAAAGCTTTGTAGTGCCTACAGCTCCTGTGCCTCTTCTTCCATAACAGAATTTACCCAACTTGTGTTCACCTGGAGTGTTGGGTTCAGTTCTGGTAATCAGATTTCTGAAGGGATGTCGACAAGCTAAAGTATGGCCAAAGGAAGTTTGTAAGGTTGATGAGGCAACAACAGAATAATTTTTATGTTGATAAGCCAAAATAACTAAGTTTTCAGAGATCAGCCTTAATATAAAAACCAAAGTGAAGAAGTAGGCTGGAAGAGTGAGCAGATAAACAACAAAAAGATTTCAACCATAAAGAGCTATTGTGGCGACAAAGAAATTCAGGGAGCAAACACAGAAGAGAACTTAAGAAGACTTAAGAAGAGGACTTCTAGACTTAAAGCAAGAGTTAAAGAAGGAGCTAAAAATTATTTTAAAAACAAATGAGGACAGTATAGGAAAGAATAGGAGAAGTATCAAGATCTAACTAGGAAAGAAAGATATTAAAAGCAAATTAACAGCCTAGAAAAAGAGATATAAAACCTTATAGAAGAAGATAACCACTTGAATATTAGAACTGGCCAAATGGAAGCTAGTGACTACATGAGAAATCAAGAAACAATAAAGCAAATCAAAAGACCAAAAAGTGCAAAAAAACCAAAATCATACCTAGGTCCTTTTTCTAAATAGATTCCTTCTATGATCCTTGGTGATGACAAAGTTCTGAAGAATTTATGTATCATCTCCCTACATAAAAATGTAAACAGTTTAACCTTGTTTATATACAATTTCTGAGTAAAGACAAGAGGGCATATCAGGAGAACAATAACCACACCTATCCCAGGATCACACCACCTTGGAAGCACTAAAAACTTGCAGATCCCTCAGAACTAGATCTGAAAACAGAAACATGAAAAAGCATAATGCTTGGGATAATCCCTTCCAACCCTGAGGTGAGCAGAGCCCAACTTTAACATAAAATTCAAAGTCAGGAAATAGGCTAAGAAAATGAGCAAACAACCAAAAAAGAATTTGACTACAGCCAAATACATACAAAGCTACTACAGTATCAGGGAAGACCAAGACACAAACTCGGAAGACAAAAATGTGAAAACAACTACAAAAAAGTGTTCAAAGAAACATGCTAATTGGATCTAAGGTTATCAAGAATTCCTCGAAGAGTTAAAAAAAAATAAGAATAGCAGAGGAAAAAAAATTATAGAAACAATCAGTAATTTTATTAAAGATAATGACAATAATGAGGCAACATACCAAAAATTGTCAGATTAACCAAAGGTGAAATTAGGGACAATTTACATCTCTAAATTATTTTCACCAATAAAGGAGAGAAAAAGAAAATCAATGAATTGGAAATGCAACTAAAAAGGAAGGACACTGAAATTAAATCCCCTCCTCATGCAAAAAAAAAAAAATAGTGATACTTAAAATCAAAGAAGAGAGTAACAAATTTGAAAGTTAAAAAAAAAACTGAATTAACAAGCAAAACTGGAACTTCCTTTTAAAAAAATAAATAAGCCAATAGTTAATCTGATTAAGATAAAGACAAAAATCAAATTACTCATATGAAAAAAGTAAATTCATAACCAAAATAAAAATTATTAGGAGCTATTTTATCTAACTATATTCCAAAAAAAACCTGACACTCTAAATGAAATAATAAATATTTACAAAAATTTTACCCAGATATACAGAACAGAAAAAAAGAGTTCCTAATCCTATTTTAGGAAAAAATATTGAACAAGCCATAAATGAACCCCTAAAGAAAAACTTCCCAGGACTATATGAATTTACAAGTGGATTCTTATAAACATTTATAGTACAAATTATTCCAATACAACATAAACTGTTTTTAAAAACAGGTTAAGACAGTATCCTCCTAAATTCCTTTAATAACAAAAACTGATCTTGATACTTAAGCTGAGAGTCAAAACAGAAAAATAAATTGGGAATATTGAATTTCCCTATTGGATATTGATGCAAACATTTTAAATATGCTATTAACAAGGAGACTACAGTAATGTATCGCAAAGGTCATATGCTATTACCAGGCTAGAAATATGTGTGTGTGTGTGTGCGCACGTGTGTGTGTGTGTGTGTATGGAATTTATACTAGGGTGGTTCAATATTAGGAAAATTATAATCATAATTAACCTTATTAGTAACAAAACCAAGAAAAATCATAAGATAATTTCACAATAGATGCAGAAAGAACTTTTTACAAAATACAACACATATTCATATTAAAACCACTAGAAAACTACAAAGAAATAAATATAGCTCTCCTTTAACTACAAAATAGTATCCATATACAACCAAGGGCAAACATTTTCTATAATAGGGATAAGCTAGAAACTTTTCAAAATCAGTAGTGAAGCAAGGATGTCCATTGTTACCATTAATATTCAATATTTTACTAGAAATGCTAGATGTAGTAGTAAGACAAGAAAAAGAAATTAAAAGAATAGATATAGGCAAATAAAAAACAAAACTATCACTTTTTGCACATGAAATGATTTATTTAGAGAACCCTAGAGAGTCAACTAAAATGACTAATGAAAATAATTAAAAACTTCAGCAAAGTTGAAAGATATAAAATAAACTCACATGAATCATCAGCAATTTATATATTACTAACAAAACCCATATGGAAGAGATAAAAAGAGAAATTTTATTTTAAATAACTAGAGACAATACAAAATACTTGGGAGTCTACCTGCCAAGACACACACTGTAGCTATATAAACTCAATTACAAAACATTCCACACAAAGAAAGACAAATTTAAATAACAGAATAAATATTAATTGTTCACAAGTAGGATAAGCAGATATAATAAAAATGACAATGCAATCCAAATTAATTTACTTATTCAGTGCCATAATTATCAAACTTCTAAAGTATTATTTTATAGAGCTCTAAAAATAATAACAAAATTCATCTAGGGAACAAAAGGTTAAGAGTATCAAGGGAACCAATGGGGAAAAAAATTAAAAGGGAGCCTATTAGTACCGGATCTCAAACTGTACTATAAAACTATAATCATCAAATAATTTGGTACTGGGTAAGAAACAGAGACATTTATTGCTGGAACAAATTAGGTATAACATCTACAAAAGTAAATGAGCATAAGTAATCTTAATGTTTATAAATTCAAAGATCCCAGCTACTGGAGCAAGAACTCCCTACGACAAAGAACTATCAGAAAAAGTACAAAGTAATCTGTCAGAAACTTTGTATAGACCAACATCTCACAACACATACCAAGATAAACTCAAAATGGGTATATAATTTAGACATAAAGGGTGATATTGCAAATTAGTGTAACATAGAAGAAATTATCTGTCAGAACTATAGATAAAGGAAGAGGTCATGACAAAACGAAAGATTGAGAAGTTCATAGGAGGTAAATGGACAATTTCATTACATAAAATTTTTAAATTTTTTGCAGAAGAAAATTAGAAAACTGGAGAAAAAGATCTTTGCAGAAAGCTTCTCTGATAAAGGTCTCATTTCTACTTTATGTAGTAAACTGAGTCAAATTATAAGAAAAACACATTTTCTAATTGATGAATAGTCAAAAGATATGAATAGATAATTTTTAGAAGAAATCCAAGCTATCAAAAACCATATAAAATGCTCTATATCACTAATAATTAGAGAAATGCAAATTAAAACAACTTGCAGCCATCAGATTGGCTAAGATGACAAGAAAGGAAAGTAAAAAATTCTAGACGGCCTATGGAAAAGTACATTTTCTAATTCATTGTTGGTTGATCTGTGAACTAGGCCAATTGTCCTGTGGAGCAAGTTGAACTATACCCAAAAGCTATTAAACTCTGCATACCTTTTGACCTTGCAATACCACTACTAGGTTTATATTCCTAACAGATCAAAGAAAGAAGAGGCCCTATATGTACAA
>CM053622.1:497738948-497763874 GCA_028646595.1 Phalanger gymnotis | reverse complement strand
GTCACTCTGATATGATACTTCCTCCACTACCTCACACTCTGTCTCTAAAGATTCCATCTTTTTCCTGATGTTTATCTTGTTAGGGAAGTGTGATAACTCTTATGATGAGATAGCTGGGGTCAACGTGCCTCTGGACTAGTTGACACAATTCCAGTTCTTTTGTTAGTTAATCCCATAGGACTAGGTGCAATGAATATCCTCCCTCCCCTCTTATTCACACGCTCTAACACCCTCAGCCCTCATTCTTAGCAGAGACAAGTGTATTTCATTCTCTTCTACCAACCTCAGGATGTTGGCTGTGTGCCCACTCTATCCCTAGAATTAGCACTTCCTTTTGAATATTTTTAGGCTAGGAAAAACATTCAAATCCTTTCTATTTGCCTTTCCAATTCTCATCATCTGCCTGCTATCGAGAACTAGTGAAAGAGAAATATCTGTATTTTATTATCCCTCTCCTATAGGTCCAGCATATTACCAGATTCTTTGTGTTTGCTCAATAAATGTCCACTGGTAAGGCTAATTTCTTATGGTTAGGAAAGAAAGAAAAAGAAGATAGGAAAGCATTTTTTTTGTTTGTTTTTTAAAAGTTCAAGGACTTCACACTTTCCTTCCTTCTCTCAAATTTCTCACCCCTGCCCCAAAGATCCTGTTATCCTGACTATCATTGAAAGGATCTCAGGGACTTAATGTATTCCTTAGCATTGTGAATCACAGCTAGTCCTAGTTTCTCAAAAGTTACACAGATCAGTCCCAAAGGCAAAGACTTTGAGAGTTCTCCTGGTGATTGAACAAAGGCCTGATATGTAAAGACTAATTATCCTAGTTAAATGTGAAGAAGTGGGCTCTCAAGAGACAAACTTCTTTAGCCAGAGCAACTCATGCAGCTTTCTTCTAAAACAATAAGCTAGCTGTATTGGCAGAGGGAACACACATAAGTGAAATCACAGATCTTTTTAATAGTTAAGTAATGGATTTGAAATACCTGTACTTTCCCCTTTCCTTGAGCTGAAATAAAGGGTCACATTTTCAAAAGAAACACTGCACACTGTAAAAAAAAAATGTGTAACTGGGTTGTAATAAGAATAAGTTTTTGTATTTCAATAAGACAGGGAAATTAGGTGGTAGGATTATTAGAGTACTGGACCTGGAGTCAAGAAGACCTAAATTCACATCCAAATTCAGACATTTACTAGCTGCATGACCCTGGGCAAGTCACTTAACCCTGTCTGCCTCAGTTCCTCATCTGTAAAATGAGCTGGAGAAGGCAATGGCAAACCACTCCAGTATCTCTGCCAAGAAAACCTCAAACGAGGTTGCCACTGAGCAACATCTCAATAAGATAGGAAGAATAAATCTATCCATTTAGTGAATGTGATAATGTTGTGACAATAAGTTCTATTACCTTAATAATAATTTGATATTGAATCAGTAGCAAATTCTATCACCCTAACAACAGTTTGTCAATTTACTATATCTGATACTACAGAAAGAATAGGTTTTATTACCTCAATAAAATAGTTTATCCACTTAGGCTACTCTATTCTATTTTGTTTCAAACCCCCATTTTGGGGTTACGTAGTCTTGAATAAGCATGTTTTTCAACAGAAAATTAAGCACCTGTGTGGTGTGACAATAAGAAGCAATTTGTGTGTATTCTTAAAAAACAAAACCAAAAACTTATAAACCTGTGGGAAACCTCTGATAAGACAGACCACCAATGATAAAATATGATCAATAACTTTATCAGTAACTTTGAAGTAAAATGACAATCAAAGTAGGTGGCAAACAACTGGCTCAAAGTGTAGAAACAGACCTAAAACGCCGGTCCGTGCCACTCCTTAGGGAGGGAAGGATGCTGCGCTTCCCCTCCCCCACCTCTCCCTGCACTAGAGACTCAAACGAAGCCCGCGGCTCCAGGGCGGCGCTGATTGGCTGAGGGAGATTGGGAGACAGACCGGAAGACCTCCGCGGAGACAGACGTCAGGGGATGCCTTCGGGATGGGCAGAGGGAGGCACCTCTTTCAGGCGGGTAAGAAAGAAGCCGCCTCTAAAACATCGCGGGCGGGGAGGTGCGGGATGGGGGCGGGGGGAGTTTTTAGAGGGTATTGTTTGCAAATTACCGAAAGCTCTAAAATGTCTGAGTGTTGGAGGTCTGTTTTTTTGTTTTGTTTTGTTTTGTTTTTACCAGGCTATGCTTCGATGAATAAAGTTTGATTGTATGCATTGAGAAGTATAAGTCTAATTAAGTGTTCCCGTCACACTAGTTAGCATACTCAGGCGTAAATTGGTTAAGTTACAGGGGCTTAATCCTTTAAGAAGAGTTAAATACCTCTAGGCCAGAGGTCTTTATTTATCAGAGTCTACACCCTCCCCACCCCACTCATCCACCCCTCTAGGATGCATCCGTGGATAGATTTTTAAGGAGGGGAAAAAAATACATTTTTATTTTCACTACACTTCACACCAATCCTATGTATTCTATTTGTACGTTGTAAGCCTATGCAGTTTGTTTTATGCATTCAAAACTGTGATTCTGTGAAAAGGTGCATAGGCTTCACCAGACAGCCAAAGAGTGGACAAAGCCCCTTGCATAAAGCAAAGAACCAAAAAATAAGATAGATGTTGGACACAGCCCACTACTGAAATGAAGTTGTGACGATCCGAGTTCACTGAAGGCTAGTTTTGAACTGACAAGTAATGATAATGTGCAGTTAAGTAAGCATGAGAAAGACCCAGTGAGGGTGGGGAAGGGAGGGAAGGGCTGTGGGCCTGAAAACTAGAAAAGTAATGTAAAAATAGCCCTGAGTCACTGAGAACTGGAGAGAAAGGCCTTTTAAGAGCAGACTGCCTTTTCATCCAGGAGGATAAATCCTTAGAAGACATGTGAAAAATCATTCTTCAAAGTACAGCTGACATCCCATAGAAAACTTTGAACTGTGTTCTAGTTAGATCCAGCTCTACCTGTGTCTTTTTTTTTCTTCCAATTTTTAGTTATGAGCTGGGCTTTCTCATGACAACAGATACTTGCTGCTTCTTCCCTAGTGGAAATCAAAAGCTCACGTCAGCTTGCCATCACTGTGGAGAGACAGTTTTAACCTACAGTCAGTATATCTCATTCCACCACTGTGCCCTCTGGCTTTTGGCCTACTTCAGGAAATAAAATTATTTTTTTCTCAGCGCCGTATGTACTTGTTAAAAGATTCAGAAGGTATTAATAAAACTAAATTTAGAAATACATTTGTAATAATAGATCACATGTATTATTGTTTAGAAAATACTTTCTTCAAAAAATAGTTCTGTGAAATCATTAATGCAAGTTTTATTATCCCCACTTTACAGATGCAGAAACTGAGGCGCTGAGAGGTTAATTAATTTACCCAAGGACATACAGCAAGTGTTAAGAGATGAGATCTTATTTAAAATAACTGTGATATTGACATGAAAGACAAGAAATATGAATATCCTTATTAGTTCCATCACTGCCCACCGTGTGACCTTGGACAAGTCATTTACTTGGCAACCTGTACAAACTAGCTTAAAAGGCCATTTTTCAGTAGGTTCTTCTTTTCCCCCATCCACTTAAAAGACTGATTCCTACACAGTTAAATCACATTTGATTGACTAGTCCATCATCTTGTGTTCTTTATTCTACAGATCTGACAGCAGCATTATTAGACTCTTCTGCTGCCTGTTTCAGTTACTACCTTCACAGGGCCAGATAGATAAAGGATTCTAAAGCACCATATCGGGTGATATAGCCAGAGTCAGTGCCAACTTACTACAATTCAGTGATCCATTATAACAAAATTTAAAAGTAGCATAATGTTAAAGTTTTAAGGGAGTGTCTATTATATCTTTGTGTATCCCCAGTTCCTACCACAGTAATTTGCCTAAGCACATTAGGAATTCCAAAAATTGTTAACTACTGATGACTATGCACACCCACCCGATTATACTGGCAGGCTTATGGACTCCTTAGGATCTTACACTTAGTAAGATCTTTAGTTTGTAGAGTCTGATGGGTTCTAATAGAAAGTTTTTGCTGGAATTCGCAATGTGATTTTCATACTTGTCTTTTTCTGTAATAGGATATCTATATGTACCCTAGACCTTCTGTTATTTCCAGCAATTGATTCTCCACTTAAACTTGTTTGCTAGTTATTGTCTGTACATGACATTTAATATCCTACCTCCCGACCTTTGCTCAAGTGATCACCTATGTCTGGAATGTCCTCTCTCCTCTCTTTTTCTTGGAATCCCTAGCTTTCTTGAAAACATAGGTCACGGGTCACGTCTTACAATTGGCCTTTCATGATCTCTTCTACTACTAGTCTGCAGCCGTTAACATTCTCTTCTTTGTGTTTACATTTGTATTCTGAATTTTGATCTTTTCATGTTGTGTTATTTTTCTTATGCTTTGTATTTATTTATCTACACACTGAGGGCAGCTAGTCGGCATACTGGAAAGAGTGTCAGGCTTGGAGTCAGGAAGACATCTTCCTAAGTTAATATCTGACCTCAGACACTTACTAGCTGTGTGACCCAGGGCAAGAACCCTGTTGGCCTCAGAGCAGGAGAAGGAAATGGCAACCTACTCCAGTATCTTTGCCAAGAAAACCTCTGATGGGGTCACTAAAAGCTGGACACAGAACAATATTTTCACAGTGAATCCTCCTCCCCCTCCCCAATTAGAATTCTAGTTACTGACATTAATGGAAACCCTTGACCTTCAAATCAGTAATCCACTGATCACTAGGAACTCTTAAAAAGGGGCTATTTAAAACCATAAAGAAAGTCAAAGGCAGGGAAAGTCAAATCCCAAATTAACATATCAGAGTATTAGATAAATAAGAGTTTAAGAGAGAAAAACAAACAAATGGGGTGGGGGAACAAAACAAAAATGTTCAGATCCAGATGAGGGAGAAGCTATTTAAACTGAAATTCTAGTCTAATAAGTCTGCTACTGAAAAGCCGTTGTTTAGATTGTTCATATAGATCTACCCTCAACATCTAAGAAATCTAAATAAATAGACCAAACAGAGTAATAGTAATTACTCTGCTCACAAAAATCTCCATGACGCCTTGCTAGAGGAGAAAATGAAAAGCTTGAACATCTGTGAGGTTCAACCAGAGTTCATTCAGCATGGAGAGAATGAGAAGCTTTCCTCCACAAAATCATAGATGCAGGTCAGGAGAAAAACGAACCATTTAGTGACTAGGAGCAAGACTGGAGAACTTTTCAGCTCAGGCCAAGGGAAACAAACACAGTCCACGCACTGAGGCATAGTACTGACATCTGCTCATGCTGAGAGCTATGCTTCTTCTCTCTAACATAATCAAATAAGGGATCGAATTATTCCTTGTTTTTCCCACCTCCCCTCCCTCCCACCTGAAGAAAGGGCAAACTATTCCAACCTGAAGCTAAAACATTTGAGCTACTAGATTCTTGCAGTTTTATTAAAAGGAACCTCTTGACATGAGTTCCACTTGATAACCACAGCCATCTGGTCAACTCTAAAAATAAAAAATAGGTTTTTTTTTTAATTTTAAAAATAATCATGCTTCTTGTCTACTTGAAAAAAAAATGCCACGTTTGGAAATGCTCATATCTGTGTGTAAGATCAAATGATCTGCTTATCTTTTGGCCACAGAATTAAAGATTATAATGAACAAGAGTATAAACTGTGTTGAATCCAAGCCAGCAATTCTTTTAAAAGCACCTTCTATATGCACTGTGGTAGCCACTGAGGATATAAAGATGCATATGACAGACCCTTCTCCAAAAGGGGGAAAATAAAGGGATGTACATGAGTAACTGTGTTACAAATGGGACAAAATGATGCTCATATATGTGTTCAAGACTAGTTTTCTCATCTCCTTCATTCATGGCAATGATTTGGCCTGCACTAGAAAGTGACTTTAATGCTGACTGTCATAAGCTAGAAATATTTATTTAGGGCCTAGGGTATCCCAGACACTGTGCTAAGTCCTGTGCTGAGCAGTAGGGGTTGCTACCTCTGAAATTCCATTAGAGACTCATCTTTTTAGGTAAAGGCACTGTCATCTTTTAAAGTACAATTAAGCTTCTATTGGTCAGTCACATCTTAATATGAATTGGTTTGTTAGTGTCACCCAAACCTGAGAGCTATCTGAAATCAGGTTTTGAGGGGAAGAGGAAAGTGAGGGAATGAGTTGTTTAGACCGCAGTGCAGTATGGAGGATGTAGACTTGGAGAAAAGTCAAGATTTTGGAAGGGCAATCAGGAAGAATCCTCAACATGGAAACTGAGGTAACATTTCTTTCAGAGCTTACCGTCTGGCTGTGTCTGTGTATGTATAGTAGCATAATGAGGTCATTAGAGATGAGTGCATTTCTTCATCAAATATTTGTTAAGTGAAGAAATTTGACCCCAGGAAAAAAAAAGTTGAAAAATACAGCCCCTCCCTTCATTGTAGAGGTAGGAGACTAGGGGTATGGAAGAATGAAATGTGTACATCTGCCATGCCTTACCTGGTATTAGAGGCCTCCTCCATCACCTAATCTTCTTAGCCTTGGTTACTATCAATACTCCTGAAGCTCTTGCTCACATCAGCCTAGGGGAAGTTCTCTAGGAGACATAATCAGCACATTCACAAAACGCCTCCTAGTTACTATAGAGCCTTGAGGATGATTTAATCTACAAATTTATTGATATTGGTCCTTCCTCATTCCTGTGGCTAGTAGATTGCTACATCCTGATTCTTTATCAGTGGGTTTCAGTATCAGCATCATTGAACTTGAAAACATATATTCCATAATTTTTCTTTCATCCTAACCAGGTTTAGAGCGATCCTTCCCCAGTGCTTCTCTTTTCTGCTGTACCCTCTTTACTTCTGGATTATTGCTAATAAGCTCCTTCATCCTAAATCTTTTCCTCTCACATACTTTCTGTCTTCTCCTGAAGTTGCTCCTTTCTTGTGCCTTTCCCAGTGCTGGTTGCTCCATCTGGCATGTTCCTCAACACGATGGACCAATGGAGTTCATTGAATGGGAAGGTGACATGGTCAGATCTGTACTTTGGAAAGATTAATTTGTTGGCTGAATGGAAGAGGGACTGCAGTGGGGAGAGATTTGTGTTAGGGAGACCAACCAACAGACTATTGCATTATTCTAGGTGTGGGGTGATAAGGATCTGCATCAGAATGATGGTAGTGTCATAGGGGAGGAATGGGCATATATCTAAAAGATGTTACAAAGGTAAAATTGACAGGTCTTGGTAACAGATTAGCTATGGGGGGGTGGTGAGAGAGAGAGGAATCAAGGATGACACCTAGCCTGTGAGCCTGGGTGATGGGGAGGATAGTGGTGCCCATTAATAGAGAATGGAATGGAGAAGGGTGTGGAGAGGGGGGAATACTTCAGTTTGGGGCATGAATGTCCAGTTTGATATGTTCAACAGGCAATTAGAGATTTAAGTCTGGATGTTAGGAGAGAGGTTAGGGTTGTACACGTAGATCTGAGAATCATCAGTAATAATCCATTATATGAGAGTGGATGAGATCACCAAGTAAAATAATAGGGAGGAAAAAGAGAATAGGGTCTAGGACAGAACCCTGTGGTTTGTAGGCATGACCTGAAAGAGGATTCCGCAAAGCAGATTGAAAATGACCAGTCAGATGTGTAGGAGAACTAAGAGAGAGAAATGTCACGGAATCTTAAGAGAGATGAGAATAGCAAGAAGAGGGTGATCTACAAGGTCAAAAGTTGCTTCAGTCTTTTTAATTCCCATTACCTTCATCTCCATACTACTCCAGCTTTCTATAGGAATACTTACACTTTACCACATCTATAACTATTCCATCTGCAAGATCCTGAACACTGAAATCCTCCTCTCCAATAATTATTTTCTATCCATTTCTCCATTACCTCAATTCTCAAACATTTTTGTTCTCAAGGTATTACGCAGTCTGACCATCCCTTCTTGTTATCCCAGTTTGTGACTTTTGTCTTAGGATTTTCTCCATTTGTTGTCTTTGACTCTGTGTTATACAATTCATGTCATAATTCTCCATCCTTGAGTCCATTGTTGCCATTCATGCAATGTTCATTGTCAATCTTGGGTTACTTCCACTGACCTCCATCTCTATATCCCTGAACTATTGAATATTACTGGAGGAAGTCACAAAAACTGTGTTACCTGAGTACACTCTGAATTAATATTGTCTAACCTCAACCTGGCCCTCACTGCCACATTTCAATCCTTTAATTCATGTCTGATTAGCTGTCTCAGTAATGACAACAGCTGTTAAAAAACTTGTCCTTTGTTTTAAGGCTCCCAGTGTCATCTGTAACTCTCACTTGCTTAGTAGACGACCTTGTCCTCCTCCTACTTTACTGAGAAAATCAAGGCCGTGCCTTGTAAGCTCTCTCATTTCTCCTCTATATCTAAATCTCTCTACACATTCACCCATTCACTCCTTATTTACTCCAGTCTTGGAGGATTACACTAGCCCTTTTCTTTGCCAAGACTAACTTGTTTACTTGTGCCCTTTTCCCAATCCCCTCCTTTTGCTCTGGAGAATTTTTCTTGAAAATTTAAAAAACATAGATCTCTGTCTCTCTGTCTTTCCCTACATTGTACTATCTCTTCTTGTGCCTGTAAATATATTCAGCCTTCCACATCCTTAAGAACTCTTCCTTTCACCTTGATAGCTTCATTGCTAAACTGAAAGTGTAACCTACACTATCTGCCTCCATTTTCTCCTAGCCACTTACTGCATATCGCCTGGCAAACTACTGCACTATAATGAAACTTGTCTCCCAGAAATTACCTCAGAAAATCTCTTAGCAGCTATATCCTTTTCTCAATTTACCCCCACCTCCTGTATGGCCACTGTCTCATCCCTTGGTTTCTTTGATATTCTTCTTTATTGAATTCTGTCCTATCCTCAGTCTTTTCTTTGCTAGTTCATTAACTACCTCCTGCCCCCTAGATATACACACACACACACACACACACACACACACACACACACATATATGCATATATATATGCATGTGTGTGTGTGTGTGTGTGTGTGTGTGTGTATCCAAGACTTTGTCCTAGTACGTTCTCTTTTCAGACAATCACAGTAACTCAGATTTGGAAGGGACCTTAACTCCATCTAATTCAGTTGGTACATAAAGAAGAATCACTTCTAGGGCCTAACAAATGGTCAGAAAATCTTTATTTAAAGACTTCCAGTGATGGGAAACCAGCTACCTAACATGGTATCCCATTTGTTTTTTGGATAGTTCTGTTAAGAATTCATTCTTACATCAGGTCAAAATTAGTATGTTTGCAACTTGCACATCCATGTTTTCAGGAAGATCCTTCAAATACTCAAAAACACCTATCATTTTTTTTCACTAAGTCCTCAGTTTTCTTGATTAAGCACTCCTGGTTCCTTTGACTGATCCTGTGATCCTTATATGACATGATCTCTTCTACCATCCTCTTTATGGTTCTCTGGACAATCTTCTGTCTGAAATTCTCTGAAATGTGATGCCAAAAACTGAACACAAGATTCCAAAGATAATCTGAATTGGCAGAAATAGAAAGCCTATCACTTCCCTAGTTTTGGGCATTCATTTCCTTTAATTTAACATAAGATAGTATTAGCTTTCATGGCCTCTCTATTTTATCATTGACTCACAATTAACTTGTTGCCCTCTAAAACCACCAGATATTCTTCAAACGTCAATCTAACAATGCTTTCTTACCCTATAGTTATGAAGATGATAAATTTAAATTTATCCTGTTAGATTTCACTGTGTTAGATTCAATGCAAAGGTCTAGCCTATGCATGGTTTTTTTTTTTAGATGTTTATTTATCATTCAACAGATTAGCTGTCCTAGATTTATTAATCTGAATATTTCATGAGTTTTCCATTTATGATATCATCTAAATAATTATTTAAAAAATGTTAAGTAGTATAAGTTGGCCTAAGCACAGATGCTTAAACTTTCCAGGTTGAGCAAGAGTTGACTACTCTTTGTCTCCAGAAATTTACTAGTTCTAAATTCCTCTAACTCTATCCACAGTGATCTAGCCCCCAGTTACTCCATTATTCTACTTTTTGATCTCATCTAGGCCTCCAATCCCTCCATTCTTCCTTAGGTCATTTCCCCTGCTTTGACTTCACTTTCTCCCTCTCTAACATCAACCCAGTAGTTAGCCATTTCAACTCTACATTGTCCTTTTCTCAGAATTCCTTGTGCCTGAGTTATACTGAGTTATATATCTTCTCTTGCCAAAATTCAACCCTGGATTACTCCTAACCATCTGCTTCTTCTGTTTCTCCTCACCAGCAACTGTGCACAACTGGAGGAAGGCTCACAACTGTGCTCATTGTGAACCTGACAAATTCATGGCCTCAGCTGGACTCTCACTTGAACAAGGCAGTTCTGTTCCTCCATAACTGATTCCTTGTCTCACTCCCCACAGAAATGATTCCACACCTCTTCTCTCTTTGAACTTTCTGTACTTCCCTCTCCTCCCACTCTCAGCTGAGGATTCTGCCTCTTACTTTACTCTATCTCATCGTCGTCAAGTTATTGCTTTCCTTCACCCCAAATATCCAGTCAGTTGCCAAATCTTGCCATTTATTCCTTCACATCACTAGCCTCCTACTTGTTCTGTCCACTCAGATACCAACTTTAGTTCAGCCCTCATCATCTCTTGCCTATGTTATTGCAACAGCCCCCAAACTGACCTCCCTACCTTGTCTCTCTCACCACTCCAGTCTATCATATAAACTGCCGCCAAAGTGATTTTCCTTAAGCAGAAATCTGACCGTGTGACTAGTTATAGTGGTTCCCTGTGGCCTCCAGAATCAAACATAAACTCTGGTTAGCTTTTAAATCCTCAAAAACCTAGCCCCAATTTATCTCTCAAGCTGCATTGAAATTTACCAACTCTCACCCATCCTCACCCCCAATATCTACATTTTGTAGTTTAGCCAGATTGGCTGGCTCTCTTCTCCATTTCCCATCTTCATGTCTTTGTACAGGCCATCCCCAGTGTCTGGAATGTACTCTCTCCCTTTAGATGACCTTTCTTCCTTAAGATACAACTCAAGCATCATCCATCTCCTTCATGAATCTTTTTCTGATTCGTCCTACTGCTAGTGTCCTCCCTCCCCAGACTACTTTGTGTTTAACTATTTTGTATATATTTATTCACTTTATGGTTTTGCTGTAACCATAACCATACAACATATATACATATATTTTTATAGTATGTATGTGTCTAATATATGTATGCATGTAAAACATACATACATATGCATGTATACGCATAAATGTATATATGCACATTTATGTCCATAAAACCCCCTTGCAATTAGGGATAATTTCATTCTTTGTATTTTCATCCCTAGTGGCTAGCATAGCATCTGACACATAGTAGGCTCTTAATACATACATATTGCTCACTATAGCTTAAAAAAAAAAACCTGCACCATTATTTTTTATTTATGCAGGATTTTCCTCAAGGCCACAACTCCCCTGACATAATTTTTACAGGCATATACCATATTTTTCTAGTCATCCTCCATTATCTTCCATTGCTTCCAATTTCTATTCATATCCTTTTAAAGTTTAAGTTTGGGAGCCTACCTATCAAAATGTTTAAAATCAGTTCTCCTAAACTCTACAGTACTTTTCAGGATATACCAAGGATGTATCTCCAGTATAAAAATTCTAAGACTCAGTGCTCTCTTCTTTCCTAGGATACCATTCTTTCCTCCCAGTAACCAGCTTATCTTTGTCGTGCAGAATCAAGGTCAGAAAAAAAGAAATTTCTACTGTTGATTCCTCAGCCTTTGGAATGATTAAGTTAAGACATGCAAAACAAACAAATAACAACAAAAATATTTAAGTTCTGTTATTGCCAACAAGAGAAGTTTTCCATTATTATCCCGCCATGCCAGTCCTCTGATGTGTTTCCCAAACACATAATCTATTTCCTTTTTCTCTCTAAGTGGTCTGCCATATTCTCAATAGGGCTCCTGTTTCTAGATCTTCATCCAAATACACTCCTCCACCCATTTCTAGACTTCCTCACCCACCCGATTATGTCTTTTGATTATACAATGCTACTCCTCACCAGACTCCCTCTCTTAACTTACCATAGACCTTTAAAATAATATATGCTCTTTTAGAGTCAAATTCCAGTCATGGCTTCTATTCACCAAGCAAAAGTTCATAGGCCTCCTTTTCACACTTTTTCTTTATTTTCTTCCCTTTGACAATTTCATCTCCTCCATTGGCTCTATTATCGTTTTAGTATAGATGGACTTTGAGTGAGTAAGACTTGAGTTCAAATCTCGCCTCAGCCATTTACCAGTTGACTGATCATGAGTAAATCTTTCAGTGCCTGTGGGTGTAAGAGTCTTCATTTCTATTTTATTTTTTTTTAATTTTGTTTTTTTTTTTTGGGGCGGGGGAAGGCAGGGCAATTGGGGTTAAGTGATTTGCCCAAGGTCACACAGCTAGTAAGTGTGTCAAGTGTCTGAGGTCACATTTGAACTCAGGTCCTCCTGACTTCAGGGCTGGTGCTTTACTCACTTTACCACCTAGCTGCCCTGAGAGTCTTCATTTCTAAAATGGGGATAATGATAACATGTACCTCAGAAGTTGTATTAAGGAGCAAAGGAAATGAAATGTGCAAATTATGCAGCTCTGTGTGAAAGCTAGCTATTATTAATTATAATATCTGATATTTATGGAACACTTGAAAGTTTACAAAGAGTTTACATTTCTTATCAGAATGGAATTCTGAAGATGTATACCTTCTTCATCACTTTGCTGGAATATTGAAATAACCTCTTATTTGGTATCCCTCCTTTAAAAAAAACACAAGTCTCTCCCTACTTCAATTACACAATCACACAGCTGCTAAAATAATCAACCTAGGACACAGGTCTGAAAATGTTACTCTTCTGATCAAAAATCTTCAGCAATTCCCTATCATCATAAGAATCATTTCTATTTCCTTAGTCTGGCCTTTAGGACTCTCAACAATCTGCTTTCTACTACCTTCATAACCTTCCTTTATATTTATTATCTAGTCTATGTACTATCCAAAGTGGATAGTTCAAGATGATCTCCAAGCTTTGCGCATTCACGTAGCATGTCCCCCCCCCCCCATAAAATGTACTCTCCTGACTTCTACTTTTCTAAGCCTTTATTTTCCTTCAGACCCAGCTCCAGTGTTGGTTCCTCTGGGTAGAACTGCTCTGATTCCCCACAGCTCACAGTATTCTTCCCTTAATCCTTCCCTTATGACAAATATTTTAAAAACTTACTCAAGATCAATTAACATCATCTGCAACTAATGGTATATGCAACTAATGATTATGATATCTATATATGCATATATATATACATATATATATATATATAATATTCCATAAGGGAAAGAGTATTACTAATTCTTCCTTATAAAAGAAGAGAAGAATCAAGCCAATGGTTATTATATTTTTCTTCTTTTTTGTTATCCAAAGTATATTCTAAATAGAGTTCAAGGAAAATGTGTTACTTTTTTTGTTTTTGGTAAACTGACAACATTAAAAATGTTTATATTCCATAAGTTATTTGACTATGATAAAAGTCAGGATAAAAGTATTCAGGGTGTTAGATTTATAGTATACTAAGTTTGGGTTTTATATACAATCATTGAAATTTTATCTGGTACTACAACTCATTTAGTAATGGAAGGCCATTAACCTTTGATAAACAGAGCTTCTCTTTTCTTTTTTAATAATTCTTGACTCAGAAAGATTTTACTGCCATGTAACAACGTTATTGCAGCTACTGTGGCTGTGTAAGACCAATAACACCAGCACACAGGAGGACTGCTAGCCCAGGTTCTTTGATCTACTTTTCTAAGGAAAGCAACTTTAAGGGGTTTACGATCTTACTATAATTAAACATATATCATTCACTTAGTTTGGGGGAAAAGTCAGCACCTTGAACTTTCAGAGAAAATACAAACAGAAATTACAAGCAGACAGAGTAACAGAAACCAACAGTCAGGCTTCTGTCTGTCTGACCAAATCAAAATACATGGCTAGCAGAGAGAGAAGCACCAACATCTAGGTTTTCAAATCCAGGGGAGCTCTTAACTTCTACCCAGAGTCTTGTCTAGCCAAACCACACAACCTCCCAAAACTAAAAAATGTCAACCTCAGATCATATATACACTTCTCAGGGTCCTGGGGCTTAGTACCTACTTAGCAAAAGAGTTTGGGCCCTGGGGCCTGGGGTTTTCTTGTTTCTTAAGCAGGCGATCAAAAACTCTTGATTGAAACAAAGACTCTTGATTCAAAGGACTCATCAAAGGCCTTTCGTGTTGATTGCCTTAGTGCTGAGAAGCACTTCAGAGCAAAAGACTACAAAAAATCCATTTTGCTTGCCATTACATTTGAAAGGCAAGACTCACTCATCAAAGGTACTTGACTGCCTTGGTGCTGAGAAGCACTCCTAAAGAAAAAAAAAAACAAAGGCAAAAAGTCCCACCCTGCTTGCCATCACATGCCATAGCTAGCTAAAAAGTGGTGAGACCAATGAATGTGGCCAGTTCTCTAAACTCATCTTGGCTAGGTTGTGTGGATCTTCATTCTTTAGAAGGATATTCCTTCTTTCCTTTCTTCCATTCATCCTTTTTTAAAAAATTAGCACAAATAATGCTCTACTCCCTAACCAAGCTCCCAAGCTGAAGAATCAGTTAACACATGGAAATAATCCTTTTCTCTCCCCACCTCCAGGAGAGAATCTAGAAAAAGAATAGAATAAGGATTTTTTTTTAATCTGTTCTTCAGAGGTCATATTGCTTGAACTCTTTTCTCACTGAAGGCGATGTTTAAGTGAATTGTTAAAATTTTTACTCTGTCCTTTAACAATTAAGGAAGATGATAGCATAATTGAATGTGACTCCTGTTTTCCAGAGTTACAGTGTAAACAAGAAATTTAGACAAAGTCTTTCCTGCCGTGTAACAAGGGAGTTTGAGATGTTTTTGTCAGTAGACTAATGGAGGAGCATAGGACCTGGTAGTAGCAGAAGCAGGATGTGATAAACTAGACCTCAGTGGTAGATTAAGTTCTTTAAACTTTGTAATGTTCTGTGGCAGAGAAAGAAACAGATTACCTCCTGTTGTAATAGGCTGACCAGGTGGGATTTGTGAATCAAAGGTCATTTTTTCCTCTTCTTTTTTTAAAGTCTTATTATTGCTTTTATTCTCCTATCAGTTATTTCCCCTTTAAATCCTTCATCTTAACAAAGAAAAACATTTAGCAAAACCAACAAACAGAAGAGGTAATATTGACAGTGTATACAACATTCCACATTCATAGTCCCCCTACCCCTGCTACTGACATGAAGGAGATATGTTTCATCATCAGTTATCCAGGAACAAGATTGGTAATTGCAGTTAATTAGAGTTTGACTACCCTTTAATGTTTTCATTTACATTATGGTAGTCATTCTATGCATTGTTTTCTTGGTTCTGCATACTTCACTCTATGTGAATTCATAACAGTCTTCCTATTTTTTAAAAAAAAATTCTTTATGCTTATTTCTTGTGGCACAATAATATTTCAATATGTTCATTTTTCATGGGCTCTTTCTTCAAGGTCTGAGACTCTACGCATGGGAAAAGAGAAGGGTGTCAAGTTGCTAAAGCCAAGAGCCTAAGTTGGAAGAGAAAAACTATTTAGTTGGTGAGTAGTAGTGAATTGGAAAAAGCGCAGAATTTATAAGCAAAGGACTTGCGCCAGTGTCTGATAGTTACTGGTTGTGTAATCTTAGGCAAGTCATTTGAGAGACAGCGTGTTAACAGTAGGGGAGCCTGGACTTAGTGCCTGGAAGATCTGGGTTTAAATCCTGCCTTTGATACTTACTAGCTGTGTGACTCAAAGCAATTCCCTTAATTTGCAATATGCCGGAGCCTTGATTCCTGATCAATAAAATGAGCATATTGGTTTAGATAGTTTCTAAGGGCTTTAGTTCTATGATCCTATCATTCCATGACCTCTAGTCCTCAGTATTCTTCTCTGTGAAATAATGGGTGTGTACCAGATGATACCCAAGGTCCTTTCCATCTCTAAATCTACGATCTTATGATTTTCTGACCTTAGGATAAACATTTCTTCTCTGCGGGCCTCACTTTCCTCATCTGTAAAATGAGAGGTTTGGGCTAAATAATCCTTAAAGTCCCTTTTAGGCCAGCATGAAAGAAGGAAGCACAGAGCAGGCTGCTGTGTAGTATGCAGGTTGCTAAAGTAGGCACCTAGAGGCACCCAATACTGATAGTGTCTTTGTGGGAGCAGTGGCATTTTAAAAGACCTCGGTATCTTTAGCTGCTGTCACTTCTGTTCTTCAAAGATGTGGTGACTAGGCCAGCTCTGACACCTGGCTGGGTCCTGGCATTTCCAGGGCTGAGAAATATTCTTTCAAATGTTTTCGGCACAGCAGATTGATTATTAATGATGTGTGTTTCTTCTCCAAAGACATTAATTTTAGACAGTGTGAGTGCTGAGTGGCATAAAATGGGAGGTGTTTCTCTTGTATATTCTTCCTTCTGCTTTACTTTGGGTAAATATATTCTGAAAACATATGTCACAATCTTACAGACTAAGCAATTGTAAAATAACTGAGTGGCAAATACCAGTTCTCTAGAGTGTCTTGAAGATAATAAATGCTGAAGCTGTGAGAGATATTCTTGGTCCCTAGAACACTCACCTGCATCTAGTAGGTGCCCCTGGGGCCTCAGAGCAGCGATTTGATTTTGGGAGAAAGTATGAGTGTTTCTTCAATTGTATGAGAATCATTTAAGTACTGAAGTTCTGAGAAGACTTTAGTAAAAAAATTAAAACCTCCTTAATTCTCAGGTTGGCGTATTTACTGCACTCTTTCACTAATTGCTTTTAAAGGTTCAAAATGGACAAGATTCAAGTTTTTTTCAAATGTTTTCCTTCCTTTTTTAATTCTTTGGAGCAAGAGAAGTTGAATGACTGGGTCAGCTCTATAGGCCATGCAATAAGACAAGAAATTGGACCTTAACTGAAAACTAATTAAAAATGTCAGGGAGCAAAATACGTCTTCCTCCATGGAAGCCTCGTATGAGTGAATTTAACGCTGCTAGTGAGGAGAGTGATCAAAACAGAGGACAAAAATGAAACTGGCCTCCCAAAGGACTGGTGAAAACCTGGGCAGTTTTTTTCCCCCTAAATCCCATGTCTGCTTCACAAGCTAACTTAAGTCTCATTAGTGCTATAAAGCCCTCCCTCAATGACCACTCTAGCCAGAAGTGAATGCCTTTAGTAGTTATTATCTGTACAATTCATTGGAAAATTATTAATGACCTATCTTGAGGGACCTCTTGTTATCTTCTACTATTTTTAAATATCTCATGTAACTGTTCTCAAGTTTATATCTAAGGTCACAAAATATATTATAACCTCCTGGATGAGGGCAGGCTTAGGATCTTCAATGCTCAGACCTGATAGTTATTGTTCAGTTGTTTCAGTTGTGTTTGATTCTCCATGACTCCATTTGGGGTTTTTTTGGCAAAGATACTGGTGTGATTTGCCATTTTGTTCACCAGCTCATTTTACAGATGAGGAAACTGAAGCAAACAGGGTTAAGTGACTTGCCCAGGGTCACACACACACTAGTAAGTGTCTGAAGCCAGATTTGAACTCAGGAAGATGAATCTTCCCGACGTCAGGCCTGGCACTTTATCCACTGTAATACCTAGCTTCCTAGACCTGATTACCAGTCATTTAAATAAAATATCAGGGATTGAGTAAGTTATTTCAGAAGGTAATGACTCAAGGATGTAGCTCTTTCTAACTGTAGCTGAAATTCACCACGAATTATTCCCGGGATGTATAATCCATGCCAAAGTCAAGGGCAACTGAGCATCATGGCCAGACAGACACATAATCCTCTAGGGAATACTCCCATATTAAATAAAACACATGGGTGAACTGAAGGGATGAATACCCAATCTTTTCCTCCTGCATTGTTATTCTGTTATATTCCAGCAAGATGCTTCATGTCTCTCCCTCTCTCTCTCCAGTCATTATGTGGCCTTGTGAATATATTGTTGGGAGGATTAGCAATATCAAGCTTCTTTCACATCTTCATAATGTTTAGCATATGATAGGCAAGATGGCAGGTACTGGCTTAAAAACAGGAGGAACTTGGTTTCCATCTTGACTCTACAATTTGCTATATGTTTGACTCTGCAAAAGCTACTCATCTTGGGTATTAGTTTCCTCATCTGTAAAGGGGGCAGTAATGGGACCTACTTTATAGGGTTGTTTATAGACTATAAACATTTGTAAAATTGTTTGTAGACTATAAGCGTATAATTAATACTTTGTAGACTATAAGAATTATAGAATTGTGAATGGAATGGAACCAGGAAATCCTTGATGATGGTGATCATTCAATTAACTAGCACTTATTAATGCTCCTACTATGTTCTAGACACTGTGCTAAGTGCTTTAAGTGGATAATTGCTGAAACATTTGTAGGTTATTTCAAATTTTTGTAATCAAATTTTGATCAGGAATGGCTCTAGCAGTTATATCTCCATTTAATATTGACCAATAACTAGCTATTCTACCCAGCTATCTTGACTACGGTACCTTTCCAGGACTTGGCAGAATGATACATACATACATGCATACATACAAACACAGATGAATTTATACACAAACATATAAAAGAGTTGCTTTACCTTCTCCATACACCTGCCCAAATAGCCTATTGAAAGACAGTATTTCTGAGGTTTCTTCCAGCTCATTTCCCCTACCACAGGGGAATTTTAGAGAAAAAAAAGAGGACATTTCAAGGGAAAGTGGGAAAAGGAAAGATGTGACTAATTTAGTCCAGAATCCGTGAGCCAGCACTGGTTGTAAGTTGTAAAATTGCATTGATTTATCTCTCATCTGAAAGGCTGTAACTTAAATTGGCTGGATGTAATTCTAAATCAATAAAATTGCAGGCATTTATTCTTTTTAATATAGGAAAGCTGGGAGATTTTCCATAAGCATTATTTTCCTTGAGTTATTCTATTTGATGATAAACTTGTATTTATGTTTCAGTAAGGAAAAGTGAGAAACACAGCTTAAGATACAAAGGCCTTTTACATAATGTGATATATAACTGAAATGAGAATACCAAGGAATATCCAATCTTATTGAAATAATAAAATAATTTAAAACTAAAAAATAGTTTAAAAAATTAAAACACCAAACCCAACTCAGCCACACAGAGAAGCAAAGATGCAAATGAGGTGCTTATATTCTTCTATTATTTAACAATGAGGGAGAAAAATATTTTCTTTACCTATGTTCTACCCAATTTCACTTAATATGAGAAAAAAAGTCACCCTGCATCTTCTCAATGGAGGCCTGAACCATTTCATATACACTTTTTTTTTCACTTGTCTTGAAGAGGGGAAGCACGTTATAATGGAAAAAGACATTTGAGTTAGAGGGCCTGAGTTAAAATCCCACCTCTGTGATGACCCCTAAAGTTCCTTCCAGGTACAAATCAATGATCCCATAATTATCCTCTGGGATAAACTGTTCTACTTACAAACTCTAGTGTTCCAATGGATCAGTGAATTCATTGATTTTGATAGTCTCTCTTCAGACTCATATCATAGCCTGTTCATACTATCCAGTCCCATGTGACTCTTTTCCATAGCCTCCTATTGGGTCACCACACAGTTGATCCCAACATGCTGGGACTCTTCTTTGTATTTCTTTGATGTGACAGAATACGGACTATTCGTAGTTTGTCTCCCACTTGTTCCATGTAACTGGTCCATCTTCTTTTCGATGGCATCCTTTATTCAGTTTCTTATTTGTGATTATTACAGATGATGCATGGCTACCAGGGTCCTCTCTGTTGTCCTTTGGATGATGCTCAACAGTAGTTCTTCTGAGACTGCATTGTGTTTCAGTACTTATAGCCATACAGAACAAGAAGACTATTGGTGATCTAGAAGTATAGAGTCTTTAAGGAACTTTGAATTTTCCAAAGACGCTTTAGTCTGTTCTCCTTCAGTTAAGCTCTGTCCCACATCTCCCTATCAATTTACAGTGTCTGCCCAAGATAGATAGGGCATTCTAAAAATCTTAGTGCAGTTTAAAACTTAGTTTAAGTGGATATTTTAGCTTAGCCTTAAAGTTAGCCTAATGGATACTTTAAGATTTTTATAATACTCCATATATAGTGACGGAACAGCTTTATAGATAGTCTTTCCAATGCCACCTCACAGCCTGGGCAAGAGGAATTTTTCAATCCATGTACTTCTTCACCTGTAGAATGAGTATAATAATGCATAATAATATAAATATAATATAATAAATAAATATAATATATAATATATAATAAATAAATATAATATAAAATAAAAATAATAAAAATATTTCTTCTTATAGCTGTTAGACTCAACTGATATTATCTGTGTAAAGCTCTCTTCAACACTTAAAGACATATGTGAATGTCAGCCAGTTGTTATTAATCTTATGATTCATTCTTCTTAACTTCTGGAATTCAAATAGAATAGTCCTGGGATAAGTCACTATGCTACTATTATTCTTTTATATTTCATGGTATACAAACCACTGTAAAAGTGAATAAAATAAATTTTGTTCATAATTGGGTGAGATGATTAGGTTGAAAATTCATCTTCTGAAGGATTACGGAAAGCCTCTTTGGGATAACCCCAGTGGTTTCCAAATGATGAAGACTTTATGTGTTTCATCCTGTCCCCAGTTGACTTCGATGTCTTCTCCTAGGTCTCTATTTTTATGATTATGGAAAAATCATACTTTTCATTTTACTTAATGTAGTTAAGATTGAAACAGTCCAGGGACAAGCCCTAGTTTTGGTATTATTCATTTATATTTAATCTTATGTGAAGATGGTTAAAGCCCCTGCTTTTTGAAGTTGTATAAAAAGGATTAGGACATAAGCTTATCTTCTTATTGAAAGCAAGCTTGGTACCACTTGAGTAGCAGAAAGGATGATGGAGATGATATGTACTTCATCCTGTTCCCACATGACATTTTGATTTCTGCTACTAAATCTGTATATTTTTAAAGCTTTGTGATTTACATAGCATGAAGATCTGGAGTATGTGCCATGGTGACATCTACTAAAAACTTTTTTTTTCCTGTTCTTACAGTGCTATACTCAGGCAATTTTGAGTGCAGTTTAGTCCGTGATAATGCTTTAGTGTCAGAATAGTTTATCAGTTGAATTCTTATGGATATTTTAAGGTCTGTATTTGGGAATTTATTGTCTGTCAGTCCTTAAAAGGTAGATGTACCATTCTAATCACTATGTCATGTCTTGCTGTGTATTTAGTAGTTGCTAAATCTTTCAGCCTTCATTGATATGTTGTACAGTGTGCATGACTTCCTTGCATGGATTACTAAGTCCAGGCTCTTTATAGAAAACCATTCTGTGATTTCTGATGGCAATGGCCTGATCCTGCATTGCTATCTTAAACCTATCTGTTTTCTCATAACACAACCATTTGTTTGACATGTCTGAGGTCATGCACATGTTGCCCTTGGAGTGCCTTTTGATTATATTCTTGGATCATCATAGTTTCATAGACACCATCTAGAGGTAAACCATTTTCAATTACATTTGACAAATCCAGTAGCATGTACTGGATACTGCTTGTCAACCTTTATGATTGTTTGGTGAAACGACGTCTGCTTGCTCCAAAAGCATTTCTATTTCTCTACATTTTGTACAAAATTATCGTGTGCTCTGCCAATATATAGCAATCTATTTCCCCTTTTTAGCAAGGAAGTAAGAATCTTTCTATAGAAGACTTAGGATGATGGACCCTATGCTTTTTAATTTGTACACATTGTTGTTAAAACATTTTCTCAATCTATTATGGTCCAGTTTATAGTTTTAAAAGTTTGCATTAGAACTGGTATTGCATGTTTCTTAATTGCTTTTAGTATGTTCTTCCTTGATGTCAGTATGCCAGTAAATCTCTTAACTTATTTAGCCATAGCTTTCTCCTTAAAAACTTTATTCTCGGTGTGTTCTGCCTGAAAGAGATTACGGTATTTTTTAATGTTGCTTTTGCCAATTGGTATAATTTGATCTGTAGATCTATGCTCCAGGCCATTAATTTCTATCTTTCCTTGTCAGCTGTTGGAAATGTTAGGCTGATCAAGTCCAAATGATATCTTGATATCACCAAAAAGAGATTCTATGAGATGAAGAAGCTGTTTATTGTGTAATCATATAGCTTGATATCATCTATGTCTGTTAGGTGATTAAGAAGATATTTTGGTTCAATCCCCTCTTTAATTTGTAAACCAAACTAAATTCTGTTTAAGAAAGATTTAGATTTAAGGCTAGGCAGAACCATAAAGTCTCCCAAAACTGTCTCCCCGAAAAAATGCCTCATTTTATATTGAATGTTCATGATGTTAATGAGTTGATAAGATGCTTTAGAAATCATTTTTCCAAGTAAATACCCAATATTCTAGAGTTCTCACTATGCTTGTTTTTTTTGTATATTTGCAGTATATAGACTCACTTGGTTTTTAGAACATATATAAATATCTGACCATGATAAACATGTGACCACATTATCCAATGACCAATGAGTAAATGTACTAAATGGAACTGAATCTTATAAATTTTGACACTCTCAGGACAAATGAAAGAAGAGATGAAAAAGGAATTGCAGTTCAGTGGTGAGGTAGCTCATAGGTGTTTCTTGGGATGAATGTAAAGTAGTTGATGGAGTTGGCTTTATCATGCATCCAAAGGCAAAACGAAAATTGCTTTCACAAGACTTTGGGTTATCTTATATTCTTATGTTCATGCTAACTGACTACTAAATATGGGCAGCTAGGTAGCATAGTGGATAGAGTTCAGGACCTGAAATCAGGAAGACTCATCTTTGTGAGTTCAAATCCAGCCTCAGACTAACTTACCAGCTATGTCACTGTAGCCAAGTCACTTAACCCTGTTTGCCTCAGTTCTTCATCTCTAAAATGAGCTGGAGAAGGAAATGGCAAACCACTCCAGTATCTTTGCCAAGAGAAGCCCAAATGGGGTCACGAAGAGTCTTTCACAACTGAAATGCCTCAACAACAAAAGCAAACTCTCACTGAAAATAATAACAGCTTCCATACCAACTTAAATTACAGGGGATGAGGAAGTAGGGAAATTCTAGAAAGAATATGATAAAGCCCTGAGATGAAATCAGCATATATTTTGATACTTAGGGACTTCAGTGCAACAACTGGCAAAGGAGAAGACAATGAACAATCTCTTACAAAATTTGGTTCAGTAGCAAGGAATGAGACAGGCAAGGAATTGTGGACAACACGGTCTTCCCATGTATATATCATGAATACCTTCTTCAGAAAGAATTGGAAGGTGCTAGACATGACAAGAGATAACTTCACAAGCAGCACATACAAACATATGCACAAAATTAAATTGGCCATATTTTGACAAACAAGGAATACCTTGTTATTGATGAGGAAGACATTCTTGAATTAGTTGTCAGGTCACTAACGTATTAGACCATTTATTAAAATTAATGTGAAACTAGATGACAGAATAAACATGATATGGTTTACAATTAAAAAACTCCAACTTGAGAATTTTTCTAATATATATCATTATATCTTTTGTGTTTATATCACCTTCATTTCTAAATATATCCTTTCCACCTCGCTTCCCAACATTCATCTCCTATAACAAAGCTCAGAAAAACTAAACAATACATAAACTGAGTCTAGACCCATAGTCTTCTACCTCTGCAGAGAAGGGTGGGAGGTGCATTTTCTTATCTCTCCTCAAGGGCAAAGCTTGGACATTATAATCACAGTGTTTAATTTTGCATGTTTTTGGTTGTTTGTATTTTTTTCATAGTTGTAGTCATTGTGTGTCTTTTTTTCCTGGCTCTGTTTACTTCACTCAGTATCAGTTATAGAAGTTGCATGTGTTTCTTGGTTTTCTTCGTACTCTTTAGTTCTTAAGGCTCTGAGTTATTCCATTATATTCATGTGCTATGATTTGTTTACCCATTTCCCAGTCATTGGATTTTCCATTTCTTTGCTTCCCCAAAAAGTGCTATTATGACTATTTCATTATATGTGGAACACTGAAAAATGTGAAATGAATGGAAGTTAGGAAATTGACACCATAGGAAAGGTCTGTTCGGTCATTTCAGTCCTGTCTGACTCTTTGTGACACCATTAGCGGTTTTCTTGGCAAAGATACTAGAGTGGATTGCCATTTCCTTCTCCAGTTCATTTTACAGATGAGGAAACTGAAGCAAACATGGTTAAGTGACTTGGCCACAGTGACATAGCGAGTAAGTTAGTCTGAAGCTGGATTTGAACTCAAGAAGATGAGTCTTCCTGACTCCACGCCTTGCATTCTACCACCTAGCTCTTCCTGGAGGTTGTTGAAAGACTACATACAACACACTAAAAAATGAATTGCAAAGATATTATGGTGTGAAGGCTGTTAGAAAAATATAACATGAGAAAAAAATGATGGGCCGTTCTCATAGTATGATCAAGGGTCAAACTACATACCCCATTTGGTATCACTACAATGTTAAGAGAATTTGAGAAAGGCCATCGATATATGTATCCACTTAGGTGAATTTGTTGGGTGACATGATGAAGAATAGCACATGATGGGCAGGTCCATAATGCTGCAAATTGCATCATTGAAGGGAATCAATAAGATAAAGAATGCACTGAGTATTCTTTTGTTAGTTAATAATAGCTGACTTTATACGTAAGCCTTTATGACTGTTTCCAAGGTTTTCAAAGTGCTTTACACATATTATATCATTTGATGCTCATAATATTC
>CM053622.1:497713157-497738448 GCA_028646595.1 Phalanger gymnotis | reverse complement strand
GGGGAGAAAATTTGTAATTCAAACGCCTGTGAAAATCAATGCTGAAAACCAAACATGTCAAAAATAAATTAAAATAAAAAAAATCACCTTGGCAAAAAAAAAAGAAAGAAAGAAATGTGAGGCTATACAAACAGTACTCTGCTCTTTATATCCAGGGTCCTTATGCTAAAAGAAATAATTTTATAGTAATACCTTGTTATTACTAATAATCATACTATTTCACATTTGTACAATGCTTTATATACTCCATTAATATTATCTAATTAGACCTTAAGCACATCCTATGAAACAGGTTGTACCCGCAATTATCCCCCTTTATTGATAGGAACTAGGCACCCTAAGTTATTTGCCCGAGAGCAAGCACTAAAAACTAGTTTTCCTGGATTGTTGCCTTATAAAGTACTGTCTATAGAACGATTAGGAAGATAGAAAGAAATTTAGGGGTGGAAAAATGAAAGAAATACTCAATCCATTATTTGTTTGGTAGAATGACTTATGAAAGTGATTTGTAAGGCTTCATTAAAATACAGTATTCAGCTTCTTAGTAGCTTGTATTGCTATCAGAATTCTGGATTCTCATATTTGTTCTCTGATCAGTCAACATTGCTACTTGGTGAGATCATTTGGTGAGATACAATGAAAAAAGAAAGATTCCACATGAAAATAATGGAGAGGAGGGCTTAATTTGTTCTGGTTTTTTTTTTTTTTTTGCTTTTGCTAACTTTGGCAGTTTGATTGGACTCCTTGGGGGTGGATTTTCTAAAGCAATTAGTTGAGGATAGCAGAACTTGTCACATAAAATGGAATGTACTCTTACTTACAAAGCTTTTCAAGATCTTCATTTGCCTGTTTGATTATTTTTAAAAGCTTTGTAGAAGTTCAGAGATAAGTCCTTCAGGGGGACCATCATCAGTGACTTTGAACTTAGAAATATCTTAAACATGTTAGGCACTCAAAGTTTGTTGAGTTGAATTGAATCAAAAGTTAAACTTGATTACATAAATCTATCAACCATGGAAGCTATAATACTAATGAGTAGGAATACTGAATTCTTTAATTCAGTGAGATAAATTAAGATATGAAAAATTGAATACTAAAAATCACTTGATGTCTTTTCATCTGAGAGGAACTTGAATTATCAGAATCCTACACCAAAAATATCTATAATATCTGTCATTTGGGGTCTGGAATTGTGTGTGTGTGTGTGTGTGTGTGTGTGTGTGTGTGTGTGTGTGTTTGTGTGTAGACTTGTGATTTTATTTATATGAGGAACTCTCAAAGTGGGCACTCCCACCACTGATGCAGATAGGTAACTAAATATATGAGGTATAATTTTAGAGAATGTCCTGGCACTCTCCATGGTGAAGTAACTTAGCCCAAGTCACAGAGATAGATTGTTTGTGTCAAAGGCAGCCCTTGAACCCAGGCCTGATTGACTACATCACCAGTCCCCTAATCCATTCAGTCATTCTGCGTCTCTATCATTTGTCAATAGAGGAAAATTAGAGAAAAGGTCATGCCAGTGAGAGTGATTATTTCTTCCATGTGAAAGGCAAGGCCACCAATAGCTGAACATAATGAAATGAAAACAAGAGGCCTCATGTCACCCTGAGTGAGCAGCTTATATCCGCCTTCATCTGAGTTCTTCTGCTGTAAGCAGAATGTAGTCCTGGAAATAGCAAAATCAAATCAGAACCCTTGTAAAAAAATGCTTCCTCAGCATGCCTCTTTTCCTGGTACAGTCATTGGTTTCTATTATCTGCTGTAAATCAAGTTTGATTAAAGGCTATTTTCTGCTTATATCAGGAAATCAGTTACTCTATCATTTCATGGATGTTAATGCTTGTACAAACAGAATTCCTAAAATATTATGAGAAACATTTAAAATTCTGGGAAGCTCATGTTGAGATTTCCCTACTATCAGAGTCAGACCTTTAACTAGGAATTCTTGGTCCTTCAGTGAATTTAGTTGAGGGGGTTGGGTATGTTTCAGAATGAAACTCATTCTCCCCTAAAGAGTAAGAGGATTTGAATCCAAACAGCTCGATATTTCAGTTCCTCAATCAAATATGTGGAAAAGAACTATCAGTGCTAATAGCGACACATACATAAAATTTCTGGCTCTTGGGAATCCAGCATAAATCTCGCAAACAAATGTGGCTCAGTTTAGGAGTGCTGGATCTGGCAAACTGCTAAATTTATTTGGATCTCAGTTTTCACACCTTCAAAATTGAAGACCTGGAATATATGGGTAGTTCCAAATCACACCACTTCCACTGCAGGTATCACTAGTTGCTCCTTCCTCTCCACCAAAATCTTCATCTTCTTCTTGTTGGTCCTGTTTTTGAAGAAGACTAATGACATCATGGGGTGATGTCTTGACTTGTGAGTGAATTGGATATAAGTGAGGCAGAGTTGGACGAATTTGTCAGCCTCAATCTCTCTTCCAGAGTTATCAGAGTTCAGTAGTGAGACAAAAGTCAAGACAACTGGCAATAGCTGGGGAAGCAGTGGATGACCTAGCAGCTTCAATGTCTGATCATGCTTTGAGTATCCCACAGCACCTGTTTCAGCTGCCTTCATAGCCTTTGGAACAAATTATTCTCTTCCATCTATTCTGGTAGGGAGGTCTTCACCTGCTTGGGCTATTCATCCCCCTAACTCACTGATATGTTTGAGGTCTGTTAGTTACCCTTAACCTGGTTTAACCCATCTTCTAGGACGGTTTGACCTGGTTGTGGCCACCATGCATATTATAGTTTCTTGGAGCCACATGTGAGAGTTGAATGACAGATGGACACAAAAGATGGATGTGTCCTGAGATGCTAGTCCTCCCTGAAGACCCCCATATACACCACCAAAATGTGGTAGTCTGTGCTAGGAACCTCTTTGGGCTCTGATAGGAGAGCTTTTGCTTTATCCTTTTCGGAAGCTTTTACCTCTCTTCTCAGCTACCAGATGTATAACTCTGTGAAAACCCCTCCCCTTTTCAGGCCATCCCCCATTAGAATGTACACTCCTTGAAGGCAAGTACTATCTTCCTTGTTTGTATTTCCATTCCTAGAACTTAGCCCAGTGCCTGGCACATATTAATCAGCTAATAAATTCACAGTCTATCTATCTATCTATCTATCTATCTATCTATCTATCTATCTATCTATCTATCTCTGAGGTCAATGGTAACTGTTTCTCTTTGGAACAACAACCCTGAGGGTCTTCCCCTCCCAGCTTGATTTTTTTTTTCTTGTTTTCTAGTTAAAGGGGCCATCCCTTGACTCATTTCTTAAAGAGGCCTATTCACTGAATGGGCTTTTACCTCACTCCAAGTGAGCAAATGAAAAGGCCTTAGCCTAAAAGGGCCAGGGTCTCCCATTGCATCCTGGGCCCTCTTCAGTTGTCTTGATAAATAACTGGCCACTGGACCCAGATGGCTCTGGAGGAGAAAGTGAAGCTGATAACCTTACACAGCTTTCCCTCACTCAAATCAAAATCAACTGCAAGTCATGTCATCATTTCCCTGACGCCATGGTCCTCTTCAAAAATGAAGGACAAACACAATGTCTATCTATCTATCTATCTATCTATCTATCTATCTATCTATCTATCTGTATATCTACCTATCTTTCTGTCTCTCTATCTCTGATGTTTCTTCCATCTCTAGATCTGTGATCCTGACACAGACACAGACACACACATACATATGTGTTTATCAATTTACATATACATGCACATATATACATACATTTACATATGTATATGTACATATATGTGTGTATATATATGCGTATATATGCATATATATATATATATATACACATACACACACTCATTTTTTTTAACTTGGGCATGCTGACCTCCACTTCTCCCCCAGATGCCCCCACCACCTTAATGCAAATTGTCCTGGGCTTAAGAGGGGGTGCAGGGATAAGGGAAGGCAGTCTACAGGAGAGTAGTTACAGGAGAGTGATGCTCTCATGACAGGACCCTAGTTATAACATGTGTGGTAACCTGTAAGGGCAAGCAAAGTGGGACTTTTTGCTGTTTTTTCTTTTGGAGTTCTAGCTCTTCTCATCACTAAGGCAATTAAGTGCCCTTGATTGAGTCTTGCCTTTGACTGGGTCTTTGATGACCTGCTTAAGTCACAAAAAAGCCTAAGTCACATGAGTCTGAGTCACATGAGCCTGGATCATGAGGGTTGTGATGCCCTCTGACCCTTAAGAAGTATATAATCACTCTAAGTATAGCATTTGGCTTGGGAGCCCACTCACAGGAAGAGTGTTTGTGTGATGTAGCCAGACAAGACTCTGGGTAGTTGTTAAGGAGCCCCCAAGCTTTGAAAATACAGATGTTGGTGCTGGGAACTATGTATGTATTGTCTTGGCCAGACAGTTAGAAGCCCTGTCTGTTGATTTGTGTTATTTGCTCTGTTTATATAATTTCTGCTCATAATTTCTATTTGTATTTTCTCTGAAGCTCAGGGTGTTGACTTTTTCCCTGAACTAAGTGAATGGCATATGTATGTTTAATTAAAGTGAAATTGTTAACCCCTTAAAGTTGCTTTCCTTTAGAAAAGCAGATCAAAGAACCTATGCTAGCAGCCCTCCTGTGTGCTGGTGTTATTGGCCTTATGCCTCTACAGCAGCTGCAAGCAACACTGTTGTTTCATAACCCAGGACTGAATGAATGAGAGAGGGTAGTTGCACTAGGCAAAGCCCTATTTATATCATTCTGGTAAATATTTTTTAAAGCATTTCACATTTGCTTTTAAATGTGACCATCATGATATTGAAAGTACTTGTCTTTTTCACCCTAGCACTTTTTCATTTCATTTGATGGGGTCCCAACTTTACAGTTCTGGATTCAAAATGTGTCAAGTAATAGAACTGATGAAGTCATAGTAAGAACATAGATATGGCTTTGCAGCTGGGATCTGCTGAAGAAATTATTAGTAAAGTGCTTGTTTTATGATCCAGAAGATAAGTTTTTATCTTTGTCTTATTAAAACCAGGTTCCCCACCTGCACATTAAGTGGCTAGGGAAAAAAAAAGAGAGCAAGAAAAGCCTTTTACTTTTAAAATTACAATTTGCATGTCAATATGCCAAATATTTTAAATATTTCCAAGTAACTATTGCCCCACTTACTATTCCTTCAACTAATTTTCATAATGAGATATAAAGTTGAGACAGATTTGTGAAACCTTGACCATCTTTCAGTGCACATAGCTTATAGCTGGCCTTCTTCCTCAGACTTCTGTCTTCTTATGGGTTTTCACTCTAAAGTTTTGTGGAGAACTGTCAGATTCAAACTGGGACAATGTGCTTTAATCAGTTTTATTTATGAACATACCATATGAATCTAGAGAAAAAAATACACACACACATATATATATATATTATATATGTATATATAATATATATGTATACATATATATGTATGTATATATGTATACATATATATTGTTGTTGTTGTTGTTTGTCCTTTGCTCTCAAGGAGGACTATGAGGTGATGTCATGACTTACGAGTGAATTGGATTTAAGTGAGTCAGGGCTGTGCTAGCTCACCAGCCTTACTCTCTCCTGTTGAGCCATCTGGGTCCAGTGATAAGACTGGACATGGCCCCAGATGAACTGAAAGACCTTGCCATTTTTAAGCTAAGATCTTTCCCAGGTATCAGTTTGTCTGAGGCAATGCCCACTCAGTGATTAAGGCTAGGTAAGAAATGAGGCAAAAAATGTCCTCATTTGCCTAGTCCAAAAAAAAAAATCAATCTGGAAGGGGAAGACTCTCAGGATTTTTAGCCAAAAGAGGAATAATTGCTATTTACATTCACTTTGAGCCATCAGAACCCAAAAAGTGACCAAGGTAGGCTTGGGCTGGGACCTATTATTGGCCAATCAGTGAGAGTCAGAGTGATTTGGGTTTAAGGCGTGGTCCTTAAAAAAAGAAATCTAGCCCATAAACCCCAAGATATCTTGCGAGGTTTCAGTGATCAAAATTTATATTCCTTTGGACAGAGCACCTGCAAGTATGGGTATGATTCCCCATGTGGATAGAGGGAGAGTAGGGAAAGAATGATAAAGAAGAGGAAGAGAGAAGGGAGAGAGAGGAAAGAAGGGAAGAAGAGAAGGAGGAACAAAGAAAGGAAGGAAGGAAGGATGGATGGATGGAAGGAGTTGGGTTGCCCAATTGGAACTGAAACAGTTGGGTTCCCAGCAGGGCAGCTACTACTTACTGCTTGTTGATTGCTTTCTGTCTTTTGTTCTCAGAGGACCATGACATTGGGAAGGTGATGTCATGACTTGTGAGTAAATTGCACTTAAGTGAGAAATCCAATATGCAAAGTCACCAGCCTCACTGTCTTCTCCTGTGGCATCTGGGGTCATCTCCAGTTGTGTGTTTGTGTGTGTGTGTGTGTGTGTGTGTGTGTGTGTTTGTACATATCTATATATGCCTTTCCCTTGGTTAAGTGATCACATATAAGTGATCACATATGTTGAAAGATGAAAATTTTTCTCGGAATTTTTTTTCCTGGACTAATCTTTTTCTTTTCAACAGGCTGCTTCTTTCATAGTCATACCTCTTCATTATGCTTGTTACCCTCTGACACCTGCCTTGGCTCTTTCTCTGAACCCTCCATGATTGGAACCTTTTATCCCAGTCTAAAATCTTGTGTATTCTTAGTTGACTTTCATCTTCCTGTCTGTAATCACAAGAATGGGAAAAAACAACCAAACAAGGATACTCACCTGAAAGAGACCTCTCTTTTCCTTGTTAGAAATTACTGGTACCCCTGAGTGAGTTGCCTCAGTCTAGGAACAAACCCAATATTCTAGGGGTCCTAGACCACTGTGAAGTCCTTCTTTCATCTCTGATCTGAAGATTACTGTGCCCAAGATACACTGATATCCATCCCTGGTTATATCCTTTCCCTAACCTGACCTTTCCTAGTATGATTTTAAGGTATTGGTCTTGAACAAAGAGTAAGGGGCTCAATGGGTTGCCCTACTGTCATTCCCTTGTTCCTTCTCTCTTTTTGGTGTCTCTAGTTGAGGCACATGGCCATTGCTTTGGGGTTTTCCCTTCGACTTGCTAAGGAAAAGAATTATTGCTTTCAGCACTGACTGGCTCATCTTTAAAATCCTTTTGCAGTAGGCTCTGTCACCCCCAAAAGAAAGATAATCTGTCAGTATCAGTCAAGTTTAAAGAAAAGTAGAGGCAAAACTGGCCAGACACTTCTGTTCATCTTAGTCTGTAATATGAGGACAAAAGATGGTCTACATTAAAGGATGACAGGCAATCTACCTAAAATATATGAGTTTATTTTTGAAGAAAGACCTGCCTTTTGAAAAGAATCACTTGGAATGGAATTATATCAGAGCTTCTGTTAACCTGGGCCCCATGAATCACCAAGAAGTCTGTGGATAGACTTAAGGGGATCTACGAAGTGGGGTGGGGGAAATGATATTTTATTTTCACTAACCTCTAAATGAGATTTATTATTCCCTCTAATTATTTAAAAAAACAATAACCTGTGATTCTGAAAATGATGTGCTTCACCAGATTGACAAAGAAGTCCATGATACACAAAAAAGTTATGAACACCTGCATTAAATATATATATAGTCTCATTACCTACTAAAAGCCCACTACGAACATCTTCATTGTATCACCAATATCCATATCACAATTGACTTATTCTATTTCTCTAGCAGTAAATTGATGGAAACCTTGGATTATAGTTCTCAAAATCAGTAGGATACAGTGATGTGTTTTTCTTTAAGTAAAAAAGAGACAGACCTTTTAACTTCTGGAGACATAACAAAAGAGACAGTCTTTGGCCTTGACTGATGATTTCAGAGTGCAGAACTAAGCCTAATGTCTACTTCTGTGAAGACTTTACATTGTCATTTAGATCAAGACAATACTTTGTAATAGAAAACACTTGCCTTTTGGCCCCTAGGAAAGGGATTACTATGCTTCCCTGGCGTATGAATTTGTAAAGTAAGAGGGAAAGGCCAGCCCCTTAAGCGACATGTTAATTGCAGGAGCAAAGGCAATGAATGAACTACCAGTGAAGTAACTTTCCACTTTAGGGCTCTTTGTCTAAAAGGACTGTGTAGGAGTTTATATTCAGAGGAGTTTCTGAAAGTGTAACTTCTGTCCTTATATGTTCAGACACGATGTATTATGTTCAGCAACTTACTCACATTATTGCAGTACAAGGCTTAGCACAGGAAACAAAGCCAGATGAGATCATGGTGTGTTCTTGGTTTCTTGATACTGTTATAGTGGGGTTTTATCCTACTGTTCCTCTGGTTGTGCACATGCGTCCATGGTACAAAGGGATGCAGTGACACATCAAGTACCACACATAAGGGTGGGGAACCTGGGGCCTCAAGGCCACATGTAGTCTTCTAGGTACTTGGGTATGGCCTTTTGCCTGAGTCCAAGTTTTACAGAAAGAAAAAATCCTTTTATTAAGGGGACTTGTTCTGTGAAATTTGGATTCAGTCAGAGGGCTGCACTTGAGGACCCAGAGTGCCACGTGTGGTCTTGAGGCTACAGGCTCCTCACCCTTGATAGTTGCTTCACTTCCCGTGTTTATATCTCTGTGTTTGTTTGTATATAATTGTATAACTATAGTCATATTTCTTTACCACTCAGTACTGTAAGTATGTATTGAGCATATGCATTCATGTACCCCTAACTATCTTGAGTGACCTCTTTAGAACTCACTAAATCACAGGTCTTAACATGTAAGCATATATACATATTAGCACACATATGTATGTATTTATAGTATGTGACTATGCATACACACATACATACACATATATAACAAACACGTGCATATACAGATGTAATTTGTATTGCTATATGCTTACACATATACTTGGATGAACTGCTGTTTCCTCATATCAGAACTGGTGGAGAATTCTCTGCACCAATCTGAATCATAACTGTCTTTGTATGATTTAGTTGTTAAGTGCTAGGGAGCTGCTCAAGGCAGCAGAGGTTGCCAAGACTTACTTAGGTCATAAAGATAATAAGTGTCAGAGGCAAGTTTCAAACTTAGATCATCCTGACTCCAGATCCAATACTCTAACCATTGTACCACCTATGTCCTTCTTATATAGCCCAGTTTGGTTGGAACACAGGGAACATGAAGTAAAGTACTGAGAGATAAGGTTGGAAAAGTAGAAACATAAACACATACGTATCGATCTATCTAGAACCAGTCATTCTTGAATGTTACCAAGCTAATAGCATTTATTTGTTCTTGTGACAAGTCAACAGATGGTTACCATTGGTAGAAAAGTACCTGTTCTTTTTTCTCCTTCATTCCTCCCTTCCCCAACCCCCAAATAATGATTTTTATATAAGAACAATCTATACCTGTCAACCAAAAAATGCCTCAAAGAATGTTCCCAACCTTCCATCCCTGCAGATTTCTTACAATGGCCTCTCACTGGTGATAGTATCTGGCTTTGTGCTTGATGCTAACATGACCCTGGCAATGTTGAACCTATGTGGCAAAGCATTTGCTCTTGCTCAAAAGTCCAAGTGACATTTCCCATGCACTTCATTTTAGATGGCAGCAGAGCTGGATACTCTCTAGTGAAACATTCTCAACCCCCAGCTCAAAAGCTGTACCTCAAGGTATTTTACATCATCATGCCCATTTCTAGGTTGCAGTAGAGAGAGGGGGAGTCATCTGTGTGTGATAGCCTCATCTGTCATTGCTTCATGTCTCCCTTAACTTGCTAAGCCAAGCTTCACTTTGACAGGCTATAGAGTCCTGGCTGCCATTAGAAACACTGCTAGGCAGAATGACCATGAGCAGAGCTGGAGTGATGCTCCAGGGAAAATTGTCATTACACCCTCATTCTGTGTCATACACTCTCATTCAGAGGACTGCGACTGGTACACAGGAATGCTCTCTAGGATGTTATCTTCTCTAGCAAAAGATTTTCCCTTGCCAGTCTTATTTTTTTTAAAAAAGAAGAAATAAATTGTCTCTGGCTATTTCTAGTTCTGTAGAGATAAGATCAGTATTTCCAGATCTTCTTGTCTATATTTTACTTATAATTTTTATTTTCATTTTATGATATGGATTTTCATAGTTCTTAATAATTTTAAAGGATATTATTCCTTTCTGTCATTGACAACCTAAAAAAAATGCTTCCATGCATACCTACTCCTCAAAAAATAAAATTCCATGCACTTTGTTTTGAATGTTAAGACATCAGTCTCACATAATGATGTAATTATCTTCCCTGTGGAATACAGTGATTGAGGCTCTGAACATACAAGGAATTCTGCATCTTAGTATCACTTTGGTCAGCTCTTCCATATCTTGCCTGAGTACTTTGACAGTGTACTCATTACTTTGCAAAAAAGCTTCATTTGGGTGGTGGGGGAGTGGTAGAAGGGAAGCACAAAGGACAAGAAAGTGAAGTTAGTTGTACAGGGGTCTGGGTATATGGATAACTTTGACATTTTTGCTTTTGTTTTGTTTTTTCTTTTTCAAAAAGGCTTGCCATTCCAAAGGAAAGGAATATCATCTCTTGCTGTTCAAGAGGGGTGACAGTTACCATGACACATTTCTAAATGTTACATTTCATGAAATTCCCACCTATGAAATTGTTTTGTAAAGAAAAATAAAACTGGGTTGAATACTGTCTTCATTATCTTTTACAATCAACAAGTACCAAACTTAAGTCCTTTGACTTTTTAATGTCAGTAGTTGCTTTAAAAAAAAAAAGAATGAAGGCTAAGCACATGATTTCTGCAAAAACAAAATTTTTTTTCTATAATTGTGGGTAGGAATTCCAAATAATGATCACAATGGAAACACTAAAGATTAAATATGAGAACATCTGAAAATCATTCAACTATACAATTTAACTTTCTCTGAGGAATCTCTGAGTTGCAAAAATCCTAGATATTCCTTTTTTCAATTTGGCTTGAAAACTTTTTTTTTAAAGATAATTGAGAAAACAGCTACCAACAAACAGGCCTAAATTACCATCTATATAAAATCGTTATGAGTGAAGAACATCTTTGATTAAAGCATTAATGGGGATTATATAGGTTTTCACAAGCACTCTCTAACAATAGATCTCATTTTTACAATTACTCAATTGACTAAAAGATGAAGAGAACCTGAGATACCATTGTGTTGATATGAAAAATTATTTGATATAGTAGAACAAAATGCTACTTTAAAGGCTTCTTTTTTTTCAATAGGGTATCTCCTATCCATACAGAAAAATCATTCAACAATCCTTTAAAAAACAACAAATAATTTTGCTCAATGATTCTGTAATGGTAAACATCAAGGAAAACATAAAACAACAAGATGTATGCTCATCAAAGGTGCTCACACTGTCATAGAGGCTGTCCTTGAAGAGAGTTTCTCTGTGGATGGTAAGGTCCTCTAGATGTTTCTGTTTGAGGATGACATTGTGCTGGTTGCATCAAATCCTGGAATACTTCAGAGTCGCCTGAAAGAGATCTGTAACTACACCAAAAAAAGGTCTGGCCTTACCACTCACACAGGAAAGGCCAAATGGATGGAGAACAGCTATTGCCCAGAATATTACGTTCATTTGAATAGACAAGACACTGTATAAAACTTGAGCATCATTATGTATATTAGGAACAGATAGTACAGATGGGTAATGAGACGGACCCAGAGTCGAACCAAAAAAGAAGAGTTGAATATATTGCCTTTGGAAAATTGCAAACCTCCTATAATGACCCCAGGTTTCCCATGAGGAAAAAAAAAAGCTTGTCTTTTTAATACCAACATTCTACCAGTTTTGCTATATGGCAATAAGACAAGGAGTACAACGCTGTCTTAAGAATTAAAAATGAGTACCACATAGGAGGTAGTGGGGAAGTATGCTATGAGTGTTAGTAGGATGTACTATATAACTGATGATGAATTTAGAAGAACAAGAGTAAAAGATGTTATCTAGGAAAAGCATGCTAGGAAGAGATGATCTGGGTCCATAGTGAAGGCAAGGGATAAGTACATAGTCAGGGCGTTCCATGGGTGGTTTCGTCGTGTCAGGAGGAAGTGAAGAAGGTCTGCAGCGTGATGAGTGCCCCTCCCATGATGAACTTACGGGACAAGTTGTACAAAAATTATAGATGATGGGAAAACATTGATAGATTATGATGATTGCTGTCATTATTGAAGAGAACTCCAAAATTGATGAGATAATAGAGCTGTTGAATATGTGAATACTTGAATGGAGAGTTCTGTCCCAATGCCCAAGGTCAGTTAGTCCTATTTTGAGCAGAAGCTCCTGTATACCTGAAGTAGCTGCAGCTAGACCCTGTTACCATATTTTGCCCAGTTGTAATTTTGAATGGTGTGATTTTGAATAGATTCTTTGCACTAATTAGGACTTAATTGTACAACATCTCCAGAAATGTTTACATAGGGATGGAGATCTTAATACCTGCAAAAGTAGATCATTCCATCATTGGGCATGATATTAATGTGACTCTGGCAACATGGGAAATTCTGTTTTTGGAAAAGAAAATTCCCATTGTAAGGAAATCTTTCTTTATATTAAAATCAATCTGCCTCTCTGAGTTAGAGTTTCCCCATAAAATGAATGGGTTGGAGATATTGTCTCTGAAGTTCCCTTCCACGCTAGTATTCTATGGCTTTTCCAAATCCTTGATTTTATAATGAAGTTCCCAGATAGCTCTCTTAGGAACAAGACAAAAGAGAGTGGAAGTTGAATATGATAGTTATAGACTGCGAAGTCAATGAGGCTCAGTATGTCTATAACATTCCCTATGGATTAATCATTTCATCTCTGAAGTGTGTATGCTGTCTGCAAGCATGAGATAGCAGCTCTGTATGCCATACATCTTAGGAGTTAATCGAATTAAACAACACCTTCTATCATGCTGTCATGAAATTTATGATATGTCATTCCTAATACATTTGCAAGGTTATTTGATAAAAGAAATTCAGATTTTCAAAACACTTATGAAAGACACTAGACAGATGAATGCTACAATATTATTATCCAAGGAGAGTTTACTGTGTGGGTGGAGTAGATAGGAATATGTAGCTTGATTTTAGTGATAACTATAAAGTTGACGGACCCAAAAAATCCCCCGTCCTTCATACACACCCACCTACATATACTCCTGCTCCCTAGAGCCTAAAATTCCTTTGAGGAGGACTATTTATAGGTTGGTCTAACTGAGGTAAATCTAATGGTTAAAGCCATGGGGTTATGATGCAACAAGCTACTTATGCACCATAAAATAAAAATGACTAATAACAAAGGATTAAAAATGATAAAATCCTAGAGCAAAAAAGATAATTCATATAAATTGACTACTTGGCTATTCTTCTCTGTCTTTGCCTTCACCAAAGAATCAGGAAATGCAGTCTGCAGGGCTGGGAGATATCTGCTGAAAGCAATGAACTCTCCATAGCCTGAACTTTATATTTATGCCTCGGGCAGCAAAGAAGTGAAACTAAGGATTATTTTTTTTATTATGTATTCAGCCTGATTTTTTTTAATTAAGATTTTTTATTTTTGGTTTACAACACTCAGTTCTGCATGTTTTTGAGTTCCAGATTTTCTTCCCTTCCCTCCCTTTTCCTCTCCCCTATCAGACGGCAAGGAATCCTATATATCTTCTACATATACCTTCACATTAAACTTATTTACAAAATAGACAAGTTGTAAAGAGGAATTATGAACAATAGAATGAATCACGAGAAAGAAGAAATACAATCCAAAAAAAAAGATAGAAAAAAAGAGCAAATAGTTTGCCTCAATCTGCATTCAGACTCCATAGTTCTTTCTCTGGATGTAGATAGCTCTTTCCATCATGTGTCCTTCAGAGTTGTCGTTGAACCTTGTATTGATGAGAAGAGCCAAGTCTATCAAAGTTAGTCATCACAGAAACAATATGTCTGTGGTTGTGTACAATGTTCTCCTGGTTCTGCTTCTCTCACTCAGCATCATATCATGTAGGTCTTTGCAGGTTATTATGAAGTCCATATCTTCTCCATTTCTTGTAGCGCAATAGTATTCTATTTACATTCATATACCACAACTTGTTTAGCCATTCCCCAATTGATGGGCATCCCCTTGATTTCCAATTCTTTGCTACCATAAAAAGAGCTTCTATAAATATTTTTGTACATACAGGTACCTTTCCCACTTGTGTAATCTCTTTGGGATACAGCCCTAGAAGTGGTATTGCTGGATCAAAGGGTATGCACTTTGGGCATAGTTCCAAATTGCTCTCCAGAATGGCTGGATCAGTTTACAATTCCACCAACAATGTAACAGTGTTCCAATTTTCGCACATCTTCTCCAGCATTTATCATTTTCCTGTTTTGTCATGTTATCCACTCTGACAGGAGAGATGTGGTAACTAAGAGTTGTTTTGATTTGCATTTCTCTAATCAATAGTGATTTAGAGCATTTTTTCATATGTCTATAGATATCTTTAATTTCTTCCTCTCAAAAGTGCCTGTGCATATCCTTTGACCATTTCTCAATTGGGGAATGACTTGTATTTGTATAAATTTGGCTCAGTTCCCTGTATATTTTAGAGATGAGGCCTTTAGCAGAGACACTGGTTGTAAAGATGTTCTCCCAGTTTTCAGCTTTCCTCCTAATCTTTGTTCCATTGGCTTTTTTATATAAAAAAATTCAATTTAACTTAATCAAAATTATCCATTTTTCATTTTGTAATGCTCTCTATTTCTTGTTGTGTCATGAATGCTTTCCTTTCCCATAAATCTGATGGGTAAACTATTCCATGCTCTCCCGAATTGCTTATAGCATCAGGCTTTATTCCTAAACCATGAACCTATTTTGACTTTATTTTGGTATATGCTGTAAGATATTGACCTATGCCCAGTTTCTGCCCTACCGTTTTCCAATTTTCCTAGCAGTTCTTGTGAAATAGTGAATTCTTAGCCCAGAAGCTGAATTTTTTGGGCTTATCAAAGAGTAGATTGCTATAGTGGTTGATTACTGCATCTTGTTTACCTAAAGTGTTCCACTGATCCACTACTCTGTTTCTTAGCCAGGACCAAATAGTTTTGAAGACTGCTGCTTTATAGTACAGTTTAATATCTCATATAGCTAACCAAGGATCATTCTGATCTGGTGATTATTCTGAGAAAGGCCTACTAGCCCCTTAAAAACAAAAGCAACCCAGTCTGTACAAAACAAGTACAACTCCTGCCATGAGTAACCAAACAAAAAACAACGTTGAACAAATATGGCAAGGCATTTCTTTTTCTCGAAAGTCTAGGTGCCATTTCCTTTGGACTTTATTTTTATTGGCAGGCCTTGATATTACATACAGGACAGCAGAGATTCTGCAAAACATTTTATATTCAACTGGTCTGGGCTAAAAGACTAGAACTCAGTATTTTCTCATCTATCTTAGGTTATGCCTAAGATAGTCTTCCCCAAATATACAAGCATATCAGAAGGTGAATAATTTTACTTTTTCCTCTTCATCTCATTAACACTATGCTCTTTTCCCTAGGAAATAGACTTTTCTCTTCCTTTTTCTTGCATTGAAAATTCCATTAAAAAAAGAAAGAAAAATCATTTTGCTTGTTGAACAATTGGCATTTCCCACAAGTCTCAGCTTATTGTGTATTCTCATTCTTGCTCTATTTTTGCAGGACTATGCTACCTAAAAAAAATCTTTAGATATGTACCCCTGCTTCCCTCTTTTGTATGTGGCCTATTCTGATCTCATTAGTGAGCTACCTTTGAAGTCACATCCATCTCTTCAGATATCCTTTTACTGTTCATCCACATCATTCACAATCATATTATTAAAATGTCCTTTTTAGAGTCTGACGTCTTTGCTAAGCCTATCTTCCCTTTTAGAATCTCAGGCTATAGGCTCATAATTATCTTTTCTTTGATTTTTTTGAAGTTTGCTTTTCGAAAATTTAGGATTCACATCTCTGAATCGACCTCCTGGCGATCACAGAATCTACAATGAGGTGAGCATATTCCCTCAAGTTTCTTCCAATTCGGCAGCCAGTTCTTTCTTATTATTCATCGCCTCCTCACCATTAGTTGTTCCCCTCATATGTTCTTATTGATGACATTGTAAACGGCATACATCAAAAATTTATCAATGGCTTTGCTTTTTTATGGAAATGTATGCATATGTATATACATATATGTCAGTCATAGGTTTTCTTTTTTTTAGGGTTCAGTATATCAATTGTCCTGTAGAAAGAAACATGGCTCACATAAGAAAAGTTAAGCAAACAGGCTTTATTAAGGAGATATATTTCAATAAGAAGGACAGTCAGGGAAAGTGGAAACAGGTCAGATCTACTGGAGTAAAACTAGGGATTCAGTGCACTAACCAGTAGAATATGGTGTGTTTTATAATATTCTTAACTTGGTCAAAAAAAAACATTTGGAAAAGGTAGAAAAAGGCCTTGACTTGTAGACCAGTACTGATTCATGGTAGTAGGTGAGAGAGTGAGGGGGAAGTCTCCTGGGCTACTGAAATTGACTGCTAGATGATATTCAATCTTCCCACCAAAGGGAAAGCAGCTATGGGACACTACTGCTGGTCTTATTCTGACAGAGTGATTCGGGGCGGGGCGGGAGAGGTATAACTTCTCTTTTTTATTTAGTAGGATGAGGAGGCTACTTTGGTCATTAGAAAGGCCAAAATTCAGGTTGCCTGATTCCATGTCCAACATTGTTCCTGCTTCACTACACTGTTTCTCCAAGACTTCCTGCAGACTATCAGGTGGTTTATATTCCTCATTACTCCTGTATCTTGCCTCTCAGCTCATTTTATAAGTATGACAAGAACTCAGTATCTATGTTTCCATATCTCTGGGAAGACTAGAGAATACACTCAAGATAATATCACATCTTTGTCTTTCTTCAGTGATCCACACTAAATAGTTTCAGCCATTACTGGCCCCTCAAGATCATGGTGTTCCACACAAGTGTAGATAGCATGGTGCTGAGGTGCCAAACTTGTAGCCCAGAGTCACAATCAGCCTGCAGAACTCCTAATTGCAGCCTGAACTGGATCAGAATGGAATTGGGAAATGTTTAATAAAATTAAAAAAAATACTATACAACACAAATAATGTTAAATACAATACAACACAGATAATGTTAATTTGTGGTTTTCTAAATCAATATGTGGCTCACAGGAATCTGTTTCTATCAGAGTTTGACACCACTGGTTTAGTAAACATGGCACTTAAGTTGGTATCAGGAAGACTTGGGTTCAAATCCTGTGTCAGACTCTTGCTAACTGCATGATCGTGGGCAAGTTATGTCATCTCTCTATTATTAAATTCCTTTATCTGTAAAATAAAAGTATAAGATTTCATGGCCTTTAAGGTCGTGTCTAGCTCTAGATCTAAGGTTTTAAAATAATTTTGGTATTTGATAGAAGTCCATTGGTTACAATGCTTTTTCAGTGATAGGACCAATATTCCTCTGTCTCCTAGTAACAGAGATTTTTCCCTGAAGTTCCTAAGTTTTCCCTAAAAGGCAGCAAAGCTAAGCTGTCCATGGTACTTAATTGGCCCCTGAATCCTTTGATACAGCTTCATAGTCACCTAAAAGCACAAAAAGTAAAGTTTGATGCAGCTTCATAGTCACCAAAAGGCATTAAAAAGTGGACTCACTCTGACATGGTGGATTTCTGAAGACCACTGGAGCCATCATACCTTATCGTGCTGACCAGACACATTTCCATGTAGAGATGAAGGGAGCATAGTCAAGAGAAGCTTAGTACCACTGTATCCTTGATGCATACCCCTTGCTGTGCTAGAGCAAAGTAAATCTTTTTTGTAAAATCCTAAAAAACCTTCTGTTCAATAACTTGTGAGTGCCTCATTTTGTCCTAACATCAAACCTGAACTGATGGGGACTATTAACCTATTTACATGCATTATCTCATTTGAACCATAAACAGCCCTGTGAGGTAGGTAACATTGAGATTATTTCCAATATCTTACAGATGAGGAAAGTGATGTTAGAAATATTGAATGACATTTCTATAGTCTCAGAGCCAGTACATTTCCGAGATGAGATTCCATCTCATATTTGTCCCGATGCTGAGTCCTACATATTTTCCTATACAATTTTACCTCCCAGAAAGTTTACATACCCATTACTTTGTTAGACTCATTCCATCCCTCTAAATCTGAGGCATTCTTGTGTGGTGGTATTCACATCCTAGAATTAAAATCATAAATCCATTTTTACAAATCTATATGGAAGTTGGGGCTAGAAGGCTTGGAAAAGAAAAGATTTCAGTGGCTATAATAGCTGTCTTTAAGTATTTAAAGGACTGATATATGAGAAAGATTCTAGATGTATTCTGCTTCACCCCAGAAAGCATAAATACAAACAATAAATTGAACTTGCAGAGGGAGAGAGAGAGAGAAAGAGGGAGAGAGAGAGAGACAGACAGACAGACAGAGACAGAGAGAGAGGAGGGAGAGAGAGAGAGAGAGAGGGACAGAGAGGAGGGAGGGAAGGAGAGAGAGAAGACAGAGAGAGATAGAGAGAGAGAGAGAGACAGAGACAGAGAGAAAGACAGAGACAGAGATTAAAAATTAAAGTTGTCTAAAAGTGAAAGAGACTGCTTCAGGAGTTAGTGGTTCCTGTGCTACTAGAAACCTTTAAGCAAATGCTGGACCAACTGATCAAGCCTTCAGCAATCATTTATCAAACTTTTACTATATCCAGGCTGAGGATAAAAAGTAAAAGCAAACCCTCAAGAATTTGACTGTTTAATGAGAGAGCACATATCTATTAGGCATTTAAAGTATATTACAAGCAGACTTCCTTCTTCTTTTCCACTCTTCGTACAATTCCTTCCACATACTACAAAACTCTTCACTGATGTACCAGCTCTTTTCTAAAAAAGATATTGTATCTCCTTATTTCTTTGGTTTTTCATATACTCTCTCTCTGTCTCTGTCTGTCTGTCTGTCTGTCTGTCTCTCTCTCTCTCTCTCACTCTCGCTCTCTCTCTCTCTCCCTCTTCCTCTGTCTCCCTTTTATATGTTCTTGATGTTATAATGATAGAACTTCAATATAAAGTATTAAGTGGCCCTAATGCCTATAAATCATATAGGCAAAGAGAAACAGGATTGTATTTTTCCATTGTTCTGACTTATGTTAACCCTGCGTTAGGCACATAACTGCTGATTGGATACAACTCTTGACTGACAGCAGCAATCTTTGAGTCATTTTTCTCCTGTCTTACATAGTTAACTTAGATCGAGGGTGAGGAACTTTTTCATGTTGGATGGTTGCACTAATATTTAGCTGTAATCAAGTAAGGTGGCATTCAGGAAACTTCAATTAGCTATAGATTAAAAATGTACGTTATTTTGTGAAAGTCTGACCATTTCATTTCAAAAAATGAACACTATTTGATAATCTTAAAGTTAACTAACTTTTAATTGCTTTGTTGTGGCTGCTTTTTTTTTGGAAAGCATTTGAATATTTGCTTGCAGCACGGAGGTCTGCAGTTTCAGTTGATCCACTAGATGGGTATCAGTCATCTGTCACCTTTAGGGCATCTTGATTTGAATAGGTAGGAGAATGTAGATTTACAGCAATAAGTGGTTGAAAAACAATAAAGCATTTGTCGGGCATGTTGCTGAAGGCATGATGAATATTCTGCATTTTCCCATATTTCAATTGGATCTTTCTTAGCATCAAACAATGACTTTAAAAACTAAGAGCTCAATCAATTCCATCTGTAGTTCTTTAGGTGTCTTGGTGATATCAACTAGGTGAAGCTGAAATGCTAATTTGAATTTGATGTCATGATTCTCAAAGTCAAATGAACCTTTCATTGCATTCTCCGATTAATAGGTCTATAAGAGCTGTATGTTCAAATGATTTGTATATTTCATCCGGCTCATCAATGACCTTTGCTAACTGGGGAAAATGTTCATCCGAAATTTGTTTTTGAAGTGTTTTGAAAAAAGATAGCTTTATTTAAATGCTTGGATTTTTTTTTTTTGCTACATATCATATATAGACTTAGTTTTACTTTGCAAAAAAAATTCAAGTTTTTTTGATTTGACATATCCCATAGATATGCAGCATTCCTATGGAAATCTTTCAACAATTCATATTGCTAATTGTGTTTTTCATAAAATTTAACTATCTGTTCTCACAGAGATAAAATTTTAGCTAACATTTTTTCCCTGCAATAGCCAACACACTTTAGAATGACATGGCAAATCCACACTGAATACCTCATCATTCAACTTCAGCAAGTCACAAAACTGATGATGCCATGTTGCATTTGCATATAGTTAATGGTACTTATAACTTATTGCAAAGTGTCACTTAAAATAGTAGCTTTAGCACAGAGATTTTGCTGATGCAAAATACAATGAAAAGAAATGAGAGCATCTGGATCTGTTAATACTTTTTTATCTATGCAATAAACCCTTCATGTTTTCCTGTCATGGAAAGTGCACTTTCTGTACATACAGTCACTAAATTTACCAAATTCAGTCCAACATCATGACATTTATCTTAAAAATTGTTGAAGATACCTATTCTTCATGTTCTGTTAACATTTATGCCCAGAGAGACAAACTTGTCATAGCAAAGAAAATCTTCTATATGACTGGAATGAAGTATAAAACCTGCACTGAGTTGGTAGTATCAGTTGATTCATACAAAGTGATTGAGTAATATATATTTTCTTTTTGAAATATTACATGAAGCTGTTTTGTGAAGTTGAACGCTAATTCATGCTGCCAGTCAGTTATAGTTCTCCTTGAAAGAAGCAGTTGTTTGTAGTCTGAAACATTATTGGTATCTAAGAATCCTACAACTTCGATAATGCATTCTTTCACAGTATCTACATCACTGAATGGCTTCCCTTTTTTCCTGAGTATATAAGCTACTATCCAAGTTGACTCACTGGCATTATTTCCAGGACTTATTGCTGCTTGAACGAATTGCCTTTGCTTTTGCTTTTCATTTTTTAATTTCTACAATACAACCTTTCACTCCTCTCCCTCTAATTGAAAATATTTGTGGTCCTTATGAGTGTTATAATGCTGATGAACATTGAATTCTTTAATGTTGATATTGCAGTATCAGAAATCAAGTAAACCATTTTATCTTTAGCAGAAACAAAATAATATTGCAATTCCTAATCCTCACTAAAAAAAAAATCTGTTTTCTTCCTTCAGCGTTCTCTTGGTCTTCTTTGACATGATGGATTGTTAAGTAGACAGAATTAAAAAATACTGTTGAGCTGTGCAACTATTCACAAATTCCACTTCAAATAGAAACATAGTGTACCATTGTCAAAAGCTGATAACAGACTGGCATAGTTGACCCCCATAAATTCTCGCCAATGAGCCTCATGCGGTAGTGGCGACAGTCAAGTGGGGGAAATTAGAACTAAATAATGAGCATAGCAACCATCAACTTAGCCCTTATGGCTTACTAATGTTCTAATTGTGCTGGTGAATCTGGAAGGATTATTTAATTGAAACTTATTTTTATTCTTTGGTATTTTTAAATATGTTCATTTTTAAAAGAAAAATATAAAAGATGAAAAAATGTATTAATAAAAAGATTTGTTCTGTAAAATGTAGATTCAGTCAGGAGGTCACACTTAAGGACTTAGAAGGCCACACGTGGCCTTAAGGCCCCAGGTTCCCCTACCCTGACTTGGATCCTTTCCCAGTTTCTGCTCCCAATAAAGAAACCTCACCCAAGTCTGGTATCAATAAGTGACCTCAAGAACTTCTTCACCAGATCTAGGTCTGATTAGGAATGTCCTCTCCCATATCTGGTATCTGTTCTCAACCAAGCCCAATTTTAGGGCATAAAATTTTGCCTCCTAAAGCCCAATTTTGAGCCTATTCTTTCCCCAACATGTCTCCCTCTCCTTTGTACTAAGTTTCTTACATCCATCAGGATGAACCTGTTTAGATTGTCATATATGGTATGTGTATGTGATTTTTTTCCTGATTGCTGTGCCACAGAATAAGAAAGCTCTTGTATCAGTTTCATGAGTATTAATTTCCTCTAAATTCCTAAACCCAGGCTTTGAGACTAAATAAAGCAACTGGCAAGTGAGTTGGGTAGGATTTCTGGAAAATGGGAATGGAATTAGTGGTTTGGAGTCATGCATATAGGAAGGAATTAAAAGACAGTGTTTGGAACGCCTCTGCCAGTATTTGAAGAGTCATTAGCATAATATACTAGAGGTGTTGTACCTACCTAAGAAAATGCTTCCCTTATGTATAATGGGCTGTTTTGTGTGTTACAAAAAACAGGATCCTCAGGCTCCTTCTGAGTTAAAAGAAAGGTGTGTTGCCTCTTGTCCAGGATCAAGGTGCTATGTGTTAGAAAGTGGCCTGAATTCTACCTTAGGCAAAGAATAAGGAGAGAAGGTGGCAATAGTTTAAATGAAGGTACAGAATTTGTGCTGTTTCTGTTACTCTTTTCCTTTTTATAAGGGAGAACCCTGTCTGAAAGCCTTCTGACCCCCTAAACCTTCCTCAGAGCATAAGCTGACTCCTCCTGAGACCCCTGCTGAGATTCTGCTAGCAGCTGCTTGCTGCCAAGATAAACAAGGTTGGAAGAAAACTAGAAGGTGGGGTAAGGATGACCCTTTCAGAGATTCACTTGACCCTGATCCTGACTCCAATAAGATAGACCGAGACTCCCTGGAAGATGACACTGACCCCTCCTGGGGTTCATCCCAAGCCCTCCTGGTGACAAACTGAAGAATAGTCACCTAGAACATTAGGAAGAAGTTAGATCCCTAATTCACCCAAAACTCTAGGCTCTACTCAAAGACTTAATGCAAAAGACTAGGAGAAGTTTTCGCAGTGGTTATATAGATTTCAGCTTGCTGGAAATGGCCTTAAGCTGTCTTCTGCTGAGCTGTGCCAAGTCTCTGCCATTTGCCATGACCACAAGGTCACCGTGCTCCCAAAAAAGAACTCTTGGAATTACAGAAAATATGTGAGCAAAACTAACACATTAGGGCTGGGGAAAGAGCAGCTACTCTGCTGTCAATCCTCTGGTGAACATTCCTGCTCTGGAAGTTCTAGACTGGAAAGATGCTCACCCCACCCTGTCGTCTTGGTCTACACATTCCCATACTACCTGGGAGACCCTGAGGGAGGCATATTCCATATTGTTGAAGTTAGATGTATTGCTGTGGTTGTACCATGATACTGATGAACCCCAAGTAGATGATATGGACAGGACCTGAAGAAGCAACTCTAGATGAGGAAATCCATGTCCTTCAAGGCAGCCCCTGAAAAGAATCATGCCTCCCTCTTCCCGATGATGGCTGCAGCCATGTAAACTGCTCTTGACTGCCTGGACATGATGGAGTGACATGAGAAGAAGTAAGATCCTCAAGTATACTCCATTGAGGCCCCCCATGGGAAGAATAGATGGACTTGAGGAAAAATTCTGGCATCAAGGACTTGGGAAGAAGGTCAGGAGACAGACCAGGCAGGGGAAGGTAGCCAGAATCTTGGCCTTAGAAATAAGGGGGTGTAACAACAATGTTGCTAGCCGCTGTTGTGGGGGTGAAAGACCAACAACAAGAGCACACAGAAGGGCTGCTAGCACCAGTGCTTTGATCTGCTTTTCTAAGGAAAGCAACTTTAAGGGGTTAACAATCTCACTTTAATTAAGCATACATATATCATTCACTTAGTTCAGGGGGAAAAGCCAGCACCCTGAACTTCAGAGAGAACACAAACAAAAAGTACAAGCATACATTATATAAATAGAGCAAATAACACAAACCAGTAGACAGGCTTCCAGCTGTCTGTCAAACATCTGGATTTTCAAAGCGGGGGGTGGGGGGGGGCTACCCAGAGTCTCCTCACCAACACTCTTCCAATGAGTGTGCCCCCAAAACAAAACTCCAACCTCAGATCTTATATACACTCAGGGCCCTGGGGCACTTGACTACCTCAGTGCTGACAGGCTTTCAAACAAAACACAAAAGGGTTCCACTTCACCTGCCCCATTAAAACAATTTCCATAACAGAGGGGTGAGGAGGACAAGGATACCCAGTCCACCTGATATTGGTGCTTCTGAGAGTAGGGTGCCGCTCCCTGCATGATTTTGAGAAAGTCAATGAATGAAATGAGAGACTGCTTGTAAAGATACAAGCAAGAAAGAAAGGAGCAAATATCAAAAGCCCTGAGGCATCCAGGAAGGAGACAGCCAAGACTGTGGAGGCTTTGTCCCCCGGTCTCCAGCAATAGCAAGGGCCTGGAGGGAAAAAAAAAATCACCTATCAGGACATGGTAAATCTCCAGCCTTGGAGCCCGCTGGGGATAACCACCTCTTTGTCACCTTTATTATTAAGTAGGCATCTATTAATGAACAAGAACATATCACCCTTTTGGACAAAGGAGTACAGGTCAGTTTTATTCCTGCGAATTCTGACATTCATCACAGAATACCCTAACTAGTGTAAGGACTTGGTGGCCATGCTATTAATTGTATAGGTGGTTCTTATCCTGGTTCCTAGGTTACTAGCTGTCATCATAGCTGGCTGGTGCAGTGGATAGAGCCTGGGACTTGGAGTGAGGAAGACCTGAGTTCAAATCCAGCATCAGACACTTACTGACTGTGTGATCCTGGACAAATCACTGTTTGCCAGTTTCCTCATTGGTAAAATAGGGATAATAATAGCACCTACCTCCCAGGGTTGTTGTAAGGCTCAAATGAGATAATTGTAAAGTTCCCAGCCCACCACCTGGCACATAGTAAGCACTATGTAAATGTTAGCTATTTATTATTATCGCTAGAAATCATGTTCCTTTTCCCATTATAGGCATGCATATTATGAGCTGTCAATTTCAGGCTTGGGAAAAACTCAAGGACCTGACACTAACAGTGGGCGTGCTCACTGGGAACCTGTCCAGCTTGCCCTGTGCAAGAAAGCTGCTAACACTCTCCAGGAGAAGCTTGGATGGGAGGTTAAAAGGACTGTTAATTAAGGACTTGTTGCATGAAAGTATGTAGTATCTATGTTCAGCTCCACTATCTGGCCACTCTAGAAAGCAGGGTAGGAAGAACAATATCTCACAGTAGATTATAGGAATCTTAACAAGGTCTTTCCCTGCTAAAGGTTCCTTTGCCTAATATTATAGAGGACACTGAGAGAGTACAGAAAGATGGTTGTGACTGGTTTGGTGTGATTGATCTTGTTAAAATGTTTAATTCTGGGGGGGC
>CM053622.1:497688797-497712657 GCA_028646595.1 Phalanger gymnotis | reverse complement strand
AAAAAAAAAACATAAAAAAATAAAAAAAAAATTAAAAAAATGTTTAATTCTGTTTCCTTTTCACTTGAGAGACAGTCTTAGTTTGTTTTTGCTTTTTAGAGCTTGGAATTCACACGCTTACCCGTGATCAGTTTGAATAGTCCTTCCATTGTCACCAGGACACTGAGGGCCTCCCTATACCAGAAGGCCTCCAGGGGTGGCACTACGTAGATAAAATTCTCCTATAGCAGAGACTGCCAAAGCAGCTGGGGATGCCAAGGTCAGTCACCTGACCAGCAAAGGCAAGGCTACAATATTCAGGGCCCTATCCAGCATATTAAGTTTTTAGGTTACATCTAGACTCTGGTGGCAGAAAAATTCCAGCACCAGTCTGAGACAGGTTGCTCGCATTGAAGGCACCAGGTGACCACAAAGTGCCCAATCCCTGGTTGGCATGTTTGGATTCTAGAGTCAGCACATCCCTCACTTATTTGCCCTCCTACAGCCTCTCTATGCTGCCATCAGGTTCAACTGGGGCCTTGCCCAAGAAGCAGCCTTAATAGCAGCTCACTGAGCTGTTGCAACAACTTCCCTCTGAAATCTCCATTATGTCCTGACTCAGGGAAAATACCTGTCACAGATTTGGGTATGCTTCTGATACCTCCTTTCCTGGAAGTGTATTTTCAGGGCAGGGCCAAACCCGGCCCCTCTGCTGTTAGCTGCCCTTGTGAGGAGGTTAGTCAGGGCACTCTTGGGCCATATTCTTTGGACACTCTTCCTCTTCCACCCCCAGCAGTTACCTTTGTTCACTGGACATTTGCCAGTGGTCTAGTCAGTGAGCTAAACAGGACTAGAACATTTAGAATACCTCAGTCTGGGGTAAGCACTTGGGGGAACATGTTGTTGAATGGACTTCCCAACATACCTTGTGGGTTTCACATATTTCTGCTCACATTGGGGGGATCCCACCTCTGCGTATAATAATACCATGGCTGATGACGTTGCCAGAGTGGCTGTTACCTACAGTTCCCTGCCCAACCCCAGACTCCTACTATGCTGGGTCCATGAGGAGCACAGACTCTCAGGCTCCATTGAATTGACCCAATAGCTGGCCTACCCAGAGGCCACTCTGATTGCTCAGGGACTTCACTGTTTGCTGTACTTTCTACCTATAGAGACATAAACTTAAAGGCTTTGTTTCTAGATCTCTTTGTCCTCATCAGTTACAGCAACTATACTGGGCCCCTCCTCCAACATGGTGCCACATGTTTTGTCATCTTGATGGTAGATACTTGCAGAGGGTTATTGCTGGGTCATCCTTTTCATCATCCTATTGCATCTTCAACTCCTGAGGGTCTCATGAAAAATATTGTGGCTCTCTTTGGTCCCCTGACTGCCATATATTCTGACCAAAGCATTCAATTGCCTGCCAAGAAGATCTAAGATGGAACAGACTCCCAAGTTATCTGCTGGTTGTTTAATCTTTTGTATTGCCCTCAAGCTGCTAGACTGATTGAAAGATAAAATGGACTATTCATAGGAACTGTTACCAAATACTTGGGTGGCTCCTGGATCCTAAAATGGATTAAGAAGGTTCTTGCTGTACTTTGTCTCCTGAATGCCAGACTTTATAGTTCTGGCCTCCCTCCCCTCGCCTACCAAAACCTTCCCTATCCCCTAGTCCTTGCTTATGCTAGGATGAGCACTCTCTTCCCCAAGTTGAGAAGACAGAACTTAGATGTTTCTGTTTCTCCTTCTCAGTAATCAAGAATCTAGGGGTAGGAGAGGGACAATCTGGCTTGCCCATAAACGTGTAGTTATGGCCTGGGACCCTTTAACTATAAAGAGCAGAAATGAATTAGGGCTGAACAAAAGCAGCCTACTCCCACATGTCCATTTCAGCTCATCAAAGAGACTGACATTAGCCTTCCTCCCTGTGCAGTAAAATTGAAATCATGGCTCAGGGTCACTTTGTGGTTTTCTATGTGGAGGGCCCAAACCTCAGCTCATGTCAGCAAATGCCTTCAAGGCCTGATGGATTGGCACCTAACTTCAACCTTTGGAAACAATCAGACATGTTCTCCAGAGGTTGTTACCTTACCCCCACCCCTTCCAGAGCCCCTTTCAACACATCACAGCTCTAGTGCAAACTTTTTCTCCTAGTTCTCCTGTTAGTGATTGTTATTTGGAATCTCTGATTGCTCTATGACACTATTGAGTGTGAAACAAGTGGAACCAACCCACTCCTGCAAGTATATCTAGGATGCCTCTATAGTCTACAGACTGGCAAAGACTGCCCTTCAATGGCACCAGTGGTTAGAGTATGTCTAGTGCACTCAAATGACTGTTAGGTGTCTCCTGCCTGCTTTGGGAGGCAAGGAATGCCTCCTTTTGATACAATTCCTCGTATGTCTTATGCTAAAGCAGAACGGTCTCCTGTGAAATTCTTGCAATGACTGAATAAGATGCCCTGCCTCTGGATTTGTGCTTTTCTCAAGTGCATGGAGTAGTAGAATAGCTCTACTTTCATTCTGCAGTGTTACTGTCCCATAAGCTGCATACTTTTCCTAGAGGAGGGCTACATCAGACCTAGCTGTAAAAATGTTATGGGGCTGTCAACTTTTCCAAAATGCTCATTTTTTAAGTCAAAACCCTTCTGGCCCACAGGTTACTTCCTGCACCTAAGTCCAGCTCAGACTTTAGAAGAAAAAGGAGCAATTCTGTTTCCTCTTCCTGCTTCCTGTCACCTTGGTTACCACTGCTTTGAGATGGTCAAGATCATCTGCCCAGCTGACTTCCCAGTTAACCACTAGCCTGCCCCAGATAGCTGTGACAGTACTCATGGTTGAGGCTGCACTTGCCCCTTCTAATTTTGCTGTAACTTCAGGGGCCCCACACACTGTTCCCCCAACTGCAGTTAGAGAATTCAGGGGAATTTTCTTATGTGACCCATGAAGTCCCCAGGAACCCAGGACCCTCCAAGCCCCGTGTTTCCCAACTCTGGTGGAGGACTTAGGTTAACAGGCATAATTGTGACTCCCAGCCCCTTTTCCTCCTCTAAGACGATTGTGGCCTATAAGCAGGCCTCCAGCTATGGATAACTTTGTCTTACCTAGACATTTTTAGCACCGTTCTTTTTCCTCCTTTTGCTTGTTCCACCAGCTGTTTTATCTCTATTCTTCGGCTCTATTTGCTTTCTCTGAGCTACCCCCAGCCTCTGCCCCAGGACTTGTCTCAGGTTTTGAATCTCGTATAGGGCCAAGAGAACCACACCAAAGAGTGAGCAGGTCAGACATGGTGGAGGGGTAGTGATGGAGGGGGACTGGTAACCTTAGCCCTGACCTGTCTGAAGGAAATGATGCTAGGGGAGAGTTTGACTCTCCTCCTAGTTACCCCAAGGCCAACAGAAGTCCCAGACAGAATCACTCCCAAAATTTGGCCCCACCCAAACCTGGAAATGAGAACTCAGGAGGCCTTGGTAGAAATAGTCCTGTTAACTCTTAACCTGGGCTCTATGAGAAATCTGAAATCAGGGAGGGTCAGTTTAGGGAGGCTAGGTCACAGCAAAACCAATTTGTTGCTTCAGGCCACTCTCTCTCTGGCAGCTTAAAGCAAGGTCAAAACCTCCTGGGCAGTTCCAACACTCAAAGGGACAATTGGAAAACTGAGTTTGAGAAATACACTAAAACCTTCTCTAGTGTCTTCACTTGACTGGATTTGTGCCTGTTTGGGGCCACCATCACAAGAGGTCAGGCACAGAGTCACGTAATCTCCACATTCATCTTGCTGTAATCACTGCCAAGCTGCTAACCTCACCCACCTCAGGATCTAATTAAGAATGTCTCTTCCCACATCTTCCCATATCTGGCACCAATTGCCTATTCCTATCTAAGCCTGTTTGAGGGTATATAATTTTGCCCCCCTAAGCCCAACTTTGAATGTGTTCTTTCCCCAACACATTTCCCTCCCCTTATGAATAAGTTTCTTGCATCGGTGGGGATGAATCTCTGTCTGCTTATATTGCTATTTTGTTCATTAGTTTTTTTAGTCATGTCTGACTCTATGACCCTACTTGGGGTTTTCTTGGCAAAGATATTAGAGTGGTTTGCCCTTTCCTTCTCCAGCTTATTTTATAAATGAGGTAACTGAGGCAAACAAGATTAAGTGACTTGGTCAGGGTCACATAGCTAGTCAGTGTCTGAGACCTGATTTGAACTCAGGAAGAGGAGTCTTCCTGACTTCAATCCCAGCACTCTATCCAGTGTGCCATGTGTATATTTATGCTTTTATTTGTTGCCTGCTTACTGCGTCTCATAATAATAAAGCTCTTTTATTAGTTTTCTGAGTACCAATTTCCTGTAAATTTTCCTGTAATGTAGTTGCCAGTCTGTGGGTAAATTTTAGCATGATTGCTGGGAAATAATATGGAAAATTATAAGGGGAGAGAAGTAGAGTTCAGCTAAATCTTAGATATAATTTAATCCAGTCTCAACATTTTGTTTGAAATTTAAAATGTATATTGCTATTATTGCTTTGTATATCACTTTTATTTCCGTATACATGTGTGTATTATATGAGTGTATTATATATGTGTGTGTATTATATATGTATATGTATATGTATATGTGTGTATATATATATACATATATATATGTATGTATATATCCTTCTCTTCCCCAACAAGTCATCCTTTGTAATGAAGAATAAAAGGAGAAAAAAAAAGCAGTTCAGCAAAACTAAAGAAGACATCAACAGAGTTTGACAGTATATGTGATGTTCCATACCTGTATTTCTCACAGACTCTTCAGGGACATACTTTCATTTTTTTCTCTTTCCTTTTGTGTTATTGAAATCATCATTTTTCTAGATCGTTCATACCTTACTTTGTATCCGTTTATGTGTCTTGCCATGCTTCTCTAAATTCTTTATACACATTATTTTGTTTTACAGAGCAGTAATATTCCATTAGAGTCATATTTCACAGTTTGGTTAGTCATTCCTCAATCTATCAGTGTCTACTTTGTTTCCAATTTTTTAATGCTACAAAAAGTGATACTTTTAATATTTTGGCATCTATTAACACCTTTTAGCAAATGAGGAGGCTGGGGCTCATAGAGGATAAGTAACTTGTCCAAGGTCAAGTAGCAAATAAATAATAGAGCTGGGATTCTAAGTCAGGTTCTCTTATTCCAAATCCAATGCACTTTCTAATGTAAGGTGCTGCCTTCTCAAACCATAGAAATAAAAATGAAAATGACAGTGTGTGCATGCATTTAAGAACCCCTAGCAATGACAATGAAGAGCTTGAAAGGACCTTGGAAATCATTTAAGCTAGTTGCCCTGACCTGGCTGCCAACTGACGGAGGGCCCTGAAGATATTGCTAGGAGTCTTCAAATTCATATGTGCATTAAGTATTGTCATTTTAATTTTTATTTGGCTCCAACAAAATATGCAGTAAGAAATAATGGGTTTTGTATTATTTTCTATATTATTCATGTTTCATTCATGCCTAATAGAACTTTCTTCCTTGACCATTTGGAATTGATTTTATTGTGATCAATAACATACAAATTCATTTAAAAGTGGTATTGATGGTTTTTTATCATTATCTATTTTATCACTCAACAGATATGAATAGTGTAGTATAAATAATATCATGCAGAGGACCCGAAAATATTTTGTTATCAAAAAGACATCCTCATACTCCAGAAAGTTGAAATTACTGATAAAATCAGTCCTCTCATGACTGCCCAATATCATGGAGCTATTTGATAGCCATTATAGTGTTCCTTTTACTACATCAAGCTCATTGCATCATTGTAGACTTCAAACACATTATATGTGAAAGCATTTCTTTATTCTTTTCTTCTAAAATGAAGATCTAAAAAAGAGATCTCATAGCCTTTCCTAAAAGTTGAACAAAGCAAGTCCTTACCTTAAACTAAGTTTTGCTTTTCACTTCTTCCTGTCTCTCTATCTCTCTGTCTCTCATACTGCAGGAGAACTAGTTAAGTTTCCTATTAGAAACCAGTGGATAATACTTGTGGTTTACATTAACATCTGCTGGTTAATCCTTTTAAAGATATGGATGTCATGAGACATTTGTATGTCTCATGAGACTAATCAAGCATTGTTCTTGGCAAAGTTCTTCATTTTCTTAATATTTTTAGTGTCATAAAGTGTTGATTTAGAGATATTTTAAGATGACATAAGATGATGAAATTAAATTTTCCTCTTAAACTTTGATTAAACATGACGATAAATGCATATTTATATGATATGAATTTCATAGGAAGCAACATATATGTGGTTTAATTGTTAAAGTTTTTAATACAGTGATCTGTGTAATTAAAACAGAAAAATTAATCTTTTCCTGAGTTCATAGTGTTTTACATTCTTGAGCAAATATGTTTAAATAGAACTATTTTACTCTTAAATAAAAGATCTCAATGAACTTTTAAATTGATGTTCAGAGGTGAATTATCCTATGGGAAACTTTACAGTAGTTGAAACTCAAAAGGGAAATCCTGCTGATAGAATATCATTAGTTATTTTGAAATGAAATTAAGTAGCACTCAATAATTTTTAAATAAAGTAAAATTAATTTTTCATTCATTATCTAAATTTAAAAAAATACAAAGATAGAAGATTAAAGGCAGCAACCAATTGAATTCTCTCAACATTCCTCCATAAATAACTTTGAAACAATACCTCAAACCAGATTTTGGAGGGGTAGAGCCAATAAAAGATCAGAATGAGACATTTCTAAGACAGCTTAGGAAGTTGTAGGAGAGGTCAGTGACACTGGAGCTCACTCAATGGCAGCACCAGCAGTGGGCCCCAGAGGCAGCTGTAGTAGCAGCAGTATATTTTGGAGCTCTCAGTCAAGAGACTGTAAGGGGGTTGGACAACTGGTGAGAAAGAGATTACAGGGGACCATTAGCTGATAATGGGTGCAGCTGGCCCTGATTGGCAACTTTATTGCCCATATGCAGTTCCTGGGTGGAGAAGAGTACTTATGGTTGGCCACAACAGAGCAGGGACCCTAGTCACAGTTCCAGGGCCAAGAAGAGCACTAGTACTTGTGGCTACAGAGGAACAGGGTCCCTTCCTGGGTAAAGACCATAGCCCTGACCAGGAGAGCAGTGGCCACATCTCTCTTGGGTCACACAACCTTGGAAGCACGAAAAACTTGCAGACACACAGAGCTAGTTCTAAAAACAGCAGCATGAAAAAGCCTGAATCTTGGTACAGTGCCTCCCCACCCCTAGGTGAGCAAAGTTCAACTTCTGCATAAAGTTCAAAGGAAATAAATAGGCTAAAAAAATCAGCAAACAACAAAAAAAAGTACTTGACCATAAAATTAAAAAAAAAAAACTACCATGGTGGCAGGGAAAACCAAGACACAAACTCAGAAGAAAACAATAACATGAAAACAGCTATGACCAAAGTCTCAAAAAAATGCTAATTGGACCAAAGTGCAACAGATATTCCTGGAGGAGTTAAAGAGATAAAAGCATAGAAAGGAAATTGGACAAAAGAAATGTGAGTGATGTAGGAATTATGAAAAGAGAATTAACATCTTGGCAAAAGAGGCACAAAGATGCTATAGAAAATCACACCTTAAAAAATTAGCCAAATGGTAAAAGAGGCACAAAAATTGACTGAAGAGAACTTGAAAAGCGGAATTGGCCAAATGGAAAAAGAGGTACAAAGTCTTGCTGAAGAAAATTATTCCTTAAAAATTAGAATTGGGCAAATGGAAAAATTAGAATTGGGCAAATTGGGCAGATGACTCTATTGGAAATAAAGAAAAAATAAAACAAATCAAAAGAATGAAAAAAAAATAGAAGTATGAACTATCTCATTGGAAAAACAACTGACCTGGAAAATAGATCAAGGACAAATAATTTAAGAATTATTAGACTACCTGAAAGCTATGACCAAAAAAGAACCTAGCCATCATGTTTCAAGAAATTGTACATGAAAATTACCCTGATATGTTGATCTAGAGAGTAAAATAGAAATTGAAGGAATCTACTAATTACCTCTTGAAAGAGATCACAAAATGAAAACTCCCAGAATATTATACCACATCCCAGAACTCCTAGATCAAGGAGAAAATATTGCAACCAGTTAGAAAGAAGTATCATGGAGCCACAGTCAGGATCGCACAGAATTTAGCAACATCTACCTTAAAGGAGTGTAGGACTTGGAATATGATATTCTGGAAGGCAAAGGTGCTAGGATTACCTCCAAGAATAATCTACCCAGAAAAATTGAGTATAGTCATTCAAGGGAAAAAATGGACATTTAATGAAATGGAGGAGTTTCAAGCATTCCTGATTAAAAAATCAAAGCAGAATGGAAAATTTGACATTCAAACATAAGATTCAAGAAAATTGTAAAAAAATAAGCAGGAAAGAGTAACCATAAGGGACTCAACAAAGTTAAAGTATTTCTTTCTATATGGGAAGATGATACATGCAACTCCTAAAAAGTTTGTTGTTGTTAGGGCAGTTAGAAGAAGTCTACATAGATAGAAGCCATAGGTATGAGTCAGTTACGTTGGGATGTTCTTAAAAAATAAATAAATAAATAAAAAGTGAGAAAGGGATGCATTAGGGGAAGGGGAAAGGGAGAAGTAGAATGGGGAAAAATTTTCACAGTTCTGAGCATCTGACTTAATTATTAATATTTTATAATAACTATCTCCATGGAATAATGAATATTTTACATTTTTGTGGAAGAGTGAGTTATGTTTTGTTTTTGTTTTCAAATCTACATTCATATGTTTTAATTGACTATAAATGAATATTTTTCTGTCATTCTTGTCAAATCCATTTGATGTACCCATCAGTGAAAACAACAACCTGTCTGTAATTCTAATCTGAGTTCGTATAGAATTCTTGTGAACAAAACTGATAAATGCTTTTAATAATGGGCAAATTCCATCATCTGAAAGCTACTTTTGGGCTTAGCCTTTACTTAATTGTGCTGAATCTTTCCCCTGTCTTTAAAAATAGCCTGTTATGAGTTATGGTCTGATGGAGATTGTTAATCATATATATAGTATAGAATTGGATGGAAAAATAAAACTTCAGTAATAATATGTAAGAGATATAAATGAATTAACTACTGTTTATATCTCTTTGCTCACAAATGTCATTACTGTCTGTTTGGAAATTATGCCCTAGGTTCCTAAAACCATGCTACTGAATACTTCATTTTTTTTCCTCCTTATTCTCATTTTATTAGTAAAAGCTTAACTGATCAGTCACATCTTTCTGGTCTCAAATCCTGCATTGAACTCTCATCCCAGCTTGAATCAGGAACCTGAAGCTGCCCAGACAAACAAAGCTTGCATGTCTCCTACCAGAGAAAGAAAGTAAATTCCTCAAAAATAAACAAACAAAAGCTACCTCATGAAACCAAGCTCAAGTCTCCCCTTCCCTCTTAAAGTCTAGATCCTCTAATCAATTTCACCACTCATAAAACATGGTGGAATGAACCCTTGGGTTATTTATGTCTTCTGTTGAAAGGCTATATGTTTGCCTACTCAAAAACAATGAACATAATGTAAATTGTTATTCTATCCCTTTTGTGAGTAGGATGGAGTTCAAGTTAAATTTAAAATAGTACTGAAATGTGTTGTTCTAAAACTGCTCAGGAATTTAATTCTGTAGACATAGCAAGTAAATAGTTTAAAATTCAACAAAAAGTATACAAGGTCATCATTATACTATTACATAGTATACCATCTTCTTAATAGCGAATCCTTTGGAATCAAAAGGATCCGATTGCTGTTACCACATCTTGAAGTCAGGCAAGGTTTTTTTTTTCTTTTCTTTTTTATTCGTACCTACAAATACTTGTGGCAAATTTGAATTTTCCATATTCTTTTGAATCCCCATGGAAAATTTGCTTCCTGAAGACTAAATCACCAAGTTTTTTGTTTGTTTTTCTTCTGATATCACCCAAAGCCTGTTGCCAACATCAAAATCAATAAGTGCTAATTTTCTCATCCAATAATTGTTGGATTGCCTCTATCCTGCAGTGTGCTTTCTTTTACCCTTAGCACTGACATCAACAACTGAGGCAACATGGGGCCTGCCTTGGGGCACCATACTAAGAGGAGTGTAGAAGAAATGCCCACTTAACTAAAAGGCTCTTACCTAGCAGTTAGCCATGTGTTTGTTGTCACTTAATTACCATTTCCTTTAAAATAGCTTCATTTTGCTCTTTTTAGGATTCGTTGTGAGTTGTCAAGAAAAGCAAACTCAAAAATGGCTGGCCTGCAAATAACAAGTCCTTGGCGACATTTATGGATAAGTTACTTCTCCACATAAGATTTTCAGTTTTGTCACCTATAAAATGAAGGGTTTTGACTTGATTTCTAAGATCTCTGTCAGTTTAATAGTTCCAATTTTAGTAGAATTACACATTAACTACAAACACAAGGAATTTATGGAAAGTCAATATCAATATTTATGGCTTTACTTTGCCTTTAGTTGTTAATTGTGATGATGATAATTGATACATTTATATAGCACCCACGATCCATGATTGCATTTTTAAAATAGTTGCTTAATATATGACTGAATGTATCTCTACTGTACAGTGACTCTTCTTTAAAAGAACATATTTCTCTATGTATTTTGTTTCCATTTTGCTATCTGAATATATCAAAACTATTTGCTGTGTCTATGATGTCTATTATATTATCAGTCAACAAAGAGCAAGGATTTTCTCTCAACATTTATTTTTGCCTAGCATTGCATATAATTAGGTGCTTATTACCACACACACACACACACACACACACACACACACACACATACTATGATAAAATTGACTAAATTGAACCCAACCCATTGGAAACCTTAATTAACTAGATTTTTATTCTCTGTGCTCTGCTTTTAGTTGAAAGAAGTAAATGACAAAAGAAAAGTGAAAAACTCATGTAATGTATTTATTAAAAACAAACCTTTCCATATTATTTCCATAAATAATACCCTCCAATCCTCTTTACCTTCTATAGCTCAAAGAAACACCAATAGTGTTCAGAATGATGACTTTGAAAAATCTTCAAAAAGAAGAAAAAGATTTTGATACATTCCTTATACAACTATTCAGAATTATGTTGACATTTCTGCTTTACCAACCAATCGATCCTCACCCCTTTGTAATCTGGCTTCCAGATCTTCACTGACCTCATCATTTCTAAATATAATGGGTTTTTTCTTAGTGCTCATCTTCCTCAGTCTTTTTCTATCATTTAACATAATTGACTGTCTCTCTTCATCAATTGGCTTTCTTCCCTTTGGTCGCTTGACAGCATTCTCTCCTGATTCTTTTCCTACGTATCTGACTGATTCTTCCTGGTCTTTACTTTCCTCCTTGAGTTCACTAAGCTCTCTTCAAATTTTTTTTTATCTTATTTCTCTATATTCTTTCCATCGAGCTTGTCTGTCTGCTGGAGTTTACTTATTGTCTCTGTGCATATGACTACTGGATTTTTATATCCAGTGCTAATCTCTTACCTGAGCTCCATGCTTACATCTCCAATTTCCTGCTGGATCTCCATTTTGATGTTGCCCCAAAATTTCAAATTCAGTATGCCGTGACTGATCTTATCCTCTTGTTCCTTAAATCTTCTTTTCCTCCCAGCTTCAGTTTCTGTGTTGATACCATTCATGCCCAAGGTTACTGCTTTGGAGGATCTCGAGTCAATCTGAGAAAATTACAAACAAGATAATGAAAATTTTTAAATTGAGGGGATTGGACTACGTGATGTCTGATGTTCTCTTTAGCTCTACATCTAAAAGTTCCACTAGCCTTGTGGAGGCCCTGCCTAAGGTTGAGGCCTCCTCTCTCCTTATGACTCTCAAACTATTTAACTGTTTCTGTGTCTGCTCCCACACAATGTTGAATTTTCTTCTTTTAGACTACATTTCTGATACATTGGAAGGTTTGGTACTATAGACAGTTCTTGGCTTCTTTTAAAAGGGCAAAAGATGATGCAGATGTATGGCAATTTTCCATATAGTCATAAAGGTTTATAGAATAGTGGCTGTCAGACTCTTTTGGTCAACAGCAAAGTATTCTTTGCATGGAGAATCATGGTATATTGGATGTTTAATTTGCAACATGATAGGAGAATCAGTATACTTGTTCAAGTGTAGTTTCTTTTTAATAAGAGGAGCTGATTTGGTGGAGTTCTTTGAGAATTCTATTTTGTTTAACCTTAAGGTTAGTATGTAATAATGTAATATAATACTAATAGCTAGTATTCATGTGGTACTTTAAGGTTTGCAAAGTACTTAATAAATATTATCTAATAGATAATACAAATATCTAATAGAAATAGTTGTATTTATTTGGAGACTTTTACACTTAATATACTATGTATGATAAGTAAGTAAAATTTATGTTAAACAAAATAAGTCATAATTTTTTAAATGCAGTAGTATAAAATTCAAAACTTCATAATACTACTAGCAAAATTCCAGAATATTAGAGTATCATGGCACTCCTTTGAAAACCACTACTTTAGAAAGTTAAAAATGACCTTGGAGGACATCTGGACCAGCCTCCTCAATTTATAGATGAGGATACTGGTGAATACTTAACCTTACTATGGAAGATGACTAACATTCTAAGGTTACTTACCAAGAATTTGAACAGACTTGCACTCAGGTTTTCTGCTTCACTGTCAATATGATATTCTTTCTAGTATGTATATATAGTGAATCTTATCAATATAGATGGGCACTTTAATGATTCAGACTAATAAATTGATGGATGATTTCCTGTAGCAGGATCCCAACTAGTGTTAGGAAAATGCTATGTTCATGTTTAAATATGAATCACAAGTGAAAATTATATGAAGGCTTTGCTAAGCTATTTTTTTTTCCAATTGGTAATAACATTACAAAATTATGCTCTGGGGCTGAAGCTTGTCATGTTTGAGGTCCACCCAAAGGTAATTATTTTAGGGAAGTTTGAAGGAGAGGCATTAACATATTTATTTTTAGTTAGACTGGTATAGATTAATTATTATTTTTATTCTTTTACTTTAAAAGCAACCTTTTTTTCTTTGTATACATGATAAACTTAAATAACTGAATTTGGAAAGTCTGAACTTGCCATATATTTATTCCTCAAGAAGAAATATCTTCCATGAAACATCACTTTTCTCAAAACAGGTATGATATTTAAAAAAATTGTTCTGCTCATGGGGTGTTAATCTCATGAACGTTGTAAATTATCTCATCTATCTGTCTGTCTATCTATCTATCTATCTATCTATCTATCTATCTATCTATCTATCTATCTATCTATCTATGTATTTATTTATTTATTTTTAGTTTACAACATTCAGTTACACAAGCTTTTGAGTTCCAAATTTTCTTCTCCTCTCCCTCTTCTCAGGATGACATGCAACCTGATATAGGCTCTACATATACATTCACATTAAAATTATTTTCACATTAGTCATGTTGCAAAGAATTATAACCAATGGAATGAACCAAAATAAAAAAAAGAGAGAGAGTAAATAGTATGCTTCGATCTCCATTCAGACTGCGTAATCTTTTCTCTGGATGTAGATAGCATTTTCCATCATGAGCTTTTTGGAGTTGTCTTAGAACCTTGCATTGTTGAGAAGAGCCAAGTCTATCAAAGTTAGTCATCTCACAATGTATCTGTAACTGTGTACAATGTTCTACCGGTTCTGCTCTCCTCGATCTGCATCAGTTCTTATCACTCTTTCTAGGTTTTTTCTGAAGTTGCCTGCTTATCATTTCTTATAGCACCATAGTATTCCATTACCTTCATATACCACAACTTGTTCAGCCATTCCCCAATTGATGGGCATCCCCTCAATATCCGATTCTTTGCCACCACAAAAAGAGCTGCTATAAATATTTTTGTACATGTGGGTCCTTTTCCCATTTGTATGATCTCTTTAGGATACAGCCCTAGAAGTGGTATTGCTGGGTCAAAGGTATTTAATTATTTTTATGACCTACTGTAGGAAATACAGTAGTCTCCTCAACCTGCTAAAAGAAGGCGCCAGGAAGCTTAAGAAAAAAAAAATCCTGGGTCATCCTGTCAAGAGCAAAACCAGTAGTAAGGGCCCAAAGCCCCTTTTATCATTGGCTGAGAGTTTTAAAATCAACTAACTACCAAATCCCTCCCCCCAAAAGCATGAATCATTGCTAGACCCCAGTTCCAGGCTCCTCCATCCCTTCCTGCATGACCTAGTCTGGCTGGATCCAGATAAGAAACTTGTAGAAAACATCCCAGAGTTTCATGGTTAGGGACAGATTGCCTCATTCCCTCTGGGGCTCCAGGTCATGCCCAGTGCCACCTGGGACCAGGACCTGACGAATTTCTACCATCCTCTTTGACTGCCTGCATTTTGTGAATAGTTTCCTTCAATAAAGCTGGGTTGTTTTATTGTCTTGTTTTGAGCTCCATATTTCCTTGTATTGGAATTTGATATTCCACAAAACTTATTGAGTCTGTGTAAAGATACCATATCCTGAAAACATTTCAAAAATTGAAAATGAGTAGCTAATAAATGGCCAGTCTGTTAAATAGTGTATTTCTACTGTTTGTTTCAAGGAGCATGAGATTAACTAAGAAACCCTCTTTCTAGCAATTGGGTAAAGAAATTAAATGTCTCTGGGTCATGTTCTATAGTGCTCCCTTTATAGACACTGATTTATGAAGAATGGCTACAGCTTCCAATGGTGTAGTGCCCTTTGGTATCTAATGTTGTAAATGTTCAGTAAAAGACAAAACTTCTGCTAATGTTACTAGTGACAGAATAACAATTAACAAATTCATCCATCATGTCAATTGAGTACAAGATATAGTAGGGCCTACCAAGCTGGAAAGGCTCCAAGTGTGTGCCTGGTGACATGTTGTAAATCTTTTGCCTGAAGACCAGTCTACCTGCATTTCAAGATGCTCATCACCGAAAGGATAAAATTAGATGATTAATTTGGCTGGTCCCAGAAACTTAATATGTTCAGTCAATAAGTTGTGGAAGAGTTAGAATTTGCACTAGTAGAGATGGTATTTCCATTTTGAAATTGCATATATTTTGAAGTATAATTACTGTTATCAAATCATTGAATTTAATTCTGCTTCCATCCCTTTTATCAGTCATCCAAAAGTTCCCAGGAGATATTTTTTATAGTTAGCAAAATGCCCTCTTAAATCAGAGCAATCAAAAGTACTGGTCATTCTTTTTCATGTGTATGTATGAGGAAAAAAGTTAAAATACAATGTCCCGTGGTGTAGTTTTAAGGTTTAATAACAGGGGTAAAAAGTGTCCTGAAAGTCTTAGTTCAGCTTTAAGATAAAAACTTATACTATGTATAAAGAATGGATCTTTTTTTTCACTCACGTTCCCTAACTGATACATTCAAATGAGCACTGTCCTGATGAGATTATGTAAGATCTGCATTTATTTCAATGATACTGCTTTTGTTCAAAGCATTTACAAATTTCTTTTTTGTAAAGGGATGATCAGGAGGTTCTCTGATCAATTTTATGCATTAACTTTATCAGCTTGAGACTGTAGAGCCTAGAACTTTGTTAGAAAGAGGAGCTTCCCGTGGATATTGACATGCATCCCAAGACCAACACAATGAACTTCTCTAATTGGTCCTTAGTGACCAAAGTTGCCTTGAAGATGATGGTCAACTCACGGACACCTGCCTGAAGAACGAGCCTCCCTGTGGTTTTTAAGAGAGAGCTGTATAGCACCACCGTTTTTATATTTGGAACCATTTTAATCACTTTGTCTCCCTTGGACCTTCAGACCACAGGGAAGCAATGTGAGGGAGTAGAGGAGAAAGTTTCCCTCTTCCCCACCCCACCTCCTACCAGAAGTAGATATAATGAACCATAGCAGAAACGCATGCCAGTGAGACAATATGTGATTGTACACTGCATGAGAAAGGAGTTCAAAGGAACTGTTTCTAGACCCTAATCTTCCCTGTAGGGTGGAGGATGTTTAATCCTCTAGGCAATATGGTCATAGCATCTAGTCTTCTAGCAAGAAACGGGAGATTTCCTTTTAAATACCAGCTTTATGAATAAAGTCTCAATTTTGAGGGTTTCTGGATTTGAGAATCAGATGCCAGTTACCTATAGGGAGATCTTTCTTTAAAATGCACTTTTTACTTGCAGCCCAGCCCTGGGACCAGCTAGTTGTACTGCAGGTAAAGATGCTGAGACCCAGAGGGGTAAAGCGACATGGCCAAACGCATACAGCCTATTAGTAACAGAGCCTTTGACCCTACAGCTTTATCTCAGGTGCAGTATAGTCATGGCTCTTGGTCCCAAAAAACATCTGAAGCCTGTAGCAGCTCCAAAGTACTGGATGTTAGGTAAGTTAACAGTTTTTGTTCCAAGACCATCTACAGGTTCCCACAAGTTGAGAGTGTCTCCTGTTCATTATCTTCCTGAGAAACATACTCGAGTGGGCCCTGATTGGAGATGAAGTAAAGATCTGCCTGCCGCAAATCATCAAGATTGATGGCAAGGTCCACACTGATATTACATACCCTGCTAGCTTTATGGATGTCATTAGCATCGAGAAGACGGAGGAACATTTCTGTCTGGTTTATGGCACAAAGGACATTTTGCTGTTCATCGTATCACAGCTGAGGAGGCTAAACATAAATTGTTCAAAGTGAGAAAAATCTTTATGTGTATAAAAGGTATTCCCCATTCGGTAACCCATAATGCCTATACTATCCGTTACCCAGATCCTCTTATCAAAGTGAATGCTACAGTTCAGATTGATTTAGAAGCTGGCAAAATCACTGACTTCATTGAGTTTGATACTGGTAACCTATTTATGGTGGCCAGTGGTGCTAACTTGGGTTGAATTGGTGTGATCACAAACAGAAACATCTTGGCTCTTTTGATGCTAAGGGCAATAGTTTTGCCACTAGGCTCTCAAACATTTTTGGTATTTGCAAAGGTGATAAACTTTGAATATCTCATCTCCAAGCAAAGGGTATCCACCTTGCAATTGCTGAGGAAAGAGACAAGACATTGGCAGCTAAGCAGAGCAGTGGCTAAGTGATTACAAATAAGAATTTATAGGATTTCAATCAAATTGAGATGTTACAATTTTTAGCCTTACAAAAATATAAAATACGCAAAGTAAGAAATAGGTAGCTTAAACAACTCAGTCTTATAAAGTGAAATTGAACAAGCCATGGATGCCACTCTCTTCTTTCCTTGGATTAGGGTACTATGGGTATGAATGTTGCATAAAATGTTAGATTTATTGGTTTTGCATTGGTATTGGTTTTGCTTAACTGCTTTTCTTTGTTACATGGAAAGACTCACTGATTGGAGGATTGAGAGAAGACATATCCAAAAATGGCTAGTGTAAAAACAAAAGATATCAAAACTTCAAAAAAATACACTTCTCAGAGGAAAAGAAAATTACTAGCAAGAAGATCCTGAAGCTGGGAAACTAAAGTCATGTCATGAGGGGCTAGGAAATTTGAAGCTTGTCAGCCCTGCACAATAATGCCATGAATTTCTTAGACATTTGAGGTCTGAAGTGAATATGAAATTTTTGGGTGATACTGGGAAGTATAATCTACTATTTGAGTGTTTTGAGTTTCTTCTGTTTACTGTTGCATGCCTATGGGTGCTTTGTATTTCATAATTTCTGTGAAGAAATAAAAACTGCCCCATGCCTGATATGTAGATTGTACACTGAGTGTTTGCATGAGAATCAGAGACCCTGTTATCTACATTTGAGGAGACCTAGAAATGAGCTGAGCTGCTTTTCCTTCTCCTCTTCCTTTTCCTCCTTATCCTCTTTGTACAAAAGAGATGTTTCCTGGGGAAAATCTTTACTCTTAGTTCAAGGGAAACTGAAGAAACATAGACACCTCTTGGTGGGGTTAAGTTCCCCATTTTTAAATCCAGTGAGTACACAGTCACTGGGAATGGGGAATCCTGGAGTATGGAGAACCTTTGGAATTCCCTCCGTAGCCTGCCTACTTACAAGGTATACCAGAAACAAAAACTCCAAAACAGTTTTGTTGTTTGACATTCACCCCTTATACTTTTAAACTAAAAAAACTTTGTCCATGGCCTAATACGCTAAAAGTAGGTGACCAAACAAATAGCTGTTTGTTTTTTTTAAAAAATAAAACAACATTTTGGCCATCTTTATGACTATTTAGATGAAGGTATTGCATCTTCCCCAATCATTAAAACTTATTCCTAAGAGAAGCTTCAAAAATGCTTTGGGAAAATTATGTAGCCTCTCAAGGTCCTTTCTTTGAAAAGGTTGAGCCTCATTCACATGTGTAAGTTCTGGCAGGTTTGTTAAGATAACAGGGCCTCATTACCTTATAATCACACCTGTTACCTATTTCCTTTCTTCACTCTACTTCTTACTCTCCTTCTTTCCCCTCTTTTCCAATACTACCTGCCGTGCATTTAAAAGTCTTACCTGCCAAGTGCTTTTTTTTAATGTCTACCATTTACTTAGAAAGCTGAGAGAACCAGATGACTGAAATGAGGACTAAATTGTATGTCATTTACATTAATAAAGTCAGGAGATGTAAATGATATTGTCAAATATTACACAAAATGAGCTGCTGTTTTTCACTTCCATCACTTAATTTGCAAATGGTCCCATTATGGCGCATCAATATTGGAAGGAGTATTAGAACTCTTTATCAAGCTGCCAGTCCTAACATCCAGGCACAAAAAACAAAAGGAAAAAATAGTGTATAACCACCATCAATTACAGTTGAGCTCTCTTTGTAGCCTTTGGGGTTTCTGGATAATATATTTTTTCCCTCTTGAAGATATGGAGTACTGTTTGTGCTATTTATACAAAGTTTGCATATATAACAGAATTATTAATAAGCAAAGGTAATTTCCTTTCCATTAGGAAAGCTGCTGGCATCATTTAAGGCTCATTTTTCATGGAAAGCAAACAAGAGCCAACAGTCTAGATTTAGTTACTATCCAAGGTTTAACCATCAATGAGCTGGAAACACAAACCTTGCTGCTGTGCTTCAGGTATCAAGAGCCAGATTTTTTGACAGTGAACTCAAAGCAGACATGAAAACTAAGGGACAAAATGGATCTGGAAGCAAAATCATCTCTATGTTGGATACCATCTTCTTTCCTCCTATTTTTGAACTTTAATAATAGATGGGTGCTTTCATCAATGTGCATACTATCTCTGTCTATGCAGAGTGGAATCATTCTGCTCCTTATCTTGTACAGTTCTTGCCTATGTTTTTACTATTGATCCTCTGGAGAAAAATCTACCCAATACACCAGAGGCCTTCAGCTACTTCTTTTTCTATCTTGTTCCAATTTGCCAGTGTATCATTGGGGTTGCCCATCTGTTGTCTCTCATTGTTGCATATCTCCATTTTTGGTCATGTATATCTGCAGTAACATATTTCACCCTGTTTCTTAAATGCAAGTTGTCCTTGGTAACATGTTGTAGTCTGCTGAACCGTACTATGTATTTTTTTTATCATCCTCTGAGATATTTATTGTTTTAATTATTCATAGGTCATTATATTCCATGATTAAAATCCATGCAAAATCACTTTTGCAGCCCTTTTCACCCTTTCTTCTTAAATTCCTAATTTCAACCAACTGTATTTAATTATAAAAAGCCAGTGCTCTCCTCACGCTCATAAGATAGTATCAGTGAGTCAGCAAAAAGACAAGATATTAAGCTGATAATACAGCCCCTTCATTGTTCCTTGATCTGTTTCAGTTCACCTCTAGACACCCAGGTAGAATTAGGGCTTATCCCAAAACATGAAGAGGAAGCAAAGGGAATGAACATTTATTAAGTACCTAATATGTGTCAAATAATGTGCCAAACATTTTACAAATAGTATCTCATTTAATCCTCAAACACCCCTGAGATCCTGTTATTATTCTCCCCATTTTAGAGCTGAAGAAATTGAGGCAGAAAGAGGTTAAATGATTTGCCTAGGGTCGCACAGTTAGAACGTATATAAGGTCAGGTCTTTCTGACTCCAGGCCCAGAACTCTATCTACTGTGCCACCTACTTCCTAGAAGAGGAGGAACGCGAGTGGAGGGGGGGGGCGGGGAAAGGAAGAGAGGAAAGGAATAAGAAACTGAAAGTGTTCTCATACCTCTTTTCTTTGTTTCTCCAAATTATATATCCCTAATCCATCCTACTATCTCCAACAAGGATAAATTGGAGGAAAACAAAACAGAAGCTACTTCAAAGCTGTTGATATTTGCTAATGTCCTCTTAAAAGAAATGGAAAAAATAGATCCATTATTACTCATGTTATAGAAGAGGTATAAAGGAAATTGGAGGGAAAGTAGAGAGGGAGAAAATCTCCAAGATGAATAACTTTCATGTTTTACTCTGAATTCTTAATAAAAAAAACAAGCTATTATTTGGAGGTATAAAATATCTGTATTTGTATTTCAATTACTTTGAGCAAGAATTTCATCAGAAAGTTTTCTAGGAGTTATCTTTTTGGCACATTTATGCTTTTTAGCACAAACTTAGAGAAAAAAAGACTGTACTCCATAGGGGTGGGAAATCTGCAGCCTCAAGGCCACATGTGGCCTTCTAGGTCCTTGTGTGCAGCCTTTTGACTGAATCCAAGTTTTACAGAACAAATCCTTTTATTAAGGGGATTTGTTCCCTGAAGTTTCGATTCAGTCAAAGAGGATTGCATGTGGCCTCAAGCCCGCAGCTTCCCTACCTTTGTCCTTGACAGACAGGTGGTATCAAAGTAAAGGTAATAAGGTGGTGAATATCAGACTGAAAGATCCAGTTATTAGTTAGGGGAGAATGCAGTTACCAGGAGTCAAAAGAGATACGGAGTCATGAATGCAGGCCAATAAGTTAAGGGTTAAAGACCAAACATCTTCGCTCATAGAAGCTTTGAGTTGAAAGGAACTTGGAGGCCACCTAGACTAAACCATTCCAGAATTAATTTACAGTCTCCCCAACAGGCGAGTTATTCAACCTCTGCTTAAAGACCTTTAGTATGTGGAATTCAGTAACTACCATGACAACCCATTCCTCTCTTGAACAGCTATATTCTAAAGAAGCCATTCCTCATGTTACTACACGCCTGATTTTACTCTCTGGGACGTGTTGTTCAGTAGTGTCCAACCCCATGACCCCATGGACCAGAGCTGTGGACCATAGCATGCCACCACTGTCCATGGGATTTTCTTGGCACTGATACTGAAGATACTGAAATAGTGTGCCATTTCCTTCTCCAGTGGATTAAGGCAAACAAAGGTTAAGTGACTTGCCCAGGGTCATGCAGCTAGTAAAAGTCTGAGACTGGATTTGAATTCAGGTCTTCTTGACTCCAGGCCCAGTGCTCTGTCCACTGAGTGATCTAGATGACCAGTCTGCTACATTATAACCCTTCAAATATTTTAAGCCAAGAAAATGTGGATTCGAACTTGGGTCTTCCTGACTTCATGCCCAGGGCTCCATCCAGTGCCCCAAAGGATAACTGACTATAGCTTAACATTCACATATGCCAATTGTTTTTGGTAAGCAAGACCGAAGTGTGCCCAGGCCTAATGACATGAACTCACCCAGAGCAGCAAGATCTTGCTCTCTTTTCTGTCATCTTTGATTTCCACTCCTTGCTAACCATTTTCATTCTTTCCTTGTTTGTCCAAAGATCATTCTCTTTAGAAAACAGAAGCAAAATAAGAGTTGACTAATTTATCTTTTCTCTGTGAAGCATTATCATCAAACCATGTACTCCAAGCACTGATCCTATCCCTTTTTGAGCCTTTCATTTTCTCCAAATATTTTTAATTGCCTTTATGATGTCCTTTACATCAACAGTCAACATGAGCCAGTTCTGAGCTTTAGTGTTCCTGACTCATAGAAGGCCATGCTTGCCTTTTATATTCATCCTTAATTATTTGCCCTTGATTCTTGGCATCTGCTTATCTTCCTTTTGGAATGTAAATTAGTAAATAAGTTTCCTGTGTGGCCGCAACATTTTTTAAAGGCAGTTCCCAAATTTCCTACTCTTTAGAATATTCTAATAATTGTATTTTCATAATTTGATTGTTGGGAGTTTCCCACCACTGCTTTTTATGAAAAATGTTATGGTATTGAAACCTTACTTATTTCTTTTAAATCTGCTCTCCCCCAATCTAGGGGAGAGTATATATTTGTGTGTTTGTAAACATATATACACACACATGTATATATATTATATGTACATATTTATATAACCTAAATGTAATCATATATACATATATACATATATATGTGTGTATGTATGTATACATATATATACATACATATATATACATATATATACACACACACATATATGTTGTTATAATGTGATGTCAAGGGAGTAAGAGTGGTACAGTACACTGGCTCTTAAATCAGAGGACCTAGCTTTAAATCTCATGCCTGGAATTTGCTATTTTTGTGTCCTTAGTATTTTAAACTGTCCAGGCCTCCCTTCCATAATCTATAAAATTAGGGGAGTAGACTAGATCAGTGGTGTGAAACTCAAGTTGAAAAGGATATTAACTTAGAAAGCTACAATAAACATCATCCATGTTGTATTTTCATTTATTTAAAAAAGTATTTCTTAATTACATTTTTACTGAGTCTTCATATTTTATTATTTAATATTTTTAGTTTTCAACATTGATTTTCACAAAATTTTGAGTTACAAATTTTCTCCCCATTTCTACCTTCCCCCACACTCCAAGATGGCATATATTCTGATTGCCCCATTCCCCAGGCAGCCCGCCCTTCTGTCGCCCCACTCTCCCTGCCAATACTCTTTCCCCTTACTTTCTCGTAGGGCAAGATAGATTTCTATACCCCATTGCCTGTATATCTTATTTCCCAGTTGCATGCAAAAACAACTTTTTTTTTAGCGTCTGTTTTTAGAACTTTAAGTTACAAATTTCCCCTCTTCCCTCCCCACTCACTCTCCCTAAGAAGGTAAGCAATTTAACATAGACCACACTATCAATATGCAAAACACTTCCATAATAATCATGTTGTGACTAACTCTATTTCCCTCCATCCTATCCTGTCCCCCTTTACTCAATTTACCCCCTTGACCCTGTCCCTTTTCAAAAGTGTTTGCTTTTGATTACCTTCTCCCCCAATCTGCCCTCCCTTCTATCATCCCCCCTTTCTTATCCCTTTCTCCCTACTTTTCTGTGGGGTAAGATACCCAATTGAATGTGTATGTTATTCCCTCCTCAATTCAGATCACATGAGAGCAAGATTCACTCATTCCCCCTCAACTGCCCCCTCTTCCCTTCTAACAGAACTGCTTTTTCTTGCCACATTTATGTGAGATAATTTACTCCATTCTATCTTTTCCTCTCTCCCTCTCTCAATATATTACTCTCTCCCCCCTTAATTTTATTTTTTAGATATCATCCCTTCATATTCAACTCACCCTGCTGTGCCAGTAAGGCAAAATGGGCTTAGTTTAACGGGTGCCCTTGAGGAGTTTGGCTTTTGTTTACGGTGAAAGTACTTTCACCTGTTAAATGCTAAGCCCCAGGCCCAAAGCCCTATCAGGTGTGAAACCTGTGTGGGCATAGATTAAGGACTTAAAAGGGGCCAATTCAGGAACCAATGGGTCTCTGGACTCTGGTCTCTAGTCGTTGAGGCGGGACTTGAGAACACCAGAGGCTTGGCTGCGAGGAGAGGCGAGAAAACTACAGCTGGAAAAAAAATCCAAAGCACAGCCGACCCCTGTGTGGACCCAGGAGTTCGAGCGAGGTCTTGAGGCCGGTGAATATGATTTATGCCATCTTATTTTTCTATGGCCTCCTGG
>CM053622.1:497668484-497688297 GCA_028646595.1 Phalanger gymnotis | reverse complement strand
GTTGACTTCTTCTGGCTGTATGTTTTGGTCTTCTTTGTCCCCTAAGAAATATTCCAAAGTCTGAGTCTGAATCTGAATGCATTTTCCCTGCCTGGCCATGTTCCCAGCCAACTTACCTGAAACCTTGAGCTTTTTGTCAGGGTATGACTGCTTGTAGAGAGTATTTTGTCCCAAGCTTGAGGGGATGCGTTGTTTTCACAGCTATTTCTACACAGCAAACTCTGCTACAGCAGCGGCACTCCGCCCCCAAGAACCACCAACCCAGACCTGACTCAGATCTAAGCTGGCTCTGCACTCCTGCTCTGATCCACCACTTAATTCCTCCTAGCAGGTGGGTCTGGGGCTGGAAGCAGCTGCAGCTGTAGTTCTGTAGCTGCACCACCTCTGCGGCCTCCAGGGCAGTGGCAGAAACCACAAATTCCTTTCACTCTGTCTCCCACAGTTTTTCCCACTAACCTTCTCTGTTGTCTTTGTTGTTTGTTGGTTGAGAAGTCTGGTAACTGCCACAGCTCACTAATTCAGGGCACTAGAGCCTATTCCGCCTGGCTTCTGGTCTGGTTGGTCCAGGAGCAGCTCACGCTGGGCTCTGCTTCGTTCTGCTCCCAGCTCCTTGTGGTAGACCTTACTCCACGACCATCCAGGCTGTCCTGGGCTGGAGCCTTGCTTCCCTTTGCTATTTTTTGGGTTCTGCAGTTCTAGAATTTGTTCAGAGACATTTTTTGTAGGTGTTTGGAGGGACCTGGGTGGGAGCTCATGCAAGTCCCTGCTTTCAGGCCTCCATTTTCATTTCTAAACATTTATGAGCACACTTGTGGAAGGTAGTTCTTCCATTGGTGGGAGTGGATGTGAGCAGCCAACTAAGAGGGAGAAATGGGAAGGGAGGTATTGACAGGAATGTCAGCACTATAGAAAGTCTCCCCATCGCATGTGTTCTCCTGGGCTCTCTAGCACCTGGTAGGATTTGGATAGCTGCTTGACTAAGGCAAGTGAGGTGGAAGCTCCTTATGGTTCTTCTTTCTGTGGGCCCTCTGATGTCAGGTATATATACTTTAATCTGCTAGAGTTTAAAATCAAAGAGAGAACTCTTATTTGAACAATGAGTTTGGGAAATAAAAGTGTAGGCAGAACATGAGTATGAGTTTTTATGTGTTTTCTGCTTTGGATATTAGATGGAGGATGATCTCTAGGTGGAATATTTACATAAATAAACACCTTAGTGGTTGCTGGAAAAATCTGCTGTGATTGTAAGGAAATTAGTGGGGCCTTAGGGGTAAAAATTGTGCTTAATAAGGGAAAGCTAATGGAAATACTGAGTTTTAGGAAGAGTACTTAATGAGGAAGGAGTAGATGGAGGAGTTGTTTATTGCATAGAGGACAAAGAAAATAATGCTAGGAACAGTCTAATAGATTTGGCAATAAGGATGTCATTGGTCACCTTGGGGAAAAACACAGTTTCACTTGAATGGTGGAGATGGAAAGAGATTTTAGGGGTCTGAGGACTAGATGTATGCCACCATGTAAGTAGAGGGGCTGACTATGTAGAATACTTTTCCTAGAAGTGTGGCAGAGTAAGGGAGGAGGGAGATAATAGAATAGCTTTAGAATATAGCAACAGTTTTAAGGAGGTAGGATTTAGGATCATAAGATTTAAACCTAGAAGGCACATTGAAGGTTATTGTAATCCATCCCCTTCATTTTATTGAAGAGGAAAATGGGGGACAGAGAGATCCTATGACTTGTTTAGAATTACATAGGTAGTTGTTATTACATCCAAGATCCTTCTTTCCTCTCTTCTTTCTTTCCCTTTTGCCTTCTATCTTTCTTTTTCTCTCTATCCCACTCTCCTTCCTTCCCTCTCCTCCCCTTCAATAGGTTTTTATTATTTAGTGTCTGTATCTGGTATGTTGAGGGGTGGGAAGGTGGGGGTGGGATTCTGCAAAGGGATCAGCTCTTTTATTTGTGCTTTAGCTCCAGTTTTTGGAGATAACCAAGAGGTGGCAGTGGGTTCATGGAAAGGCTTGGGATGCCTGGGCAGTTCAGTGGGAAGCTTGGGGATGGATCTTTGCCTTCAGCTCAGAGAGCCCAAGATCATCAGGGTATTATGGTAGAAAAAAGACTAGTTTTGAATCTGGATCTTTTATGTATTAGTATCCATGTGACCCGGGTCAGTCAACTGAACTCTCTGAACCTCAGTTTCCCCATCTGTAAAAACAAATTGTACTTGATAGTCTCTAGTCTAAGGTCCCTTCTGTCTTTGATATTGTATGGTCTAAAATTCTTTCCATTTCTAAATCCTATGATTCTGTTCTCATGCATCAGAATGCAAACTGGAGATGGGGGAGCAGGAAACCTGGTCCTTATAAGTATCAGGGGATGGGAAATCAAGATACCTGAGTCCCTCGGAGGGTATGGGTCTAGGAGTTCAAGCAACCTGTCCCTGAGAGAAGGGCTAGAGATAAGATGACTGGACAAACTTTCTGGGGGAGAGCTGTTATTGGCTTCTCCCAGTGTTTTAGACCCAGTTCTGGTACCATCCACACTGGTCAGAATAGGTGCCTGCATATTTGGGTAGTATACAGCCTTCCATGTCCCAAAACACAAAGCCTTTTACTTTCCCTTCACACAAAGGCCTCCCAGTGTCATCCTGCGGAGAATCTTTTCTGCCCTTTGTGACCCTAGCATAAATCATGTCCACTGTGATCACCCTGGGGCTGGCAGCTCTTCATTCCTTCAATGAGGAGATATTAGTGTTCATGTGCTAGAGAGTGATGGAATATCAGGCAATAGGATTGAAAATAGCCTTCCAGTCTGGCATCGTGCAGGGTGTCCCATGGCTGGTACAGAATCTTGCCTGCTGGATGGGTTGAACTCTGGAGCTCAGTACAGCTATTTTCTTGAGGCAGAGCTGCATGAGGTCATGGTCATGGATTCTACTATCATACTGATAGTAAATCATCTGGCAGAGTCTTTTCAAAGTCTGTTCTAAGGTTTCCTGGAGCTGGAGTTCTGCTTCTCCAAACCCAGCTGGTGGTATGTGGAGGCGGTGTGAGTGACCATGAGGACCCATTGATCAGACAGCAGGATGCTGCCACAGTGGAACCTTTAGTGGATGAACAAACAATTTGCCAGGGCTAAGAGAGGGGGAAATATGATCATGGTGGGATGCTGTCCAGTTTTTCAAAGGGTTCATTACCTTTTGAGTTATACCAAATTCTCTTTGGAATATTCAGCCCCCACTTTAGAGACCACTGGTCTAAACAATATCCTTTATCTACTTTTCATTTGTTTATTTTGTTTCATTTTTACCCCTTGTGTGGATTGTTAGACCAGACTCAAAATTTTGAGTGATTTTTTAAAGAACCAGAATCATATTCATGTTGTTTCAAGGAACAGTCAGTGAGAAACTTCCCTTTTCCAATGTAGATCAGCAACTATTTGACAACTTAAAATCTTCAAGTGTTGCCAAGTATACAAAGTTAAGTGACTTTCTCAGAGTCACACATAGTGGTATCATTAGAAGAGTGAACCTGTGTCTTCCTTTCTCCATGGTCAGCTCTTTACCCACCACACCACTCTCTATCTCTGAGAAATTATTCATTTCATTAGGATGCTCTGGGATTCTGTTTGTTACAGCAAGACAGTTGACCTTTTCAGAACTCAGTTTCTTCATTGGTGAAAATAAGGTACCGATGTAGATTGTCTCTTAGATTCTTTTTGCCTTTAGATTCTATGATTGAGTCATTGAGGTTTTGAACTTCAGTCTGATCCCCTTTTCATTGCTAATAGTGCGTTATAGATTTTAAAAACTCAGAATTACTACTTTTAAAATTTCCTTTATGTTTATATGGTTGTTTATTTGCATCTTATCCCTCCCTTTTCAAATTTCTTACATGTGTGCTTTATCCTAACTCTCAGATGGAAAAATAATTATATAGTCTCAGTTCATTTGAATGAAGATGACATTTCCTAAGAATAAAATGTGGCTCAGGGTGGTATTTAGAATATGGGATTTTATGTCTTATGACTAAAAAACAACAAATGGTTTTCACCCTGATTGCTGACTAACACAGACTCCTATATTTTTAAACCTTTTTTACAAAAAAGATTTATTTGCATGGTGATAGAAAACAACCATGGAAGATTCTGCCAAATGAGGCCTTTTACCTTTTACCAACTTTATCAGTAATTTTCTAAGTTCTGTGCTGAATGGAGGTACCACTTGTCTTCCATCATGTTGACAAACAAGCACGTACCGGGAAGGCATCAAATTTTAAACTGTCAGTAAAAATGGGTTTGAATCCCCACCTTCTAATGTGGGGAACATGTGTTAGGAACAGGTGGTACTCATTAAACTTAGGTCCCACCTAAAGCTTACGCAAATCTTATTTGAGAAAGACATTCTTTCGTGTTACCATAGCAATGCAGCTCTGTAAACATTTGGAGCATACTTCATCTTCTGACTTGTTGCTCTCAGACAATTTTTCAAAAGACATCCAATTTTGTGGAAAAGTCCCTTCATATGGTGAGCAGTGATAAATGTTGTAGAAACTGTTAGCAGAGGATTTTCCTCCTCTTCAGAAAATATCTCTGTATCTAAAACCATTTTGACTCATCTTCACTTGTTGGGGGGTAAATTTGGAATTCCACTTGTAACTATTATTACTATTTTTGCTTTTTATTTTTATCTCCAATAGTTAGTGCAGTGCCTGGCACAAAATGTTTTGTAAATTCTTGTCAATTGACTAGCATCATATTTATGATCTTTCTCTTCCTCTAAGACCAAGTTAAGGTGTTAACTCATTTCATGGGTCCCCTATAATTTTCTTAGGTAGAAATAAGTCCTTCTGTTATTGACCTCATCATTTCTCTTTGATGCCTCCTAACTGCTTAATCATATTCTTGCTTGTATTTTTGTTATGTATAGAAATAACTCATTTCCCCTTACTAGATTACAGATTTCTTGAAGGTAGAAATTGCATTCTAGTTTCATTTTTATCTGCCCCATATTATTTTTAAAGTACTCTATATAACTTAGAGCTAGAAGAGATTGTAGTAGGCATTGAATCTAACTCCTTCATTTTACAGATGAGAAACTAGTAAGTATTTTAAGCAATATTAGATCCCACTTCTTCCTGACTCCAGGTCCAGCATGTTACTAACTATACTCTTTGTATCTAGAGTAAGTAGTTAAGAACTCCTGTTCTATAGAGACATATGCAAACATATATCCACACACGCATATACATATGTTTGTATACATATATATTATACATATAGCAAAAAAGTTTTGCAAAGTATTCTACACATATTTTCTTATTTCTTCTTTAAAACAACCTTATAATATTTATGTATAAGCATATAATATGTATGAAAATGCACACACATATTGCAAAACATATATTGTAAATATTTATACAAATATATATTGCAATTGTATATACAAATATATATGTTACTATATGTATATATGATTATAGGCTTACAAAGCACTTTATACATTCTTTCTTATTTGATCTTCACAAGAACCTTGTAAGGTGATTTTATCATGCCCATTTTATAGAAGAGGAAGTTAAGTGACTTGCCCAGGGTGGCACAGATAGTAAATGTTTGAGGTAAAATTCAAAATCAGGTCTTCCTGACTCCAAGTCCAACATTCCGTAGACCAGAGGTGCCAAACATGCTGCAGGCAAGTCGTGTACTGTCCGCAACATTCTAGAGTGACCATGGAACTAAATTAAGATATTATTGGGAAATATTTAACAAAATAAATACAAAATAACACACCATAGATATTGTTCATTTGTGGTTTTCTAAGTCAACATGTAGCCCACAGTGATCCATTTCTTGTTAAGCCTGACACCACTGTTACTATGCCCACGTTTGTATATACAGCCAAACCTTGTGAGCTCTAGTCCCACATCATCAGTCACTCTCTTGTCACTTTCATTCACACAAACCCTTGCTTCTTTCATAGCATAGCTTGAGTGCTCCTGCCTACAGGAGGCCTTTCCAGGTACCCCAGCTGCTCGTGCCCCTCCCTCCCCAAATTACTTTTTGTTTCTTTTATGTATAGATATATAGGTATAGCTATATTACATATTTACTTATATGGCTATATTCTCTCTTTACTGATAGATATTGTTTTAATAAAATATATAAAAATACAACATATTGTTAATTTGAGATTTTCATAAGTCAATATTCAACCCACAGGATCTGTTTCTCGTTGTTTGACACCATTGATGTATACTATGCCCACATCTATATGCAGCCAAACTTTCTCATGAGCTCCAGTCCTATTCCCGGTCCTTTATTTGTTATCCCTGCATAGATTCTAAGCTCATTGATGAAGGGACGGTTTCATTTTTGGCTTTTTAGCTCCCAGAACCTAGAAGAATGCCTGATATTAGTAAATGATTACTAATGTTTGTTGACTACATTTGTCCAATATCGAGAGAACTAAAGAAACTTCCCCAGAATATTGGATGGATCACCTGTGGAAGATGTACTGATAGACTTGGATAAGATGATAGTCGTGTGTATCAATGGAAGGGATAGGTGCATTAGTAAGATTATCGATCCATAGGAATATTGAGGGAATGTCACCAGCAGATGGGCAGAATGCTATAGATATAACATACTTAGATATCAGCAACGCATTTGGCAGAATCTTTCTTAGTGATAAGATGAATCAAATTATAGTACACTAAGGAGTATTCAGATCTGTTTGAGTGACTGGCCCCAAAGAGTAGTCATTAATGGTGCAAAACTTGGAAGGAGGCCTCTGGTCAAGTGGCCCAGGAATAGTCCCTTAGCCTTATGCTCTGCAACATTTTTATTAATGACTTTGATTAAGGCCTTTATGGCCTACTTCTTCCATTTGCAGTTGACACAAAACTGAAAGGGTTCCTTAGCTCTTGCTTAGATGATGGACTCAGTTTCCCAAAAGGTTTTGGTATATCAGGACCCTTGGCTGAATTGAATTAATTCAATTAATTAATTAGTATCAAGAAGAGGGTGACCAGGCTGATGAGAGGGCTAGGAAAAGTATCTTATTCAAAGACCTGAGATATTTAGCTTATAGAAAAGATGGCTAGGCAGTGGGGAGCCACAGTAACTGTCTTCAAACATTTAAAGAGTTGTATCATGGAATAGAAAGGGAAGATGGAAATGCCAGCTATGCTGAAGATCAGCAAGTGCAAGAGGAAGAAATCTAAAGAGGAATAATCACTTTCATGTGTGCTAATCAATGGCTAACAAGCATTTCTGTGGAAAAAATGTATGTCCCAAATTTTCAAGTTTAATTTGCATTATTGACACTTTCTCCATCACTTTCTTAAATCTAGATAATCAACAACAACAAAAAATAAAATAAATTAAGTTCTGATTTGTAGCATTTGTGACTTTTAAGGTATAAATATTCACACTGAAACTTTAACATTTTGAGTCACGTTGACTCCAGCACAGTCCTGACCACTCTCTCCTCTCCTCTCACTCAAAAGGTGTACTTCATTGCTTGACTCCTGGCTTGGATGAAAAACATGGTACAATTCGAACTCTGATTCTAAGAATTTTTTGTAAAAAATACCCCAAACTGCTCATAAAAATCTGTGACCAGAAAAAAAAATCACAAAAAGGAGTCATCTCAAATCAAGTCAAATCAAACCACTTCCTACGTCAAGCTCTCTGTTGTAGCAGTAGTTGGAATTTAAGGTTTCTCCCACAAAAGTCAGTATCCTGGGGCAGCTAGGTGGCACGAGGAGTAGAGTACCAGCCCTGGAGTCAGGAGGACCTGAGTTCAAATCTGGCCTCAGACACTTGACATACTTACTAGCTGTGTGACCTTGGGCAAGTCACTTAACCCCAATTGCCTTGCTTTCTCCCCTCCAAAAAGATTTTTAAAAAGTCAGTGTCCAGTAAATGCTAAAAGCAATAGATTTTTATTGAGCATGATTTAATTCACAGGAACATCTAAGGCCTGATTCATCTGGAGTTGACTAGGCCAGTCAGCAGTACAACCAGTCATTAAGACAGAATGTTATAACATGGTTAGAAGTCATCATTGTGTGTTTATGTGTGTGTGTGACGGGGGAAGCGGGACTTTTGCTTAATTTGTTACAAAGGACAATTGGATTTAGGGGAAGAAGGGAGCAAGATTATATTTTGTCTTGTTTTTAAGAAATGATTGTTATGTGGACACAAAATTGCATTAATAAAAATGTTTTGTAATTGTTGCTTTTGAAGATTCACAGAACAGAAGCAATCAAGAATACAACCAGTGAAATCACCAGACCGGAGGTGCAGTCCTCTTCAGGTTGCAACAAAAGGAGGGGAGTCAACAACGGACAGCTGCCCTCTCAATGTGGCATAGCCTGCTTCATATGCTTTCTGTCTCTTCTAGTCCATGAGTGAAGACACCTGCGTCCTTCATCATTTTGACAACCAGGCTCGTCAGGTAAGAGTTGTGAGTTTTGTAGGGAGGGTTCAGTTCTTGCTTTGGCACATCTCATTGGTTTCCTATCTCTGAAGTTACAGGTAGATGATGCTGAGAATATGCTTATGTTAGAAACCCAGGTATACAGGTAGAAGACTTGGAAATTTCCATCTATACAAGATTTTTTTAAAAAAGCATTGACAAGGGGAACAGGAAAAGAAGGCATGTACAGAGCAGAAACATGTTCATGTATTTGAGTTATATGGCTATCAAAGCCCTTCCTTTTCCCCTGCTACCTCAAACTAGAAGGATTTTGTACTACCACATGGATCTTTTGAAAAATTGAAGTATTTGAACTTCTTAAATAAGCAAATCATTATTATGGAATATGCTATTACATATGCTATAATTGGCCTGTGTTTGATGGTGAGGTCCATTTAGTGGAGGCTGTGGAATTGGTACTAATCAAAGAAAATGAAAAAAGAAAAGTGATGTTGAAAGATCAATGGTAATACAAGCCCCATGCTGAGTATCTTTTCACAGTTTAAGCTACCTCATAAATCCTTTATTAACATTCTAAATTAATTCAAAAGATGTTTCTTGTCTGGCTCAACCCAAACATCATTCACTTTCTCCAAAACACAGCTGTAGCAGCAGCCCAGGCATTTTCTGGGTTTCAGAAACTGTGCTTGTTTTGGGAAAAATTCTAAAGAGCTGTGACACACAGAAGAAAATCAATAATCTCAATATAAATATACTGAGAAGAAGGAATCAATTTCAGAGTCTGAGACATAGAATCAATAGGATAGAAAACTCAGTGGTTCCACGAAAGGAGGATGGGGTTGCCATGTGGCAGTCATTTTGATGATAGTGCCCCAACGTAGGGATGGAGTTCCCTTGCTGTTGAGCTGCCCTTACCAACTGGTAGCAAAGCTATCAATGGAGAAATATGCTTAGAAAGTCAGTTTGTTTGCAAAAGAAAAATCCATCAAGCTTACAGCCTTCAAAATAACAAAAGAAATCCTCTTCATGTCACTATTGCAAAGTTACCTTGGGGATGCAATCTGTGCTCTGCTCTAGTTGTATAGGCTCTTCAAAACTGAGTTAATGCAAATCTCGGAAAGAACGGACAGATATTAAAAAATCAAACAAACAAACACTGGCATAGTGATTAGGCTCCTCCTAACCTATGTTTTCTGCTTATTTGTGTTAGGATAGGGACTTGGAAAATTAGAAACACTTGCAGTTGCTGAATAATACCAAACTAGAAAATCAATACAATCATAAACATAGAGGAAACAGTTGAGAGGTAATAGAATTCTACAATATTTAGGTCATCACAGCTTTAGAGCTGATAGAGACCTTAGAAGTTATTTAATCCAGTCCTCTCATTTTACAGGATTAGGTAAAAGAATTCCAAAAATGCTAGATGACTTGTCTAGATCCTGCTGGTCCATATATTCCACTATTTTCATTTTCTAAGTGGTTAGTGTTATTCTGTTTAAAAACAAATTAGATTTCATAAAGTTATCCCTTGGGCCAAATGACTGCAGAAAGCACCCATTTCCTTTACTCCCTTCTGTTATAAAAGATCTATATCCTCCCACTGGTTTTCTGATGAAAAGTGAGCCCATTCAAATCCAAAGCAATGTTGTTAGAATCTTCAAATCTCCCCTCTAAAATTCATCCCCATCCTCCGAATATCAGAATTCCTCAAGTGCAGTTGGGGTTGTTTGTGGATATGTTGTTGAGTGTGCTCTGGATGGTTAGTGTGAGGAGAGCATCAACACAGCTAAATTGGGACCCCATTTTGTGAGCAGCATCTTCTGCCAGCTCGTGAATGAGAAATGGAGGAATCATGGGGAATAGGGGTTTCTTTCTTTCTTTCAGTGCCTTTCATCCTTTTTCTCTACTTCTGAGGGGAATACTTCCTACTCCTGTCTTAATCCCCCTCACAAAACCAAAGTGGCAGATGGATGGGAATGAGGTTGTGTTTCTGTGATATTCAGGGTTGCATTAGGTATTTCAATTTTACTGTATTTTACCCACCTGTACACATATACTGCTTTAGTCTCATGTATCTCATCTCCTCCGAGTTTAAATATAGGAGGGTCCCAAGTGAGAATGCAGCACTCCCATCAGGGAAAAAAAAAGAGTTTGGCACCTGACCCACTGTGTCTAATGTGCTTTAACCACACACCAGGCCTAGGTTGTATAGCACCCAGGTAACCCAAAATCCAAACATCCCATGCCTTAGCCGCAGTGCCAGAAAGGACCAAGACAGCATCTGAGAAGCAGAGCACCTGAGATTTTACAGGAGGCCTGTTACCACCATCATCAACAACATCTGTGTTAGGCCTATCAGGCTTATAGCAAGAGAAGGAACCAACTCTAGATTTGGAACTGTGCAATAATTAGGAGTCAAAGAAGGAGCAAAGACCAAAATTATGGTCAAGCCACAAAAAGGCTGAGCCCAAACCCAGTAATTCCTACAGAAGAGGAACATGGTAGGGTGGGGAGGTAGTCTTGCCACTGCTTCCAAAATGAAGCAGGTACTGACTATATCATTTTAGGAATGCAAGGGAAGAGGGTCTGAACCAAATATAAAGCTCCAATCCAGAAACCAAGGATGGGGATATAAAAAAACAGAAAATCCTGAACATAATCCAGAAATAGTTTGACTGAGACAGGAACAGGTGTTAAACCCAGGAGAAAAAGTAACTCCACAATAAGTCCAGATCAAGCATTAGGGGAAGGTATATCTTCCCCACAGTTATGAGATTTCCTGGGAGAAATGAAAGCAGAGTCATATCATGTAATGATAAAGGAAATGACAGATAGGGAAGAAAGAATAACAAGAAGAATTAATACTGTTGAAGAGATGGTGGCAAACCTTATACAAGAATTGAATTCCCTGAAAATTAGAATTGGTCAGACAGAAAGCAAAGACTCCATAAGACCCCAGGGAAGAAGAAAACAAAATCTATAATAACAAACCTGGAAAGAAGTAAAGGAGAAATGATATGAGAATCATCAGATAACCTGAAAATAGCAATCCTCCCCCCAAAAGCCTAAATACCATATTTTACTAAAATAGTATGAATATTGTCATAGTCTATTAGACTGAGAGATAAAAATAGAAATATTACACTTGTCACCTCCTGCAAGAAACCTCAAAATGGAAACTCCCAGGAATTCCGCAGCCAAAACCCAAAGATTTTACTGAAAAAAAATACTGCAGGCAGCTAAGAAAAGAAAGAGTTCATTTGTCAAAGTCAAGATCACACAAGATTTGGCAGCTGCAACTTTAATGAAGAGGAGAGTCTAGAATATTCCACAAACCCAGAGATAAAGGTTTATAACCAAAATTAAACCAACAGGACAAATGGATATAATCTTTCAGGGTGAAAAAATGGACCTTTAATTAGATTCAGGATTTTTAATAATTCCTAGTTCATTCCTAATAGAATGGTTAGAATTGAGAAATTTTGAAAAGCAAATTACAAGTATCAAAACAAACATAGAAAAGCTAATACATATTATTAATAGGAACAGACAATATTATAGTAGATTGTTTCCCTTCTGTGTGTGGGTGGGGAGATAAGTATCATCTCAGAATCATAATGTCATCAAGCGTAAGAGAAAGTTGTACAAAAAAGGCAGAAAATCTAGGGATGTTGTGTTTTAATGATCTTATGAGAAGAAGGAAGTAGGAGGAGTAGGAAATGGTACCAAAGAGAATGAGAAGGAAAAGGGGAAGTAACAAAATGTCTGATGTAGGTGTACATGAGATGAAGACAGGACACAAAATATAGCTGCAAAATACCTTTACAGAAATAATTTTTAAAAAGATGTAAGTAATTGGAGTAATTCTAATTCCTTTGGAGTAGGTTGTGTCAATACAGCAAAAAGATAATATTGCTCAAGTATTTTATTTATATAATTCTGTACCAACTGCACTATCAAATAATTATTTTATAAAACTAAAAAAAATCGTAAGAACAAAAGATCAAGAATCTAAAGGAAAATAATGAAAAAAATGGGATATAGTAGTATCAGATCTCAAAGTATATACTACAAAGCAGTAATCATCAGAATGATTTGGTAATAGTTGAACTATAGAGAGGTGGAGATCAGTGGAACAAATTCAGCACAAAATATAAAGAAACAAAGGAAGACAATATCAACCCAAATATCCCAGCTAATGGGGTAAGGTCTCAATAAGGGACAAAAACTGATAGGAAGACTAGAAAGCAATCTCGCAGAAATTAGGTATAAATTAATGTCTCACAACATATGCCAATATAAATTCCCAATAAATACTTGAAGCAGACATAAGAGTCAACATTATAAACAAAAGAAAGGGAAGAAATTATCTTTCAGATATTTAGATAGGAAAAAGTTTCATGACCAAAGAATAAGATAAAAGGTTATTTTGATTACAAAAAGAAGTTTTTGCACAAACAAAACCAATAAAGCTAAGCAATAAGGGAAACAGCCAAGGGAGTTCTGGAACCAGCTCTAGCCAACTCATGAGGGTCAGTTTTTAAATGTTCAGTGTGAGCATTTACAGAGTAAACACTATAAATCAGGGTTTGGTTTGTTGTTTTGTTGATCATCTTGACTTCAGAAAGTAACGTAGAAAATATTTGTAATGCAGATTGAACTTAAAAGCATTTCATGAACATAAACATTCTCTGTGTGTGTATATATAAATGTCCCTAAGAGTATATGGTTAAAGATTTAGCATCATACTCTTGGAAATAGGTAAATGGGGAAAAAATCTTGACAGCAAATTTCTATTATAAAATTTCATGCCCAAAGATATACAAGAAACTGATTTCATTTTATGCAATTAAAAGCTTTCCCTCTATAGATAGGCAAAGAATATGAACATTTTTTTAAAAAAAGAAATATAACCTATAATAATCATAAAAATACTCCACTAATAATCAGATAAATGCAAGTTCAAACAATTCGGAGGTCCAAATTATCCAGATTATATTGACACAAATTCCCAAAAAAGGAAAATGGCAAATATTGGCAGGGCTGTGTGAAAACAGGTATATTAATGTATGGCTGCAGTAGGGTATAGCTACTCTCAAAAGCAATTTGGAACCATGTCCAAATTCACTAAACTGCATCATACCATTTGACCCGTTGATGTCACTACTAGACCTACATACCTGAGGATTCAAAGAAAGAGGAAAAGGGTCCATATGAATGAAAATGCTGATAGCAGCTTTGTTGTTATTGGTGTTCTTTGTTGTGGTGGGAAAGAACTGGAAATTATCATGGTACTCATCGATTGGCGAATAGTTGGACAAAATATGATATATGAATGTAACAACATATTATTCTATCATAAACAAGGATGAAAAGATTTATTTAAGAGAAACCTTGTCTTTTATAAACTCATGCAGAGTGAAGCGAGCAGAACCTAGAGAACAAGTCATACAATAGTAAAAAAAGAATTATAAATAAAAGTAACTTTGAAAGTTTTAAGAGCCCTAGTCAATGCAATGACCAACCATGATTTCCAGAAGAATCATACTACACATCTCCTGACAAAGTGGTAATGGACTCAAGTTGAAGAATAAGACAATTATGTTTAGATAGGGCAAATGTAGAAATTTGTTTAGTTGTTTTTGCATATTTAATATAAGATTTTTTTTCTAATTTGGGGGTAAAGTAAGTGTTAAAAGGGAACTGAGATATAGAGTAGAAAAGAGAAAAAAAGAACCAAGAAAAGAGGTCATTGAAGCATCTTTTAAAAAGATGCACAGAATCAGACAAGGAGGACAACTTTGAAAATTACATGTTGAATCTACTATGTATTTTAAGAGAAATACATGTACTGCATTAGAGAGATCCACAGTTTCATGTACAGTCCTCTTTTTTCTGTTCTATAAGTATGGAACTGCCTGTTTTAATTGGTATTTGTTATATTTAGAATGAAAAAAAGGAATAAAAACAGTGAGCTTTTCCTTAAAGTCCTCTGTCTCTAGGGGCTCATAGAAGACACATCAGCCCAAAGTGCCAGGCTCAAAAATGGGTCAGATGCTTCAGGGTCCTTGAGGAACTATGAAGAAAGTTGCTAAACTTTCCTTGGCCTTCATATGCTGACACTATTTGTTCAATATTTCTTTTCTGTTGCCCAAGGGTTTTCTTTTTTGAGGATGAACTCGCTAAAACACTGCAGAGATGGCTGTTGATGGTACCATTGGCGGAATTGTTTTTCAAAAAACATTCCACCTTCCTCATCTGCATGGGTCTCTCTGTGTAGATCCTAAACAAAAAAATAGAGTCTTATGTTATAATTCAAGAAGCATCCCACTTACAAGCATTCTTACTGATAGTTTCCCTCAAAGGCATAACTAGGGTAGAGAAGCCAGAATTTTGTCCAGGGTAGACAAATTAGAAATCAGTGATGGTGCCTTCTTGGGAATACTTCCTCACCAGACTGTCCCACTGCTCAATGCTCCCTTTCTTTCCGTGTCCAGTTCTACCTTTAGCAGTCCAGCTCTGCCTTCACATATAGCCGGTACATCTTTCCCTCGGATATAATATTTGCGGCAAGGGGTTTCAGGGTCTACTTCCTCCTCCCTAAACCTGATCCCAGGTGAGCCTCATCCCTTTCCTCTTACTTACCCTGGTAAAAATATTGTTAGTGTCGTACTCTACTTTTCCTTAATTTATTTTCTACATGATTGGAAAAGGGAATTCAACACTGGACCTCAGTCCGAGAAGTTCAAAATCTTTTTATACAAGTTATAACATTCAATATGATGAATTCACTACAACCTAAAAGAGTGGGGCCTGACCAGTCCAAGTAGAATATTCACTCTAGGTTTTAACAGTTTATCTTACAGTATCATGCATTCCCTGATTTCCTCAGGGTTGCATCTTAGTCATTTCATATCTTTTCTGTGATAGGGCCTGCCTAATTCCTCTCAATGCATCTCCTGCTAAAAAAGATGAAATTTTAAGACAGGATCTTCCTGGGTTGCGACTGGTCTGGATCAAAAGACCTTTATGCTTTTGTGCCTGGTCAGCTATGGATGTAACTTATGACTTAGAGTTCCCTAAGGTGGAGGTTCACGGAGATCAGATTCACTCTCAGGGCTCTTTGGCCCACTATGCTCCAACTAGATTTTACGTAGTGAAATCTCTGAATATAGTTTACTCTAGTTTGGGTCTAGGGTTTCACAAATGTGGGTAACAGGCCCCATATAAACACTTAAGGTAACAAAATGCATATAGCATATAGAATAACCTTTACTTCACCCCATCACCACCACCAGATGTTCCTGATTAAGAGGGAACAATCTAGGTTCTTCCCACTTAGAGTAGCACCACTCCTCCCCATAGGTAGCACTCAGAAAAAAAAGTGAAAGAGAAAAGTTTCCACTTTAGCTTCAGAAAAGTACTAAATTGGTTTGATAATTTACTTTTGTGAGCCAACACAAAATCTGTTCTTTCAAGAGTTTAAGCCAGTCATTCCATCTTGGGGGCAGCAATGAAAGCCATCTCCTGGGAGGAGACAAAGAATATTTCCAAATGGATAAGGCTCCCCCCTTTATCCTCTTAACAAAATGCTGGTGGTCATATCCATACACTCTGTCGGGAGAAGAATAGACAATCAAAAGTTCCCGACAAAACCACGCCCACCAGTAAGCTAATCAAAATGATCAGATAACTTCACCAAATCAATTTCTTTTGTATTAATAAAGTTCATATTCACTCTCTTCTACCAAAATCTTTCAGGAGACAGGTACATAATTGAACAAACATTCTCCTGCCTTGGGGACATGTAGCAAAGCAGCTTATGTTACCTGCTACTAACCCTTGGAATATCTTCAGATGAGCAAGTGTGTAAGTGCACACTCAAAATATTACTTTGGGATAAGATATTTGAATTTTTAGTTTTTTATAGTCCTTAGGCCACATAGGCTGTGGAGAATAATCATTTATGAGGAACAAATCATTAGAAATCCTAACTTCATTGATTAAACTACTTTTACTTCTACTAAAGAGGTGGGGAGAGGACACTTTTTTTTAAAGTTGAGCTAGAAAGGTATTATATCTACAAAACTTTTAAAATTGTTTTTACCTCCTAGATTTTGATGGGTGCTATAAAACAAGTGGACTAGAAATGACCCCTCAATGTTTAATACAAAAAATACTGAAAAATATGGCATTTCATTTTAGTATGATTAGATCACTATTTTTAATGATATACCCATGAGATCACTGTAGGTATTGTTTGAACATGACAAGTGAGAGTCCTCAAGGGCTATTGATATAACAACTATTGTTCTATCATTGACTTTCAATCCTTAGCACTGAAGCACAGAGCCAAAATAAACCTATTTCTTTCTTGAATGAGCTCCCCCCAATGCCAGAAATGTACCCCTTCCTCACCTGGGCTTCTTATTATCCTTGGTTTTCTTCAAGTTACAATTGAAAAGCTTACTTAAAGGAATCTGTTTTTAATCGCGTGGTTGCTAAAGTTTTTTTTCTTCCTTATATTTAATTATCTGTTTACCCCTTATGTCCGTTATAGAATGCATACTCCTTGAGAGCAAGGCCAGCTTTTTCTTTGTATTCACTTAAAAGTTCTTTGTTGAGTTGAAGTTCTAGGAAAACAGATAGAATTGGTCAGCTAGCATTTATTAAGCACTTACTGTATTCCAAACACTGTACTAAGGGATTGGGATACAAAAAATAAAAATAGTCCCTGGCCTCAAGGAGGTCACAGTCTAAAGGAGGAGACAATATGCAAGCAGCTATGTACAAACAAAAATATACTAGGATAAATTGGAAATAATCCATGGAGGGAAGACACTAGCACTAAGGGGGATCTGGAAAGGATTTTTTACAGAAAGTGGGACTTTAGCTGAAACTTCAAAGAAAGAGAGAGTTCTAGAGATGAAGGAGAGCTGATAAAATTATTGAGCCTGGAGGAGTGTTTTGTTCAAGTAATGCTGAAAATCAGTGTCACTGGACAGCAGAGTGAATGGTGGGGGGAAGCATAAGAAGATTAGAAAGGTAGGAGGGGTCAGTTTATGAAGGCCTTTGAACACCAAATAGAAACCAATATTTGATCCTAGTGGCAACTGGGAGCCACCGGAGTTGATTGATTTAGAGGAGGTAACGTGGTCAGACTCAACTTTTAGGACTTTTCCAAGTGTTAAAGCAAGGTTCTTACTCTTTGCTATATGTGATGGTTTATCTCTAAAATCTACATTTTCTTGCCTTTTAAAATATATTTACTAAGTATTAGCAGGACATCATTTCCTTCTATCCCTAAAGAATTACCCACAATAAAGCAGCGTATGACCTCAGTTTACTTACCAACCATATTTTATCAGTAATTCCCTAAAATTACCTTTACTGATTACATCCTGAGACACAATAACAACAAAATGTCACTTCCAATCCACATGAATAAGTGTTCTCTAGTGACACTTTTCAGACGAGATTCCATTCAAGTGCTTTTGTCTTGAACTCCAGCCCCAGAGTTTAACAAAATCAAGTTTTCATCACCACTCCTGGCTCTGTCAACTCCCCAGGTTAGTAAATTTAGGATGATATTTGAGTTGACATTTGTTTCTGTCTAATCCTATTGATGGCTCCTTATCCTGTATCTTCTACATTCTATTCCCTCATCTAGGGCTGTCATTCCTTTCTTTGTAAGACCTCTAGCAGGGCAAGGTGTAAAGTGGACTATTGTTGTATAAACCACAATGCCTTGAAACTCTGACATTTAAAAAATATTTAGTGAAGAAGAGAATGCTAGTGAAGGTGTTTGGAGTCAATGATCTCTCTAAAATGCCTTCTACCTGTAAGTTATATAATTTATGCAGCCATGCAAATTTTACACAAAATTGCCTTAGGGGTAGTGCTTAAGTAGAATGACTAACTCTAAAAGATATCACAGTTTGGACAAATGAGAATGCTAAAAAAAATTAGTATATTTTTTCACTTTGGGCTGCTAATGCTCATTTTTGTCAAACTAACAAAACACAACAATAACAGCAACAGAACAATAAAAAAAAACCAATTACTATTGTAAGAAAAGAAGTTCTACACCCCAGCCTCAATCCATCAGTCATTAGGATTACAAATATGTAAATAAAATTGTTTACTTCTGTGAGCCTTTCATCAGGTACCAACTCTTCTTTAACTGGATGAAGAAAAATTAGCAAAATTAGGTAACTAAACAACCTAACTGTATTCCCTAGGAGATTTTAAAAGGGGGATAAATTTTAGCAATTATTCAACCACCCCAGGCAGCATCGAAGGCTCATCAGTGCAGCAGTGTAGGCTTTCCTATGGGAAGATTCCAACTAGATGCTTTCAGAGAGAATCACCCTAATTTCTCTCTTTCTCTTTCTCTTACCTTTCTCATCTTCACTGATCATACCAGCTCAAAGAATGCATCTGTACAAGAGGATACATCCACTGAAGACAAAACACAGACAAACGAGGAAACAGTCAGATGCAGAGGGATACAAGCAGTAGTTAACCTTTGAGCAGATGTGACCCCCTGCAGCAGAGAAGAATTCCAAACGTGAACTCAAGAAAGAACTTCAAATAACGGAGTTGGCCATGTGAGTTCTCTATATATGTGCGTCACCACCATCATGCTTGAAGTTTAAGCTCACTGCTCCCTTGGACTCTGTGTGTATTTGTAGGAAAATATACCCCAAGGTTGTTTTGTTTTTGTTTTTGTTTTTTTTGAGGGGGAAGGATATTTTTACCAACTATTCTTACTATGCCTTCTTACAAAACACTCTCTTCTAAAAGCTCATTGAAACTTGTCTGGTTGATGTTAATGGAAGCACACCAGTATCACCAATGAGTGCTAGAAATCCAGACTCTCGGTTACCCCTAGAGCCCTAAAAGTAGTAATTGCCATCCTCTGGGGGACCCAACTTTCCAGTGAGAGTCTTGTTGGGGAATCGTCCCTGGAGGAGGTGCTGGTCTCTAACTACTACTTATACTTCTGTAGTGCTTTAGAGTTTAGAGAGTTTTCACATTAGGCCCCTATTAGTGAGTGACAGCTTAAAATCCTCTAAGATCTTTTTCCATCAATACTTTGGGTGCCTGGCATGTAATTTGTAACATTTTTAGGTGTCTGTTTTTAACTGTGGAATCGTAGTGGCAAAGGTTTTATTTTTTCTTTTCTTGATGTTATAACCTTTTAAATTAGAAAAAAAGCTTGTTTTCCTATTTGACTTTCAAGTTGTCTACAGCATTTAATTATGTTTTTAACAATGAGACATAAAAATAAGCCATAAATGCTGGTTTATTTTTTTGATTTTTGGAATATGACAGATGCTTAGGATCATAGGATTTAGAGTTTAGAAGGGA
>CM053622.1:497649523-497667984 GCA_028646595.1 Phalanger gymnotis | reverse complement strand
TTATGCCATCTTATTTTTCTGTGGCCTCCTGGCTACTCTTGTGAGGCAGGCCTACTGGGCCTCGAGGCTTGTGTTCACAATACTGGAATGGGGAGGTTGGTTCCCTAATTTGTTGCTCTGGGCCCTGAATAAATTTTTTGATGCCTTCTGCTTGGAGAATTCTGTATACCCAACGATTTCGAACCATTCAGATATATATATATGATCCTTTTTGAGATCATAAATTCGGCCTTCCTACTACAGGATCACAGAGACAGGGATCCATTCATCAGAAAGGAGAGGGAGGTGCTCTAACAGGAAGGTGTGCCCCTGCAGGACAGGAGGATATCCAAAGCACCCTTCTAAGAATGGGGTTCTTAAACCCCATTTTCAAATTTTCAAATTTGATTTCAAATGGGCTCCTTAGAGGTGGCCAATTCGACTATTGGTGTCTGGCCAAATATTGTTTTGAGGCTTTGTTATCAGGGAGAAAAAGCAAGCTGATGCTGGGCAAATATTATTTGAGGGTTTGCATATCAGGGAGAAAAGCAAGCTGGTGGTAGGCAAAATATTATTTGGGAGACCGAGATGTACTAATCTTTAAAAAACGTTACTGTCAGTATTTTTCCATCGGTATGTCCTATAAGCTTAACAGTCTTTCTTATAAGGAGAGATTGTCACAGTGGTCTCGAAATTACTAAGCCCAATCATATAACAAAGAGCCATAATTCAAATCTTCTGGCTTCATATCCTAGAGTTTATCTATTTCACCAAGTAAAACAAAAATATATTAACAAAGCAGTGTCTCTTTTTTCCCAAATATCATGAGAATAGTATCATGTATTAACTGTAACAGTACTAGATATGTCCATGAAGGACAGAGCCATGAGCTGAAATTGGATGAGAAGGACCTGTCTGGTCCTTACTCAAGAGCAATGAATTTAGAGGTTTCCAATGACACTTGCAGACCTTCAACAGGTAGAACAGAGCTTCTCACCTCATTAGTAAGAATCATTCATGAAAACAGGAAGCGACCAGATAGAAGGCTTTGCCTCATCTCACCTTGTTTCCTCTCCTCTACCTCCCACCTGGAGTATCCCAAGGTCTTTGTTTCACCATCGCTAGCCCTCCCCTCCCACTCAACTGAGAGGCTTCATGTAGTTTACCTTAATTGTGGGTTGTGGTTCTAGCCCAGGACAAAACTTTACTTACGACTCTGATAGAATTAGTCAAGACAGGACAGGAAGAACAGGTAAATCAATTCAACTCTCTGTGTTCAGTTTCCAGTCAATAGCTCATAGAAGTGGCACTAGTTTTAGGTGCGATGTTATGAATCAATATATGCACAATCTGGGGGGCACAAGGATACAGTGGAGGGGTGGTAGGTGGTAGGTGGTAGCTGGGTGTGGCCAGTATGTAATCAATTAATTACAGGATCATAGAATTATGGATTTAGAACTGTAAGAGTCCTTAAAGACCATTGAGCCCAACCTCCTCGGTTTTGCAAATAAGAGAGGCACACGGAGGTTAAGGAACCTTTAAAGCTAGTATTATACATCAAGTTTTTCCTGAATTTGGCATTAACATCAGGGACCTCTTGCCATATGACTAGTTAGCCTTTTGGAGAATGCTGCTCTGCTAGTAATAGCTAGCATTTATGTAGCTCTTTAAGGCTTACAAAAGACTATAAATACGTTATTTTGTTAGATTGTCACAACAATCCTGGGAGGTAGATACTGTTGGTACCCCCATTTTACATATAAGGAAACCGAGACAGAGAGGATAGATGAGTTGCCCAGGGTCATATATCAAGTAAGGTTCTGAGGCAGATTTTGAACTCGGGTCCTTCTTGACTCCAGTTCTGTCACTCTCACCCACTACACAACCTAGGTACCTATAGTCCATACAGAAAAGACTAGTATTTAGCAACAAATGTGAAACCGGCCTAAAAAGACTTTGAAAAATGGAAAATAACAGATTCTTCTCATGTGGTTGCAAACTTATAACAGCGTGTCAAACTTAGCATATCTATGAAGGCTTTTTCAGTTGTCATCACCAGGCCAACACACCCATTTTTCTCAATGAAGCTAAACAAATTCCTAGGGGAGGCCACACACAAACACACACACACACACACACACACACACACACACACTTTTATAGTAAGCTTCATCTCCCTTGATAAAAGGATGTCACAAAGAAAGAGCACTATACTTTTAAACAATCAAAGTCTGAAGTAGAAATTTTATTTCCTTACCATTCAATTTTGTACTTTTACCTAGTCTGGCAAAAGACCTGCTAACAGTCATACTTGGCCTGGGGTGAACTTCCCTCAGAGAATTTGAAAAGCTCGATGCTGACATCTCTAGTGGTGCTGCAAATTAGTTAAACTCCTTGAACTCTCCCAGAGTGTATCCTCAGGAGAGGCACCATGGCTTGGTGGAAGAGTGCTGGGTTTTAAGCCAGGGGACCAGAGTTCAAATGCTTTCTCTGTCATTTACTACTTTGGGACCTGGGGCAAGTTGCCTACCTCTTCTGGGACTTTTTCTTATCTGTAAAATTAGAACGTTGGATCAGATAATCTCTCAAGTCATTATCTACCCTAAATGTGTGACTGTGAGAACTGAGGCAAGTCATTCTCGGTAATCTCAGACAAAAATCTGCAAGACTAGAAATTTAAGATAAAGTCCTGATCTGAAGTGGTAAATGAAGTTTAATACTGAGAGTTCCCTATATCAATTAATCATATATACAGTCTGAAAAAAGAAAAAGCAAAAAACCATAGCCAGCCCTGTGATACAAAAATTACAAGCATCATTATGCCCATTGTACAGATGAGTACACTGATGCTCAAATAAGATGGGAGAGCTAAAGTTTTAGATTCAGAAATTGAACCTAGGTCTCTCTTGACTCCAAGCCTTATACACTTTCCCCCATACCATACTGATTCCAAGATGGCTAGAACATGCTCCCAGCTCTCATAGAGGTTGTGTTCCTTCATCTGTAATATCTTCCCTTCTAACAGTTTCAATCAATTAATTTTTAGAAGATAAAATGTTTAATTAACATCAGCCGATGGGCAGTTGCCAGATGGCTTTGCAACTTCCAAATAATCCATTTGTATTATTACCTTGAAGACCCAGTTAAAATCTTACCTCCAAGAACCCTTTGTAGATTAACTTAACTGCCACCCATTCATTATATACCTCTATCTAATCATGAATTCAGTTTGCATAAAGGTACATTGTTTTTTTCTTTAATATATCAACCTTCAGTTGCTTATTTTTTATCTATCCATCCATTTACCTTTCTTTTCTTCTTTCTTTCTTTCTTTCTTTCTTCCTTTCTTTCTTTCTCTTTCTTTCTTTCTTTCTTTCTTTCTTTCTTTCTTTCTTTCTTTCTTTCTTTCTTTCTTTCTTTCTTTCTTTCTTATCTATCATCTTCCTATCTATCTACATCTCTCTATGCATCCATCTATTTATTTATCTATAATTTGTTTTTCCAAGTAGATTATAAATGCCTGTAGATCTAGCACTAGTTAAGTGACAGAGATCATGATTCCTATCTCATCTCTGTCCTACTCATATAGGAATTGTTGCTCTTGGGACCAGTTAAACTGAGGTTGAGGCAGCGGTGGCAGCTCAGAGGAGAACATGACCATGGGTATATTATGGATGAGGCAGTGGCCTGTCCTCTTCACCCCTGGAAGGTTCCTGGGGAGAAATAGGCTTAGGAGAAGAGTAGCATGATACCTGTCTCCTACAGATGGTGGGAGAAAGGGTTACATTGATAGTAGAATACATTGTGAGAATGGTGTTCATTGAAGAGAGGAAGTGCACCTCATCCCCCCAGATGTTGGCATCCTGAGCACAGCCCCTTTTTATTCTATGCTAGATTCTAGTCTCATAGCACTCCAGAGTGTTTGTGTACTCTGCACACAGCAGGCCCTCAGGAAATGCTAACTGGCTGCCTCTTGACTCCACTATTATCCCTGTTTGCTGGGAGCTTCCTAAAATACTCTTTAACAGACTAAGAATTATGAGACCTAGCAACACTGGAAAGAACATTTTTAATGTTACCTTATAAAACCTTGGCTAGTCCTTCATCTGAGTCCAGGCATCGACTGCTTATTTTCTTTAAGTGTTGGGTTTTTGTCCCGCCTTGATATTTGTAAGACCTCGTATCATTGTCACTGTGTGACTTGAATCCTCTCCAAACTCCAGCTGTGGTCTTTCTCCACTCAGCCTATAATTACTACCAGAACCTATCTTACCCTGCATGAACTTCTTTTTTAAAGATTATGCATCAGAATAGAACTAGCCTTTTTTATTTTTATATAGCATTACATCAAGGCTCAAGAATCAACTCTAAGCTAATTATTATTAAAGCTTTCTTCATAAATACTTTTAAGATAGCCAACCTACAATTTGGAGCCTGACTGGTATTATTTTCTGTGGCCTTATTGAGGATCCGTAAGTGCATCATCTTCTCCTGGCTAAATAAATTTCCCCAGTTGTCCAAATCCAAATGTATTTAAAAAAATTTATTTCGGCAGTTGTTACACCTCTCAGCTTTATATGGTCTGCAGTTTTCTCACAGCTTACATTACATTCTTTTCCAGGCCGTTAACTAACTTAATGCCAATGGAAAACTTTCAAATGATACAGAAACAGAAGGTATAAAGAAAAAAAGTGTTTATAATCAAACTGTGAATTTTTCCTCTTAATAAGGCCCCCTCTGAACACATTAAAGAAAACTAAATGGAAGACGACTAGTTCAGCTGTACGATCCTCATATCTGCTCAATATATTATCAGGTTTATGTATTTATGTAGATTTAAGAAGCCAGATTTGACTTGAGGCAGAAGGACATCATTTACTTCTCCTTAGAAGTAAATATTGTGCATGTTTACTGGGATGGGTAGTCCAACTGTACAGAACCCAAATCCAACCTCACTTTGTGTTTTGGTGGATAGGGTAGGAGAGAGTATCTAACAAATAAGGCCTGAGTCAATAAATAATCTAATTGTTTACACTAATAAAATTAACCAGATAGTTACCACATCTCTTTTTTTCTATGTTAATACAGATGGGAAATACAAATACTCACATGTTATGTATACATACATATGTATGTATAGATATCTATATATACACATCTCATATATGTATATGTTTATGTGTATTTATATATATATGTATTTATGTGTTTGTGTGTGTGTGTGTGTGTGTGTGTATGATTTCATGGAGAAGCTCCCTCTACCTGTAAAAATATCAGAGCTTTGTCCTTAATTTATAGTCTTAAATAAGAGCCTAGGGGACTTGGGGGTTAAATGGCTTGCCTGGGGTCATATAGCCTGTATGTAATCAAGTGGAGACTTGAACTCAGGGCTTTCTAGCCATTGCAGCAGGCTGTCTCTAGGATGGATGCACACACATACACACACAGAATCAATTAACTGTGATGCTCCCCTCCCACTTTTGGGGGTTTCTTTCTTCATTCTCTCATTCTGTCAAGATTTTTTTTAGTAACAGCAACAATAATTAACATTCATGTAGTGCTTACTATGTGCCAGGCATTGTATCAAGCACTCTATAAATATTATCTCATTTGATCCTCATAAGAGCCCTGGGAGGTAGGTGCTATTAATATCCATATTTTACAGATGAGGAAAGTGAGGCGAACAAGTTAAGTTGCCAAGGGTCACCCAGCTAGTACACATCTGAGGCTATATTTGATCTCAGGTCTTCCTGATTCTACTTTCTTAGGGACATTACATTTTGGAAGAATGGTTTAAGGAGAGAGAGAGAGAGAGAGAGAGAGAGAGAGAGAGAGAGAGAGAGAGAGAGAGAGAGAGAGAGAGAGGATACTATAAACAAAAATCTGACTGATCATTAAAACACTCTCACTTCAAGGTCACTGAACACAAATCTACACTATGCCCACCAACATATTTCACCCCCTCAGCAGTGTTGTCAGGCATTAAAATATATTTATCCAGTGCCTTGTATGTCCAAGACAAGGATGATACAAAGACCTTGAGATTATAATCTAACGAGTAAAACATATAACCGTAATAAAAAAGAAAAAGAAAACTCGTGCTTTCATAAGATGAGTATAGAAGTAATAGAAGAGTCAAGTGTAGGGATTTATCACCAGGAGCTAATGGTTAGGAAAGAGTTCATGAGTTCATGAAGGAGGAGACATTTACATCTGTAGGATGGGTAGAGTTTCATTGGGGGAACTGGCATTGCTAGGGGTTGAGGCAAAGGTTGGGCTATGCAGTTATTCCAGGTGGAGAGAATGGGCACAAGAGAATGAAAATGGAAAAGAACAAGACCTATTAGAGAAAGAGTGATTTATCCAGTGTGAATAGAGCAGAAGAGTAGATGTAGGGAGCAACAGCAATAGACATTGCTAAGAAATGTTCAGGTATATTTATTTGGCCATCCCTGTCCCACAAAACCATGAAACAGTGAACAGTGGTCATGTAGGTCTTATCAAATCGTGGAAGGCAAATGGGGTGATCTGAGAGGGACAAGTGGTGTGCTGAAGGCAACTCAAACTAAATTTTCAATGTATGTGTTTGCACTTTGGAAATTCACAAATGCTAGAAATCAGAGTTTGATTGTTTTGTTGATTGTCTAGACTTAAGAAAAAGATGGAGAAAATACAAATAATGCAGCCTAAATCCCAAAGTGTGTTCTCTATGTTTTCAGAGAGATTGTTGTTAAACATTTGCCAGCACACCCATAGACAGAGACCACCTAGCACCACCCATTATTTTTGAGACCAGTATGCTTGGAGCAGAACCAGAGTGATCCAATACCATTACTGTCTTTGGGTATACTGGGCAGTAAGGGAAATTGAGATTATGGGCCCTTACTTGAAGGAAGAAGGTTGGGCTTTCAATATTTTAAGAACAATAGGCCACCCAGCGCTTGGGATTTTTAAAGCCACCACTGCTTAATTGTGTTTTTCCTGTAGAAAAAAGTTTGTTTAACCCATGTTCACTTTATTAGATTATTCATACAATCTATATTCATATCAGAGTTGCGATTCTCATTCACAAATTTCTATTCTATATATACCTTATTCCTCTTTATTGTATTTTCCTTTATGTCTCTATATCCCTAATATCGTATATACATACACATATACATATGTGTATATATATAGAGATATATATATATATAGATATAGATATAGATATACTATATTCTTTGGTGAATATTCACTTCATTAAATTATCCATATAGTCTATATTTGCATGAGATTTGTGGATCTTGTTTACAAACAAGCAACTTTGGTTGTCATATGAAGTTAGTAAAGACCATGAAATCAAATATTAGTCAGGGTATGAACCAAACTATTTATGCATTATATTAGGATCAAATCATACCATTTAATTATCTAAGAATCTTACATTGGGAGAAGCTGAGGCTGGCAAATATTGGGCATTTTTTACAGGTCCCCAGAGTGGAGTGGCAAGGCAAAAATCACAATATAGATGATAATTGTCAAAATGCCTTTGTGGTTCTGTATCACAAAATATTACAGTGTTTAACTTGAAATTTGAGTTCCATGTAACAACTTGATCAGATATAACAGCCCACTGTGATAACTGCTTAGTTTCTGCATGCCTGGTAAATGAACTGGAACATCTAGGACCCAGGGTATCACCTAGTGATTTACCCCAGTGAACAATGAGTAGCCTTTTATAGGATTTAAGATCCCAGATTTAGAGCTGGAAGGGAACTAAGAAGCTATCGAGTTCAACCTAATGATTTTACAGATGAGAAAAGTGAGATTGAGCTAGTCAGTGTCCAAGGCAGCCAAGTTCCATGCCGTATTCACTGTAGCTCCCAGCCCTGACTGCCAGCACTATTAATAGATGAAAGAGTTGTCTCGGTTCTTTCAATGAGAAGCATAGTGGGAAACGAGTCATACGAGGGTCCTGTAGACCCTCAGGGTGGCAGAGATGTAGTTCTAGACCTGAGTCACCCAGATCCATGATTACGCATGATTTGTGAGTTAAGTAGGGACGATGTTGCTCTTCCTACCCACTACTAGCTTTCCACACCTGCTAATCAGGCTTCCCATCAGGAAAGACAAGGAAACTAAAAGGTAAGCTCCTGATTTATTCATTTAGTCAGTTATTATAGCAGTTCTGGAAAAGGTCTACCTGGAGGATGAGGGAGAAGGCAAGGAGAGATACAAAGACGGAGAGGGTGAGACTCCTTTGCCTTGAGAGGCATCATGATAGGAAGGAAAGAATACAGGAATGCAATCAGAGACCCTAGGTTTGATTCCTAACTCTCCCACTTAGTACCTCCTGGGCCTCAACCTCTTTGAGTATCAGTTTCTTTATCTATAAAATGAGGCTGTTGGACTATGGACTAATGGTGCCTCGGGTTCCATTCCAGATCTGCATCAATAATTCTATAAGTTAAGTCAGGAATCAGAAGCAATCATACCCTGCGCCTCTCTGTTCCCCCTGACAAAAAAAAGGGTTGACTCATCCATGTATCCTCCTTTCTTGTCTTGTTTTGTCCAGACCTCTGATTTCATCTGTATAAAGAACTCACTGTTCAGAAAAGATATCTTAGTGAATTGCCTGGGGGCAGTGAGAGGTTAAGTTACTTACTCATGATTACATGAAATGTGTCCATGACAAGACTAGAAACCAGTCCTTCCTGACTCTAAGGCTTGCCTTCTATCCCTCATACTGCCCTTTTCCTTTCATTACTAGGGAAAATAGAACTTTCATAATTGTTGTTCAGTCATTTCAGTCACATCTGACTGTGACCCCATTTGGGGTTTTCTTGGTAAAGATACTGGAATTGTTTGCCATTTCCTTTTCCAGCTCATTTTACAGATGAATAAACTGAGGCAAACAGGGTTACGTGACTTGCCCTGGATCATATGCTCATAAATTGTCTGAGACCAGATTTGCACTTGGAAAGATGAGTTCCTGACTTCAGGCCTGGCGCTCTATCCACTGCACCATCTAGCTACCCTGAATTGGCAGAAGGGCAGAATTGACACCTGGTCTTTTTCTCATGAATTAGGAAGATGAGTCTTTCTTGTTCCAAGCCCAGTGCTCTAGCCACTGGGTCACCTAACTGACCTATACTTTTATAATACTTTATACCAAAAAGCTTAAGCTTTTTCTGTTTTACTGATATGAAACATCCCTTTTTCATTGCAATAAGGGCTATGATGTGTCCCATTTCAATTCAAGAAAACAAATATTGAATTCCAATTGTGTGCAGAGAGCCACATAAGGTACTAGGGGAGGTGGAAGGTTTAGATAAGAACTGATAGTGATGGAGTTTCAATCTTCCACTTGACAGCCCTATCAGTGCTTTGGGTCAGTTTCAACTAGTAGAAAAAGGACATGAACACGAGTAACTATAATACAAAATAAATGTTTAAGAAAAGTTCAAACCAACTAGTGCATGATGGCATCCAGGGAGATAAAGGTTGTTATTCTCCTGGTTGTGTGTGTGGGGTTGAAAGATGCAAGGAAATCTGCAGAGGATATTTGGAACAGGTAATATTTGAGTTGGGAAGAGAACACCATGATAAATACTTGGGGGTATTCTTTCATGGGGAAAAAGGAAAGAAAAAACGGTTGGTTTATAGTTCAGAACAAAGGACAAAGGTTTAAGGGGCCTTGTTAATAAGTCCATATTGATACCCTGTGAGCCCGACAGCCTAGGCCTCCTCATTGCACATAAGCCCAATCTGAATGCTACAGTGATCTAAAATCATCACCATAATCATGAAAAATGTGAACTCAGCCCCCTTTGCTTCTTTGACTTCCTTCAATGCAGCTACTGGGCAGTAGAATCTAACCTTTGGTTCACCTCATATACATTAAAAATAAAATCATATTCAGCATAATTCAGGTCTCGTTCTTCCACATCTTCACTTCCCTGGCAAACATTTTAAATTGTTCCCTGGTGTCTATAATTGTAATCTATGGCTCATTAAAGATGACAGCATACTTCAGTGAGACTGCAGTCGGGAGATTTATTTGCTGAGGAGTTCTTATCAGCTGTTGTTATTTATAACTCTGGCTTATGTAGTAATTGATTATCCTATATATTTTGTTCCTCCAAATTTGTGTGCAAAAGAGACTAGAAAGTCCTCCTAGGCAAACTTAGTAGAGCTCTCTTGACTTTCTAGTGCATTTCTAATTCAGAAACTTAATTCAGAATCTCTAATTCAGAAATTCAGAATCTTAGAATCTGAGTTGGAAGGAAGCTCTGAGGTCAGTTAGTCCAACCTGTGCCCCCTTCTAGTCATTCTAACAAGTGGCCTTTGAGCTTTAAGGATACCACTGAATGAGAATTCACTATTTCTGAGGCAGTCCACCCTATTTGGGGATAGCTTTAATTGTTAGGCAGCTTTTGTGTGCAATCTACGTCCCTGCTATTGCCTCTTACTCTCCCAAATCCTAATCTTTGAGGCCAGGCAGAGACGGCCTGCTTCATCTTCCACTTGACAGCCCTATCAGTGCTTTGGGTCAGTCATCATGTCCTTTCTGTTTTCTGATTTTGAAGCAAAATATTCCCAGTTGAGCCACTTCAGATCCCTTCACCATCCCAGCTTTTGTCCAGCTTGTCAATATTCTTCCTAAGCCATTATACACAGAAGTGTCAGTCTATAAACATATATTATGCCCCCATCATGCCCTAGGCACTGTGCTAAATGCTTGGGATGCAGAGAAAGGCTAGACTCCCCACCCTCAAGGATTTCACAATCTAATGGAAGAAGAAAACACATAAAAAGAAGCTGGGGAGGGGCAGCACTGGTCAAGAGAAGTCTAGAGGGCGTGAAGCAGGGTGGGAAAAGAAGTGACTACTGGCCTTAAATGGAGGATTTGGGAGAAGTTCTCCCTTTCCACTCTTGCCAGTTAGAGGGAGGCAGGTGTCCCAATGGCAGAGAGTATTGACTAGGTGAGAATTCCAGGGCTGATGTGATCTTGTAAGGTGATGAAGTTCTTGAAGGACATGGTGAAATTTAGAGGACTACAGCCAGGTAAGAAATGAAGAAGGGAACAAAATACTCCAGATGAGGTCTGGCCAATGAAAATTATTGTAGAAATATTACCTTTCTTATTCTGTATACAGTTTCTCCCTTTGAGCAGCCTAAGATTGAATTAGGTTTTCATTTTTGTTTTTTTTTTCTCATGTTACTCCTATTATCTTCTATTGAGCTTCTGAAGACAGCTATCATCACCCTCTTCCCTCACCCCTGTCCCCCACCCTTCCCAGCCCCATTCCTTCCCCAGTCTTCTCTTCTTTATCTCCACTATATCATGGCATTTAGGACTTTCACTATTCTGGTTTGTTTTGCTCAGGATCCTTTTCAGCTTATGTCCTTCCTAAACTGTGGCTCCCACAAGTGACCACTATTCCAGATGTGATATGACCAGGATAGAGTTCAATGGAATCATCTCATCCTTATTCCTGGAAGCTGAATATTCCTCTCTTAATGCATCTCAAGAGTACAACATCTTTTTTTTTTTCTGAATGACCTATCACACCACTGACACATTGATCGTGAAGCCCACCAACACCTCCTTATCTTTTTCTGACAAACTGCTGTCTAAACATGCCTCTCCCTTCTTGTGCTTCTGAAGTTTATTTTTTTTGAACTTTACATTTATCCCTATTGAACTTCATCAACCTAAAAGTAAGACTTTACATTTATCCCTATTGAACTTCATCGTATTTAGCCCAATTCTCTAATCTGTTAATATCTTTTTTAGATTCTGACTAGGTCAACTCTTGTCAGTATGTTAGCTATCCCTATCAGCTTTGTGTCACTTGAAAATTTGAAAAGCTTGCCTTCTCTGCCTTTATCCAAGTCACAAATAAAAATGTTAATTCGTGTAACACCCTGTTAGAATAATTAGCTCCTTTTAAGCCTGGGGCAATATAATGGTAGCTTAGAGCCACAAGATTCCCTGTGCTGCTGCTTTAGAAAATTTATATTAGATGAAAAATTAGGAGTACAATTAAAATCACTCCAAGCCCCCAGTTAGGAAAATACTAAACATTTAGGCAGAATTTTTGGTATTCTGAGTTTTGGTGCATTATAAGGCCAATCTGTACCTGAAAGATCTTTCCCACCATTGAATATGCTTCTGGTGGGGCCAACAAAGGAAGGCCTGATTAGAGGCAGGCCCACACCCTTTCACTAGCTAGGTGTGAGGCCCCAGGACCATACCTTTTTGCTAGTTAAGCCAATATGGGTGTGAAGCCTTCAGAGTCCTAAGGGGAGTTGCTAAGACCAGAGCCAATGGTATGTGCACTGAGTTGTAGTCAATCAGATGCTGGCTAGGACTGTATAAAAAGAGAGTCCAAAACTGAGAGCAGCAGAACTGAGAGCAGCAGAAGTCAGGAGCAGATATCAAGGGAGGCAGCAGACATTGAGGGAGAGACGGCAGAGCAGAGAGTCCAGAGCAAGAGAGTTGCGGAGATCAAAGAGCAGAATCTGCAGAGAGCTACAGGAATTGGAATTCAGCCCAAGGACTAGGAGCAGGAACTTGGAATCTATAGAGCTGCAGAAGAGAGTGCTGAGTGGAGAGTTAGGATTTGTGAGTGATTGTTCACAGGAAGGCCCTAGCAGGGGGGAATGCTATAGGATAACTTGGCTCTTTGCGATAATATTGTGTTATAATTTCCTTGTTGCTACATTGAAGTGGGCTTACTGGCTTTGGCATATTATTGCTACTATATGGAATTGGAATTACTGGTCCTGGGATTGGATTCTCTTGTGTCTAAATAAATGTTATACTTCCTCTGCCTTCTACCTAGTGAATTTCTTATACTTTGCGATTCTGAACCATTCAGGCATATTCATGGTCATCCTCAAGGTCATGAATATTGCCTTACTGATATATAAATTTATATATATCCTGAGTTAACCCCTAGGCCTTTTTGTGGTTAAGGGAAAATTCAGATTATAGAAATATTTGGGTAAAGAAGCTCCTTAGTATATTATCATTTCTATTGATAAGGACTCAGAAGGAGTAGAAAGTGAAAGAGATTTTTCCTGGAGGCTCTCCTAGAGTTTGAGGAGATGGGAAAACTTCCCTGCCTGTGTGGTGTATAACCCTCCACACTATCACTCTTCTCTGGCACAACTTCCTGTTTTCTCTTTCTCATTTTGTGGGCTGCCCTTAGGCTATCAGTTTTTTTCTAACTCATATCTGGTGGTCCCTACAACTTTTCTACTTTCAGACTTTCAAAATCTTGACTTCAAATATCTCTCGGTCTTGCTCTGGTTTGCCATTTTGTAGAATACCCCAAAGGTATGACTAAATTTCCCCAGTTCATTTGAACTCTTCCTGTCAATGTCACTCTGGTTCATTAAAAAACTTTTCATACTTAATCTAAAGTGTTTGATTGATTAGCTGGCAGAGACTTGTTCTTACCTCATTAAGGTATAAGGCATCTTATCTCTTACTTTAAGTCGGGGTATTGTTACTGAATAAAATCTGGCCTTTGCATTAGCACAAGCCCAAGCAGCATCCCTAGGACATTCCTTTAGAGACAAGCCAAGTTCTTGTTAAACCATTACCTCTGCATCTGGTCATTCAAGTAAATCTGAATCTACCTGTCCTCTGGCTCATATATAACCATCTTTTGTACAAGAAGAGAAAGAGAGAGTTTCTGAAATACTGTGCACAGTCTAGACATACTGTATCCATGGTATAAGGGAATATAATTAGTCTGGCATCAGCTCTTCTTGATGAAATTTTGTTGACTTTTGGTGGTCATAGCTTCTTTCCTAAAATGACACAAACTTTTTAAAATGGTGCTTTTAAAATGTTTTTTTGTTTATTTTGTTAAACATGTCCCAATTACATTAAAAAATTAACAATTCATTTTTAAAAAAATTTTTGAATTCTAAATTCTCTCATTCCTTCACTCTCTTCCTCCACTCCTTGAGAAGACAAGAAATATGATATTGATTGTGCATGTGAAATCATGCAAAATATATTTTCAGTTAGCCATATTGCAAAAGAAAATATGCAAAAAAACCAAGAAAAATAAGATAATTGAAAATAATATGCTTTAATCTGTACTCAGAGTCCTTCAGTTCTCTCTCTAGAGATGGATAACATTTTTCACCATGGATCATCTGGAATTGTCTTGGATTGTTGTCTTGATCAGAGTAGCTAAGTCTTTCACAGTCGATCATCCTTGCGGTATTGCTATTACTATGTACAATGTTCTCCTGGTTCTGCTTACTTCACTTGTGAATATAAAGGTATTACTCCATTGCAGAGAAAAAAGAAACAAAATAAAAACTAAGTAGGCCTGCCTTTTTTATGTTGTCACTTATTCCATCCACCTCACATAAATGGCCTTGATTTTTCCTTTTTTCCTCAATATATCTAAATCAAAAGTAATACTAAACTGTTTTTGTTCTTAGCTTCTCTGAAACTGATAAGGATCACAGAGAAGTCTTGCATGATCTGATAGAGAAGGTAGAGAGTAAAAGCAGAACAACTTACAAAGTAAAAACACTATATAGAAAATGATTTTTTTAAAGACTTGGGAACACTGATCAATACAATGACCAACCCAAACTCCAGAAGACCAATGATGAAGCGTGCTACCCCTATTGGGACAGAGGGGTAATGTCTGAAAGTATAGAATGAGACATACATTTTTGGACATGGCAGATATTTTTGTTTCTGTTTCTAAATTGACTCTGCTTATTTGTTATGAGGATTGTGGGCTTTTTCTTTCTTTTTTCCATCTCAAGAGAAGTTGGGGAAAGAGGAGCAAGAGGTATTGTTGAAAAAAAATGAGAAAGAAATTAGTCTCTTTGAAGCATTTTTAAAATGCATGGAAGAAAACAAGAGGAAGTTCAGATGGAAACACAGACAGAGTAGCTTTAAAAATCATGTCATTCTAATGCTGGAGGCGATGTGGAAAAAACAGACACTAATACACTGTTGGCGGAGTTGCGAACTGGTCCAATCATTATGGAGAACAATTTGGGCTCCAATCTAAAGCTAGACAATTACAGTCTTCTGTCACTACAATATCATGTATCTGTCATATACATGACTTATTTCCCCAATTCATTGTCTATTTCCTCTTAATATCTAAATGGACTATAGCATATGGTAATGACACAGTTGTTTTTTTTCTTCCTCCATTGATTTCATATGCGTACTCTTCTACCTTCTAGTTGACATAAATATATATATATATGCATATATATACATACACATATATATATATATACATATACATTATATAAATATTTTACATGATAGTGTTTTCTTAATATTTGTGCTACCCTACCCTACCAACCTTCTACTTATTTTGTTCCTTTTGAATAAGTTCTACCTATTCAGAATGATATTCCAGTCATAACTTTCATTCTAACAAATTTCACTGATTCTTATGAGATCAAAATGGCTTTTTCTTGTATATCAACTACATTTCTTAGCTTTTGTTTCCAGTGATCTTTTGACATTTCAGCTGCTAATCTTCTGACTGAATTGTAGCTTCTCTCAGTGGTACCTAGATTATTGCATATACCATGACTTTTTCTTGCTTCTCAAATACTTATTAATCTAAAGACCCATTGATTAGATTTACAAGCACAGAGAAATATGTTTTTTCTTGCATCTGTTAGGTAACCAAGAACCTGACATTCTTATAATATACTATTTGGTACTGGCTTCATTCCAATATAGCGATAGCTGCCAAATCTTGTGTGATCTTTACTGTGACTTCATAGTACTTAAATTCTGACTGCTTGTAGTATTTTCTCCTTGATCCTTATGGTGGCTCCATAGTACTTGAATTCTTTCTTTCTGGCTGCTTACAGTATTTTCTCCTGGACTTAGGAATTCTGCATTTTAACTATACTCCTGAGAGTTTTGATTTTGGGGTTTCTTTTAGGAGATGACCAGTAGATTCTTTCTATTTCTACTTTGCTCTCTGTTTCTAAGATATCTGGACAGTTTTTCTTTATAATTTTTAGAAATGTTATGTTGAAGGTCTTTTTTTTGTTCATGGCTTTCAGGAAGTCCAATGATTCTTAAATTATTTCTCTTTGATCTATTTTCCAGGATTTTTTTTCTTATGAGAGCTTTCTCATTTTCTTTTATGTTTTCAGTCTCTTGATTTTGCTTGATTGTTTCTTGTTGTCTCATGTAGTCATTAGCTTCCACTTAGCTTCTTTTAAAGGATTTATTTTCTTCAATGAGCTTTTGTGCCTCTTTTACTATTTGGCCAATTCTGATTTTTAAAGTGTTATTTTCTTCACAATTTTTTTATCCCTTGCCAAACTATTCTATTTTGTTGTCTTTTTAATCATTTCTTTTTTCCATAGTGCTTTTATTTGACTTTTGAAATTTTTTTTTGAATTTATTTTTAATTTCCTTCTTTAACTCTCCTAGTAATTCATGCTGGGCTCATGTGCAATCAGCATTTTTCTTTGAGATCTTGCTTGTAGATGTTTTTAAGTAGTTGTTTTCTTTTGAATTTGTGTCTTGAGCTTCCTTGTCACCATAGCAGTTTTTTAATTGTTAGGTTATTTTGTTGTTTGTAGGCTTGTTTATTTTTTACAATCTATATCTTGACTTTGAACTTTATGTTATGTTTGGAGTCTGTTCATTTCAGACTCTGTCTGGTCTGAACGAATGGGATGTCTGGTCTGAAATTCTATCTTTCATATCTTTCTGCTATTTTTATGGTTCATCTTGGAGCCTGTAAGTTTTTGGTGCTTCCAAAATTATGTGATCTGGGGAAAAGTCTATTCATTGGTCTCCTGATCTTCATTCAAGAAGTTCTTGACTTAGGTTTTAGTCTGTTGGCTTGTATGTTAAGTTTCTGTGGACTGCTGCTGGACGTAGTCACTTTTAGCCCACTGGAAGGTTTTTCAGGTTCAGAGTAAATGAACCACTGGCTCCTTCTTGGTTTTGGTTTTTTCCTCTAGTTTATTCTACAGTAGACTTATGTGTGGGGTTAATGGTTAGATTGAGTTTCCACTCTGTTCTTGGGCTCAGAGCCACCCGCCTAGGGTTCTGGAATTTGTTTTTTGTTCTTTACACAGGCAGGACTCTGTTCCCTTAGGACTGCAATCACTTCTCTCTGTGCTCCTGAACTGAATCATTCCTGGTCCCAGTGCTAATATAGGGGTCCCCTGGCATCTCTTTCTGCCCAGGAATTTCCTGCTCAGGTGTTCAATTCCCTTACTATTCCTGGGCACTGGAATGCTTCCTGGTGCTGTTGCCTCTGCCACCCACTTCTACTCTGTCACTATATCAATGGACCTCTGTCTCCTTGAGCTGCCTTGGGCTGGAAAAATTACTCCTTGTGACACTTTCTCAGCTTTCTTGAATCCAGGCTGCTATACATTCTAGGTTGCTGTGGAAGAGCTAAAGCAAAAATGCTGACTCTCATTCTGCCATCTTGATTCTGCCCTAATTTATGATTTTCTAAGTCAATATACATCCTACAGGGAGACATTTCCATTTGAATTTGATACTATTGTGTCAGATTTTGGGTTTTATAAGTGAATGAACTCAAGATTTATTTGTGAGTAACGTTTTGTCATCGCCGTGCTATTTCATTAAATGCCTTCATACTTAATTGTGTCCCTTGGCTGACTATTAAAATTGAATATATATGACATGCTTAGATTTTGAAATAATTCTAAAGTAGTAAAATACTTTTTATAGTGCAACTAAGGCAAAAATGAAGTAAGATTTGATAATCATAAGTTACTTTATAGTGATGTAGTATAATCGGATAAATCTAAACATCAATTATCACTATACAGTGTGGCATTTTGAAATTTTAAATCTGATACATTGAAGTGTATTCTGGACTAAATGGAAAACTTCCCTGTGATGGATCACCAAAATCTCAAATGTTAGGTCTTTGAAAAAAATATTATTTTCATTTAGTAAATGGGAATATTGAGGCATAGGTTAGTACAATAATAAGACATCATCGTGTAGAGGCCATAGTCATGAATTCAGAATCAGAACTGGCTTCCAATATTGCCTTTTACATTTACTAGCTATGATCCTGTACATGTCACTTAACAGCTTAGATCTTCAGTTTCCTAATCTGTAAAATGGGGATTATCATGCTTGCACTACTTATTTATTATTTAGTCATTTTTCAGTCATGTCTGATTCTTTGTGACCCCATCTGGGGTTTCCTTGGCGAAGATACTGAAGTGGTTTGCCATTTCTTTCTCTGGCTCATTTTACAGATGAAGAAACTGAGGTAAGCAGGGTGAAATGACTTGCCCAGGGTCACACAGCCAGTAAATGTCTGAGGCCAGCTTTGGACTCAGGAAGATGAGTCTTCCTGATTTTAGGCCTGGAACCCTATCCACTGAGCCACCATTTGTACTACTTACCTTCATGGTTTTTTTTGGGAGGAGGGGGAAGAATAGCTTTTCAAACCTTAAAATTTGAT
>CM053622.1:497627023-497647023 GCA_028646595.1 Phalanger gymnotis | reverse complement strand
AAGAAATTATCAAGGAAAATGACAGTAATATCTTAGATACAGAGGGTAAACTAGAAATCGAAAAATCCATCAATTACCTCCTGAAAGAGATCCCAAAATGAAAACTCCCAGGAATATTATAGCTAAATTCCAGAGTTCCTAGGTCAAAGAGAAAATAATTAAAGCATACAGAAAGAAATGCTTCAGATATTGCAGCATTGTAGTAAGAATCAAACAAGATATAGTGACTTCTATGTTAAAAGAGCAGAGCACTTGGAATGTGATAATCCGGAAGTCAAAGGATCTAGCATTACAATGAAGGATAACTTACCCAGAAAAACTGAGTATAGTCCTTTGGGGTGGGGAATGGAATGGATGTTTAATGAACTAGAGGACTTTCAAGCATTCCTGATGAGAAGACCAGAACTGAATAGAAAATTTGACATCCAAATACAAGACTCAAGAGAAGCATAAAACGGGAAATATGAAAGAGTAAAAAGAGACTCAATAAACTGTTTACATTCCCATGTGAGAAGATGATACTTGTAACTCCTAAAAACCTTATCATTATTAAGACAGTTAAAAGGAGCTTACATAAAAAGAAGGCATGGATGCGAGTCGAATATGTTAGAATTCTCTCAAAAAGAAAAATTGAAGGGCTGAGAAAGAGGGACGCACTGGGAGAAAGAGGAAGGAAGAGAAAGAGTGGGGAATTTTTTCTCACATAAAAGAGCCACACAAGGAAGAGCTTTTTCAGTGGAGAGGAAAATGAGAGGTGTGGGCAATGCTTGAACCTCACTGTCATAGCAATTAGTTCAAAGAAGGAAAATATATATATACACATTCAGTTGTTTATAGAAATATAACTTACCCAATAGGGAAATAGGAGGGGAAAGGGAATAAGAGAAAGGAAGGGGATGATAAAAGAGAGGGTAGATTAAGGGAGGCAGTGATTAGAAGCATAATAGACTTTTGAAGAGGAACATAATAGAGAGAAGAAAAAACAGTAGAAAATGGGATGGAGGGAAATACATGGTTAGTAGTCATAACTGTGAACATGAATAGCATGAGCTCTTCAATAAAACAGAAGTGGATAGCAGAATGTATTAGAAACCAGAATCCAACAATGTGTTGTTACAAGAGATGCACTTGGCAGAATTAAAATAAAGGCCTAGAGCAAAATCTAATATGCTTCTACTGAACTAAAAAATAAAGGCAAGGGTAGCTTTCATGATCTCAGGCAAAGCAAAAGCAATAATATATCTAATTAAAAGAGATCATCAGGAAAACCATATTTTGCTAAAAGGTACCATAGACAACAAAGTAACATCAAAAAATTTGTAGCAAATTTCTTTGGCCTTATTTCTCACATATATGCTTAGTGTGGTATTGAGTCAAATGTATAAAAATAAGAGCCATTCCCCAATTGATAAAGGGTCAAAGATATAAACAGGCAGTTTTCAGAAAAACAAATAAAAGCTATCTATAGTTACATAAAAAAGTTTTAAATCGCTATTGATTAGAGAAATGAAAATGGAAACAACTTGGAAGTACTACCTCTCAAGTGTCAGAAATGACATATGTTGGAAGGAATGAGGAAAAAAACAGATATACAAACAAACTGTTGGTGGAGTAGTGAACTGGTCCAACCATTCTGGAAAACAATTTGGAATTACATATACCAAAAAGTCTATAAGGTCTGTATTTCAAAGAGATTAAAAATAAAGGGAAAAGACCTATATTTACAAAAATATTTATAGCAGTTCTTTTTGTGGTGGCAAAGAATTGGAAATCAAGAGAATGCTCATCAGTTTGGGAATGACTAAACAAGTTGTGGCATATGATTGTGATGGAGTGCTAGTTTGCCATGGGAAATGATGAGGGGGGTAGTTTAAGAAAGACATGGCAAAACCTTCATGAACTGATGCAAAGTTAAGTGAGAAGAATCAGGAGATCATTGTGCACAGTAACAGCAATATTATGAAGACTTGACTACTCTGACCAATACAATGATCCAAGACGACTCCGTAAGACTCATGATGAAAAAATGCTATCCGCCTCCAGAGAGAACTGATAAACTCTGAGTGCAAATCAAAGTATGATTTTCTTTATTTATTTTTCTTGCTTTTTTGGAAATATTGACAATATGGAAACGTTTTACATGATTTCACATGTATAATTGATTGCTTGTCTTATCATTGGTTGGGGAGAAGGTAGGAGGGAGGGAAGGAATTTGGACATCAACCTTTAAAAAGAAAATAAATAATAATAAAAAATGAATAATTTGTTTTGTTATTTTTAGTATTTATATTATTTCATTTATTTATTTTATAAATTAATTTATTCATTATTTATATAAAATCATAAATAAATAAGCAATGAATTATAAAAGAAAAAAAGGAGAAAAGAAAAAATGTTAGGAAATCATAAAAGAAAAACACACTTAAGTATCTGAAGCAGAAGGCAAAATGAAAATAGAACTACCAGAATGGATAACCACCAGAAAGAAATCTCCAAATTAAAATACTCAGAAATGACTGCCCAAAACTCTAAAGCTCTAGGGACTAAGGGGAAAAAATGTTGCTAGAAATTAGGAAGAGACACAATAGTTACTGAGCATCACATAGGTCTACATATCTAATACAAAAAAGAGGGAAAATTGAATTATATGTAGCAATGCTTGGGATAGACTAGTCTGCGGTGTGATGACAGATAAAAGTGGGAAAAAAAGTTGCGAGCCTTTACAAACTTCTCTATCTACTCAAGCTATTGTTATTTGCAAAGATCAGAGAAGTACGTTATGGGAAATAGAAAGTAGTTTATTCACCAAAGTATTGCTCAATATCTTTTCTGTTCAAGAAATATATTCCCAGGGTTGTCAAGAATGTATGATAAGACCTTAGAACTAAAATAGGTTTCTGACCTTTTTACATCAAAATTGAACTGAGTGACTCAGAGGAGGCAATGGAGGAGAGAGAGTACAGAGAAGAGTCAATTAAAACAGTTCAAGAGAAGACTAGATTTTAACCTAACCTCCATTACTTTCTGGTGCAGAATGGCTGAAGGGAAAAGCTTCACATAGACTTATCGAAGAGAGCTTGCTTTAAAAAAAAAAACCCATAGCCAAGGGAAAGGGTTAGTAACTACAGAAACCTTAATTGTTGTTGGATGAAATATTGGGTAACCCTGAAAATGGCTGGATAGCCAAAGACCAGATGAAGTAAATATGTTTTATGTTTGGCAAGGAGCAGTGGAGATACCAAGTAGAAAGGTCTGACATGCAATGATCACCAAGTCACAGAAGAAAGCATCACCAGGAGAGAGTAGTTTCAGCAAAGAGCAGTGCAGTAATATCACTAGAAGACATAATAAGCTTGCAATCTAAGGGGCATATGTTGCCTCTCCTTATATGTGCCATGATCATACATAATCTCTGTGTATGCTGACTTCCATGTGGGTTGTTTAGTGTATTTCGGGATAACCTCATATTTCAGGATGACCTTATATGTCATTCCTATAGAGGATAATTCTTCCCATTGAGTGTCCTTGATTTTATATGAGGATAAACTCAAGATTCATTTGAGGGTCATATTTTATCATTACTCTTATTTCTTTAAACTCTGTTCTACTAAGTGTGTCCTTTGGCTGATCGTTAAAAGTAAACACATTGATGGGGTTTTGTGGACTATGGTTTGGAGATTTTAATCCACGTAGTATCTTAAATGCAGAGTAGCTTTCTGGTGATCCATGGCTTAATAGATGTTTATAGAATGAATGAATACATTAATCCCATTGTATTGGGATAAGATCTGGGCCTCTTATTTCATTGACATAGGGAGCACTCAAATGAGCTCTGTAACTTAAAAGTCTGAGATAGTTGCTTGGAGTACTGCAAGTTTAAGTGGCTTCATCATCATCATCTTCTTCTTCTTTTCTCTCTCTGTCTCTCTCTGTCTCTGTCTCTGTCTCTGTCTCTGTCTCTCTCTCTCTCTCTCTCTCTCTCTCTCTCTCCCTCCCCCCCACCCCGCCCTTCCTTCTCACTAAATATCTATAATGATCCAGACATCATTCTATGCATTGAAGACAGTGACAAAAGGCCAGGGGGCGGGGAGGGAGGGGGCAGTCCTTGTGCTTAAGGAGCTTACAATCTACAAGAGACAACATTGACACATATAGATATATGAATGAATGAATTGGTGAGTGAATATTTGAATGAATGAATGATAAAGCATGTGATAAGTGATCATGTAAGAAGAGTGTTTTTGTTGGAAAGTCAAAGGCATGGTGAGTGGAGCCATAGGCTACTGTTAAAGGGGTCCCTGAAGTATGCAGAAGTCCCAAACATGTCAAGATGTCAAGGAGGAAACTCCCCTCCTTCCTCACACCACCCCAGCTGACACAATTTGTTGTTTTCTTCCCAAGCTGGTGTGTCAACAATCAGGCTAGCAGCTGCTGTGGGCATGTAAAGCCGACAACCAGCTCACAGAATGCTGCAAACCCAGGTCCTTTTCATCTGCTTTACTAAGGAAAGCAACAGGGGTTAACAATCTTACTTTAATCCAGCATACAAATATCATTTACTTAGTTATTATGTAATAGTAATTAAGGTGGGACTTTTTGCTTTTCTTCTCTTTAGTGCCTTTAATGATTCTCCCCTTTGTTTGAATGGGGCAGATGAAGTGAGATCTTTTTGTCTTGGAGTATTTCTCAGCACTGAGACAATTGGGAGTTGTTGATTTGTATATGATGTGATCCTGGGGATGGAGAACTTTCCCAGACCCAGCCTGGGTGAGGTCAGAGCCCTCAAGGCTCCAAACTGGATATAATTAAGGAGAGCTTGGCATTTGATTTTTGGGGCACACTCATGGAAGGAGTGTTGAGACTCTGGGCAAGCTGCAAACTGCCCCCCCCCCAGCTTTGCAACCCAGATGTTGGCACTGGTAACTATGTATTGTGTTTTGAATCAGACAAGGTCTGTCTGTTGATGTTTGTAATTTCTGTTTGTATTTGCCTTGAAGTTCAGGGGGCTGATCTTTTCCCCCTGAACAGTGAATGATATTTGTCTGTTTGATTAAACTGAGATTGTTAACCCCTTAAAGTTACTTGCCTTGGTAAAACAGATCAAAGAACCTGTGTTGGCAGCTTTCTGGGTGCTGGTCGTTGGTGGATCTTACACCCCCACAGCAGGTGCTAGCAAGATTGTTGCTACAGCTGGACTCTCTGTGTGTCTTTGGGAGTCAAAATAGGCTCCAGTCAGTCTGCACCAGACTGAGAAACTGTTTCTGCAGCTGGGACCGTGGTATATAAGCATAACATCGTATCTTCATGGTCTAGCACAGGGGTGGGAAATCTGTGGCCTTGAGGCCACATGTGGAACAATTTTTTTTGGGGGGGGGAAGTTTTGTTCTGTGAAGTTTGGATTCATTCAAAGGGCTGCACTTGAAGACCTAGAAGCCCACATGTGGCCTAAAGGCCACAGGTTCCCCACGCTTGGCTAGTAGTTCTCCAGGGAAAATAATGCTGCTTTTGCCATTTTATTTATTCATTATTCCTCTACCCCTTCAGGAGGGGATTAATTGATTTACCCTCCTCCATGACTTCCTTCTTTCCCTGTAACTTAAATACCAAGGCTTCCCCTCCCCCGCTGGGCTCCTCAGTGTCAGGAAGGTCCCATGTGCATGTGCCTTTGTCTTGTAATGAATCCAGTTGCAACACGTGTCTCATGGATTTGTGATATTGTTTTTGGTTAACACTAGTAATGACACATTTTTTTACAGTATCGATTTGATTATGAAGAACTGGAAAACTGGAGAAAGGAAAAGCTATGTGTTTAACTGTAGGGAAATCATAAAAACATGGCTGTTGTGTAGAGTAAACCATGGCTAGAGCCTATTCATATATAATAGATTATGAGAGGCACTAATAAATTGGGGCAGCTCTAGGCCCCAGGGAGCATGTTCCAGAAGAGGACGTATTGGTAGGACTAGACAGAAATATAGTAAAGTGCATTTGTAGAAACAAAAGATCAAAATTGCAGAAGATGTAGTGAAGAGGTAAAGCAGGAAGGAAGGTAGTCTAGAATTATCAGCTTCAAATTGTAAGTAAGTAATCATCAAAACCATTTCTTATTGGTTAAGAAATAGAAGTAAATCATTAGAAAAGATTAGATAAATAAGACCTATAAGCAATTGGAATAAGTAGTCCCTTTATTCAATGAAACCAAGAACACAAACCACCAACTCCTTATAACTTGACTTCTTATTTTTGGAAAAACTAGAAATTAGTTTGGTAGAAATTAGAGCATCTTATACCATAAGCCAAAATAAACTCAAAATTTATAATCTAAATTATTTTTCGAGTGCACATTATTAAAAAAATAACTATATCACCCTTCCCTGTGCAAGTAACTTTTAGTTCTATGGTGTTTAGGTAGAGAAAATCACACAAAAAATAAGAATTTTGCATATAGAAAATTAAAACAGCATTTGCAAGAATGACATGAAAATTACTAAAATAGGAAGAGAAACTGTCAATTAGAGAAAAGAGCATTTGCAAAATTATTGCTGATAAAGTTCTGATCACCAAGTTGTGAATGACATTATATAAGACCAAGAACCGTGTTTCAATGAATCAATGCTCACTGATTCAAAGATGAACAAACAGCTTTCACAAGAAGAAATGCAAGTAATCAACAATCGTGGAAAAAAACCTAATAAGAGAAATATAAATTAAAATAACTGAGAACTTACCTCCTAATCAGCAAATTGGCAAAGATGATAAAACACAGAAATAATTTTGTGAGGGGTTAAGGAAGACAAGGCCATTGCTGATAGAGCTGGGAATTGATTCAACCAACCAGGAACTATGCTACAAAACTGATGAAATTGTGTATATTGTTTCACCCAATGCTACCGGTACTAGGAATGGAATTCCCCAAGGAAGTGAAAGAAGGGGAACAAGCTTTCATATACACCAAAATATTTATAGCATCACTTTTTGTGATGGCAAAGTATTGGAAATAAGGAGATTACCTGTCATTTTGAAAATGCCTGAATAAATTAACAGGATAGATTTAAGAATGTCAACATTAGATTCATTCTCTGAAAAAAAAAGGAATATCCTTATAGTATGGGATATGTAGTTGCTTCCAAGAACATTATTTACATATGGATATTTGTGTCCATTTAAGGGACAATTGCTATGCATTTTAAGGTTTTATTAATTTAAGGGATGCCTAGCTAAACTTCATTGACTGTTGTGCTAACAACTCCAAGCCATTCAGTTGTAATTTGCAAACAAGCAAGCATGTCTCCCACAGCAGTACACATGGAGGACACCAAATTCATCTTAGTATTTTGACTATTTGTTTCACAAACGAAACTTAATATTAATTATTTGAAATGATGCTCCATGAACACCTGTAAATGTGCTGTCATGTAGTTTAAGGTAAGGGAGTCTTAGTAATGTGAGATGTCATTACAGATCTTTGCTACTTGATCTCTAGTGAAAGTGGGACAAGTGGGTGGTTTTTTAAAGAAACAATTGCTTTTCAGAATAGAGAACAGGAAATATCCAGAATTCCCAATTTGAAAATATGGTTTAATTTCTAAACTTCTCTAAATGTACTGAAGAGAAACAGGAAAAAAGCATAGATATTTGAATGTTTTGACATTCAAAACCAGATTTTGACCTCTAGGTTAATTGAAGATTTTTTTCACTGTTAACAAGATTGCTTTTTAAAGACATTTTAATATTGTGGTATTTAACATGGAACTGAATATCTTTATCATTTATGGAAAATGTCATCTTTTCCCCCCTAACACTATGTTCTCAACTGTAATCAAGTATGAATAAAATTTTGACTGAAAAGGGATGGAATATACAATCATAATGAATCTTATAAGTATTTTTAATTCACTTTTTTATAATTTAGTAGTGGTTTCCGCTCTAAAATATACAACACAAAGAAATACAATGCTTTTCAAAACACAGGCTGTGGTTCTATTTAATACCAAAGTTCTTACTGGTAACAAGTTGGACCTTTAGATAAAAGCTTTTCTATATTGTCTCATTTAATGCATGATAGGAGAAAGTTGGATAAATTTAAACCAGTTATTAGGCACACAGTGAAGAGGTGACCAGAAAATGTATATAAGGTGTGACTGTAAAATAGTGAGTATGATTTTTCAGATATGTTTTTGATTTGTATAACCCAACGGGTATTGTCGTTCAAATTGATTAGACATTTATTGCACTTCAAACACTAAGTAGCCACTGCTGAGCCCAAGGAGCTGGTGCCCCAAGCCCAATCGCCTCTCTGCTATAAGGGCCTCTTTGCTCTGGACTCATGCACACAGCTGGGAATTGGTTGAGTATTGGGAGACTTGACCTTTCATGATTGGAGGTATGCTTCCTTTTCTCATATTCTTTGAATTCTTTGTCCCAGTTACCCCGGAACAAATTATTTAAAGCTAAGCTGTTGGCTTATGGCTTAGTTTTCCCCAATATGAGAGATTAGAAAGATATTTAATATATGCTGTAAATAGGGTATGGGATAGTGTAGTAGCAATTACATTTGAAGATATTTCCCACCAATTAATAGGCTATGTGACCTGCTTACATCACAGGAAGCCTAAGGCACATGTGGTGGGAGGAGCTTTCTGACAGGAAAAGGAAGCTATGTCACAAGAAATGCTGAGAGAGAGATGTTATGGCTGCTAATGGCTACTAATGGCTGCCCTTGTGATTTTTAGAACTGAACAGACTGACTTAGCTGTACTGTGAGTTTGTATTGGGGAAGACCCCAGCAGAAGGTCAGAGAGGTTTTGGGATGGCTAATCTACAATCTGTTATATAGTGTTTTAAGTTCCTTGCTGTTATGATAAAGTGGGCTGACTGGCTGTGGGAGCTGGGGATATGATTTTCTGGTGTCTGAATAAATGTTATACTTCTTTTACCTTTATGGAGAGTCACTCATAGTTTGAGATACAGAACTACATAGGCATATTTACGATTATCATTGATGAGTTTATTGCCTTACTGTACAGATAGATATTTATTTTCTACCCACAAAAGAAAAACTAAAAGCATAAAATACATTGAACAATGGCAGAATGACTTGAAACAGGACTGAATAATTGATAATTACAATCTCTTGGAAACTATCCAGCACTACTGATTAGATATTTTATAATTAACCTCAGCACTTTACATGTCTTCTGGAAATGTAAGACAGGTCTCAGATCTACATTTTTGCTGGTAGTGGTCTTCTCCAGTACATATGCTTACTTTACCCTCTGGATCTCTCAAACTTATTAGTTATCTCCAAGCTTGACCATCCCTATTTCTTCCAAAATATTTGGTCATTTACTCAGGAAAGGAAATACAACTTGGAAAATGAAATCAAGTGCGCATATCCAAGCTTGCCTAGTTGAGTCCATATTTCATTTGGGGGTTGCATAGCAGTAGTGAGAAAGATTTCTCTTTCACCCCTTACGTTACGGAAAGTCTAGATACAGAGGACACTACTTCCTATGATATAGAGAAGGAAGATAAGCCAGAAACTGGCTCTTCTTTTTAATTGATATATCAATCCAGGGGGACTGACAAGGAGAAAGACCAATGGACAAATCAGAGTTTAACACATCATATCAAAATGATAGTTCTTTTCAGCACCGAGTTACCACACACCCAGATGCAGCTAGGGGGTTCATTACCTCCAATGTACCCAAAGGCCAAAGCAGAAAATCATCTTTGTGTATGTTACATGAGATGCTCCTACTATGGAAATAATCTACCAACATGTTTGGAAATTTTCTGAAATTGCCAACCCATTTATTATCCATCCATCTATCTATCCACATATATGTATATACAAGTATTTATATACCTGAAATACATGTGTTAATATATGTATATATATAAACACACACACTATATGTATATATACGCATATATATATACATATATATATATATATATATAAAATGTGTGTATTTTCAGAGAAGGATCTAGAAGTATATTTGTATTCACATGCTAAAGATACATATATACATACATATATGCATATAATATGTATACATGTGTTCAATTGATACGTTTTGGTTTTATATTATAGTCATTTATGAAAATGTGCCCACTCCATCCCCACCATGCTGATAATTTAATCCTCTATAAGAAAAGAAAACATCTAATGCAGTGACTATTTGGCGACATATACAACATTCTCCTCATATGATCTGCTGAGAGGAGGTGAGTATCTTTTGTTCTCTGGGACCATTATTTTCTCCAATTGTACTTCATTTATCAATCCACATTTTATTTTTAATAGTAATGTGTGTGTGTGTGTGTGTGTGTGTGTATTTGGATCATTTCATTCATCAGTTCATGCAAATCTTCCTATGTTTCTCAAAACTCCTCACGTTTGTAATATCCTATTACTGAATGATATTTTGTTATATTTAGCTACCCCAATCAGTTAACACTCATTTAATTTTTATTTCTTCATTATTATAAAAGATGCTCCCATGTTTTGGTATGTCAGATCTTTTTTCTGTCACTGTACTCCTTGGGGCACATATTGAGCTGAGGATTTCTGAGCCAAAAGGTAGGAAGAATTTAGTCAGTTTCTTAACATAATTCTAAACATTTTCTTAAACTTCTTACAGAATAATTAGACCAATTCACAGTTCCACCAATAACATAATAGAAGAGTGCTTGTCTTCGAACACAACCTCTTAACACTAAAAATACTTTTTGTGAAAAAAAAATCTCTACCAATTTTCAGAGTATGAGGTAGAGGTTTTTTAAATTCTCAGTTTCCTTATTAATAGCTATTTGGAGCATGTTTTCATATGGTTATTTATGTTTGAAATTCTTTGAAAACTTTACATTTTTGCATTACCAAAGTGAATAGTTCTTGGCCTTACAAATTTGAGTTAATTCCCTGTATATCTTAGATTTAAGATTTTATCAGTGATATTTGATGCAAAGATTTTTCCTACTCGAGAGTCTCTTTTTTAATTCAATCTAACATTTTCTTTATGCATAACTTTTAATGTTATGTGATTGAAAATTTTCATTCTATCTTTCATGACCAATCAATTAATCAACAAGCTATAATTGAGGGTCTACTTTGTGCCAGATGCTATGCTAGGTCCTAGGGACTCTAAACCCATAATCCTATGAGTATTTACAAAGAAAATAGTGGGATGTAGGGGGAAGAGGTCATTTGAGTCTGGGGAATCAATGCTATTCTTTGCCTATTCCCTCATCACCCACCCCTTTTGATATCACAGCAGCCTCCCTTTGGGTCTATGTCCCATTGCTCATCCATTGTCAAACCATATACTCCTGTGATGGCAGTCACTGCTTCTGACTTAGTAGGAGTTTGTCCCAAGAGAAACAACCATGGCATATTTGGAGAAATTGTTCACTGTTTACCCAAATAGACTTCATTGCAAGCTCTTTCTCTCATCTCCTGCATGTGCAAATCACTGCACCATGCAAGCAGAGTGTTCTCTGTTTTGCGGAACTGACTCCTACTTCTGCCTCTGTGACCTAACTCTTATCTTCTGTCTATTTCAGGTTCAAGATGTGCTAGCTCCCATAGGGACCCTTTGCTGATAGCTCCATTTGTTAATGTTTTTTTCCTTTCTCAAATTATTGAGGGAATTAGTCCTTAGTTAAAGCTCTTCTTACATTTTTATAGAAAAATCAAGTCCTCCTTCAGTAATCCTCATCTGAGAAAAACCTTAGCAAGGAATCCACAACTCAATCCACTAGGTCCATCTTCGTGTCATCATTCTGCCCTTCCAGCATAGAACTTAAGAGAAATTGTTAGATTTTGCAAAGCTTAGTGCTGGTGAATTCATTGATTGCACGAATGTGTATTGATTATCTGCTATGTGCAAATCAATATGCTAGCTGATGTTGAGGAAATTGACAAGTTATTTGTTGCCTTAAAGAACTTACTGTCCATTGAGCCCCAGAGAGGATAAGTGACTTCTCCTAAGTCACCCAGGTAGCAAATATCATACTCGGGATTAGAAATCTATCTCATCTGACTCCAAATTCACTGGTATTTCCACTATATGTTACTTTCTTTACTAGAAGATACAGAGATATGGAGGCCTCTCATGGAGAAGATAATATTTAAGTTGTTCCACCATGAGCAGGAATTACTGCTGTCAGAGCTATAGGAGAGAAGAAAATTTTAGGAAGAGAGGGGACAATGTGAGTAAAGTTGTGGAAATAGAAAATTGTAGGAGTTTGAGACAAGAGAGAAAGTAGAACACTAATACCAAGCATGTAGGCTAGAAGAAAAAAAAATAATGTAAATGCTATATTCTCTATTTAGGCACCAGTTTACCAGAAAGTCTTATTTAATTTAAAATATCAATCTACATCCAGACCACTTCTAGTTTAGAGAGGGAGATATCCAACTTGACATAGTCTCCTATGCCCTCTGGTATAACTTTGCTCCAAGAAAGCTTTATGCAGCATTCATCAGACTTGTAAACAAGGAAAAGACAGGTTAAATTACAGCCTGGGTTAAGAGTCTAGAATTGAGCAACTATACCTTTATATCCCTCCTCCTGGACCATTCCCATCTAGGAATCAATGAGGTCCCTCTCACAGATTCATATCTAGAATCTAACCTCTTAACTCCCCCTTGAAGGGAAGAAGGTATTTCCCTTAGTGTGGAACCTCATTTAATCTAATTCATTCTAGGGATGGAGGGAAAAGATTGCTCTTAGTTTGGGAAAGTATTCTCATCTGGTTATACCCTTAATCCATTCATCTAATGAAAGGTCCTTTTTCCTCTTGTCCTGACCTATCCCCTCTTTCCAAAGGACTGTAGAAAAAAATAGTATGTCATTTCTAAAAAAAACTAAAAGAAGATTTTTAATATGCTTCCACAATAGCAAGCGTTTAATAAGGGATTATTGATTATTGATTGAGACTTGAAGTCACATTTCCCAGAGCTTTACTATTTCATTAATATTTCTGTGAGTTGGCAAGGGGGAAGGAGAGAGACATAGTTTAGTCTGAATTAGCTAAGTAATTATCTTGTTTTTCCCCTTCACTATTCTTTGGGTCTTTCTGGATTTTTATTTATTTCTTACAGTGAGCAAATTTGTAATGAGAATTAATTTACAATTGCTATCTAGGCACTGTTTTCAAATACCTTTTATGGGAGATAGGATAATGCATTCCCTGAGATGAACTATACTGTATCTTTTGCTTTGTTTTCATTTTATGTGAATGCTTCCACTCCCTTAACTGAAACTGACAAAACCATCCCTCTCCTATGAGACTCCTAGTCGTTAATCCTAGCCATTGACTTCCCATTGGCACCCAATGTAAACTTGAATTGCTATTTTATTTTCCTTGTTTCTTCCTCCAGATCCAATTATTGAAGTGTCTCTTTTTTTGTCCAAAGTATCACAGTGAATAATTTACTGAGGGACTTTTGGAAATTTCAAGCTTCGGTGTTGAAAGTGGAAGTTATTTATTTTAAACATGTAAAGTGCCAGGTTTACCATTATTTTCTGTAATGACAGATGACATTGTCTCTGCTTGTGGCATCATATTCCATAACAACATATCCATCATGATGTTATGACTGATAATATTCTACTCTAAAATGCCATACCATACAAGCTCATAATTTATAAGCTCTATTACTAGGATAGAGGTACATAGTTACCTAATGCTTTGCAAAAAATCAGGCTTTCACAGTGTGTGATTTTATAGAGTGAGGTCTTATTCTTTTACCTTAAAATGTAGACTGTATCATTCTACTTTGAGGTAGAAGGCCCCAGACAGACTGCCTGGGCTGTATATGATGAGTTCTCTAATGATTCACAAGAGGATTTAATTTGCTGTGCTACTTCGAGAGCCACTGCTTTCATCCATCAAAAGTGGGAGATGTGGAAACGATGCTAGCAGTGTCGATTTCCCTAAATACTGCAGATAGATACAGGCTTAGTCTAAAAGTATCTTGAGTCACATAATACGGTATAATCTTATTCATACAGAATAGAGATGAAAGGAATAAGTTTGAAATTCCTACCAGTTCTGAAGTTTAGAATACTTGAAAATAACACAGTTTTACCTGCTTTCTAATATATTCTAATAGACTTCTGATCTCATATATATTGATGTTCTATGGTTCAGCTCACTACCCTTCAACATCTTCTCACTGCATGATTTTTGTCCATTTTTTTCTGTATGTTTGCCGTAGAGGATTCACTGAATATGCTAGAGTACTTTCTTTAGTTTTAAAAAAAAATATTACCAGAGATATTAGAGCGGCACTCAAAATGATCTTCATTCTAACTACATAAATAGCCGACTTTGTTCTCTGGGCAAGCATATTGCTTATATATTCTATGCCACTTACAGTACCAAAATCAAAGGCAATTAAGGTGACCACATAGAAAACTTTAACGAACAAAGATAATCTATAATATTCAAACTCTATGCAACGTGGTTCCTGGTAAAGTAGAATTCTTTGTAGAGGATTTTAAAAATTCTTAGAAAATAATATTTTATTTCTCCAGCAATTTCCTTTTCATGATCAGCACAAAGGCAAACTGAATCCATCCAGTATTAGAATTGTCCTAAACGACATTCATGTAGCACAAGGTTTACAAATTGCTTTACAAATTTTATCTCATTTGTTTCTCACAACAGCCCTGGGAGGTTAGGGCTATTATTATCTCTCTTTTTACAAATGAGGAGACTGAGGCTGAGATAGGTTAAATGATTCGCCCAGAATTATACTGCTGATGTCTTAGGATGAACTTGAACTCAAATCTTCTTCACTGTAAGTCCAACACTATTCACTATGCCTCCTAACTTCATAATTCCTGTTATATGACTACAATTATTACTACTGCTACAACTACTTATTGCTACTAAAATGGTATTGACTATGTTGTGACGAAAGTAGTTAAAGGTCCAGGCATGAAGTTAGGGAAAACCAGATTTGGACACATAATAGTTATGTGACCCTGAGCAAGTCACTTAACATCTCAGTGCTGTAGTCAGCTCTCTAAGACAACAAGTTATTTATAACTTGTCAAACTACATCAGTGGAGGGAGTTTCCAAACCAGGAGTTCTTGACAAAAATAAATTCACATGCCACCTTCTCATATGCCACCACCAACAATAATAATAACCACCAAAACTCACACAACCACTACCACCTCTGTTACTGCTGCTTTTACTTTATTTATGAATTTACAGCCCAAATTAATGATTTCATGTTACCCTGTTCATTTATAAATCCACTTACTGGTACATTTTAAGTTGCCTACTACTTTTGCTAGTTAACATAATTTTTTGTGGTGTATTTGTAGATAATACTATAAAACAAGTGATAAGACGTGACTCTTTCCTTCTCAAGATGGAGGATAAACTCCCTTCAGAATTCGATGTGATCGTGATAGGGACTGGTTTGCCTGAGTCCATCATTGCAGCTGCTTGCTCAAGAAGTGGCCAGAGCGTTCTACATGTTGATTCAAGAAGTTGTTATGGAGGAAACTGGGCTGGTTTCAGCTTTTCAGGGTTGTTGTCCTGGATAAAAAATTATCAGGAAGAGAGTGATGTTAGGGAAGAGTGGGCAGCGTGGCAAGAGCTAATACTGGAAACAGAAGAAGCCATTGTGCTTAGAAAGAAGGCTCAGACTGTCCAACATGTAGAAGTTATTTGTTATGCCAGTCAGGATTCAGACGATCATGTCGAAGAAGTTGGTGCCGTGCAGAAAAATCCTGTCTCTGAGATGTCTCCTGACCCAAATGACCCTCTAGACTTGATAGACACAGCTTGCTCTGACACATCTGAATTACCTGCACCACACAGTGAACCAGAGACTGCACAAGAAGTACCTCAAGTATGTGGGACATTGGAGAAAGAAAGTCATGATGGTTCTATAAATTGTAGCCAGTCTGCTTTAGAACAGGACAAAGCTGACAATGTACATATCACAGAAGATGTTGCTGATGCACCTAAGAAGAACAGGATTACTTACTCCCAAATCGGTAAAGAAGGCAGGAGATTTAATATTGATTTGACCTCAAAGCTTCTTTATTCTCGAGGATTGTTAGTTGACCTTTTAATCAAATCAAATGTTAGTCGATTTGCAGAATTCAAAAATGTCACCAGGATTCTTGGATATCAAGAAGGGAGAGTGCTACAGGTACCTTGCTCCAGAGCAGATGTTTTTAATAGCAAGAAACTCACTATGGCAGAAAAGAGAATGCTGATGAAATTTCTGACATTTTGTTTGGATTATGAACAGCATCCTGATGAATACAGAGCTTATGAGGAAAGTACCTTTTCAGACTACTTAAAAACTCAACAATTGACACCCAACCTGAGACACTTTGTACTTCATTCCATTGCAATGACATCAGAGACATCCAGCAGCACCTTAGATGGCCTCAGAGAAACAAGAAATTTTCTTCAGTGTCTTGGGAGGTATGGCAACACTCCCTTTTTGTTCCCCTTGTACGGCCAAGGAGAAATACCCCAGTGTTTCTGCAGAATATGTGCAGTATTTGGTGGAACCTATTGTCTTAACCATGCAGTACAGTGCCTTGTAGTAGACAAAGTATCTGGAAAAGGCAAGGCAGTCATAGATCACTTTGGTCAAAGGATAAGTGCTAAGTATTTTATTGTTGAAGATAGTTACCTTTCTGAGAAAACATGTTCAAACGTGGCCTACGGACAAATATCGAGGGCGGTGCTGATCACAGATCGCTCTGTACTGAAGGCAGATTCTGATCAGCATATTTCCATTTTGACAGTGCCACTAGTAGAACCAAGGTCTGCTGCTGTTCGGGTAATTGAGTTGTGCTCTTCTGCCATGACATGTGTGAAAGGAACATATCTTGTCCATTTGACTTGCATGTCCTTAAAAAAAACAGCTAGAGAAGATTTAGAATTGGTTGTGCAGAAATTATTCACCCCATATGCTGAAGTGGAGCTAGAAAATGGGGAACAAGAAAAGCCAAGTCTTCTGTGGGCCCTCTATTTCAACATGAGAGATTCTTCAGGCATCAGTAGGGACTCCTATAATGACTTACCTTCAAACATGTATGTCTGCTCTGGACCAGACTGTTTTCTGGGAAATGAGCATGCTGTTAAACAGGCTAAAACATTTTTCCAGAACATCTTGCCAAATGAAGAATTTTGCCCCCCTCCACCAAATCCTGAAGACATTGTGTTCAATGGAGATGGTGTACAACCAGAAGTTCTTGCACCCACCAAGCCAGACACTGCCGAAGAAGTCACAGGCCAAAGAAACCCAAAAGAGCATGCTCAAGAATAGATGGCAGCTGGATAAAGAGCCCTAATTAAAGAATTGTATCCAGTGTTCAAATTGTCTTAATGCAAGAAAAGTTTGGAATAGACTCAAAAGCAAAAAGCCAGTCATCTTTATTTGCAAAATTACAACATACTAAAAGAAACCATAAGAGTTTTTCCCCACTTGAAGAAGGGCATTGTGGCGCAAAGTGAAATACCTCTCTAAAACACATTTATTCTCCCCACTTTAAGATGTCAGGATTTTTGAATTAAGAGATGCAGTTTTATTTCTGAGAGTAGCACTAATCAGGATAAGAGATCTGATGAATTGTTAGCTGTTATGTAGTGTTCAGAAACTACTTTTACTTTCTCTGGAATCTTTAGAAGCACTAAAATATGTTTGATGTTTTCCAGAAAATTTTATACTTGAGTTTACAAAAGAACTGTTGTACCAGCTAACAGTGTATTGTTTAAGCAAAATGGTTATCTTCACTCTTGGAATATTTTTCTTCAGTAGGAAACCTCAGTAGCTAGGATCAGAAGCAGTGACAGCTTTAAGAACAGGTTTTGGGTATGCTCCTGGGCACTGAAATAAACAATGGGGTGGACTTTGGCAGGAGCAGTGTTCACTAGTTTCTTAAAAATATTTTGCAAAATTACTTTTACAAAATCACAAATTGCTTATATGGACAAAAAGATCATGAAAAAGTAATGTTATCTTATTCTCTTCAAGTAAATGATATACCTTGCTATGATAAGAATAATTTTCTTTGAGGTAGCCATGTAGTGCAGTGGATAGAACGCTGGACCTGGGAAGACTCAAAGGAGGCCCTGGGCAAGTCACTTACTGTTTGCCTCAGATTCCTCAGTTGTAAAATGGAAATAGCAGCACTGTGTCTCAAGGTTGTTGTGAGAGTCAAATGAGATAGTATTTATAAAGGCTCTTACCACAGTACCTGGCATGTAGTAAGCATGATATAAATACTTATTCCCTCCTTTCTCTTTCAAGTGTTGATGGCTTCTATACATGAGAATTTCTGTAACTGGAACTCCACTATACTTTAATAGAGGGCTGTCCAGCTATGTAAAACAATACATTTTAGCCAGTCCCTACTAACTTAAAAAAGAAAATGAAGAAAAAAATAAAAGATTAATTATTCAACAGAGATGGAGTAATGAGCGTTGTCTCTACAAGATAAAAAATCAAGAGTTTAAACAATGCAACAGTATTATGAATTAACACTGGAGCATGCCATTCCCTATTATCATCATCCAACATCCCAGGTATTCCAAGTATGGGGAACAGCCAGAGAAATGCCTGGAGCTCAGAGATGGAGTGTTAGAACATATAGGAGTGTCCCTGGATTGAAGAATATGTGGAGGGGAGTAAAGTGCAAGAATACTGGAAAGGTACAAGGGGGCTAGGTTATGATGGGCTTTGAACACCAAATAGAATTTTATATTTGATTCTGGAGAAGACGGAGAGGCACTGGAGTTTATTGAGTAGGAGTATGACCTTGTCACTCCCATGCTTTAAGAATATTATTCTGGTAGCTGAATGGAGTATATGTTAGAGTGAGGCAGGCAGACTCACCAATATACTTTTGCAATAAATAATCCAGGTACGAGGTGATGAAGGCCAGTACCAGAGTCATGGCAATCAAAAGAGAGAAGGGGGCAAATTAGAGAAATGTTACAAAGGTGAAATTGACAAGCCTTGAGAAGAGATTTGACGTGAATGGTGAAGAGACAACAATAAGTCCAGGATGACTCCTGTGTTGTGAACCTGAAGGACTAGGAGGTCAGTGTTGCCCTCTATAGTAATAGGCAGGAAGTAGGGAGAACTTAGGGGGAAAGATAATGATTTCTGTCCTGGACGTGTTGAGTTTAAGATGTCTACTGGACATCTAGCTTGAAGTGTATGAAAGGCAGTTGGAGATGCAAGGTTGGATATCAGCAAAGAAGTCAGGGTAGGACAGGAAGATCTGAGAACTGTCAGTATAGAGATGATAATTAAAAACATGAGAGCTGATGAGATCACCAAGTAAAGTAGCATAGAGAGAAAAGAGAAGAGGGCCCAGGACAGAGCCCTGTGGGACATTTATGGTTAGAGAGGATGATCTGGATGACAATCCAGTAAAGGAGACTAAGAAGGAAGGGTCTTATAGCTAGGAGGAGAACTAAGAAAGTCATGCCTGAAGACCTAGGGTGAAGAGAGTATCAAGGAAAAGAGAGTGATCAATGGTGTCAAAGGTTGCAGAGAGGTCAAAGTGCATGAGAATTCAGAAAAGGCCATTGGATTTGACAACTAAGAGATTGTTAATAATTTTGAAGAAAGCAGTTTAATTGTAATGATGAGGTCAGAAATGAGATTGTGAATGTTTAAGAAGAGAGTGAGAAGAAAGTGGAAGCACCTGTTGAAGATGACCTTTTCAAAGGACAGAAGTGATGTTAGATGATAGCGACAAGGGATCAAATGAGGATTTTTTGAAGATTGGCAGGGACATGGACATGTTTATAGGGAAGGAGGGAATAGGGAGGGGAAGATTGAACATAAGTGCTAAGTTGAGGATGACAGAGGGGCAAATGGAATAGGGTCTCTTGTATGGGGATTAGCTTTGGTAAGGAGTGAGGCCGTTTCTTCATACATTACACATACTGTGTAATACCTTCATGTCCTGCCCCCCTCCCCAGGCTCAAAAGA
>CM053622.1:497585026-497626523 GCA_028646595.1 Phalanger gymnotis | reverse complement strand
GATTTTGAACCATTCAAACATATACATGATTATATTTGAGATTATAAATTCGGCCTTCCTACTACAGCAGGATATGAAATGAACCCACGTAAATCCTCAGCACTCCTATATATTACTAACAAAGCCCAACAGCAAGAGATAGAAAGAGAAATTCCATTTAAAGTTACTGTAGACACTATAAAATATTTGGGAGTCTACCTTCCAAGACAAACCCAGAGCTTATATGAACACAATTACCAAACACTTTTCACACAAGTAAAGTCAGATCTAAATAAATGGAAAAGCATCAGTTGCTCATGGTTAGGCCAAGCTAATATAATAAAAATGATAATTATGCCAAAATTAGTTTACTTATTCAGTGCCATACCAATCAAACTACCAAAAATGATGTTACAGAACTGGATAAAATAATAACAAAATTCATCTGGAAGAACAAAAGGTCCAGAATATCAAGGGAATTAATGGAAAGAAATGCTAGGGATGGTGGCCTAACCATACCAGATATTAAGCTGTATTATAAAGCAGCAGTCATCCAAACTTCTTGGCACTGGCTAAGAAACAGAGTGCTGGATCTATGGAATAGAATAGGTACATAAGACACAGTAGTCAATGACTATAGCAATCTACTCTTTCACAAACACAAAGAGTCCAGCTTCTGGGTTAAGAATTCACTATTTCACAAAAAAAACTGCTGGGAAAATTGGAAACTAGTATGGGAGAAACTGGGCATAGACCAATATCTTACACAGTATACCAAAATAAAGTCAAATGGGTCCATGATCTATGTATAAAGGCTGCCACTATAATCAATTTAGGAAAGCAATAGTTTACCTGTCAGATTTATGGAAAATGGAAGAATTTATGACCAAATAAGAGATAGCGTTATGAAATGCAAATTGGATAATTTTGATTATGTCAAATTGAAAAATTTTTGTATAAACAAAGCCAATGCAACTAAGATTAGGAGGGAAGCAGAAAATTGGGAAAGAATTTTTACAACCAGTATCTCTGACAAAGTCCTTATCTCTAAAATATACAGAGAACTGAGCCAAATTTATAGGAATACAAGTCATTCCCCAATTGAGGAATGGTCAAAGGATATGAACAGGCAGTTTCCAAAGGAAGAAATTAAAGATATCTATAGGCATATGAAAAAATTCTCTAAATCACTATTGATTAGAGAGATGCAAATCAAAACAACTCTTAGGTACCACATCTCTCCTGTCAGATTGGCTAACATGATAAAACAGGAGAATTATAGTTGCTGGAGAGAATGTGGGAAAATTGGAACATCGTTACATTGTTGGTGGAGCTGTGAACTGATCCAGCCATTCTGGAGAGAAATTTGGAACTATGCTCAAAGGGCTATGAAAATGTGCATACCCTTTAGCCCAGCAATAACACTTCTAGGGCTGTATCCCAAAGAGATCACACAAGTAGAAAGGGACCTACATGTACAAAAATATTTATAGAAGCTCTTTTTGTGGTAGCAAAGAATTGGAAATCAGGGGGATGCCCATCAATTGGGGAATGGCTAAACAAGTTGTGGTATATGAATGTGATGTAATACTATTGTGCTATAAGAAATGGGGATGATATGGACTTCATAATAATCTGGAAAGATGTACATGATTTGATGCTGAGTGAGGGGAGCAGAACCAGGAGAACATTGTACACAACCGCAGACATATTGTTTCTGTGATGACTCACTTTGATAGACGTGGCTCTTCTCAGCAATACAGGGTTCAAAGACAGCTCCAAAGGACTCATGATGGAAAGAGCTAGCCACATCCAGAGGAAGAATTAGAGTCTGAATGCATATTGAAGCAAACTATTTGCTCTCTCTCTCTTTTTCTCTTCTTTTTTGGTTTTGTTTCTTCTTTCTCATGAATCATTCCATTGGTCATAATTCTTCTTTACAACTTCACTATTGTGTAAATAAGCTTAATATTAAGGTATATGAAGAACATATTTTGGGTTCCATGCTATCTGAGGGGCAAGGGAGGAGGAGAAGGAGGGGGAGAAAGTTTGTAATTCAGAAACTTGTGGAACTGAGTATTGTAAACTAAAAATAAAAAAAAAATTAAAAAAGAAAAAAAAATGAAAGCATTTACTCGCCCAGATTGTTGTGAGGATCAAATAAGATATCTGCAAAGCACTTAGCACAGTGCTTGGCACACATTAAGTACTTAATAAATGCTAGTTTCTTTTCTTCCCTGCATCTTTTTCCCATGTATTTATTCTGTATATATTTTGTTTATATGTAACCCAAGTCCCAAAGCCCATTGGTATGGGATTCTTGTCATTGAGATTATGGTTTCCTCATTGATGAGGATCAATGCCCACGAGAGGGTCAGGGTAGATTTAGTAAGAGCAAAAGAGAGAATAGTTCCACTCTCTTAGGTCTCATTAGTCTTGTCAAGCTCTTCAGTCTCTTCAGGTAGACCCACTTTAGGTTGTTGAAGGGAGAATGAGATTCTGGGAAGAATCTGACACGACATTAGAGTAGCCAACAATTTCTATCGTCTCTCTATCCCCAGTTTGCTACACTAGAGACTCCTGGGCAGTTTCCTTTTTTGGTAAAATCTGGGACTCTGTCTCAGTTGAACTGAGTTACCTCACTCCCAATGAGAGTCCCTTTACTCTGCATTGTCTGGTATCTGTTCTCCTGTGTATTTGGTGGGAAGGGAATCAAGACTTGGATAAAAAGCTTGGGATCCTCCTTCCCCCACTAATTAATAGTGGTTAGAAGTTTATCTTGAACTTGAAAACCACATCCTCTAGACAAAAACCGTTTAAGAGAATGAATAGATATGATTCTAGCCTTGTACACCATCTCTTTGAGGAGGGCAAAGTGACCAACCAAGCTTCTGGTCCTACTCTCCTTCTTCCCCTCCTGGCAGGAAATTGTCTCTCTTGGAAGACAGTGGGGAAAAAAGAGGCTAGAGATATCTGTTCTGGCACTCTTTGAGCCACACAACACTTTTATGCTACATGTAGAGGGGCAGTCTCACTACATATACTTGCATATGAACAAGTCATCTCTAAGAGAAGGTAAACTTCTTGAGGGTAAGAGGTGTTACATGTTTGGCTTCTCTGCCCCTTTGCAGAGAAATTGACATAAACTAGGCCTTTAAAAATACTTGCCAATGTATCAATTGATCCCAGACCCTGGGAACAACATGTTCTCAGGGAACAACCTTTCCAAGCCCTGTTGGTAGTTTCCCCTGGACCTCCTGAGATCCAGAAACACAGACTGACTACCTAGTTTAAAGGCCAGGACACATGGAAACCTTAAACCTTTTAATCACGAGCACTTAGAGCACTGCCTAGTACTTAATAAATGTCTATTGATTGACCTGCCTGGACTGGTTCCCCCATGTTATTCAATAAGTATTTATTAAGTGGCTGCTATGTGTCAGATACTGTGCTAAGATCGGGGAATAAAAATATGAAAAAAGACAGTCCCTGTCCTCAAAGATCTTACAGTCAGTCTAATGGGGAAGACAACACACAAAAGGAAGTCATGAGAGTGGGAGGGAACAACTAGAAGGGAAAGGGTTAGGGGCAGGAGAGAAGCTACAAATAAAGGTTTAGAGGTGTGTAGTCCATGGGAAGTATATTGCTCTTACTTTCCCTAGTCTAGATATGTTAAACCCAAAACTAACAAAGAACCAGTCCCCATTCTTTAGCCTGTGTTGTCAGCTCCCTTATTCTCAACTCACATCAACCCTCCTACCTCAGTCTCTCACTGTAGATCTTCTCACCCTCTTTCATTGAGCCCCCTAGAACTCCTGCTCTATAAACAAACTTATTTTCAATTTAGACCTCTTCCTCTCATGCTCCTTCTGTTCTCTGGCACTCACTTAGACATGGTTCACTGCTGATAACTTTGCATTCCCGGCCAAAATTTATACCATTGCATAGCACAGCATAGCATAACATAACATATAACATAACATAACGTAACTTAACATAACATAGCATAACATAACATAATATAACACAACATAATGTGTAACATAATATAACATAACAGAACATAACATTGCTTACTTCCTTTCCCATAGCAACATCCTCCTTCCTACACACACACACACACACACACACACACACTTCTTGATTAATGAGTCACAATACTCCTTGCTTCCCATTGCCCTTTCCAGACTCTTCCTCAATCTCATGACACCCCTCCCCACTCAGCAACCTCAACTCCTTTTAGATTTACACTATTCAAACTTATTGCCCAAGCCAGATGCTAGTAGTTGTGTTATACCAGGCTCCTGGATATTCTCCCTCTGTTCTCATTAATTTCATTGCTTGGTTCATAGTCTCCTCTTTCATACCAACTCCTGGCTTGAGATGCTCTATCTTCTTAGGTCTTCAATTTGTTATGTCCTTGAACCCTGACATCTTCATCATTCCATTTGTCTCTATGTCTTATTACTTCTAAACTTATTCTTAATGCTCACAGTGACCTCTAATTTCCCCACTCCTCAGTATTTTTCCCGGCCCTTACCTCCACTTCCTCTACTATAATTTTTTCCCAGTTTTGCTCCCTTGGTGAACTAATTCAGCTCTACAGTATCCTCCATTCTTCACTCCATTGTACCATTGTTGTACTACTACTCAATACCTTGCCATATAACAACCCTGGACTTCTCCCACTGTCTGCGTCCTTTGCTCCTATTCACATGCTGGTGAACAGAGCTGGAGGAAGTTGCAAAGCAGTGCTTGAATGTACTGAATGATCGGATAAATGAATCAATGAATAAAGAAAAGACCATCAAACACTAACCCTCCACTAATGAGATTAGTTCTTCATTGATGGTAGATATTTGAACCTGTGTATCTCATCTTGCACCTATGTCCCATTATCCTAATAAAGTCTATCATAGAGGTACGAAAAGTGACTAGATCTGTGTTTTCAAGAATCTAAGAAACTCCCAGATGAGGAGACCCACTCTACAGGGCAGATCAGCACCTTTTCTGTAGTTTATAGTATTTTTAGGAGTTGCTTTGAGAAATTAAGTGATTTTTCCAGATCACACAGCCAGTATGAAAGCAGGAAACGAAGCCAAGTTTCCCTGGCATGGAGACCAGCTCTTTAATCCTTGTGTAATATTGCATCTCTAATAAGATATAGTTGCAAATAAAGTACTCTGAAATCTCCTAGGCTTAAAAAGTGCTTTTTTAAGTTACTAGATGTTGGAGAATGCTCTTCAACTTCTGAAGCCAGGTGATGACTTGAGGACTATGGAAGCCAAGTATATATATATATATATATATATATATATATATATATATATATATATATATATATATATACACACACACAAAGAGAGAGAGAGAGAGAGAGAGAGAGAGAGAGAGAGAGAGAGAGAGAGAGCTAAATTGGCTGGAGGTGGAGCGTGTGCAGAATATATTATTCCCAATAGTTTAATTTCATTTTCTTGGGAATGTTGTAGGTACTTTAAGTTCTTTTGATCCAAATGAATTATAATAGGGTTTGGGGCCCCTTCGAAATGATGGTATTAAGACTTAAATGGTTCCTTAACTAGTTTCCATATATCCTGCATTTTAAAAAAATGCTAGTGATGACTTCTGCCCATCAGAGCTGGTGGCAACTTAAAGGAGGAGAGTAATAATTCACAAACTAAGTCACTGTAGGTCCACCAAAGATGCCCCCATTGCAAGGCCCATTCCTGGGTCCATCACTCCTCCGTGGCAAATCATATAGTATAGGAATAATGAATCCTGTTCACATTCACATCTAGATTCATGAATGAATGTTTGTGGTTCATGTGCTAAAACAATTGGTTTTTGCCAATGTAACTAATATTGTCTAGGCTACTCTAAGTAAATCAAAATAATATTGAAGTATGCTTTTCAAAACACCAGGTCATGAAATACCAAGATTATAAATAAATAAATATAAATAATAATAATGTAAATGATAAAATTATATAAATAACAAAATAAATATATAAATAAGCCATGGAGATATTACACAGATCAAAGGGCATCAACTGGTACACAGATTATCCCCAACTGCTTTCAAAAAGCATCTTCCACTAATTCCCCTCAGATGAATAAATAATGTTAGAGGCCTTCTATAATTCACAAGGTCATACTGTAGGATTTAGAGGTAGCAGACACTAAATATATTCAGGTTTTTACTTTATAAATGAGGGAACTGAACCTAACAGAGGCTATGGGACCTAAACAAAGTCACAAAATTAGAAAGTAGCAGAGTTATGATGCAAACTCAGATCTTCTGTGCTTCCTACCATGTCGCGCTGGTACAGTTTGGTGAAAATACCTGGAACAACAAGTTAGGGGTCAATGGTAGATGTCATATACTGTGATGGCACTGAAGGTTTGATATTCATGGGATAGTCTGTCTCTATTCTTTTCTTCCATAAATAATGCAGGATCTCTTAGGAGGAGAAGTGGAGGAATAAGTGAACAATATTAATGTACATTTATAGTGTTTGAAGGTATAAAAAGCACTTCCATTACAACTCTGTGCAGCAGGTAGCACAAAAATCAGGCAATTAAGGCATTGAGAAGTCAAATGATTTTTCCAGTGATCAAATAGCCAGTAAGTGCCTAAGAGATTTTAACCCATGTCTTCTGATTCTAAGACTCCAAATTTGATAATCGCTATGCCAAGATAATAGCTACACAACCTCTGCCCACGAATACCTGTCTTTAAGAATTCCTAGCATGTCTTTACTGGGTCTGGTTAGTGTTTCAAAGTAATTCAAGGTAATCACAGCAATGAAAATAAAATTTAATCACAGAACTCCATGCTCTGTAAAAAGTCCTGATGGCAATGAACTTGTCTTTGAACTGCTGACATTGGGCTAGTCATGTTATGTCTGATTCTGGAGATACCACACATTGCCCTCCATTTCTTACTCTTCTGATGGTTATGTGCGAAATGATCAGGAGCAAGGTGATCCCTGAGTCTACATCAAACCAGGCACCTACTCCCCAGGCCAATCATAAATAGTCAATTGATTTGTGCCTGGTTAGTACTCCAAAGCTTCCACCACAGCTACCTACATCATTCTTCCTTGAAATACTCATTTTACCTGGCAGCATACCTGCCCTGATAAAGTAAGTAGCAGAAAATGGCCTTTTTTGTTAGATAGATTTTGAATTAATTTGTTTTAGACTTCCCTTGAATGGCCAAGGAACTTTGAGAATTTTATTTGGGGCCATTTGTAAACCAAATAGACATGCCTTTGGGGTCATAGGATTTTAAATTATCTGAGGAATCATCACTAATAATTTCCATATTTAAATAGATGGGACCTAGAAACAAGACATTTTCTATCAGAGATCATAACTCTGAAATTAAACTTTTCAGTTTAGTTTTGGATTAGGTTTTTTACAGGGTAGGGAACCTCCTATCTCGAGGCCACATATGGACTTCTAGGTCTTGGGTGTGGCTTTTTGACTGAGTCCAAGTTTTACAGAACAAATTCTCTTATTAAGGGGATTTGTTCTGTGAAGTTTGGATTCAGGCAAAGGGCTGCACTTGAGGACCTAGAGGGCCACATGTGGCCTTGAGGCCACAGGTTCACCACCCCTGGATTAGAATCATAAAGATGTAGAATTAGAAAGGAGAGTATTCCAATCCCCAATACACTCCAATCCCTAAACATGAACTGCCTCCAAATATCTCTAATAAATTTTGGATATTTATCTTCTTCCTGTGAGTCACCAGTGGCTAGGAATTCACATTTCACTTGCTTTTGGTTTTTGTTGGCAGGACATTTTTTCTTAGATTGTTGGATACTTGTCCCTTCAGGTAATGAGCATGTAAGTAACTAAGTCTGGGAGACTGCAGGAGTTTTTTGCTAGAGATCTTTGGTATTTGTGTGACCACTTTAGAGTCTAGGAAAGCTTTATTAGATGATTTTGGATCTGTGTCCTGTCAGTTATAATCTAGATTTTCATGCTGAATCCAACAATAAATTTTGATTGCATAACAGGTCCAGGCCTGTTCAAAGGAGTTGAAATATGATCTGGCTAGTTAGTAAAGCTATGAATAATGATAGAAGGATTGATGATGAGAGATCTATTTCCAACCTTAATGGAGGTGACTGGAAAATACTCTCTTCAAACACATATATAAACAATGTACCTCTTCCTAGTTTATGAGGAAGTTGCATTTATACTGCTCTTTTTTGAGAAAAATATATGATATGAGAGTATGCAAGTCCACCCACTGCATAGGTTGGTTTGCATTCTTCTAAGTAAAACAAATTAACTTTCAATTTATTATGTCAAGAGGCCAATTCCAAATTGGAGCACATCATCCTTATTTTCTGTTTGTTTGGAGAGCTATTCCCATGGGATTCCAAACATGCTATCCTTCCCTTATTTTCCTATATCATATTAGCTGGGAAAAATTTGAGGTTCAGACAATTGTACAAAACAGTTTATAATTTTTCTGTGGAATAGTTCTTTTACAATTCGATTAATTCATGTGACCACCAAAAAGTATTATGAATGAATTTATTTGACCAAGGGACAGTGATTTGTCAAATGAAGGGTGGGGGCTGAGAAACAAACCAAGATTTTCATACTTTAATATAAATTTCAGACTCAAAGACCCTTGGATCAATACCCATATCTTGAAATCAATATTGAATTAGTTCAGTATTTCTTACCCTCTAACAACTATTTAAGGCCATGTAGGTTGTGCAACTAGGGGGTGCAGTGGATAGAGAGCCAGGCTTGGAGTCAGGAAGACTCATCTTCCTGAGGTTAATTCTGACCTCAACCACTAGCTATGTGACCCTGGGCAAGTCACTTCACCTTGTTTGCCTTAGTTTCCTCATCTGTAAAATGAGCTGGAGAAGGAAATGGCAAACCACTCCAGTGTTTTGGCCAAGAAAACCCCAACAGTCACAAAGAGTCAAACACAACTGAAAAACTTTGAGGGATATGTGTTTTAAGCATTTGTACACTCACCATCCTCAGATGAGCAGTGGTGATACTCATTCCATTGGTAAACCTGGTGTATGCATAGTGAATACCATTTGATGAACCCATTTGGTTAATAGCTTGAGGGTAGAATTACCTGGTGGCTAAATTATGTATTATAATTAATTATATATAATTATGCATAGTATCTTATGTACTCTATATTATTCATATGCTTTGCACAATTATACATAATTAAAAACATAGCCTTCTTTTCTGAAAGTTTCAAAAAGCTTGAGCATGACACTGGTGGGAGTAGCTTTTGCTGCCGCAGCTCAGGTCCCCACTATGTGTGCATGTAGTCCATTCTACTATGGCCACTACTATGGTTTTTCTAGTCTATTTTCAGGAAAACAAACAAATATATTTACGTGTCTCAGAACCATTACAAAATCCAAGAAAGCCAGAGTTAAAGGGTAATTCACAACCCATGTAGTCCAACATATTCCTGAAAAAGAACTCTTCTTTCAATAAGATTGAAGATGTCTATTGTGACATTCTGAGAAGTCCATTCAGTTTTTGGATGGGACTAAATATTAGTACATATTTCCTGATAGTAAATCCAAATTATCCTTTTTGCAACTTCTACCACCTTTTTCCTAATTTTGCTGGGGCCAAGTAGACCAAGTCTAATACCTCTTCTATAAGATAGCCCTTCAGATATTTTCAGACAACTGTCATGTTTCCCTTGCCTTACATATTCTGAAGACCTTGTACCATCTTGCCTATCTTTTACTATGTCACACCTATCTCATACCATGCTTCCTTTTGCCACATTGATGCAAAAAAAACCCAATCCAGCATTGTTTAAGAAAAAAAAGGCATCTCTTTAGAACCAGTTACAAGATATACTAAAATATACTTAATTGTTAGCTGGACATGGTGGCATATACCTTTAATCCTTACCACCAGGGATACTAAGGCCAGTAGAACACTCGAGTTTAGGAGTTCTGAGCTTCAGTGTATTAAGCCAATCAGTTTTCCACCTGTCTGGCAGAGACAGACAATGGAAACTAGATTGCCTAAGGAGGGATAAACTAACCTGGGTCTAAGATGAAGGTCAAACTATGCTCATTGATAGTGGGTTTGGGCCTGTGAATAGCTACTGAACTTCAGGCTGAGAGACCCAGCCTTTATATACATGCATATGTATATGTATATGCATATGTATATGTATATGTATATGTATATGTATATGTATATGTATATGTATATGTATATGTATATGTATATGTATATGTATATGTATATGTATATGTATATGTATATGTATATGTATACATGTGTGTAAATGTACATACCATACACACAAATATTCATGTTTATATATACACACATAGAGACAGAGAGACAGAGATTCAAACTATTAGTTACCTTAGCTCAACTCAATCTTTTTCCAAACTGAAAATAAACTAGCAATTTTCTTTTTTGCAAGGAAAAAGTGAAAAAGAAAGCTGAAAGATTATTTAGATTTTATTAAAGAAAATGACGGTCTTCTAGAAATTTGGGATAGTTTGTCGTTCTGTCATTTCTGACTGTGACCCCACGGACCATAGCACACCAAGCCCTTCAATCCACCGCTATCTCTGGAAATCTATCCATGTTCATGTTTGTTGTTACCATGATACAATCTATCCATCTCATCCTCTGCTGTCCCCTTTTCCTTCTGCCTTCAGTCTTTTCCAACAACAGGATCTTTTCCAACAAATCCTGTCTTCTCATTATGTGGCCAAAAGCATTTAAGTTTCCGCTTCAGTATTTGACCTTCCAGTGAATAGCCTGAATTAATTTAAGTATTGACTGATTTGGCCTCCTTGCTGTCCAAGGGACTCTTAAAAGTCTTCTCCACTGGGAATAATATACTCAATTGGGTATCTTACCCCACAGGAAAGAAGAAGGAAGGAGATAGAAAAGGGGGGATGATAGAAGGGAGGGCAGATGGGAGAGGAGGTAATCAAAAACAAACACTTCCAAAAAGGGACAGGGTCAAGGGAGAAAATTGAATAAAGGGGGATAGGATAGGAAGGAGCAAAATATAGTTAGTCTTTCACAACATGAGTATTGTGGAAGGGTTTTACATAATGATATGCATGTGGCCTGTTGAATTTCTTGCCTTCTTAGGGAGGGTGGGTGGGGAGGTAAAAGGGGAGAGACTTTGGAACTCAAAGTTTTAAAAACAGATGTTCAAAAAAAAAGTCTCTGCATGCAACTGGGAAATAAGATATACAGGCAATGGGGCATAGAAGTTTATCTTGCCCTACAAGAAAGTAAGGGAAAAGGGGATGTGGGGGAGTAGGGTGACGGAAGGGAGGGCTGACTGGGGAATGGGGCAACCAGAATATATGCCATCTTGGAGTGGGGGAGAGGGTAGAAATGGAGAGAAAATTTGTAATTCAAACTTTTGTGAAAATCAATGCTGAAAACTAAAATATTAAATAAATTAAAAGTCTTCTCCACCAAAAATTAGGATAAAGCAATTGGATCAATAATTGTCAAACTGCCTAAATGATCCTTTCAGAAAGTTATGGTGAATAAGAATGGTGGAAAAGAAAGCCTTAAGTGCTACTTGATATATAATTTATAACATTTCGAAGAAATGTTTTTTAAAAATTGAACTCAATATATGCTACCATATTTGTTTTCTAAGCTTCAAAATCATGAGTTCTTAAGAAACGTTAAAACATCCAAAAAAACCAGAAAGTTCTCCCTCTTATTTCTTCCAACTTTTCTGACTGTGCTACTTACCAACCTGAATAAATGTAGATGACAAAATTCTACAATTCAGTTAGAATAATGATACTATAGAATAATGGAGCAGGGAAGAGAATTTTTCACCTCAGCTCTGGACAGAACTTTACAGAAGAACTAAGTACATTTTAGGCCTCCAGAGTTTAAGGCCATGCAAAATCTACAAAATCTACATATATATATAACCCAAATAACTAAAAATCTCAGCTGTGAAGAAAAAATTTAGTAATTTCTATTGTCTAGTTCACAAAAGAGGAATTTAACCTATGAGTTCCTTAAAGTTCTCTAGAACCCAAGTGTTATTAAAAAAAAAAGACTCTTCCACTCTGTCTGCTGCTCCCCCTTGGAGAAAAGGCAACCAGCTGGGTCAGAGCTGATGCCACTGTGAACACGAGGCTGCCCAATATTCTGTTCGCCAGTACATGAGAGGTTGGAAAGACTACACTAGGTAAAGAACTTGCATCAAGAACAGGACTGACAAACATTAATGTAGGCAATTTAGCACAAGAAGGACAGTTATATGATAGCTTTGATGAAGAATATAAATATCTCATTTTGATGAAGACAGAGTAGTTGAGTTAGAAAATAAAATGAAACAAGCTGAGTTATTGTTGATTACCATGGCTGTAACTTCTTCCCTGTTTCATGCTGTTTTTGTGCTTCGAACAGATAATTACGTATTATATACAAGACTTGAAAAAAGGAGATACAGTGTAAAGAAAGTACAGGACTATATTCAGTGTGAAATTTTCCAAATTCTTTATGAAGAAGCCATGGTTTCCTCTAACCATGAAATAGTACACTAGCTGCCTAGCAATATACCAGAAGCACTGGAGAATAATTTAGATCAGATAATGAAATGGATTGAGCAGTGGATAGAATATAATAATTGAACCTTGAGGGCAAAGCATGGACTTTCCAGGTTTTCCACATGATGGTTAAAGATTTTCTTGATGATTTCTCCTTCCCTGTGCAGTAGAAATTAAGACAGCATACGCCAAATTTTACTATCCAGGATCATATTGTAGAAGTAGCAGGTGGACAATATATAAAGTTGAGTTATGACTAAATTCATTTTTTTCTCCATGAGAAAACTGAAAACCCCCAAATACAATGAAAAAGATGTCAAGGACTTTTAAAGTTTAGGAATATTCAGCATTCTCTTTTATTTTGGTTAACTGCTAAAGAATAAGCAAATTTGAGAAAATAAGTGGAAATCTTCAATACTTAACATGAAAAAGAAAATGAAGACTAGGAAGAAATGCTGACATAAATAAAAGAGCCTAGGGATAAAGACATTAAAAAATCACTTCCTATCTTTTAACTATCTATTCTTTATCGATCTATCACCTGTCTCTATCGATCCGTGTCTATATGGCACTTTTCTATCTAGTTCTCGGTGTATCTGGGACAGTAACCACTGTGGAAATCTACTCCTCTAAAGTTAATATAAAGTGGAGAGAGGTTAGGTTAGAGTTGAGTTATGTGATAATTTTGTGTCAGTCCTTTCCTTATTTCTTAGAATAAAGTGTAAGGATAGGTAGGTTGGTAATATTAAGATGATAAGTTTGTATTTTCTTCAATACATATTATATTCACCTATTATTTCTTACCACTGAGGTAAGAAAAGAAAAGAGCAAATGTGTTTATTGCGGCCTTGCAGATTTATACTAGGAGTCTTCAGGAATCTGAGTCATTAGAATTCGGAAGGGGGTCTTAAGCAGGGATATGCTGGAGCCATCTCCAGCCCACTAAGCTAATTGTTAAATTTGCAATGTGAGTATTTACACCTCAGAAATCTGAATGGACAAATGCTACAAATCAGGGCTTGATTTATTGTTTTATTGGTTCTCTAGACTTAAGAAAGTGATGGAGCCAATTTTAATAATGTAGATTAAACTTAATCATGCACTATTTTTGTTTTTTCTGGAGAGTTGGTTAAACATTCACCAGCATGCCCCTGGTCTTATGGGTAGTTTTGTCCATTGCCCTTCTGATAAACCTTTTTAGAAATGAATAATCATCTCTGCTTAAAGTTGTTCCAAGACATAAATAGGACTAGATGACCACTCTGCATATATTTTGTACGTAGTGAGAGAAGAACAGTACTTGCATGTGATTTGTCTTTTTACCTGGCCAGGTTTGCACATATTTCCTCTGGCTTTTAATGAAACCCAAAACCTAAATATGAAAGTGAAATAGAATAAAAATAACCAAATTAAAAATTAGTGACACCCCCAAATGAATCATTACAAGTCATCATTTAGTCCTTTTTTTTAATAAATTAGTATTCATTCATCAACATTGCTCATATTTTGTCTATCACTCAGTTTTGCTGTTTGTTTTTTCATGTCAAATAATACAAAAGAATATATACATAAATGTGCTTAAGCAAAACTGGGCTTTAATTTATCTTTACAATGGGATGTCATTAACATAGGAGTTAGCTATCACAACACAGTTACCTATTTCTATTTCAGACTCTTCAGGCTGTAACTCAGGATAGTCCTGTAGTTGCCTGGAATGCCCTCATGGACTTGTAAAGTGAAAATATGAAATGAGAATGAGAGCACACTTATGGGGCTAGTTCTAGGAGAGGCATGATATGCAAACTAGTCTCTGAGAATAAACCACTTGTCCAGGCAAGTTAATATGATTATTTTAAGGACATCTTGTTGCCTTTTAAGTGCAGTAGAAGAGGTAATTATTCAGTGGGCATCCTAGTGTCCTGGGAGTAGGGGTGGGAGGGAGGAATCACTTCTAAAGATAGTACTTTCCAGTCTTATTAAATAACAAGAGTGAATTTCATAAGGGGTAATAGGATAACCGAATTTATGATCCAACTTGCTTTCATTAAAAGTGCTATAAATCAGGTATCAATGTTATAAATCAGGCATCAGATTCAAATAATACTTATGGTACAGTTTGTATTTTCAGGCCAAGATATTCAAAGTTGGGCATTTTTTCATCTTAAAACATTGTCACAAGGCCAGATTGCCCAGAAAAACCAAATCGGAAAAACTGTAGGATGCCCCAAATGGTCCACCTAGAGCTGCAGCATGCTCATTCCTAGCAAAGTGGTGCCCAGCCAGTCTGGAATCACCTCTGCAGTGTTCTAGGTGAAAACATTTATAAGGAAAGTTTGACAAAGTAGGGTCTAGCGAGGGTTGTCACACAGAGACAATCCAGCATAAGGGTAAGGCAGCGGCCTAAAAGTAAAGGGGTATTGTAGGTGTGACTTTCCTAACATAACTGACTGGAACTTCAGGACTTCCTTCTAACTTTATTTGGGATTTCCTAACTTCACTTTAGGCTCTGGGATTTCAGTGAAGAGATTTACATAAGTGACATATGGTCCAGTCAATGAAACCCCATTAAGATGCTGGTTGGGGCAACAAGAGTAAAACCTACTTAAGAGGCTAACCATGCTATGGATCACAGATGGAAGATTTATGGAATGACATGGGTGAGAATCATATAGGCTAAGAAGTCATAGGTGGTTTATGATCTGCACCATCAAATGGAATACCCACACTGAAGTAATGCAGTACAATTGGGTGACTATGAATTGACTCAAGAACAGATGAGTCTGGGTAATTAGAAGACATACTTCACAAGAACTCTACTGTATATTTTGAGGACTTGTGAACATTTTTGAAAAGACACATATAATAGCCTACTTAGAAATCTGAATATTATTTTTTAAAATTCCTTTCAAATTCTCAAAAAAGTAATCCTTCAAGTCCCTTCACCAACTTTTTCTTTACAACCCTTGATGAGGCCTTACAACAATTGAATTTTAACTGCAGAGTTCTGGCTTTGGGCCTCATCTATACAGCTCCTTCAATGACTAGAACAGCTGCTGTGGGTTCATGAGAGGCCACGTTGGCCTGGAGATCTAAAGAAAAGAGTTGGGAAACAAATTCAACTAGTCTGGGTCATGATGGTAAAAAAAATGCTCATTCCCAAATTTTCTGCTGCTTTAAAAACAAGTTTAGGCAGACTCTACAATTCTTTTTATCAGAAGAAAAACATTGTTTGCCCCAGAAATGGGTAAAGCAAACACATGCCCATGGAGCTGAAAAAGGTTTTTATCGAATATATGTATGTATGCATGTATGCATGTATATATATATAGTTACAAATACAATATGTAGTATAGCCATTATATTTACTTCATTGCAATGTCTACAAAGTTGTGAATCCCGATCTCATTGCCAAATGCATATAAAAAGCTCAAAAGCTATTATTACCTACCATGCAAATTTATACCAAGGAAAACTTGTAAAGTGGATTGCAGGAGCTCTTTTGAGGTCTAAAGGTTCTCTGCCATTGCTGTTCATGAACTTGAAGTTCACATATGTATATATTTTTTACTTCTCCCCGTCCTCTCTGCCCCCTCCTCCCATCCTCAGGAAAGAATTAATGGCACAGTTCTGAACAGTACGCATTGTGCATTTAAAGATTCCAAATGTCCACAATGAACCGCTTTCTTCACATCCTTTTGCATTTCAAGTCCCTCATGTGTGGAGCTCCAACCTTGAATCACTGGACACAGAAAAATAGCGGAAGTGTTGAAAAAGATACGATCTTCAGCAATATCTCTTTTCTTTAAAATGTTTACAATGGATAATGCCACTCACAAGATTTTCCCAATCTGTTCATATTTTATAAATTCATATTGTTATCCTGAGAGTGCCAAAGAAAAACCCTAATAAGCACATATCTGTAATAACCTGTGTAGCCTCCATATAAATTAAAACTAGAGAAAATCTGATTGATGAGAGTTTTTTTTTTTTTGATTGAGGGAGGAGGAAGAAGAGTGGAGAAAGCTGAGAATGAAGGAGAGGAAGGGGAAAGAAAAAAATTAGGAATTGCTTCCAGCATTAGACTTTGTGTGTTCAATTTAATCCCAGAGTGAATCTAGCAGCTGTTATTTCCTCTTTCGAATCAAAGGTTGTAATGACCACTGAAGGGAACTCCCACAGAAGTAATACTGGGCAACTTGTACATCCTTGTAACATCCCAGGTGGTATAGGTCCTATCAATATTGAAATGAAATCCAGGGGTCAGAGAGTTGGACAAGAATCTGGCTGACTGCTCCTGTGTGTTGGACGGAACAGAGGCAGCTGGGCATATGAAACATTTTGAGACAACAGCAGCCAGAAAATCTATGGATAGGTTTCATCTCAAAAGGAAATTTAGCAGTTCTTTCCTGCACATTTTGCTTTTTTTTTCTCCAAATGCTTAATTCCACTTTGACACCTATTTATAGGACCATAGTCGTATCCATTTATGGATGTCTGTGATAGAAATATTGTTTACAAAAAATATATCATCTTTTTTTCTTTAGAAAGATCTAGTTGTCTAAATAGCAAGTTAAGGTTGCATCTATGAAACCAGTGCACCTTGACTTGTATCTACTAGCTTTAAAAAGTCGATAGGATGAGGAGATGGATTCAGAAAGAAAATTAAAAAATGAGCGTGCTGTTTTGTTAGGTCGATAATTTTTACCTAAAAAAAAAATGGCTGTATGTATTTGATGATGAAATGCCATGCATTAGTTAGTTTACTGATTGCTGATTGCAGCATCCCAGTTGTACCAGGAGTGTTTTCATTGCTCCTTATGGCATATGTTGGACATGGAAATAAAGGCCATGAGTACATGTCTTGATTTTTGTGTTTCGACAGTAGAAGCATTTTCGCTTAAGTCTTAATTCCAGACAATAAAAAAGTAGTCACATCACGTGAAGAAAAGATATGACATAGCATGCTGCCACAGTAGCAAGCATAAGAAAGAAAGTCTTCATAAAATATACATATGTATGCATATTATGCAAATATATTTTCTAGTAACATACAATGTTTTAAGAATGTTGGATAATATGAACACAAATTAAAAAAAATAAGTCTAGATGGTTTCATGTTAGAGTAACAAAGAACCTGAGACTTCTATACTTTCTGTTAGATATCAGTTTTAGAAATCTATAAGAGATGCAGAACACATTTTCAGTCATCAAAATGTCAACTAAAATGATACCAAAATGTGCTAAAAAATTTCCCTCTTAATACAGCTAAGCTGGAATCAGTCCAAATGTACCAAACCAAACTGCACCAAACAAAACAAAACAAAAACCAACCCAAAACTGTATTACAATGCTTACAAATGAGATTCCTTTCACTATGGATGGATTTTTCAAAAGATGAGTGTTTGAACACATTAATGTGAGCATGTTAAAAACAGGACAGCTTTCTTTCTGTGACTATTTAATCCAAGTCAATGATCACGGAAAAATGACACACATGAAAGATGAAAAGAAACCTTATAAACCAAATGAGCAAAGAAAACTTAGCTCAGTAAAACAAAGCATATGAAATGAAAGAGAAGTGACTCATTTTAAACTAGCAGTACCACTGGATGGGTTTTTGAAGAGTACATTAGCTTTAAGTAATCAAGGTTTTGAAAACCTGTACTGAAAATGTCTAATTTATGATAACTTAAGACATACTTAGGGGTGATATTATGTAACACTCCCTCATTCTTAAGGTGAAATATTTAGATGATATCTGTCCCTTTCAATAAAAAAATGCACCCACTTCCTTTGATATGCATTCTGTGTTAAATTGTCCGTAGCTGCTGAATGTATACATGTATGTGCATTTGTATTACATACACATGGTTCCATAGACCTGTGTATATAAACATATGTACATACATTCTCATATACATGTGTATTTATATATATATGTTGAGAAAGTTCACATATATATATACAATTGCGTATGTATATATATGTGTGTGTTTGTGTGTGTGTATTTATATATAGGTATAAAAATGACAAGCAGAGTAATATTTCACTCAGTGTTAAATGAAGTCTGTGAAAAACCAAGTAGAGTCACTCAGTTAACATAGTACAGCCAGTAAATCAGGTTGAAAAGAGAAAAAGTAAAAGGAAACACGATCCTTGACCATCTGTCTATGGCATTCACATCCGTTAAGTCGGGGATTTTTATTTTGAGCTGTGAAGACCTCCTCCGTAAATGGGTCTTCTTGTGCGGGATGTTTCTGTCCCCCAAGTGTCGCCCATGCCCTTCTCGAGGCATGCTTTGTTTCCTGTACTGGATTCCTGAGTTGTCGAAGGATATTGCTGAATTCCTGGAATCTCCAACGCCTCCTGTGACCTCATTCACTTCATTGTGAATTTCAAGTGACGTTAACAGAATGTTTCCGTGAGCGTCCACCTAATTGGAAGACATACCACATCATCAGATAACTCAAGTGCCAATAAATTTAATTTTCATATTCCAAACATGGAGCAGGCTATTAATTTGTTTGATTCTGAGCATATCATAGGAAATTACTTATCTGTCATATACAATGCTTCATTTTATTGGTAAATGTCCTTTCTGGAATTTTAACTGTGGTTTAGACATCTATCTGCCTTGATTAAAAAAAAACTTATGTAAAAATAAATAAAATAAGAAGACTTATTCAAATCGAAATTCTGTAATAAGAATGCAACATACTATTGGAAAACTAAAGACTAAATGTCTCATTTTTATCAATTTTCTTTGAAAGGTATCCTTAAATATGTATTTATTTCATTCATGATAGGTTACTTAAAACATTGTAGTTTTCTTGCCACTATGCTCTTTTGTTCTATACTAGAATAGTAGCTTCTTCCTTTTTCTAAGAGAAAAGCGTCTTATAGTTTAGATGCCTCTCTTACCTACTGTACAAGTAAGTGGATGAGACTCTTAACTTATGTATTGGCAGTATGTTTCTAAATGGACTTGGCGTGTGGGCCATCAAATAAAATTCTGCTTGGAATACTGAGATCATTTTTAGCTATAGAATCAAAAGGTAATAGATGTATCCAGGTATGGTCAGTGGTTGAACCACCTTCTAGATGATGCTGAGGATCTGAATATACTCAAAGTAGTGATTCAAGTGTCACCTATTAAGTCAGTAATAACCTAGATATAGCCTTTTAAGCTTAACATGCCTCTTACAATATGTTTACTTCATTTCGTATGAGTAGAATCTCAAATACCTTGACATTCCTTCCTTGTGACACCACTCCAACTACCGAGAATGCTACTGATATGCATGTTTTGAAACTCATTCAGTTGTCGTAGGCCTAAAATTTATTGACATATTTCCTGTAACCAGGTCACTTGGTTGTTTAGATATATTAATCCCTTAGGGGCCCTTACCAAAACCCCTTAGAAACCTCATAATTAATAGCCTACCTCTGCTAAGCAGGGAAAATATGGTATATGTAGTGGTCCAGGTAATCCAGTTCTCAATTCACCTCTTCACTGTGGGTCACACAATGTTTTTTTTTTAGAGGTGAGGGTGTTAAGGAATACGCTCTTACCATTGTGGGTAGATTATGCAGTTTTCTCAGCTCCTAAAGATTCAGGTAGGAAGGCTACATAGTACAGGGGTAAGAAAAATGCCTCTATAGTCAGAAAACTTGGGGTCAGATCCCACTTCTGGTACCAACTCCTTGTGTTACCTTAGGTAAGTCACTTAATTTCCCTGAGTCTCAACATCCTTCCTCATTTGAAAAATGATGGAGTTGGACCAGGTGGCTTCTGAGGTCCCTTCCAGTTTGGGATCTATGATCCTATGATTTCTCCATGCAAAAGACCTGGTATGTTTTTATGTGATGGAAAAACATAGATAGTATTTTCCTAACTTTTATAGCAATCAGACAAATATTGCCTTCAAAGTGATTCCTTACTCATTTACTGATTTGTGACTTGCATAATAATTAAAGTTCTTATTTTCGTAGTGTAGGAAGAGAGTTTAGAGGTCATCCAGTGCCAACCACTGTCCTAGTTTAAGAATGAATCTTGCCTATAGTATCTCAGAAATCAAGCCACCCCATGAAGCCTTCCTATGACAGGGAATGAATTATATCATATTGAATCATTTCATTTCTAGGATGTTTCAGTTATTAAAAAGTCAGCATGATATAGTGGCCTCAGAAATGGGAAGAGCTGGATTCAAGTACTGCCTCTGATGCATAATGGCTGTGCGAACCTAGATAAGACTAAAATGGAGAGAAGTTGTCAGATTTCCTTGATTGAAGGAGATTATTCAGTCAATGAAATCTCAACTCCAGTTATTTCATTCATGATAGGTTACTTAAAACATTGCACTTTTCTCGCCACTGTGTTCTTTTGACCTACACTAGAAAAGTAGCTTTTTCCTTTTTCTAAAAGTGTCGTACTATCGTTTAGATGCCTGTCTTACCTACTGTACAAGTATTCTTCATTCTTATTTAATTATTTGGGGAGGATTATTCTTCTATTTAAAAGAAAAAAATCTACTTTCCTATAACTTACAACTATTTGGACCAGTTTTACTCTCAAGGGAAAATGAGCAAGTATAATCAATTTTTGAAGAGGGCACCTTGGTGGCTCTTGGTGGATAGAGTGCTAGGCTTGAAGTCAGGAAGACTCATCTTCATGAATTCAAATCAAGCCTCAGATACTTACTAGCCTTGGGCAAGTCATTTAATCCTGTTTCCCTCCATTTTCTTATCTGTAAAATGAACTGGAGAAGGAAAGGCCAAATGACTCCAGTATTTTTGCTAAGAAAACCCCAAATGAGGTCATAGAGGTTTAGAAAGAACTGAAAAACGACTGAACAAAAAGTCCATTTTGAATATGTCAAACCTTCACACTTCAGCACATCCAGGCTTTAATCATCCAAAATAAACCTTAACAGTTCTTTTTAGTTTCCTGCCAAAATGGTATCCCCAATATTGTTTCTCTAGACTCATTCTACTATGCAAATGTAACTTCTAAATTTGACACCCAGAATTGAAACGTATGAAGTTTGATGTGCAATCATCTTTCTTCTATTATACAATGTCATGAAATGCTTATTTTATTTCTTAAGTTCAGAATAAAATAAATACAATTAAAAATATAATCCTTATCATCAGGGGTGTGCTGGAGACAGTTTTAATTGGCTTGTAAGAGCTATTACATTTTCACTGTGAGCATTTATACCTCAGAAATTGACAGCTGCTCCAAATTAGGGTTTGATTTATTATTTGCTTGATTTTCTAAACTTGAGAAAGCATTAATAACACAGATTATACTTAAAAGTATATGTGCATACATTCCCAGTGTGGTTTTAAAATATTATCTACACACCTCTGATTTGCTCTATAAACACTGCTTGAGCTCAGCAGGAGTGCAGTTGAATGCTAAGGGCATGAAGTTATCACTGGACTGTAGGCTAATAATCATAATGATAACAGTAACAATAACTAGATTTATATAGTGCCTTAAAGTTTTCAAACATCCATTATCTCAATTGAGCTTCGCCACACTCCTGCTCAGAATACTTGCTATACTTTTTTTTAAGATTTTTTTTTTTGGAGGGGGAAAGGCCCAAGGTCACACAGCTGGTAAGTGTGTCAAGTGTCTGAGGATTTGAACTCAAGTCTTCCTGACTCCAGGGCCGGTGCTGTACTCACTGCGCCACCTAGCTGTTCCTCTACTTCTTTCACTATCTTAGGAGTATCAATGTTCCCACTACTCCACCTGTTCATTTATAGCCCCTCATTCTTGGTCCAAGGCACTCTCATGCTTTTTTAGTCTCATATGTTCATAATAATTTATTTTATGAAACGACTCACATGCAAGTTATTATTGGTAAACTTGCTGCAGCACATTTACACTCATTATAAGACCTAATGCACTTTGAATTTTATGAGTCTTAATTCTTCTGCGCTCACTCACAGAGTTCTATGATTTGTAGTTATATGGCACTATTCATTAATTATTACTGTTGAAGTGGTTCCCTCCAGGATTAAATACAAAATAATCTGTTGGGCATTCAAAGCCCTTCATTATCTTTCCTTCCCCCAACCTTCCCAGTCTTCCAATGCTTTATTATATCCCTCCTTATACTCTTTGATCCAGAGACACTGGTCTCCTTAATGTTCCAATAAAGATACTCCATCTCTTCGTTCTGGGTATTTTCTTTGACTGTCCCCTATGCCTGGAATAGTTTCTTTCTCTACTCATTGCTACCTCCTGACTGCCATGGTTTCCTTCAAGTCATAAATAAAATCTCACTTTATATAGGAAGTTTCCCAATTTCCCTTTCTTCCATCAAGTATTTTCTATTTGTGCCTTATATAGCTTGTTTGTGTGTGTGTATATGTACATACATGCATGCATACATATATATAGAGAGATATTTTGATTATTGTCTTCTCCATTATATTTTGAACTGTTTTGGTGCAGGGACCCTCTCTTGTCTTTCTTTGTATCACCAGTGCTTAGCAAACTATCTTACAGGTAGTAGGCACTTAATAAAGCTGATTGACTGACTCACTTATTGACTGACTGTCATGTGGTCTGAGTTTATTGAAAACTTGCTTTATTTTGTCTAATTAAACCCATTTCTATCACCCCCTCCTACTTAAACTACTTCACTTTCCATTTAGAATGCCAATTTGTACTGAAAGGGCATCACAAAGGTCCATAAATCCAGTTGCATATCAAAGTCAACATGAATTTTCCATCCACTTTGTTTTGATATGTGGATGGTTGGACTAATCTCTTCTGTACTGCTATGTGTTCTGTAAGGAGATGTTATAGTTTTATAGAGCTTGATGCAATCAGTGTGATATGTCAATAAGAGCATTTTGATACAATGTGATATCCCAATAGGAGCATTTGGAGAGCTTTACCATCATTAGAGACTTTTTTTTAGTCTTTAGGCTATATATTTCATGGCAAAAACATAAAATATCTCTCAGTCTTTTGTGCTCTCTATTGACTTTCATAGTGATGGCAGTAGTGTGGGAGGCAGGGTGCAGCGAGAGGAGAAGAGGAGGGTAAATGTGGAAGAGCTCATATGGTGCTTAGAGTTCTTAGATATCCACAAGCAGTCGGTGCTGTCAGTATTCTCTGAGCATATAAATATCACAGTTATGTCCATTAGTTATATACTAATCATCTATAAAGATTGCATTAAGCACTTTTGGCTATCATATCATGCTATTGAAACATACTGAACCAGAAGTCCACTAAAAAAAAAACCTTTTTTAAAAAGAATTACTTAAAAAAAGTCCCATTGATGCTTTTGCTTTCTTTTTCAAGCAACATAATCATATCCCAATAAACTGCACCACTATCCTGAACCCTCCCTTGTAAAAAAGAAAACTAGTTAAGCAAAACCAATTGATACAGTGATTACATCTTTCAATGTATGCTGTCCTTAGCATCAACAGCATCCACCTACCACTTTTACTGAGAGGAAGAAGCATCTTTCATCCTCTATCCTCTGGAACCAACCTTGGTCACTACACTTAATCTTAATTTAGCTGCCTTTTAATGTAGTTTTCAATCATATAATTGGTATCATTGGGTGGATTATTCTCTTTGGTTTGCTTTCTTTGCTCTCTCTATATTCATATAAGTCTTTCCATGTTTTGATGAATTCCTCAGATTTATCTCTTCTTCCAGTGTAATAATATTTCATTACTTCCATATGCTAGTTAGTTCAGCCATTCCCCAATTAATCAATCAGCAAGTATTTATTAAATGATTCTTATGTGTCAGGTTCTGTGCTAGCAATGTAAATATAAACACAAAGAAACAGAAACCATTTCTACTCTTAAAGACTTTATATGCTATCCATCAGGGAAGACAAAATGCACAGATATGAATATGTAGAGAATGAATATACAACTACAAGCAAATAAATACAATGTAGCTCAAAATGAGGTAATCAGGGAGGACATTAGCATTTGAGGAGATTGGGAAAGGTTTCATTAAGAAGGAGTGAGTGCATTCTAGGTGTGAAGTGAAGCCGGTAGAAAGACAGAGACAGGAGTTAAAGAGCCACGTGTGAAGAACAAACTAAGGCTAGTCTGACTGAGCAATAAAGTGAAATAAGAGGAGACAATGTAAAAGAGCCAGAAAAATAAGCTGTGGCCACCTTGGAAAGGACATCAGAAGAGAAATGTAATAGTTTTTCCTCCAGGCAATAAGGAGCCACTGGAATCTATTGAGCGGAGAGAGACATTCAGATCTACACTTCAGAGAACTCACTTTGGGGTGGGGAGGAGGGGAGGGCACCTAGGTGGTGCAGTGAGCAGAGCACTGGCCCTGGAGTCAGGAGGACCTGAGTTCAAATCGGGCCTCAGATACTTGACACATGTACTAGCTGTGTGACCCTGGTCAAGTCACTTAACCCCAATTTGCCCTCCCCCCAAAACAAAACAAAACAAACAAACAGGAAAAAAAAACAAACAGAAAAGTCGCTTTGGCAGTTGTGGGGATGATGGACAGGGTAGTCAGGCAGCTCAATTAGGAACTCAATGTACTGTGATGGTTTAGCCCTGGCTGCACTATTTTAGGACTTCTCTGACAGACCTCTCTATCGTGCCCCAGGAAGCTCATTACTGGGATAACCTCATCATCTTTTAACATCTCAACAACCTTGGTATGTCACTTCATTACTACCCTCTGCCACTCTGATTGGAGGGCAGGGCCATGAATTCCAAACCTCCATTTGAGGTGGGACCTCAACTCAGACATCCCTTCATTTCTCACCTGGATGAACTAATGTACTTTTCTTACTGACTTCTCAACCATACCCTTGAGTTGGGTACCTTCCCAACCCCGACTCTCCCTCACTGGCTTCTTTTCAGTTTCCTTTTGTATTTTGGCCTCTTCCATTAGGTTGTAAGCTCCTCGAGGTCAGGGACAATCTTTATTTATATTTGTATCCTAGTGCTTAGCAAAGGCCTTGGCACGTAGTAGGCTCTTACTAAGTGTTTATCGACTATTGACTGAAAAAGTGGGGGCCTGAATTAAGGTGGTGGCTAAGTGAGAGCAGAGAAAAGGGATCAGATAGGAGAGAGATTATAGAGAGAGAAATAGTAAGAGATGTCAACTGCTTAGATTATATAGTGTAAAAGAGAACAAGGAAATAGGAATAATGCTGTGGTTCGGTATATATTCATTTGTTTCCAGTCTTTTGTTGCTGACAAGCATTACTATGAATATTTTGATATATGGGCTTTTATTTTTGAATAAATCCATATATATATATATGTATATGTGTATATATATGTATATGTATGTATATATATATATATATATATATATATATATATATATCCTACCTCACAATGTTGTTGTAAAGCCAAAAGGAGATAATACTAAAAGTCCAAATTTATGGAGCAGTTTAAAGTTTATACCCATTTGAGTGTAATGATTATATCTCATTTGAAAGTTTTTGAGGATTATAAAGTGCCATCTAAATATGTGTTGTTATTTTTCCTCTAATTGCTACCATCGAGACAGCGTCCATAGGTACGATGATTTTTTTTCTATTTCAATAGCACTGATGGGTCAATTCCCTCAAAAAGATGAATCTGTTGGTAATTTGTGGCCACAGGCTTGGTTAGAAATAGCAACCGTCAGGGTGCCAACACTTCCAATACTTCTCCTCTGGCATGCTAGGGAAAGGGGTGTTGACTGTCTGGCTGCCTGCCTTGCACTCCTAGGAAGAATCAGGAACTTTTAGAGGAAAGAAAGATTGTGAGTTTGTTTTGTTGTCAGGCTCTTTGCAATGGGGAGGAAAAAGGGGAATATTCATGTGCCTTCCGTTGACTCCTGGAATTTGGTAGCAGAAGGAAAATGGAAGTAAATGATCCTTTATAAATAACATTACAAGGAACCATTTCTCTGGGCTTTAGTTATTTTGAGACAGAAATATGAAGAAAATGCACTGGATTATCCCTGTGAGGGGACTTAATTAACTACAGTCATCAATGAGACTTTTCAAAAATAGGCCGTATTTTAAATAGAAATGTTTAGGCTGTAAGCTGCTTTGCCCAAGTTTAAAGAATTATTAACAGGTGAGTTAAAAAAATGAATCTGAGGATAGTTTAAAAAAGTTAACACTGTAGGTATGGTTTCTTCATAATGATAATGGGGCTTGTTAAATATTTATCAAAACTCCAAAGGATTTAATATATCTTGTAATTTTTTATTTTTGCAATATCTCCCAAATATATCCCATTGTCTTTACTCTCTCAGCCACTGGACTAAAATAAATACTAAGAGTCAGGAAGATCTGGGTTCAAATTCTACCTGTAATGCTTACTAGCTGTGTAACCCTGGATAAATCATTTACCGTGTCTGTACCTCAGTTTCCTTACCTGTAAAAAGAGAATTGGACTTGATGGCTTCTCAGTTTCCTTCCAGTTCTAAAATCTATAGTCTTATAATTCATGACATATAATTACTATAGTTCAGGCTTTAATTACCCCTTGGCTGGACAATAGGAGGCAATAGCTTCCTAAGTGGTGTCCTTGATTCCAGTCTTACCCCCTCCTCCAAGTTCTTCTATGCTAATAAGCAAAAGCAGTCTCTGCAAAGTACAGAATAGACCATGTGACTCTCTTGCCAAACAAATCTTTCTTGACTTCTATCTTCTCTAGGATAAAATACACAGTCCTTAGCTGAGTCTTTAGATCCCTTCACAGTCCAGCTCCATTTTCTGTTCTCAAACTTGTTTCACATTCCTTCTCTTTATGAACTCTTTGAGCAAACATGATCTGTTTGCTGTTCCCAAAACACAGCATCCTGTCTCTCCTCTTCTCTGTTTCTTTGTACTGGTCTTGTACTGAATGACTGGAATACATTCTCTCCTTACTTTTAGCTTTCAGCATTCTTTCAAGAAGCAACTTAGTGGCTTCCTCCTGATCCTGCTAATTCTTAGCACTTTCCATGTCCCCAAATTCTATGGCACTCGTCTATGCTAATGTTTTGTTTCCCAAGTGAACTGGGGCCGGAGGTTTCTGTTATTGTTTTTTCCTTGTATCTTCAATGATTTTCACACAGTAGGGAATTTTAAAATGGTTGTTTTTTAAAATAATTTTGCTGCATAAAAAGTTTCCAGACTTATTTAACGTTGGAAAACAGTATATTTGTGCCATGAAAGGGTCAATTCTACTACTGGAAAATTTATTCCCTTTGGAAATACACATTCTGAGCTTTCAGATTTAATTGACTGAAGAACTCATGTAAACCATTTAAGGCCTACTCAAATGGTGGTTTTTATTGGATTGCAAGTGTAATGTGAGTCAGCTATAGCAGGTTGTGGCTTCACAGACAGCTAATTCAACCTTAAGCTGTATTAAGTAGAACAGAGAATCCAGAATAAAGTAGATACTGGCTCTATTTTACATTGTCTTGGCCTGACTACATTTGGAAGATCATATGGGCCCTCCATGTTAGCAGGAATCTTGACAGGCTGGGGAATAACTAGAGGATGGAAAGCAAAAAGTTCAGGGATTTAATATTTTAATACTGTATATAATCAGTGGGTCAGCAATCTCATCATTTTGACTGTTCCCTTAGACGATGCCACTCACAATTCATCCACATCTTCTCATCCTATTGTATTCTTCTCCATCATTCCCAAGGGAATTTAAAAACCTTGTCATACAAGGAAAAGCTGAAGGAACTGGAGAAGGCATCAGGGGGACATAATACATTGATTCTTCTATGGATCTATAAGATTATCTGATTAATGAGGTTACTTCTTTGAATAATGCAGGTTACTAGCCACCCATCTCTTCTCGTGTGTGATTCTTATCCATGTCCTCCAATACAAGGAGGGGCTCCACTCAACATACTGTGGGCTTCCTTTATGTCTTTTGATATCGTATGGGTGCCAGTGAAGCATATAGGTTATCCACCTGTTATCTCATACTCTCACTACAAGATAAACCCATCCACTTTTTTCTATTTCTCATTAGTGTCTCTTATATTTCTTTACCTGGACTATTTTCACTGATAATATGCCTAATTATTCCTGTTATTTTTCTTCCTATGCTCTTTGATTGACAACATTTTGATTCTTCAAGGACTGTGATATTACACTATACCGTGTCATATAGCATCACTAGAAGAGTATTGGTGCTAAGAACAGGGTTATTTGGAGAAGCTGGGAGTCATTAAAAACCCTACTCAATTTTCCACATATGATTCAGACCATTATTTTGTACTCATTCAATTCTGAACCCAATCCATCCAAATATCTGTCCCAGATTTATACGCTGACAGGCCATTCGAATTTATATCATAGTTTGAAAATAGGCACTTTTTATATACTTTTTTTCTCTCTCAGTGGCATAGCTAAGCCTGACTTTGAAAGTCATAAATCTTTTGGGGTAGAATCTGAAATATTGCAGGGCTTGATACAATCTGCAACAATATTATCATCAGCCTAGTTGCAAGTGGAATACTTCAACATCTCTAGAGAATTCTTCCATTTGGACCCTACACTAGACATCTTCTATGACCAATCAAACAATAAGTGTTTATTAAGTACCTACTAAATGCCAAATACTGGAAAAGTACTGGGAGCACAAAAACAAAAGTGTGACGGTCCCATACTTAGGGAGATCATGTTCTAATAGGGAGATATGTGCGTACATCGGAAGGGTTTCATGTAGAACCTGGCACTTCGGAGGAAATTCTGCAGAGTAGGGTGAAGGAGAACATTTTGGGAATGGAGAACAATCAGTACAAAGGCACTGAAAAAGAGATGGAGTGAGTGTTATGTCTGAGGAACAGCAAATGGGCCACTATGGCTGAACTGCCAAGTACATGGAGGGGAGTAATATAGATGAAAAAGGCTAGAAAGTAGGAAGACACCTGATTTTGAAGAAATTTAATGCCAAATATAATTGATCTTAGTGTTAATAGGGACTCACCAGAATTGTGCGTGGTATGTGTGTGTGTGTGTGTGTGTGTGCATGCACGTGCATGCGTGTGTATGCGCATGTACATGTGTGTGTGAAATATGTTCAGACAAGTGCTTTAGGAAAATCACTTGAGTGTCTAAGTGGTAGATGAAGTGGAGTGAGTAAAGGTTTTCAAAGGAGAGACCAAATCATAGATCATTGCAATGGTCCAGGCAGGAGGTAATAATGGCCTGAACTAGGTTAATGGCTTTATAAATGGTGAGGAGGGTATGTATGAGAGAGATGTGTTGAGGTAGAATGGAAGAGATTTGGTAACAGATTGTATTTACTGATTGTGTAACAGTGAGGAGTCAAGAAGAAACCAAGGTTGCAAAACTGGATGGCAGGAAGGATGGTGGTACTCTTGACAGTAATAGGAATGTTTAGAAAAGAGTAGGTTGAGAAGGAAAACATTATGAGTCCTGTTTTGGACATGTTGCATTTGAGACTGCTATGAGATATCCAGTCTGAAATGTCCTACAGGCATTCTGTGCTGTGGAGCAGAAGCTCAAGAGAGAGAACAGAACTGGAAGAATGGAAAGAATAGACTTGGACATATAGGTCTAGAAATCATTGGCCTAAAGAAGAAATCGAACCCATGGAAGATGATGAGGTCACCATGTAATAAACTGAAAAGAGAAAACAGAAGAGGGTCTAGAACAGTCTTTGGGGGACACTGATATTGAGCATGGCACAGATGATGAATGTGTAAAAACTTAGAAAGAACAATTAGATAGGTTGGAAGACAACCCGGAGAATGCAGTTTTCACCAAAAATCAGAGAGGAGAAAGAATCCAAGATTAAACAATTTTAAATGCTGCAGAGGAATCAAGATGAGGATTGCGAAGAAGTCATTAGATTTGGCAGTGAGATCTTTAGATGATTTTGGAGAGAATAGTTTTAATTGGTAGTGAGAAACACTCTCGGCAAACCCATACCTGTCTACTTTATGATTTGCATTACCGAAGAGGATTCTGGAAAAGTTATTGAATATTGTATTCTATCTAACCTTGCATGCTTTTAACATACATATATACATACATACAAACATACAACATCATCTTTCTGCCTATCTTTCTCCCTGTTGTAGGTAAGCTTAAAGCAGGATTTCACTCTACCAAATCAAATACTTTCCAAAATCATGGAACAATATGCATAGTGGGGAACTGCATTCTCTGATTTAGTCAACTGTATGTCGTAAAGATGTGGTCTGCCATAGAATATCATGTAAGAAGTTGTCCTCTTTCATTCCCCTGCCTCCATCAAGTGTAGCCTCGAAACATGTTTAGATAATTTTTCTCTTCCTCTGCCATCTCTCTTTTCCTCTTCCTCTTCCTACCAGATTTGTGATGTCATCATTATAGGTAGTTGTTGAAGGTTATCTTCTCTGCAATTTATAATCTTAGAGATTTGCTTAGGACTTTTTGAGGTTAGTTGAACTGACAGGGTCATTCAACTAGTATGTTCCAGAAGGGGAATTTGAAGCTATTTATTTCCAACTCCAAAGCCAGATCTACTACAAAATCCTGCCTTTTGTGTGGTACATTTTCATAAAGAGTTTGCAAAGATAATAAAGGAGCCAAACAGGTTAATAGTTATGATATTAGACAGACTGCTTCACCCCACCTAGTGGTAATAAGAAATATGATTTCCTCCCCACAAACACTTGGTATCTTCCTTTCTTCAAGATATCTAAAGAACCAGTCTCTTGATATCATCAAACTGTACTTTATTTGGCACATACTTTCCCTGTGCATATTTGGTCTGGTCCAGATATTTTTCTTGTAGGTTGTCACTGGTGGCATTTCTCTTTCTACGTCATGTTAAGGATATTATGATGTGATGTAGATTTTTAGTAGTTTTAGTCTCATTGGTGGAGAGAAGGTTCATTAAAGAAATTTTGACAGAACTTTTCTATTTTTTAAAAGCTTATTATTCGTCCAGTTTCATTTTTAGATATGGTCTAGCTTAATTATATCTCTTGCCAAGCTTTCTCTAAACTTGTTTATTCTCTCCAAAGCTTCTTGCTGTTCTACAAATGAGTTTATCAGTTAAATTCATTTCCCTTCATAGCCATTATCTCTCTGATTGACCAGAAGAGCAATTGTATAAAGGTCGAGGTGGGTTTTAAGGACTTTTTCTTGTAATTGAGCGACAATTTTAGTATTTCCTTTGTTGTCATGCCCCTTATTCATTTTTTCAGCGTCAATAGCTTATCTAACAGATCTCATTAGAATTATTTTAATTATGTACCATATCTTTCTTTTCTTATGACAATTGTCTAAATATTTAAAGAGCTAAGCAGAAGCCAGACCTAGTGTCGAACTCCTGTAATTTCACCTCCCAGGAAGGCTGAGGCTGGTGGATCTCTTGAGTAAGTGAATTCTAAAGTATAGTGAGCCAATCAGGTGCTCACACCAATTTCAGCATCAATATGGTGACCCCCTGGGACCATAGGTCAGTGAGATTGCCTAAAGAAGGGCAAAGTGGCCCAGGTTAGAAATGGAGCAGGTCAGAGTTCCCCTACCTATCAGTAGTGAGATTGGGTCTATAAGTGTGCCTTTTACTTTGAGCCTGGGAAGATGAGAAGATCTAGTCTTTTATAAAAAATCTCAGGAGAAGAGAAATTGGATTTATTCATTTTGGGTCTTGGTGGGGAAAATTAGGAATAGTGGTTCAAAGTTATAGAAGCTGACTTTGGCTCTAAAACACCTTTTAACTTCTTTCTCTGTAAGAACTTTTGCATAAGTAGAGTGGTTAGGAAATGGAATGGATTGCTTCGTGAAGTGATGAGTAGGCCAACACTCAAAGCTTTTAAGGAGACATTGAATAACCATTTGGGAATATTATTGAGGGAATTCCACCAATGGTCAGGGATTTTGCCTTAATAATATCTAAGCTACTATCCATACAAGACCTAGAATTCCATTTTTCACCCACCAACTTAAAAGATCTGAAAAATGAAATACTATCTTTGACAATTGCTCTCTGCTAAGGGTATTATCTCTTTCCTAGTGAATAACAATCATACAGTGAAACCACCTTATAAATAACAGTTCAATGGACAATAAAAAGCACTTTTTTTATGAAAGAGGCTCCAAATTAGCCAAAACCTCAATGCAAAGAAAAGAAAAAACACTATTCAAGCCATCTGTGAATGGTTCTAATGATTCAGAGCTTCAACAGGTCTCTAAAAAATATTTTGTTTACACTCTTTACTTCTTTTCTATAACCCTGCTGAAAAGTGAAAAAAAGTGTCACCCTTCAGAGATAAAAATGAAGTTAAAGAACTAGAGACAAAGAACATGAACTTTTAATTCTTTTTCATCTCTGAAATTGTGATATTTATATTTGTCATATCTATCTTATAGTATTATAAACTCCCTGTAAAGAAGGGTCATTGTATTTTCATCTCACCAAGTACCCTGCACAGGACTTTACATAGGGAAGGTACTTAACTTTGAGTTGAATGAGTACATTCATTTAACCACATAGTTTTGCTAGGTTAACTATTTAATTCAACACCACATTGTAAGTGCTTACTATGTACAGAGTCAAGTTCTAGGCACCTGAGGGAGATAGAAAACTTTAGAAGACCAGATCCCTACTAGAACTAGAACAGATAGAGTAAGATAGGTAAGAGAGCATACCATTCAAGAATCGGTTGTTTGGAAAAGAGAAAACTTAAGGAACACATGCTAGTCGTCCCCCGATATTTGATATGTGGTTATGGAAGAAGGAGCAAATTTGTTGCTTGCAGAGGCCAGAATCAGGAAGAACAAATAGAAGTTTCAGACAAATTTCAATTCAATATAAAGAAAATTTAAATAATATAAAATAAATACAAACGATATAATAGAAATGTAATTAATATATGATATACATAAAAAATGATATGAGAAAATTTGTATAAAAATCAGAGATATCCAAAAATGAAATGGGTCTTAAGAGTACTGATTTTTTCAGTCAATGAAGAGCTTCAAAAGGTATGTGGGAGATGAATCATTGGGTAAATTGTAGAAAATATTCCTATTCAGATATAGGCTGGAATACATATAAACTCTCAGGTCCACTCTAACCCTCAGATTCAAGGACTCTATGATACACATAAATGTAATCCAAAATAATACATGCTCAGTGTATTGGAAAAGATCAAACAAAATTGTATGTGATTTTCAAGGGAGGTGATCATTATCAACTAGGCAGTTAAAAAGACTTCCATGAGCAAGTGTCATGTTCAATTTGGTTTTTAAAGGATAGGTAGGAACAAGGGAGGGACAATATTACAAGCAGAGGAACTATTGTGAACAACGGTTCTGAGCTATGCAAGCAGGGTTTGGGGGAACTGATACTAGGTCAGATGACTGAAATACAGAGTATGTGGAAGGTTAATATTAAACAAGGTGGAAAAGGAAGAATAGTGCTAGTGAAATATAAGTTCTTTCAATTCAATGCAACGCACGCTTAATTTTTTTCTAGGGCAGGGTTGATTAATTTGTGTCTTTTAAAAGAAATCTCCAACATCAAGTATGGTGCCATGAACATAGCAGGTATTTCATAAACATTTGTTGAATTGAATTGAATTTGTAGATTGTGAAGGGTAACGCATACTGAACAAAATTTAGAATTTTTTAGGCAGTAGACAATAGGGAGCCATCACACACACACACACACACACACACACACACATCGACCAAATATATCTCAAGAAAAATAGTCTGGTAATTTTTTTCTTGTATAATGGATTTGAAAAAGGGAAGAGTAGTGGGAAAACTTGTTGTATAACTACTTTAATAATCCAAGTATGTAATAATGAAAGCCTCTTTTAGGGTATTAGCAGTGAGAGTAGGAGAAAAGATGGGTAACCTTCACAAATGAGGTCAGGTAGAAGATTAGGTTTGGGAGGGTGATATTAGACTGAGTTTGGAACTTGCTGGGTTTGAGGTACCAATGGGATGTCCAGATAGAAATATCTTATAGGTGGTCAGGGATTCAAGTTTGAAACTCCGAGAAAGATCAAGATTGGAGTTACAGACTTGGGAGTCATTTGGATAGAAGGGGAAAATTAACACCTCTGGCTTGAATAAAATTTCTGAGAGAGAAGATAGAAAGATAACAGAAGAGGACCAAGAACAGAACTTTGGGGAATCAAAGACGCCATGTCACCAGCTAGAGAAAGGGAGAACTACATGATAGAAAATGCTATCTACATCAAGAAAAAGAATTACAGAGTCTGAAAGCAGATCAAACCATACTATTTGCTCTCTCTCACATTTTTTGTTTTGTTTTGTTTTGTTTTTTCTCTTGGTTCATTCCATTGGTTCTAATTCTTCTTTGCAACATGATTAATGTGAAAATAAGTTTAGTGCCAATGCATATGTAGAGCCTATATCAGATTGCATGCTATCTTGGGGAGGGGGGAGAGGAGGGAAGGGAAGAAAATCTGGAACTCAAAAGCTTGTGGAACTGAATGTTGTAAACTAAAAATAAATAAATAATTTTTGGGGGGAAGGGAGAGCTAAAAACTTAAATATTTAGGATGCAAACATTATGGCTCAAAGTGATTCACCCAATCCGTAAGCCATGGAATGAACCCATGAAGAACCCTTTGAGTGGGAATTTGAAATTTTATCTGTTATTTTCATTCAGTAACAAACAGGGATTTCTCCCTGGACCTGTGTTGTTACACCATATAGAGTTAGAATAGGAGAATCTGACTAATTAATAGGTAGGCATTTGGAAATAATGTATACTTTAAAAGTGAAATTTAGTATCATGTTGGAAAATATGGTTACAGCAAAGGCATAGATTATTAACTCGTGTTACTAAGACACTGTAAATGTAAAATTAGTTTGCTTGGCTGTTAACTTTTGAAGGGTTGCTTATGTCTGTTTTTAAAATGAGCATGTATTTAACAGTTTTGCCATAGTATTGCCATGAAAGTAAATAAATATATTATATTCTTACACTTTAAGAAAAAAAAAGGAGAGCTAGACAAGGAACTAAACAAAAAAAATTAGATGTAGCAAGAAGACCTGGAGGAGAGTTGTCTATCGAAGGAGCAAGGACAAGAGAGTTTCTGTAACAAAGTGATCAACAGCGTCAGATACTCTGGAGAGCTCAAAAGGGACAGCAAAAAAGACCATTGAACTTCTCTTTGGAAAGAAGAGTGAAGTTTCAGTTAAGAAGTGAATGTGAATGCTGGATTTGCAATAGTAAACATTTGAAATTTTACTAATTATAGCCAAAGGTGCTTAAATCTGATGATGTGGTGGAGAGTGAAGGAAAGTGGGCCTCAGACTCCTCATTTGTAAAATGAAAGGGGTCAGACAAGATGGTCACTGAAATCCCCTCCAGCTATAGACTACGATCCTAGGAACGGCCTATACTGAAGCCAGTCATCAGCCTCCCTTAAGGCACCTGCCTTTCCTGGGACTTTAATATCCTCAAATGTAAAATGAAGGATTTGTCTCCACAGCTCCTCTGATGTTCCTTTTAGCTCTAAATATGTTGTCTTCTCCCCGTAAGATTGTAAGTTCTTTGGAGGTAGAGATTCTGTTTGTTTTTATTAGTATATGCATCTTCCACACTTAGTATAGTGCCTGGCACATAGTATGTGGTTAATACATATTTATTGACTAGATTCATGATTCTATGATCTGTCTTATTTACTGGATTTTTTTTTTTTGAGACTGGGTCTCCCTCTCTCACCCATCAGTCATTGGCTCATGAGTTTTGATCTGCCTCATTTCTGGCCTGGGCTTGATTGCCCTTCCTTAGGCAGCTTGGTGGCCCCAGCTTCTGGGGGGAATTATCATATTAATGTTTAGTCCTTTGCAGTTTCTTTAAGTTCACACAAGCTACCAGCCTTAGCCTCATCAGTAGCAGAGATTCCAGAGTATTCCACCACACCTGACTTATATACTGGAAGATTTGATAAGTCTTTCCTGGAGATTTTGGCTAAATACTTTCCTTGTTCTGAGGATAAGTGTAAGCTATCAATGAGGGTAGCTAGGTGGTTCAGTGAATAGAGTGCCAGGCCTGGAGTCACGAAGATTCATCTTCTTGAGTTTAAATCTGACCTCAGATGCTTACTAGCTGTGTGACCCTGGACAAATTGCTTAACCCTATTTGCCTCTATTTCCTCATCTGTAAAGAGAGCTGGAGAAGGAAATGACAAATCACTCCATTGTCTTTAACAAGAAAATCCCAAATGTGTTTAGGAAGAGTCAGACACAACTGAAAAAGACTAACTAAACAACAACAAAACAACTGGGAAAAAATAAGATTGAAATTTCCTTTGTGGAATGACAAATGACGTGCAGTGTTGAGGATCATTTATCAATGCTTTATATTTTCAAGGATTTTGTTTTCATTTCTCCTCTTACTAGAATCAGTGATTTAATTATTTCTCTCTCCTACTCTTATAGAACTTTGTTGTGGAAGCAAAACTAGACAAAATAGAGCATCTAGTAGACATTATTTCGCAGGATATTTTTCTCCAAGTTTTCCCAGAATCCTTTAGCAGATTTGCATATTTCCTCATCCTCCACTTACCTTCCAACTTCTTTGAGTGTTACTATAACACTTCATTTCCCAATGAAAAATATTAGTTCACCAGGTAGGGAAATGCATGCTGCTTTGTTAATAAAATGCAAGGTTCTTATGTCTATTGATCTACTTGAAGATATGATTTTCTGTGTAAGAACTATGTCCTTTTGACAACTAGTGAGGTTTAAACCCACAAGGCTCAGCTAATAAATAATAATGATGCCTGTAATGATAATGTGCTCAGCTGAAGCTAAATTTCTTCCTGAACATAAAGTAACTAAAAAAAATCAAGTGCAAATAGATGTTAATAATTTGTTTGGAAACCTCTTGAATTGTGGAGCTCCTAATCCAAGAGCAAAAGCTCAAAGAACATGCTCTGCTCTGACTCTGAAGCCAAAAACAGACTCTTACTACTGCTATACTTCAGTGTAGATAATAAAGGTTTTGAGCATTAATGACTCATCATGAATTAAGATTATTAAATATCACAGAATTACATTTTAAGCACTTTTATAATCACTTGGCAATTTGGCCATATAGGTGGCACTGTGGACAGATATCTGGATTTGGAGTGAGGAAGATCTGGATTCAAATTCTATTACAGTTACTTTTATTTTCGTTTTGTGACCTTGGACAAGTCACAGAACCCGTCTCAGCCTCAGTTTACCTTTCTGCAAATTAGAGATAATAATTGCACCCCTTTCCTCCATAGTATTATTGTGAGAATAAAATAAAATAATATATGTCAAGTCTGATGCAAAGCTTAAAAGGTTATATAAATTCTAGCTACTTATTATTATTATTATTTATTATTGTTGTTGTTGTTGTTGTGGTGGTGGTGGTGGTGGTGTCAAAGGGGCATTGATTCTAACTTAAGAACACTGCAGGGCTTCCAAATAGACAGTTACCCATTGGCATAAAGTAAATCTGAGGAGTGAGGAAAGTGGATTATGGAAAAGAGAAATGTCACAAAATCTCCTACCTTTACCTACTTGCCCAAAAGGGGATTTTTGCAGACAATATAAAATGTCAACATAAAATCAAAGGATTGAAAATTAAGAGATCTTGGTAGTAGGCTTGGCTCAGCACCTAACTTGTCTCAGGTCCTTGGATTAAGTCTCTTATTGTCTCTTAGCCTTAGTCTTATCTACAAAATGTAAGCATTATACTAAACCAACCCTAGTGCCCCCTACCTCTCTAAAATTCTCTTATTATAAAACTGGCTCTATCTATAAAAAGAGAGATAGATAATCTGGTAACTAAATCTTAAGGAGGTATTTTGAAGATTGATGAGTAAATGTTTATAAAGTACTCTGTATTCTTCTCAAGATATTTGGCCTATGTATATTTCAGCCATATTATTATAGTCTATTTCCACTTCCTAAAGTTTGTCAAATTCCATTGGGATGACAATTGATTAGGAGATTTATTTTTATGCTTAAAAATTATCACTGAGTTCTTAGGTGTTGCCACCTGGCTCAGTTTTCTAAACCCCTGACTTGAGTATATCTTTATAAAATTGTCAAGTTGGCTAATCATGTATTTATGCCTCGATTTTAGAACATTTAAGCTAATCAGCAACTGTACACTTAATAAATTATGACTAGTCTAAGTAATTTAATAAAAGTACCAAGCAAACACATTTAGGAATTTTTTTAAAAAAATAAGGAAAAGGCAGTACAGTACAAGTATTCCTTACTTCTGACTTTTACATTTCAATTTCAAATCATACTGTGACAGTACTAATTATCAATAAAGGTGCTGATCTTTTTTCCTTACACCTTTATACTAAGATTGAGCTGCATTTGCTTATTCTAAATAGCCTATCTTGAGAGGAAAGAAAACACATTTCTAATCTGCAACAACAAAGGAAGCTGTAGAGGAGTCCAAAATCAAGGAAGCAGGGATTATTCCAATCATTTCTGGTTTCCTTGGCAACAGCATGACCATGTCTTGATTTAATATGGTATTTTGTGCCCACAGTTGGATGTCAGCCAATTTAGATATTCCATATAGGACTGATTATAAATACACTGCCAGAATAGAAATCTCAAGTCTAATCTGGCACAAGGTTACGAATTGCAAATGGTCGTTCCTTGGGTTCCAAATAGATATCAGGAGCTCCGATTGTGCTCCTGTCTGCTCCATTGTACCACTGCTTTGGTGTATAACTTCAAATTATTTATTTTTTCTTAGCTTTCTTCTATTTTGAGATAATTCTTACTGTGAGATTTTGGAAGGGATTTGCTACAACAGCCGAAAATATGTACCCCGCTCTTTTTTTAGTTCCTAGAAAGTAAAACTAATGCATGTTAATCCACTCCTTCCCTGCTGCAAAACCTAACTACTTCATCCACAGAGTCAGCACAAGTAAGTGACCCTTCCTCTGAAGTCGGGGAAAGGAGAGAATAAGCATTAAATCTTAAACAAAGAATTTTCCCCAGCTAAATTAGTTCAACACCAAGCAAACTAGAGTTCTAGTGGAAACCACAGCAGCCTCCAGGGAAAGGAAGAAAAAAAGTATCCTGGCACCATCCTGTATTGACTGCAGGAGGAAGAGAGTTTAGAGGCTTCCATTTAGTTTGAACTTGGCCATGCTCAAGTTCTTGTTCTTCTCAGACTTATCCTGATGGCAATTATTGGGCTATTTCTGAAATACTGTGCAGTTTTAAGACTTGGCAGAGCTGTGCTGGGTTCTTAGATAAGCCATAATGGATAGCATAACTGCTTGTTCTGACCTCTACTTTGTGGCTAGCTTGAAGATAGAAGAGTAGTAGATATTAACACAATGGGGAATCAGTGCAGAAGGCAAATATGGAGCAACCAAGAGAAGTAGCAATTGCAGTAAGCAGATGAGAGAGACACACATACACAGAGTGTGTGTGTGTGTGTGTGTGTGTGTGTGTGTGTGAGGGGGTGAGGGAAAAGAAAAGGTAGAGGGAGAGGGAGAGAAAGAGAGGTAAAGGGGGAAGGAGAGAGATGGAGGGGGAGAAAGAAAGAGAGAGGGGGGAGGAGAGTATGTGTGTGTGTGTGTGTGTGTGAGTGTGTGTGTGTGAAAGAGAGAGACAGAGAGAGAATGATGTGGGACACTGGAAGGGACAAAGGATGCAAAACATACAGTTGAGTGCCAGTGGTCATTCATTCTTTGTGTGACCTTGGACCAGCTATTTAAACTCTCTGGGCCTTACTTTTTTCAATTAGAAAATGTAGATATTCATGCCTTGCCACTGCCTGCTTCACCAACTTGTTATTGGAAAAGCACTACGTAAGCTATAAAGCATTACAAAGTACAAGCTGCTGTCTTCAAGAGCATCTGTTCATTTTCATTATGCTCTGGCTTGGTGCCTCCAATGCCAACAGTCTATTGAGCTTTGTCCATCTCCAATGGAATGAATTTGGGACTTTGATCCATGCAGGAAAGGAAAGATCTGATAAAGGCCTTTTACAAAAAAAGTCACAGAGCTGGAAGAGACTCTACTGATTTTCACATTTTTATAAAGGGAAACTGAGGCCATAGGAGGGACTGGCCAAAGGTCACACAATTAGCGGGTATAAGAGCTAGAACTCAATCCTGTGGATTTAAAGGATTATTTCTAATACATTATGTTTCCTGAAGGAGAATGAAAAATAATGATAGTGGCCATATTGGGTATGAGGAAAAACACAAGAAAACAAGATTATTGGAGGTGATGAGATGGAAATGAAAAGAAAAAGATGAGACTTAAAAAATAGCAATAGGATAAAGAATAAAACTGACAAGGAGTTGGATTAAAATAGTTCATCTGAAAAGACAAAACTGAAGAGACAAGAAAGCTACAATAAAATAGAGACACTGGTGAATAATGCAGAAAAATAAAAATTAGAAAAGAGAAGGCACAATAAATGCAGAATTTATTTTAAAAATAGGAAAACATACTACCATTAAATATAGAATAAACCTGTATATTACCATTTGTATGTAAAATACTAGAAAATACTCTAAGGGATGATGATTAAGGGGATATCCTGTGATCAATGTGATAAAATTTTCCAGTAAACCTAATGATATTACAGAATATGACACTTTTTTCCCCTGAGGCATGTGAGAGTCCTTTTCTCATGGAGACTGTGGGCATGCTCATTGGCAGCTTGCTGAGAGTACTTCTATTTGGTTTTCAAGGACTATAGCTCACTCCAGGATGATTAGATAGCAATCATCCTCTCTCTGTGTCCCATACTCTCTGTGAAGAGGCTTAAGACGCCTCAGAAACAAAGGTTTATACCTTGTAATGTCTTAACCCCTCCTTACAGGATGTGATAAGTATGACAATATTAGAATTATATATCATATAGAAAAAAAGTCAATGACCATTACATTTTTGGTAGTTTGTTATATTCACTTGACAAAA
>CM053622.1:497540245-497584526 GCA_028646595.1 Phalanger gymnotis | reverse complement strand
AAAAAAGGAGCTTAACATTTGATCTGCAAGGCTAGAGAGAGAGCAGCTAATTCTGAAATCCATAGTTACTATGTTAATGAAAATAGTGCCTGCAGCCTCCTAACCTTGGCTAGAAAATACGGTTGCCTTTGGCAAGGCATCTGTGGGTGGCTAGGCAGGCCAACAAGTGTCTATAAGGAGGGCTTGGGAATTAAGTTTGTTGCCTCTTTTGTTTATGAGTGTTGAAGTCAACTTTGCCAAAGGTATATTCACTGTGATTGTGCCCAAGGAATAGGAAAAGGAACTGTCTTCCCACCACTATGGAGAAATGTGGCGAGAAACCATAGGGTCTTTCTACAATCTACTCCTTGTGTACAATAGGATAATTGAGATCGTATAGGAATAAAACAGCTGGAATTTATGGTTTTTTTTAGTTATGACATATTCGAATTGACAAAAATGTCTAGTTTCTGTGTCATTTGAACTTCTCTTTTCATCACCATATAACCAATACAGCAAAACAAGTAGTGATTACTTGTAGAGAAATGAATTCATGATTTTACAACTGAATCCTTAATTCTTTTGAGCAAAAAAGGATGTTATTTCAGGTTCCACACATGAGTCATCAGTTTCCCTGATGCACGCTTTCCTTTTCACAGAAACAACACATTCTCATAAATTTAGAGAAGGAAAGGACCTGCTCTAAATCCCTCCATTCTACAGATGAGAAAAGTGACAGTTAAGTAACTTCCTCAAAATCACACAATTACTAAGTTGCAGAAACTAGGATTTGAATTCAGCTCCTCTAATTCCAAATCTGGGGTTGATTATAATACACTTCCTCTTGATCTAATGTAACTCTTGGCTGACTTAATTGGAAACATTTTCATGAGAAATTAACATCAACTAATTGGATAATTTGACATATAAATACTTCCATAAGCCCACGGATGTGAAGTTGCTTAATTTATGGAGCACAACAGGCTAGCATGTAGATTCATTTAACTTGTTTCAGGGACTGAGTTAATGAAAATACCTTACCCGGTTGGTTTCACTTTTGGATCGGTCATTCTTTGCCCTTGCAGACCTTTCTGCCAGCTTCTTCTGCCTCTGAGGGCCTCTTCCAAAAAAGATGTAATTGACAAAGGCATATTCCAGGAGGGCCAAGAACACAAAAACAAAGCATCCCATCAGGTACATGTCGATGGCTTTCACATAAGGGATCTTGGGCAAAGTCTCTCGAAGGTGAGTGTTGATTGTGGTCATGGTCAGTACAGTTGTAATTCCTGTTAAGAGAAATGTGACAGTGAGTTCCTGCAGTTTTGCCACATTGGGTTTCATTTTTCATAGGTTAAAAAAAATTCCCCAAATAGCTTCAGTCGTTTCAGATGATGGATTGGATATTATTGGGCTCATGTGTAGTAGGTGAGATTGAAATGCAATACAGCATAAAATATGTCATTTGGAGCTGCGTAGGCAGAACTATCACATTTGGAGTGGTGAAATGACATCTCTACTCTGGGGAAAATAGCACTTAGAATACTGCGCAGAGATCTGTGCTCCATAATAGCAGTGTGTTATAATAAATGGAATAGAATTCTGAAAACAGAGATGAAAATGTGGAAGGTACTAGTGAGGAAAGTGCTGCATATGAAGAGCTGGGAGAAATGAGAATAAATGAGAGTAAATGGGAGATTTCATAGAAGTATGTAAATGTCTGAGCAGGAAAAACATTGAAGAAGGAGAATTGTATTATGGGGGCTGCACAAGCAAACCTTACAAACTTGTTTAACTAAGGCAAAATGAAACTTACTGATTGGTAAATGCTTATTGAATTGAATTGGATTATCAGAAAACAACATAGAGGACGGTCAACCGTTTGGTGAAAGCACTAGAAATATCATCAGCTGAACAATTTTGATTACACTGGATAATTCTGGAGCAACAAAGCAAATAACATAGTATAATCCAAAGGCCTGAAGGGAAGACATTTATCTTTGTACCCCTCATAGCATCTAGCAATGCCTTACCCATGCTAGGTCCTCAATAAGTATCTGGTAAATGAATTAATTTTCTTGAAACCAAATATTATAGCAATTTCTGTATTAATAAAACTGATTGATACCTTTGGCATGTATCTAATATCGACAGATTAATTTTAAGAATTTGTCATGCAGTGTCTCACAGTTATTTTACACATGTGAGTCTTGTCTCTCCAAGAAAACTATAAGACAAAGGACAGAGACCTTACTTTATTCTTTTATAGCTAGCACATTGCCAAAAACAGGACTGGGTATTACACAGGTATTCATAAAATGCTTAGAATCTCAGAAGAATTGAATTTTAAAGATGGAAATGATTTTATAGGTGTTATAGTCCAATAAAGGAATATAGTCCAATAACTGTGCCTAATGTCACAGACACAGTTAATGGACAAGCCTGAACTTAGGTAATTTAAATGAAACTTACTGGTGAGAGGGTAGGAAAGTCACTCATTTTTTCATGGTAGAGTAACTCTTTTGGTCTAGGGCTTTGAAGTCAGGAAGAGTTGGGTTCAAATTCTGCTTCTGACACATGCCACGTGTATGGCCATGGGTAAGTAGATTGTTTAATTTTACTTGCCTTAGGGAAGATGTTTAAGTTACAGAAGACTTGTGAAATGGATATATAAAAGGAGTTCCCTCCACTGATGAAATCATAGTTTTAGGACATATCCCCCCTCCAAAAAAGGATCTTGAAGAATAATATTGTAAAGAAATATGTTTCAAGAGTAAGTAGCTTAACTCCCTCTTACAAGTAAGATTAATCTTATTCCATATAATTAATTTTGTTTTTTTGAGGAGGCAGCTAGGAAAGAACTTGTCTATATTTCCTCTCAGGAACACAATAACAACATAATAACTTGCATTTGTATGTAGCACTTGGTTGTTAAGTACTTTCCACGTAACAACCCTGTGAGATAGATATGTGACATTATTCCCATTTTACAGATGAGGAAAAAAGGAATGGGAAGCTTTCCTAGCAATCAGTCTCAGCCTTCATATGAACAGATTTATATATTTGTCATGTTTGCTGGCAGGTCCACTTGTTATACAGGGCTTATACCAAGCTAAAGGAAAAAATACTACAGCCATGTTCCCATGAACATGTTGACATGGGCAATGGAAAACAGTTGTCATGTGAACAGTTTGGGAGAAGGACAAAAAGGCATAGAGGGACAGGACTGCCCTAACTGCCCAGTGCTCATACTCTGGAGGATCAACATATAGGTAGAGCAGCCCTACCAAGAGTTACCAACATGGAGCCTGATTTCCTCTCTCCCACTACTTTACACCTTTCCAGTTATCAAAGAGGTGTGAAAAATGAAGTCCATTATTTTAAAGGGAAAAAAAGCATTTTCTATTTCTAAATATATCAATATTATTGGTTGATTATTTGCTCAGAGAGGGCAAAGATCAGCATCTCTTGTTTCACAGATCATGATAGTAAAGTAATTGAATAAAGGTCACTCATAGAGTCACCTGTGGATTTTGGAATGTAGCCGATGTCTTCTACTTTATCCCTCTGCTTTCACTACTAAAAATACAGAAATAAAAAATTGAGAAAAATAATTTCAGGTCCACCTGGTAAATGCCATCGCTGATGGAGTTTATAAGGAACTTACACTTCCCATATTTTAACCTAAATCTTACTCCAATGTCTCATTATAGTATGGAAGGGACCCCATGTTCTCCATGAGCAGCTAGGCGGTACGGTAGATAGAGTGCTAAGCCTGGAGTCAGGAAGACTTGACTTCCTGAGTTCAAATCTGGCCTAAGACACTCACCAGCTATGTGACCCTGGGCAGTTACTTAACCCTGTTTGCCTCAGTTTTCTCATCTGTAAAATGAACTGGAGAAGGAAAGGGCAAACCACTCCAGTATCTTTGCCAAGAAAACCCCAAATGGGGTCAGGGAGAGTCGGACATGACGAAAAATGTCTGAACAACAACAAATTAGGTTCTATAAGGCTGAGACAGTAGGCAGTAAGTTTTAGAAGATAACACCAGCTAGGCAAGGCTTCATGTATAGGCCCAGTCTACACAGGTTCAAATAGGCTCATCACTATGCTAGCCATAAAGTGATATTTTTTTTTTGGTCCGAATAACTTTCAAAGACCAGTTGCATTGTAAAGAACACATATTCAGGAAGACCCAGGTATGAATCCTATTTCTGCCACTTACTAGTTAATGTGATCTTAGACAATCTTCCTAATCCTTGTCTTAGTTTCCTCATCTGTAAAATGGGGCAAATAATATCACAGTTCTTAACCTCGCTTGGTTGTTGTGAGGATCATACAAGATTACGTGTGCAAAGTAATTCGCAAACTTTAAAATGTTATATAAATGCTTGTTATTATCATTAATAAGTCACAAGTGGGTTGTGACCTGTATCACTGGAGGAAATCCCCACATCAATCATAGATCCTTAAAGTATGCACATCTACTTTTTTGTCATACGAGAATTTCACTGGAATGCTTCACACAACATGTAAGTGAAAGCAATATACGAAATCTAAAATTGTTTTTCTTTTGGAGAGGGGAAGGCAGGGCGATTGGCATTAAGCGACTTGCCCAAGATCACATTGCTAGTAAGTGTGTTAAGTGTCTGAGGTCGCATTTGAATTCAGGTCCTCCTGACTCCAGGGCCAGTGCACTACTCACTACGCCACCTAGCTGCCGTTAAAATGGTTTCAAGGGTATAAGATGATATTAACATATTTACTAGAGTCAGATAGTTGGCACACTGGATAGAGCTCTGGACCTGGAGTCAGGAAAACTGATTTCAGATATGGTTTCAGACATTTAATAAACTGCTTGAGCAAGTCATTTAACCTCTACCTGTCTCAATTCTCCATCTGTAGCATAGTGATACTGTATCACTTACTTTCCAGGGCTGTTGAGAGGATCAAATAAGATATTTGTAAAGCACTTTGCAAACCTTAAAGCACTCTATATTTTATATAATTATATACAATATAATTATATTATACATCAATATCTTAAGTTACATAGATATATACATATCAACATCATTTCCATTGAAAAGCTTTACTTAATATGCAGCTTAATCTCCAACTCTTTTTCTTATTGTTGTCCAGTGGTTTTCAGTTGTGTCCGATGCTTCATGACCCCATTTGGGGTTTTCTTGACAGAGATACTGGAGTGGTTTGCCATTTCCTTCTCTAGCACATTTTACAGATGAGGAAACCGAGGCAAACAGGGTTAAATTACTTGCCCAGGGTCACACAGCTAGTAAGTATCTGAAGCAAGATTTGAACTCAGGAAGAGCCTGAGTTAGGAATTCTTTTGACAACAGTAAAACTAATTTGGGGATTCCGACTTAATCTCCTGACTCCTGAGAGAGAGGGAAGGGGCGGAAGAAGTAGTGGAAAAGTGAAAGGAAGGAAAACTTTCATGTAAGACCTTTCTACCACCCTTCTACGCGCCCCCCCCCCCCATTTTAAAATCAGGCTTGTGATTTCATATATATATATGTATACATATATATACATATATATATATATATATATGTAATATTTCCTGGGGAACTCCCAAGAAAGAAATTCCCTCTACCAATGCAGATCTTCATTTGTAGCTACGTGGGGCAGTGGATAGAGTGCTAAGCCAGGAATACTAATTTTCCTGAGTTCAAATATATCCTCAGATGCTTACTAGCTGTGTGAGCCTGGACAAGTCACTTCACCTTGTTTGCATCAGTTTCTTCATCTGTAAAATGAACTGGAGAAGGAAATGCAAACCACTCCAGTATCTTTACCAAGAAAACCCCAAATGGGGTCAGTAAGAATTGGATATGACTTAACAACAACAGTATTAAAGAATCATTTAGGGTAGGGAGACGTTAAGTGATTTGCCCAAGGTCACACAGGCAAGGCTTTTCAGAGGAGGCGCTTGAACCCAGGTTGTCCTAACTCAAAGGACTCTATCCACTATGGCAGACTATAACTCATTCAAGACTACACAAATGCATTTGAAAAGTGGACAATGTAGATTATTCTGCTCTGATTAACTGAATGAACAGTATAAATAACTATATATTTGGAATGCTGTAAGTATAGTACTACCTAAAAAGAGGAAGAATGAAAGAATTGCTCTAAGGCTTCCCTTCAGTTCTGTATTTCTTGGAGATAAATATTTTGAAAGTCATTTCATCAGTGCCTTTTGCTTATGATTTTGTTATATCAGCTGTATCTAAATTATCATTAACTCAGAATTATTTTATATTCCATAGGTTAAACATAAGTTTATATTTTTCCCTCAAGGATCTAAGAAAATGTTATAAATAAAAATTCTGATTCATATTTTCTATAAATTAACATAGTGACCAAATGAGCAGAATAACTACTGGACTACAAAGCAGCACTAAGAATTAAATGGTGTGTTATAATGCTCATTAAATTGTATAATTCCAATTATATTGCTATAATATTTAATTATTTTCCATTTTACTTAAAAAAAATGTGGAACCAATCAGGTCTTCTTCCTGGGATAGAGACATCTCTTTAAACAGGAAATAACAATTCCCACCCTAATAAAAATCGGTAACAAATATTTTATGATGAAAATATTCTAGAGGCATATTTTCCCTATCATTGCTGTGAAGATTCACATTTAAGCCTTTTTAATTAAATTACCACATCAAGGGAATCATGCGTGAGCTTTTCGATTGAAGATAAAACAGAATTATGTCCACAAAGCTAGTGTCATGAGATGTCAAAATGCTGAAAGTGAACTGTAGTCTCTGAAATCACTCGATACTATAATGATATATTTAGTTAAATTTTAATGCTATTTTTTAATCACATACCAAGGGCAACTCTTGCTGCTGATGCATCATAATTAATCCAGAATGACACCCATGATAAAATTGTAATCAGTATGGAGGGCATGTAGGTCTGAAGAATGAAGTATCCAATATTTCTCTTCAACCTGAAGCTCAGTGAAAGTCGTGGATAGGCACCTATGAAAAACAAAAAATTGTTACTTATAATAGAGAGAAAGAGAGAGAGAGAGAGAGAGAGAGAGAGAGAGGGAGAGAGAGGGAGCGAGAGAGATTGGCAGACAAAATCATTTGCCTTTGTTGCCATGGAGACTAAAACATGTCTTTGGAGCCACAGGGACTGTGGAATACTCCACAACCATACAATTTATTTCTGTCTGGCAAATGGTATTTACAGGGAACCCAGAGTGTCTTGAGAGAAAAACACTGTTATGTAGTCTATTTTTAATGTAATAATGAGGAAATGCTACTAAGGCTAAATGCTGAAATGAGAAATATCCCTCTGGAAAACTTTTTTACTTTATTTTTTATTTTAAAGAAAGGCTTTTAACAGAAGGCTGCAAAAGAAAGCCAAATGCCTTGTTTATCCCTTTAATTAATGGCTGTTCTTCTACTTCTTCATTGTCTGCAGACAGATTTGGCCCAGAGCTGCCCCAAGCCAAATGGTTTTTTGCTGCCACCCACACACACCAGGCTCAAAACCAGCTGTGCAAAAGTAACTAGGATGGGGGCATTTACCAAAGGTACGTAGACCCTGCCATTTTGCATATGAAAAACTCTTAAAATTGGTATGGTTAAAGAAGGGAGATACCTAAGCCTAGTAAAATATGTCCCTTGATGTCACACTGAAATGCTACAGTTCCTTGACAAATGAAAGCATTGTCTTGTTATTTCTTTAGTTTTGTTATTTTTTGACATTCATATATCTGTATGCACATAATAAAACTGCTCTGGCTTTTCATCTTTATATGTATTCTTCCCACATGTCATATTTGGAAAAAACATTGCTTGACAATACATAGATACATAACAAATGTGTTTTTTATTTCAAATAGCCATCCTTTCCTTTGACCCAGTCTTTGCCTCAAAAGCATCTGACAAGAGTTCCTTACAGTTCTCTCCCCTAATCTCAATTTTTTTTTCTGTACTTGTAGCATTGTCTCTTTCCTTCCTGTCCCAGGAAAACTGTTTCTTCTTTTCAAAACTAACTTTCTACTGGTACTTTTGGTCATACTCCCTCATACATCCTCTGGGAAGGTGGTTCGCCCGAGTAACACCTCAACGTTCTTCATCTTCAATTTCTCATCTCGCTTTCATTAAAATCTCTTCCTTGTCTTACAAATAAGCTCAGGATAGCTTGATTCTAAAAGAATATTCCCTCATAAGTCTCCTTTCACCCTTACTCTAAGCTATCAATCTTTCACTTATTCTTCTCTATCTTAAACTCCTAAAAAGAGTAGTTTACACTGCTATTATCCTCCATAAAACCTTCTCCATACTTCTTGGCTTCTATGACAGTCCCTCAATCAATCAATAAGCTTTTATGAAGGCCCTGTTATATGTCTCTCACACTCTCCTGGTTTCATTCTCTTTATTCTGATTGTGACTTCTCAGTTTGCTTCATAGATACCTCTTTCTCCTGTCATCTATTTGTAGCAATTTCATAAAGATTTTTCCTTAGTCCTTTTCTCTTTATATGCTTCCATAACTTCAGGTATGCTCTAACTTCTTTATTTGTAAAATGTGGGCGTTCTACCAGACCAGAAGCTCTTAACCTTTTCTCGTGACATGGGGCCCTTTGACAGTCTAGTGAAATACAAGAATCTCTTTGCCGAACAATGCTTTTAAGTGCATAAAATAAAATAATCTGGACTATAAAGGAAACCAACTAAAATAGTTATCAAAATGTTTCCTGTATTCCTAGCTGTCTTTTCACTCTCACTGCTACCAAAGGCTCCCCTTCTTTCTCACCAGTATAAGATGAGCTCCTAACTGGTCTCCCCACACCTTACCTCTCTCCCCTCTGATCCTTACTATATCCCACTGCCAGATTAATTTCTCTAAAGCAGAACTTGAATCACGTCATTCACTTGCTCAGTGATCTTCATTTATAGCTCTTTACCACTTAACAAATGGAATCCAAATTCGTGTGTATGACAATCAAAGCCCTTTATGATCTGGTCCCAACTCTACCATACAGAGTTATTCATTCCCCAAATAGACCTTATGATGAACCAAACTATATACTATTTCCTGAATATATATCTCACTTTTCTACTATTGAACTCTTGTTTAAGGCATTTTCTCTAACTCTGAGATGCCTTTCTACCACTAAATCAAATTCATTTATTAACCCTTCAATGATTAGCTCAAATGTCACCTCCTTCATCTCCTCAACTGGATATAATATTTAACCTCATCTTAAGTCTTAGAACCACATTCTTTTCATAACTCTCTTTCTTAAAACCATATGGAAATATTATTGACTCCTGCCATGGTCTAAGTATGACCATGGGCAAGTCTATTTAACTTTTCTGATCTTCAATTTCCTCATTTGAAAAATGTAGATAATAGTTGCATGGACTATCTGTCACAGACATGAGAACCAAATCAGATCCGTTATTTAATGCCTGGGCTATTACTGTGGCTTACTGGTTGGTCTGCCTTCCACAAGTCTCCCTACACCCAACTCTAGTCTATCCTCTACCCAGCTAACAAAATGGTTTTCCTGAACACACACACACACACACACACACACACACACACACAACCCCATTCTTAAATAAAATCTAGTCACTCACCTCTAGGATCAGATAGGTACTACTAAGCTGTTCAAAGCTCTTCAAAACCTGTCTGTCCTCCTGTCCTCATTCCAGTCTTTGGAAACCTTACAACTCTCCCCTCCCAGCCTTGCCTGCCCCATTACGTCCTCTGTGATTCAATGACGTTGGCCTCCTTATTATTCCTTGAACAAGACACTCCATCTCTTGGCACTAGGCATTTTCACAGGTTGCAAGGAATTCTCTCTCTCTCTCTCTCTCTCTCTCTCTCTCTCTCTCTCTCTCTCTCTCTCTCTCTCTTCATCTCTTTCTTCTGGATTCCCTGGCTACCTTCCAATCTCAGCTAAAATCCCACCTCCTACAGGAAGCTTTACCCAATCCCCCTTAATTCTAGGGCCTCCCCTCCGTTAATTATCTCCAAGTTATCTTGTGTCTATCTTGTTTGTAGAAGTTGTTTGCATGTTGTTTTCCTCATTGGACTGTGAGCTCCTTGAGGGCAGAGACTGTCCATTGCCTTTCTTCATATCCCCAGTCTTTAACACAGTGCCTGGCACACAGTAGGTACTTAATAATTGTTTATTGACTGATGTTTATAAAGTCTTTTGTCAAACTAAAAATACCACATAAAAATGAACTAGTGTTATTTTATTCTGCCTCGTGTCTTATTTATTGTACTTTTTCTTTCTTTCCTATTGCATTATGAAATACTTGAGTTGAGAAATTAGGTCTTATTCCTTTTTTATCTAACCCCTTCCTCCAAGTGATTAGTCCATCAACTTACACATCCTAGGGGCTTGAAACACATGTGATGCATAAATGAATACCATTTTGTGTTATGTACAGGGTCTTTGATTTCTCATATTTCCTTTTCTGCATCCCCAGTGAATCGTCTGGGCTTTAGATTACAAGTTTAGAGAAGGGGATGAGTGCTGTAACCTTCTTTTATATCCAAAACTTACTCTAGCTTGTCATTAGCTAAGCCATCAGCCTTAGAATTCCTTTGAAACACAACTTCTTATGGGAAATATTCCAGTATGGTCAACCCTTCATATCAAGGACTTTATGATTATTTTTTATAGTGACCCTACAGCCCAACTTCTCACACAATAAACTCATATAAAGTGGGCAATTAACAAATTTCCTGCTCTCTACAATAAATTTGTGTTGAATGTTGAAAGAATAAATGAATGGATGTCCACCTACTAAGGTATGATAGACTCTATTCTTTCTTGTAGGGATAAATGTTGTTGCTAAGTAGGGAGAGAAATCTCCAGAATTACATAACCTCCAAGCATTTAGGTGGCACAGTGGATAGAATGCTTGACATGGAGTCAGGAAGTCCTGAGTGAATAGCCTGAGATACTTAATAGCTGTGTGATCCTGGGCAAGTCACATAATCTCTGTTTGCTTCAGTTACTTCAACTATAAAATCAGAAAAATAATAATAATATCTATTCCCCCCCCCTTCTCCTCCCTGGATTTTTGTGAAGATCAAATGTGATATTTGTAAAAAAAATGTTTAGCATAGTGGCTGGCCCCTTCTCTTTAAAGCTGAAAGGAACTTCAGAGGTCATTAAATACATCCTAAACCTTACCTAGAATGCCTTCTACACAATTCCTGACAAGTGGCCATTCATAGCTTCACATGAAGACCACCACTGAAGGAAGATACCACCATATCCTGACATCTTCCTAACCACTTCTGTATAGCTCTGGGAATTTTTTTCTTTTGTACTTTCTTCCAAAAATCATCATCATCATCATCATCATCATCCTCATCCTTCTCCTTCTCCTCCTATCCTTCTTCCCCATGATGACCCATCAAATACTTGACAGCTTTCATATGCTCCTCCCATAAATCTTCTACTATCAGTAGTTCTTTCAGACAAATCATCATTTGACATGATCTTCTGGTCTCATATTATCCCATCCTGTTGACCCTTTTCTGAATCTTTTCCAAATTGTCAATATTCTTCCTAAAGTTTGGTATGCAGAAGTGAACATAATACTGCTGCTTGGTTCTTACCACAGTAGAGAAAAGCAGGATTGTCACCTCTTTTATGTGGATACCACATTCTCATTAATTCAGTTCAAAATCATGGTAGTTTCTTTTGAGTTTTGAGTTCATCCTGTGGTTGACTATTGAGTTTAATATCCATGGGAAGCACAGAGATTTGAGTGATTGTTTTGGACTTTGTGTCACCCAGGAATGATTCCCATTTCAAAAAGGCCTTTGTCCCTGGAAATTTTCTAAGTCAATTAGACTTGAAGATATTAACAGTGATGAGAATAAAAAATTGCAGCAGTATCCTAAAGAGTGAGTGTCATAGTTGGCTAGCTCTGTATATGAATGGATATGTGCTGAAGCATCAGTGTCCCTTAAATATTTTCTCTGAGCCTTCCTCTGGGTACCCTATGACAGGCATCGTAAGATTTCATGAATAGATGGAAGTCTAAACATAACAATAGTCTCTTGTTTAGGCAATAGTATAATCGGTACAAAAATTTGTACCAACTAAAACAGTTTAGGACATAGAGAGAGAGTAGTATAGAGGAAAAATGTTGGCCTTGGAAATAGAAGATTTGGGTTTGAGTTTTAACTCAGGCATGTTTAGTTGCATGACTTCAGAATGTCACTCAATCTCCCTGGTCTCAGTTTCCCCACCTGTAACATGAGTGTAACATTGCTTAAATTGCCTACCTCCAAGAGCCATTATAAAGAAAGTGCTTTGTAATTTTCAAGCTCTAAACAAATGAGAGTTATCATTAAATACTTTGGGACATAGAAAAATAGTCCAGAGCATAGAGCAGCATCACATCCTAGGAGCACTGTCTGGATAGAACGCAATGATGCGGTCATCCTAGAACCACACAGAAAACCTAGCGAAGTTTCCATTGGCAGAGGCTAATGCTCTATGATAGACATGCGTTAAGGCTGATACTGTGAAAGGGATACTGCAGTGCATTAGTGCATTAAAGCCTGTTTCAAAATGTCAAGAGCAATGTGCAGAAGCTCTAATGTGAATGTGCCAGTGCAGATATTTGACGATGCCAAGGTAGATGCTGAACCGTGGTAACGGAGTCAGGCAAAATTCTGGACCTATTCCTAGGCTCTTCTGTCAGGCCAAAACAAAGGTATCTGCCACCAGACCTGCTTTCAGCCCACAGCCCTTGCTGCCATCATTAAGGGGAGAAATTGTTGTAGAGAAGGAGCCTACTTTTACTATCAGCACCAGCAATAACTGCTGACCAAATACCACCAACAGGCAAATAGACACAAGAACCCTAGGAGTGGGAGCTTCACCCCCCCACCCCCGAAAATGAGTCCCTCTTCTAGCTTAGCCCACATAGAAATTATCCAGGGAATCAACTCACATGGAGAACTGAACAGCCATCACCACCAAATGCCAACCAACTGCCACTCACAGAGCCAGCAAGTCAGCCCTGCTGAATTCAGCAGCAGGGACCTTGAAGGGGAGATAAGAAACAGCATGCACCAAGCAAGTCAAACCACCACTACCACCTTGAACACCACTCCCTTTGGACTCTGATAAACACATCCAGTACCCTGAACACAAGAACCTTTGGAATAGTAATGCTCCCAGCCCAGTGTCCACAGCCATCATCCAGGAAAGTGAACCTTGTGGAAATGCAGACTGGTAGATGCTCCTGCAGGTGCCAGAAAATAAAATTCTTGTCACCATAGTCCTTGGCACAGTCAGATGATTCAATATCAGAAACTGATATGATGTTAGCAATGGAGATGACATTCAAGAAAAGCATACCATCTGCTTTGTTACCGAATGTGAAGAGCCATGGGATTTTTTCATTTGAAACCTTCCATATGTGTTGTTTTATTGGAATGTGACCTCCTTAAGAGCAGGAACTGCCTTTCTTTTCTAAGGACATCCCCAGCATATAACAGTGCTTTGCACATACATAATAAATACTCTTACTCTTAATCCTATACTCTTAATAAATGCTTCATTCATTCACCTAATTCATCATTCATCAGTCCTTCCATATAACAATGTAATTCATACCCTCCTCCTGCCCCCTTCTTTGTATTGGCATAGTATAGAGAAGGAACATTATAATAGAAATTGGAAATTATGGGTTTTTTCTGGCTTTTTTATTACCTATCTGTGGTACTTTTAGCCAGAGAGCCAATTTCACTTGGTTTCCTAACTAGTGAAGTAAAAGTATTAGATCAGATCAAGAATTCTTAAACTAGGTCTCTGAATAGATTTCTGGGGGAGGGGAAGGCAAAATTTCTAACTGAAATTTAGCATTTCTTTCAATTATGAATTTCAAAAAAAAATTCTGAGGACTCCATAGGATCTACCAGATAGCCAAAGGAGTCTACAATACAATAAAAGTTCAGAACCTCTGGACCAGGTGATCTTCAAGTGAAGTTTCAACATTCAAGGAGTCTTCCCCACATAGATATCTGATTGGTAGGGCTAAAGAAGCCAAAACTGTATCTGAGGCCCTTTTTGAATTATAGTTTACAAAATTTAACGGCACAAACATGAAAAGGGAACATCTTAGGCATATCTAGATGTATCGGATGGAAGTTCCATAGAGGCAGATTTCATATTCAGTGAAAAGGTGAGCTGCTTACTGGAACTCTTCAAAAGTATCTCTGTTCTAAATTGGAATAGAGATTGTCGGGGATGTCATAGAGGGCATTCCTTCTCTGATATAGGTTGATTTAGATTATTTCTTGACATCCCTTGCAATTCCAAGAATCTGTAATTCTACAAATTGAACAGTAAGAATTCTATAGCTCTTCGTCTATAGGTGCTTAAAATATCCCTTTCTCTGAACTCTGGACTATATTAGCCATGATTCTAGAAAGTAAGCATTTAAAAAAAATACGCATACCATCAGTAAATCGACAATTATTTTATAAATGCCTATTACATGTCTAGTACTTTCCTAGCTACTTGGGATGAAATGACAAAATTAAACAAACCCTACCTTCAAGAAGCTTAAATTCTATCAGTATTTTAATATTTGAATGAGTATTAATTTTCAAAATAATCTCACTGGTACTGTATGCATGTATTTTAGTAATGTTATCACTGATTATATTATCTTGGGAAATGTCTTTGTAGATAGCTTAGGAATCACAGCTAAACTAGCAATATTTTCATCATCTTTATGGTTGAAAGGCCAAAGCCAAACCAAACCAATATTACTCAAATCAATTACCCATGTTGTTCACCTGGATTGGCTCAGAATAACTTTTGGCAAATCCAGAGGAGGAGTCACACAGGTGCTCTCCTTGCTATACCATGTTAAACAACCACAGCTCAAGAGCAATCTAGCTCCCTCGGGTACCCATTGAAGAAATTCTGAACTTGGAAGGGGAGTTTCCTCAAAAAAGGACATCAGGAAGATATGACCACTGAGCTCCTTTATGGTCCTTTATGGACCCTGGACCCAAGCACCCACTTTGTAAAGGCAAGACACCTGGTCTCTGTTAGCTCTGGGCATAGGAGTTTGCTTCTGTTGAGGCTGGATGGAAAGGTGGGCTAAATAATTTATAAAGCCCCTTCTATTTCTCAGGTTTTAGTGGGCTCTAAGGATTGGCTATAGTAAAAACACTTGTTACCTGGAGAAGAAGATATATTCAATAATATATATCTCTAAGTTTGATAGTATTTCATGGCCCTTTTTGGCTAAAGCAGGCATTAGGAGAAATAAAGCATGTAAGAGCCCATTAAGCTAGATGTTACAAAATCTTTAAGGTATATGTCTCTTTCTTATTAATTGCACTGAAAACCAGAGCTGGAAGGAGTTTGCAAATTGGATTCTAGAGAATTGCCCAAGCTCATATTAACCATAGGCAATGCTTATTATATTCCAATTTATAGAAGATAGCAATTTGGACTTCTCATTGATACAGCAGATAAAAATAAATGCGAAGGTTGATCTCTGAAAGATAGTAACTTAACGTAGCAAATGGAATTTTTCATTATCATTCATCATTGGTTCCCACTTTTCCCTTCAAATCTTACACAAGTATTCTGAAATAAATCTGAAAGGAATTGTTTTCCCAATATATGCCACTGGAAAAAAATAACAGAATAACCATACAAAACAATATATCTGCCATCAGTCTAGTCCAGCCTATACTCTTTTACAAGAGAAGCTGAGTATCTTAGGACTTAGTTTTATTTTAGTTTCCCTAGGCTTCATGACTGTTTTTCTGGCTTCCTATTTCATCTCAGACAAAACAGAAATTCCCCTGTTTCCCTTTAAAAGCAATTCACAAGCTGACCCTAAACTATCTTCACAACTTAAATATATATTACTCCCAGGGGTATGCTAGTAAAAAAAAACTGACCCTCAGAAAGGAATATACATACACATATACACACGCACATATATATGTGTGTATACGTATATATATATATACGTATACACACATATACATACATATAGATCTATACACACACATATGCAAGCACATTCGTTTCCCCCATCACTTCTTTCAGTCTAAACAATCAGCAAAACAATAGATCTCGGAAGTGTAAATGTTCATACCAAAAATTTAACAACCAACTCTGGCAGCCAATTTGAACTGCCTCCAGCATTCCCTTGAATTGACTCCTCTTCCTGCTCTCTGTGGTCAGCTACCCTGGGTTTCTCTTTCATTATCTCACTTAACACCTCTCCCATCTCTTTGTCTTTGTACTCACTGTCCCTCTGTGCCTAAAATGAGCTCTCTCCTTCCCTCTGCCTCATAGGATACCTCACTTCTTTCACGACTCAGATTAGGCTGCACTTCCTTCAGAAAGCGCAAACTTTTTACTGTCCTCCTTCACTAATGATCTTGGATTTTACCGCCACTTGTTAATTTTGTATATTTAGGTAGGTGCATGTCTTCTGTCCCAGTAGAATGAAAAACTCTTGAAATCAGGGACTACTTCTTTTATTTTTATTTTGTCTTGGTATGTCCAGTGCCTAGTACAATGCCTAGCACAAAGAAGGTACTTAAGAAATCCATTTGATTGATTCATAGGATCTAGCTTCAAATGCCAAAGGTAAGCTTGCCAAAAAGACTATTTTATGGAGAACTCACACAAGGCAAGCACTCTCACATGGTGATCAGAAAAAGCAATGCAAGGACACTCTCAAGGTCTCTCTTAAGAACTTTGGAATTGATTGTATGACAAAGGAGAGACACTGGCACAGGACTGTCCAGCATGGCATGCTCTTATCAGAGAAGGTGCTATGCTCCATGAGCAAAGTAGAATTGAAGTAGCTCAAAAGAAAAGTGAGGTGTGCAAATTTAGAGGATCTACCCCAAATGTCCATATGGACTATTTGTGCCTGACCTGTGATAGAGCATTCCAAGCTCATATTGGTCTGATCATCCACAGTCAGACACACTGTAACTGGACTCTAGCATAGCAATGTTATTTTGCTCCTTTTCAAGATTGGAGAACAGCAACCATAATCTAACTAGTAATTTTAATAATTATTCTTTTTGATTGGCAATTCAAATTAACTTGTCAAGCATTTCTTAAGCATCTATGTTGTGCAGAGTTCTGTACTAGGTCAGACATATATAGAGACAGACAGATAGATGGATAGATTGATCGATAGATAAACAGACAGATTTGTTTCCAAGAAAAGGTATTATTCTAGCAAAGAGTTAATAATCACTCTGCAGTAGAATTATATTTGTAGCCATTCATAGAGAATTCAGTGCTCAGGGTTTACCGATATACAGTCTAAAGAACTTCCTGCATTCAGAGCTTTTGCTGACCCTAGAATCACTCCAAAGGTATATATAATTTAGAAAGGAACTGAGTCAGAGGGAGTATGTGACTTCTCTCATATAGTTGCTCTTCCTTCCTGCTCCACTTCCAGAATCATTGGCCTCTTTCTGGGTTTCTCTTTTCTTTTTCTGCACTTCTATTTTCATCCCGCTCTAGATACTCACCTCAAGATTTTGCTATTTTCTAATTCAGATTGATGTGCCCTATCCTCACTAATTCAGTTCAATTAGGGTTAGATGGATCACAGAAATACTTGAACGACTATTGTAAAATGTGATTTTCATTGTTTTTAACACATCTATGCAATGTGTCTAATGCATCTATCTTAAGTGTACCTGCATGTATGCATATGCTCGCACAAGTGTAAAATTAACTTTTAGACTGCAAACTCTCTCAAGGGGAGGGAATACATCTCATGAAGGGCTTAGCATCCTCATGAAGGGCTATAGATCCTCACTAGACATCTGTTGATTGAATAAGGAAATATTTTGTTATAATGGAAAGTGCATTGGTGCCGGAGTCAGGGGACTTTCGTTTAAATATTGCTTCTGAATCTGACCTCTTCTTTGATCTTGGGCAAGTCATTTAACCTTAACATGCTTGTTTCCTCATCTATAAAATGAAGCAGTTGTGTTAGATGACCTCCAAGTTCCCATTTGGTTCTAGATCTACAGGCTACACTCCTATGATGAAAATCCTTCTGAGAACATTCTGAGAAAACTTGCTATAAATGAAGAATGAGTTGTAATGAGCATATAAATGCTTTGAATGCCTGCAGGGAGTTATACATTCTTCCCAACCTGTTTGTACCATTATTTAATTAGGAAATTATGTTTTTATGAAAAGTGCAAGATACACCAATTTTTGCTTTGCCCACTATAAATTACAACAAATTCTAAATTAATAAGGTTTTAGCCTTATTCCTATGCATTGAAATTAAATAGCAACTGCCTTCAACATTGGTTAGGAAATTAATTGCTCTAATTTGTCAGACTTAAATTCAAGCCCTGGTACCTGAATACTTGTGATTGTAGTCATTAATATCACTATAAATGCAGCATAATTCCAATGATGACGTATGCAAGCAGTGGTGTCAAATCATCATCAAGGAATTGTATGATCTGAAGAGCCACAAAGTCTATCATGTAACAAGCATGAGGAATAACACATGGAAAGCTTAAGTGTAGTGTTGTTATCTATGCTGTATTGAGGGGCTTAGAAGTCTTCCAGTAGGCTGGGAGGATAATCACTAAGGATTTATTAAAGGCCCTAGACAACAATAGTAAAGGGTGAAAACGTACGAATGGATTTTGATCTAAATTAGTGGAAGGCACAAAAACGGAGATCACAGATATATTACAAAAATAAATACTTATTAGTTTAAATACCTCATTAGTCATTAGCAAAATACAATGTGCATAATAGACTCTTAAATGTTTCTTAAATTGAATTAAGTCAAATTAAATTGTTCAGGCAAAATGCATAAGACACTATATAGATATAATATATTATCATACCTACTGAACGTTTCCCAACATTCAAAGGATCAATGATTTTGATAGCATAGTAAAGTACATCTCTCTGCATACACAATTGTGGAATAAGCACATTTTATTCATTTATTTATTTTATGGAATCATATTCAAAAGAGAAAAAGCAAGGCATAGAGGACAGAGAGCCAGGCTTGGAACCGGGAAAACCTGGTTTCAAGCCCTGCCTCTACCATGGTGAGTATGTGACCAGAGTGTGTCTCTTAACATCTCTGTAACCCAGAAAATTCTTTAATATTATCTGCTGATCTGGTAAAGGAAATTTTCATGTGAGGGGCTCCCTCCACTGAGGAAATCACTGATTTGGTTTTTTTAAAAAGTATCTGAGGCCAACTTTTAATCATGTCTTCCTGACACCACGTCCAACATTCAGTCCACTATACCCACCATTTACTTTCACTATGATAGATATCTAAAGCTGGGGAGAGAGTAGGTGGGAGCTAATGATACAGGAAGAATGGATTGTTTATTTTTGAGTTATATGAAATCCTACCTGGTTACAGCCATCCTTTAAAAGAATTCACATCATTTACAACCACCTAAGAAAATAGTTCTGATGACACTGCATGAAGAAACTATAAGAATTCTTCCCTGAGTACACCCTAATGACCTAATGATTGCAATTTTCCAGACAGAGGCAGGAGTGGGTTGGGACTATTTCACAACCAGAATCCCCTTGTGTATTCAGCAGGCCTTATGCTGATCCATCTTGGGTCATGAAATAGATTAAACCAACATTTTAATAATTGACATTTTTTTCTAGTTAGCCATGAAGGAATTTTATTGTCTATGAAAAATTGTTTATTAAAAATGTTAGAGTTTATGGCTACTTTAGGCAAGTATGGTTAGAACTTAAGCTAGGACACAAGAGTTGCAATTTCAATTATGCTCCGTCAGTGGGCTATAAATCAACTAGGACACACCAGATCAATCTCTGCTTACATGAATTTGACAATACAAACGTTCAGTGTTTTCCTCATACTTATCACACAGGGGCAACCTATTTCCCTCCTCGCTCTCTTATTACTCTTAATGCTTCGAACAGTGTTAATTGACTGATGCAAAACTTTTCCCAGCCTGTCAATGTGTGAACATTACCCAAAACTTGAATACTTCTGGGGTCAGGAGCTGATGTCCAGAAAGACAAGGGAGAAGGACAAAGAAATGTCAGTTGTCAAAAATAACCGAGGCAGAGGTGATTTCCCTATTTAAACGGCTTTGTCAGGAAAGAAATGGAGTAGTAAGCCTATTATATGTTAGCCTCAATTTTTCAGAATCTTTTTAAAAAAATCTATTTTTATTTAACCTTCATTTCTGAATGCCCCCTAGAGACCATATTTTAACCAATAATTAAAAAAAAAGAATAAAAAAGAAAAAGAGTTCAGCAAAACAAACCACCATAGCAGCAAACAAATCTGACAGTATATGTCACATTTATGCCCGAAGTCTCTTAAAGCTGCAGAAACTTTCCTTAAAAGTCTGACTTCACCTTTACTTTAATGAACTGACATCTCAAAACTGTTATAAGAATACAAATCACCATACAGAAAAGTATTGTTGAAAAAGTAAAGCTGGTAACATTTCAACTATAACTGGGAATAAGAAAAAAGGCACTAATTGATATTTCATTAATTAACAACAGCTTAACCAAAGATGCCCATGCTTTATGGGTTAATGGTAGGCAAGGAATTGTGAAACAGTGGGTTAATGTTGTTGTTTTTGGGTCATTTTTCAGTCCTGACTCTGTGACCCTATTTGACATTTTCTTGGCAAAAATACTGGAATGGTTTACAATTTCCTTCTCAAGCTCATTTTACAGATGAGGGACTGAGGCAAACAGGGTTAAGTGACTTGCCCAGGGTCACACAGCTAGTAAATGTCTGAGGCCATTTTTGAACTCAGGAAGATGAGTCTTCTCAAGCCCAGGCTCGGCATCCTATCCACTAAGCCACATAGTTGCCTCGAACTGTCCATCATAACGTCATAGACCATACTGTCCATGGGGTTTTCTTGGCAAAGATACTAGAGTCATTTGTCATTTCCTTCTCCCCTGGATTAAGGCAAACAGAGGTTAAATGACTTGCCTAGGGTCACACAGCAAGTGAGTCTGGATTTTGAACTCAGCTCTTCCTGACTCCAGGCCCAATGCTCTGTCCACTGAGCCAACTAGCTGCCTCAAAGTGGTGTGAGAATGCCTTCAATAACTGAAAATTGACTGCAGGTGGGCATCAGCCTTATTACTCTCCCATTCAGGAGCAGGACCTACAATATTACCCTTCTTGAAAGAGAAAGGGTGTATGTGTACATAGGGGGAACTCACCTGTGGCAAAGACAACATTCTTTGAGACCAGTCTGTGTTCTACAATGGAGAACTGAGGAAGCTCAATCCTTTCCACACCTGTCACAGCATTGTCCCCACCTCTCCAATAAAACTCAATGTCATCTGTTGTGTAGCCATCTACCAAGAAGAAGGAAACAGGAAAATAGAGGCATTAAGTCTTAGCCCAACATAATTTTTTTAAAAATTCAATACTATTAGCAATACTATTTAAATTCAATACTTTTTGTCATTGTTATTGTTCAGTCATGTCTGATTCTGGGACCCCATTTCGGGTTTATTGGCAAAGATACTGGAGTGGCCAGGCATTTCCTTCTTCAGCTCATTTTATAGATGAGGAAATTGAGGCAATCAAGGTAAAGTGGCTCATCCAGGGTCACACAGCTAGTGTCTAAGGCTGGATTTCAACTCAGGTCTTCCTAACTCCAGGGCCAGCACTCTTTCAACTACACCACCTCAACCATTCATTTCTTTTAAATAAAAGTTCATGCAGTTTGTATATACACAAGACTAATTTTTAAAATATATATTCATTTACATGGCACATTTTTCTTTTGGATTTGTTATCATTTTCTTCTGCTTTGTACTAAATCTAGGGTGAGGCAATTAGCAATTAAATAGACTGAGTTTTCTCTGAGTGCCCTAATAGAATTTGGTATCATGGGGCAAGCACTGGATTTAGCATCACAGGAATTGAGTGTAAATTCCAGTTTGATTCCTCACTGTATGTGACCATGGCTATGTTAAGTCAGTTTCTGGGTCCTATTTTCCTTTATTGTAAGATAAGGAGATTAGACTAGATATCTCCAAGGTCCTTGCCAGCTCTAAATCTTGTGAAATTAAGCACATTCCAGAGAGAGATGATGAAATGATGTAGGAATTGTCTGGAGGTTTCCCAAGGAGATATTGAATTAAAATAGGAATTCTTAACCTTTTTTGTGTCATAGACCCTTTTGGCAATCTCTTGAAGTTTAGAGGTGCCTTGTGAGAATAATTTTTTAATGCATAGGAAAAAATACATGAAATTTCAATGGAGACCAATTATATTGAAATATAGTTATCAATTTTTTTTTAAAGTTCACAGACTCCAGGTTTGGAACTGCTGATTCAAGAATAATAGCAGCGAATAAGAAGATTGAACTGAAGTATGCAGAATTCTAGACAGGAGATATCTCAAAGCACCCTGAAAAGCTCAAAAGCTAAAGACACTTTGACTTCCTACCATGCAATGTTTAATAACTTGGGATTATCAGACAGTTAAAGCATAATTACTTTTTTCCACTATATTGGAAAGACTAAAGCACTGATTCTTGAAGGCCGATTCAAAGTTCCACATTCTGGCTATTGGGAAATGCATTTTCCCCTACTTGCTCAAGTTGGTAAATAAATTCTATAGTTGAGAAAAGGGAAATTACTAAATTGGACCAATAAGAGTGAATGCCTAATATTAACTTCCTGTGAATCTCCTGAGTGACTTGGATGAGGCTAAACTTTCAATAGCAACTCGGTTAATTCTATTACAGCTGATAAGAAATTGTACCTTAGCACAAAGGACTGATTGAATTGAATTGAATTGAATTGATTACTATGAAACCAGTTAGGATGCCCACATTAAAAATAAAAGTAAAAAAGAACAATTGATGATGACTTTCCTCTAGAGGAGTTGGGGGTAAGTTGATATATCATTAGATCATAGTTTTAGATTGAGAAGAGGTATTTCAATCTGTGAAATTCTTTACCTGGAGTTCACAGACTGTGGGTAGATCTCAGGAGGTCTATGAATTTGCAGTGAAAAAAAAGTATCTTTATTTTCACTAATCTTTGGGGTTTCTTTGTAATCCAACATATTTTGTTATATTCAATTAAAAATATTACCCTTTAAAGGGGTCCATAGGCTTCATCATAACGCCAGAGAGGTCAAAGATGCGCAAAAGATTAACACCTCGATCTAAAACCAGTTCCCTCATTTTAGAAGTAACAATAACGAGGCCCAAAGAGGTAAATTTACTCGTCCAGAGTAAAATAGCTGGTAAGCATCGGAGGCAGGATTTGAAATCAGGTCTTCCTGAGTGTAACTCAAACATTATTCATTAAAATATGTGATTGCATGTCTGGCTACTTTAGCTATTAAAATGTTCCCATAAGGTGTATTTATCTGTGTACTTATTTTTATCATTTTTATAGAAAGGTTCTAGAACATGGTCTAAATGGCATTACCTTAAAATCTTCACATTGCCAGGAATAGTAGGGATCATGTTGTCCAGGGCCCCACCCAGTACAAGTTTTTGTTTTTTCCTATAATACTCTCAACAAACAGGTCATCAATCTTCTTCTTGAACACCTCTATTAACAGGGAGGTGGATTATTTCATTTTTGTCCAACATGAAGAGTTATTATGTTCTTCCTTATATTTAGCTAAAAACTCTCTTCTTATAGTTTTGAATATGGTGCTGGCTGGCATAATGGTCACAGCACTAAACTCTAACCTGGTCACCACTTTTGACTCTGCCACAAACTAGTCATTTTACTGTTGCAATTTGCTTTTTTGTACTGAGCCTCAGTTTCTGCTCCTATAAAAAGGGGTTAATAATTGTGCTCAGCCTTCCTAACAGGGTTGTTGTAGGCAGAGTGCTGTCAGAAGTAGGTTAAAATGAAGTTAGGAAATATTTACAAAGTAAACAAAAATATAATAAAATGTAAAGTATTTTAAAACTAAGTCAATATGCAGCCTGTAGGGATGCCTATATGTATGGATTAGTGATCCTATTTCTATTGGAGATTTATATCACGGGTTGCGAGGATTAAATACAATAATGTCTATTATTTAGCAGTAAAATGCTATAGAGATGTAATATGTACTTTTTTTTACTATTTTCACCAATATTTCATTGGTCTTAGTTCAGCTCTATGGATCAACACAGGCAAAATGTGCTCCCTCTTCAGTGCAAAGGAAAACCATTGGCTGAAGGGAATTTTCACTTTCCATCAGTAAGACACAGTTATCCCATCTCTTCTAGACTAGAATTTTCACCTGCATTTCTCATCTTCCCCATCTCCTCTCCCCAGCTTTTCTTCCTCATCCAGGGAAGGAGGGCACTTGCTACTCCTACCACCCTTGGCCCCTAGTGGGAATGGGGCCTTTCTCTTACTTTTGGGCAGATAAAGTTGGAATTGTCAAAATGAACTTTGCTAAAAATTGGTGAAAAATCAAAACAACAAAAAGAAGAATGACATACAAAAGGATAACGATGGCTTATTTTAAATAGCACAATGATTGTCAATTAAAAGAAGCAGCATCTAGGCAGACTGGCTTGGCTTCACAGTTCAAACTGTATCCTGCCCTTTGTTCCTCCCCTCCTCAGGCTCCTCCCTGACCTTGTCCTCCCCGCTTTTCCCCCCAATCGAAAAGTCAGGTGCAGCTTAGCTATTATTACCAGCATTTTTTGGGGGGGGGAGGGGGTAAAAGATTTTCCTTCATGCAACCCTTCAAATGTCTGATGATAGTACCATCTCCTCCTGAAGGTTCTTTTCCTGTATTATACATCTATAAAAATTTAATTATTTCTCCACTGAAAAGTGGAAAGAATACCAAATTTTGAGTCAGGAAGACTTGAGCTGAGGACCCTGGTTCAAGTTCTCCCATTTGCCAGCATGGTTATCTTATAATCTATAATCTTTTGACTATTATGCCTCAATTTGTACAAGACTTGTAGTCCTGAGAAAATAATTTCACAGCTCTATCTAGTACATCTTTGAAATGGAGATAATCTCATTTTTGCTATTAGTAGAGTTTTAAAAGACAAAAGGCATTGTAGCCTAATGAATAGAATTCAGGTCTCAGAAGCAAGAATACCTAGGTTTAAATCTTGCCTCCAATTGCTTACCCTCTGCCCCCACATCTAGATGCACAAGGTCTGTGGAAACCTGGGCAAATCTCTTAACCTGTTGCTGTTGTCAAGCTCCCAAAGAAAAGAGGGGCTACTATACCATACCTAAGGATCTTTGAAGGCAGCATATTGACTTAGAAAGCAATGTGTTAACATTACCTCTGTTCTCTTGTGTGTTCATTTATTTTGTTAAATAGTCTTCAATTCCATTTTAATCTGGTTTGGCTGCATTCAGTGTTGCAGCTCACAGGCAGCTCTCTAAGACTCTAACTTGGGATAAAGGTGCCAAACTCCATCAGCAGGGCAGTTTTCACAAACAGACTTCCTTGTAGTTATGAAATCACAGGTCTAATTTCTATACCTATCTCTAAATGAGATAAGGTAGTGGAGAAAATAAAGGAAAATCGTTGCAAATTGTAAAACACAACATAAATATAAGTTGTCCTTTCTGATAGGGCAGCTAGGTGGCATCATGGTGCATAGAGTGCAGGGCCTGGTGTCAGGAAGACTCATCTTCTTGAGTTCAAATATGGTCTCAGACACTAGCCATGTGACCCTGAGCAAATCACTTAATCCTGCTGGCCTTGGTTTCCTCATCTGTAAAATGAGCTGGAGAAGGAAATGGCGAACCACTGCAGTATTTCTGCCAAGAAAACTCCAGATGGGGTCATGCAGAGTCAGACATGACCAAAAAAATGGCTAAGCAACTAACTTCCTGTTATTGTTCCATGCTGTGGCTTTGAAACCCCTTATCATTCTGGTTACTTTCCTCCCAAAACTACAGTTTGCCAATATAATTCTTAAAATAAACTTAATATCCTTGCAGTATGGTCAGATTTTTCACTTTCCTTGTGGACACTATACCTTTTTTAATGCAGCTTTTCGCTTAATTTTTGTACTCTATAATCTTTTGACTACTATGCGTCAAATCTGTACAAACACACTATAAAGACTAGAATCTTATAGGCCTATAATGTAGGTCCTATAACCTTGGGGTCGACTTTAGGATCCTAGATTTAGATCAGGAAGGGACCTTAGTGGCCATCTGGTATAAACTCTCCCATTTTATAGAGAAACAAAACAAAACAACCTAAGCAGAGATGTTAGTTAAGTTACTTTCTCAAGATCACACAGGAAAGCAATTTTTATTTTAAATTAAAATACTGTATTATCCTAGTATCTATATGAGTCAAAGAATTATTCTCCCATATAAAAATACAGTTTTATATAAAAATGCAGCTTTGCCACTCATCACGTACACAGTAAGCTATATTGTAAAACCACATCACTTCTTACCTCAATTAAGAATTAATATTTCCAAGTCTAAATCAATCTGAACAAATTAGTAGCCTTATCTATGAATTACTCAAGGGGAAAATGGCATTACATAATGCTGATCAACAGTCTCTGGATACACAGAGCAGAGGGTCCATTTCTTTTTCTATTACTGCAATGAATGCAGCTATTGTCCCTCTTCCATAGGCACTGCACAATAAATTATAAAGTTTCTGAATGATGCTCAAGTTAAATGACATTACCATGCTACAGAAACCAATTTTTTTTTAAAGTTGAGTTTTCCATCTAAATCCCAGGAGTACCCAAAGCCCAGAGACTCATGGGTGTTAGAGCATTTTCTAAGTAAATTGCTTTGTTTGCTCTCATCAAACTGAATGGATTAAGATGGAGAGCATTAGCTTTCTTATGTTTCAGAGAAGCAAATAGTCTGCCTAATCAGATCCTAATAGAGAACTGCTTAATACCACCTCTCAACCTCATTTTCCTACCCCCCAGAAATAGCCACAAGAGAAATTAAAGCCTTCTCCCGTCCTTTGAGACCTTAACCATATCTATCTGTGAATGGAAAATAATTAGTATGGTAGCACTAAGGGAAACTGCCCTGAACCACTTAAGAAACCTAAAGGGAACACAGATATGTACACACAGCTTTCAATTTCCAGAGTGCAGTTCTGTTCATCCAGGGGATATCTTCTCAGGTCCATCATACATGCAGCTGTTGTTGTAATTCTATAATACAAGAAGGGAGAAGGAAAATATTATTGCCAGGGTCAATAGCATCTTTCTATTAGTAGTGAAACCTATTTAGAGAAAGACAAAAGCTACACTTCATGGAGGAGACATCTTCCACAGAAATAGAATGTTCTAAACTATAGGAATAAAACAGATTAAACATTCAAACTAATTTAAAAAGAAAAGCTTGATGAGAATTAAGATAATCAAACAAATATAGAAATTTGGCATTTTTATTAAGTTGAGTATATTGCTAAAAAGCCCTTAATTTGAATTTTCAGATGTAAAAAGTTTTTTTTTAAACAAAGTCCTTACCTCTTATTCCTCTTCCCTGCCTCATCTAATAGGTTTTCTGACTTCACATTATGGGACAATATAGTGGATAAAGCACCAGTCTGGAGTTAGGAGGACTCAAGTTCAAATCTGCTTTGGACACTTGTTAGCTGTGTGACCTTGGGCAAGTCACTTAACCTTGTTTGACTTAAGTTTCCTTATCTATAAAATGAGCTGAAGAAGGAAATGAGAAACCATTACAATATCTCTGCCAAGACAGCCCCAAATGGGGTCACAGAGAGCTGGACACAACTGAAATGACTCAACAACAAACAAAAGGCTTTGTATTTGGGGGCAAGATACTCATTCACTATATGATATTAGATTTCCATTATTAGTGGACTTCTTCTGGTCAATCTTGTAATTCTTTTAGTCAAAATTCTCTGTGATGGATCCATTTTATAACCAAATCATATGCTAAATTATCAATTTTTGTACCAAGAGTGATAATTGTATCAATAAATTTCATTGACCAGCTGCTCACCAGTCACATCGGGACTCTAATGCTACTTAAATGTTTCAAAGCTTTTTAACACCATGTCATCTATCATGTTCTAAAAAGAAGTTTGTCATTCATGTTTGTAATGTGTCCTTGCTTGTCTGGATCAGTGGCAGGAGAGCTGAATGGGCATACACTGAAACTAAGAAGTTATTGGTGTTCACCATTTAATACAGATGTTTCAGCATGGCTGTTATGGGACATTTATTTTCTGAAATGATTTTAGGTGATTCTCCTATTTGCCCCATCTGTCAGAGTTTAGCTAATTCAAAATTTGCAACTCAATTGACCTAATTTGGATGCTAATACCCATAAACTCATTAACTGACTAATGGTTGTGAGCCTCTTTACTTTTGAATGCATTTAAAACCAATCCCTTTCCAGTCCTCTTTGTCTCACACACACATTCAATCATTCTCAGCTATATATTGTTCCCATACATAATCAACTACGTGATCAAATATAAGTCTCTTAACCTTTCTGATCCTCAGTTTCCTCATCTTTAAGATGGGAAAATAATACTTTAGTTATCTACTTCACATGTTTGTTGTAAGAGAAAAAAAATTTGCAAACTTAAAAATACTATATAAAGAAGCTGTTTTGTCTGGATCTGTGATGTAATCTTTTAGGGAATACTTGGTGTGGAGATGCCTTCCACAAATGCAGACTGACCTTTCTTCTCTAACTTACAGCTTTGGAAATTTGCCCGGAGAAATGAGAAGTTAAGTGACTTGCCCACTGTCACCCATCTAGTATGTGTCTAATAGCACTGGAACCCAGGTTTTTTTGAATCTGTTGGCCTCCAGACTCCTCTCACCATACTGTATTTCATTACTAACAGTATCGTTATCCGTAACCTAAAAGAGCGACCCATACAATGGCATACCAATCTGATGTGGAAATCAGTCTTTTCATCCCAATGGAAATAATGCTATGTGAGTTGGAATAATGCTACCTTTTCAGGGGATTGATTCATTATTCACAGTAATTGGAACCTTCTAGCCAAAATCTGCCCCTCTGAATCTTCTACCCATTGATCCTACCCTCTGGGGACAGGCAGAATAAGCCTTTTATTCATTACAGTTCTTTGAATACTTGAAAACTTAAATTTATCCCAGTATTCCCAAGTCTTCCATTCCAAATAAATATGCCCCACTCCTTCAACTGAACTTCAATAGTACAGTCCTTAGTCATTTACCAGCTTCTTTCTTCTGGATGAACTCTATATCATCCATATCCTTCATAAAGTGTGGTACATAAAATGAGAGACAGGAATTGGGGATAAAGTCATATCCACCCATCGCTATCCGCTAGAAAAACAGAAGATTTGGGGAATCTTTGCAAGCCATAGGTTGCTGTTTTTTTCAAGTAGCAGTGGGACACAATACAACTATTCAAAAAAATCTAGCTGAAACCTTGAGTTTTTCTCTACAGATTTAATACCAAGTTGACTTATGTCCTGTAATATGCAATGCTCAAAGTGATATTAAGCTATTATGTAAGTGGCATAACATCCCCCATTTTCATTCAATACCATACTTTTAGCTGCATAATCCAAAATCAATAAATTGCTATTTGGTTTATTACAGTGATATAGATGATTTTCATCTCATTCAAGTACAGCCCACTCAATCTTAAATTGTAGCAAATTCTAGACCAAATAAGAATGTAACATCTCTAAAAGATTCCTTTAATGTATACTAAGGTAAATCCAAATAAAAATGTGATTTAATCTTATGTATACATTTTCCCCTGATCTTTTATACTGTATAATTGGGAAAGAACTATGTAGGTGAATATCTGAGTCTCAGGATTATAATGACTCTCAATGACCTTTATCAATCTCTAAGTATCTCATTTCCATATAGTAAAGGAGAGTACCAAAGTCAGTTGGAATCTTGATAGCTTTAAACTCTTTTTCTTCTTTAGTGATTTCCCACATTTTGGGAAAAGCTTGTCTTAGCCAAAGACTTAAGGTAGGACTTGAAATTATGTGGCTGTATGTGTGTTTCTGACAGAAGAGTAGGGGAAGGGAGATGATTTGTAAAGAACTTTGAATCCACATTCACATTTAGGATTTCCTTTCCTTTCAAAGTTTACCTTAGGCTCTAGAAACTTTACTTCTAAGGGATGAAAAATGAGATCGTTTTACACACACACACACACACACACATTCCCACATTAAGCTATCTTTTAAACATATGTGGAGGTGGGAACTACATGAGTAAGCTTCTTGAGGGAAGGGAATATTTCATTTTTGTCTTTGTAACCCTAGCACTTATCAGAGGAGTGGTACATAATAGTAACTTAAGGAATATTTGTTGATTAATTGACTACATACGTAAATTTGTTTATATATGGTCATATCTGAAATTCATATTTTGTTATTATGGTTTTCATAATCTGATTTTTGTGGATTTTTCATACTTAATGCTTTAGGTAGGGGAAAACTGTCTCTGTATTAGCTCAAAAAAAGTGATTTTTAATTTATTTTTAATTTACAACTTTCACCTCCATAAGCTTTTGAGTTCCAAATTTTCTTCCCCTCTCTCTCCTCCCTCCACCCCAAGACAGCATGCAATCTAAGTGATTTTTTAAAAAGTCATTTTCAGAAGGGAAAGAGAGTCACGGTTGTTTAGTGCATAATAGGAACTGCCTTGGAGTCAGGAAAAGCTGAGTTCAAGTTTCGCTTCTGAATATTGCTAACTATGAGACCATGGCTGTTATTTAAGCTTTTCATGCCCTAAGCAACTTATCTTAGTTGCAAATTAATTTCCAATGATATCTGTAGAAAGGATTTTACCACATATATGAAGTCATGGGTCTCAACTCTACTCCCCCCGCAACCATCCCCTCCCCTGGCCCCTCCCAAAAAAAAGATAGAGAAGTGATAGCAGGAAAAAAATATGTCTTAAACAACTGTGAAATAAAAGTTCCTTGCTGTTTTCCTGTTAAACTTTTTTGGAATATATTAAGAAATCAAGTTTTGTGGCTACAGAATAGAGTTTACTTATTTAGAAGCTATCTACAAAATATGGGGCTCCAGGCTTCTTCTTTATCTTCTGCTTGCCACCTGCTCTTCTGGCCATTGGCAGCCCTACTAGAGTGTGGCAGAAAGCATGAGATAGACTCATATCTGTCTAGTCTAGTCTCCTTTTTTGTTAGCATCCAAAAAAGTATCTTTGAGTCAACTGTGGCCTATAAAGAAATCATGTCTTCATTTCTCTGGCAATGAGAAGGGTCCTGCTATCTTTGGAGAGATAAAAAAGAGAGAAAAAAAAATTTTGACAAAATTGTTTGCTCATTTTTTCTATTTAAACCTAGGCCAACCAGAGACATTTTTGCACTAAACCTTTAACATTCTTTGCCACGAATTAGCTGTTGTGACCTGGGCTTATCACTTAACCTCTCTGGTCCTCAGTTTCTTACTTCCTGAAGTGAAAGAATTGAACTAAATGATCTCTGAAGTCCCACCCATCGCTAGATCCTATCATCCTAACATCTTCAGGAAGTGGCTAACTCCTACAAATTTTAAAGGATTAAATAGAACAGGTGGGTATGGTATATAATTGTAATATTTTCTGAGGTCTTATAAAGTTCTTTTTTTTTAACTTGAGTTCTCTATCTCAGCCAGAATGGAAGAATAGCAGCTACTCATATTCCCAAATCCACTGCTGATCAGCAAAGGGGCTTCAGTCTTTCTGTTTCCTACCTGTGCTAGGTCACCCCTTCTTAGGTAACATGGCCACACACACACACACACACACACACACACACACACACTTACCCCACAGGGCTCATCGTATTGATCCTGGACATTCTTCAGGCACCTCATTACCTTAACACACCATAGCTCAGGACTTACAAGCTAAAGCTATCCAGAAGCCTCAACTTCCTCAATCCCAGGACAATGAGTACGTTCTACCATGCCTGTCCTGGTCTTGCAGAATTCTGTGGTCATTCTTCCTTAATTTTCAACAAGGAGAACAAGTTATGTGGCTTCATTCAGACTCTGGGTCCCCCCAAAGCCTTGAAGAGGTATCTTGCAGATTTAGAATTGGTACTTCAAAGGTGATCAAGTCAAATTCCCTTATTTTACAAATGAGTAAACTGAGGTCCATAGTCACTACGGGTATCTGAGGTGGGATTGGACCCAAGATCTTTCTGACTCTAACTCCAGCACTGTATCCGCTATACAATAGTACCTCTTCAGGAACTTTTTGAGCAATGGATTTGCCAATGGTCATGGCATAAAAATATAGCAAATGAAACCATCAGAAAGGGTAAACAAAAATAACCTTTAGTCATGTTTTCATCACCAAAATAGTAACAAAATCATCTTTGTTACTCCTTCCCCAAATGCCAAGTCCTGGTCTAAGAGGTTTCTAGTACTTGTCAGTACTGTGTGCCAACTGCCCAGGAGAAACGATGCTGGAGCTGAGGGCCTGAAGCCAAATGGTTCATATTGCAGGGTGTTCTAAACCAAGTATTTATTATTCAAGTTGAAGGAGCCATGGGGAACATGCTGACTATTAAGTCAATCTGGTAGATTTGAAGGAAAAAAAATGAGGTATATGAAAAATGCATATACATATATACATACATATGTATACACACACACACACACACACACATATATATGTTCACACACACACACACACACACACACACACACACACACACACACATACAAGTAACTGACCAAAGGAGATAACTTTGTCAAGGTAGCTGAGAGTAAATCAGCAATGGACACATGCTGAGCTGTAGTATTGTTATATTAGCACACTGGCTCAATGATTGACGATGGAAAAAATGACTAACAAGAACTACACTGATTTACAAAGCACACAATACAACAGATATATATGTAGATACCCACGTGTATGTGTGCGTGTATGTTTGTGTGTATACAGTCAGTTCTTGCTTAATGTAAATGGACTGTTCTGGAGACCTTCCCTTCCCCTCCAATGGGACCACTCCCTCCTAGGCTTTGTGGAGGATCCCTGGGGTGAACCAGTGGGTACAAGGTCCTGCTCTCTCTTTCTTTCTCTTTACACACATGTATAATACAGATATACATGTACATATATGTGTACACATGTATGTGTATACATGCATGCAGATATATGCACACATATTCATCCAGATGTGTATATATACATTGTACATACATATACACATGCGCACACACATGCAAATACACATACACAAGCATACATATACATATAATACACACATACCTGTACATATGTGCATACATGTACACATGCATGTAATATACATATAACATACACACGCTATGCGTATACCATACATATACATGTGCATACACATGCACATATACATATACTGCACATATACATATACTATACATATATATATATATGTATACGTATACATATACACATACACACAAAAGCTAACTAAGGTAACTCACTTGATATTATTTAGGCCATACCCAGGACCAAAGCAAAAGCAATGTAGCACCACTGCCTAGATTTAAACTCAACCCCCAAAAGAACAATTCCAAAGATGTAGTAGGTTGTGAAGTTCACTAACCACAGTGAAAAAAGTTACTTTAGGTATTTATTTTAAGGAAGTAGAATTAGGGGTTTATAGATTAATCTTGAGATATCTTCATCAATATCCATATACAAGGCAAAAATCAATATTGTACCAGTAAAACTAGATTCCTTTCAGGAATTTATGAAGAATTCTGGTGTGTTTCTCAATTCTAATAAACAAGCATTTATTAAGTGTTCATTAAGTTCTAAGCACTGTGCTAGGCATTCTGGAAGAAAAATTAAAAAAAAATACAATGCCTGTCTTCAGGAGTTTACGTTCTGCCAGAGAAAAATACTTATATCAATTAATTTACAGAATTATGGGAAATATAATCTATAAACATTAAAGCACTATATGAATAAGAGTTATTGTTACTGCTACATTCCCCATCACCTACCTAGTGAAATAGGCTTGTAGAATAGCCTAACATTATCTGTTTAATTATTCTATGGATCCATACTCAGATAGCTTGGTGTTGTAGCTAGAGAACTAGCCTTGGAATCAAGAGGACCTGAGTCCAGGACCAACCTCTGATACATACCAATAACTTAACCTTTAAGTGATCTATCTAGGCCAGAGGTGTCAAACATGCAGCTCGTTTGGGCCATTAGCCTGCAACACTCCTCATTGTGGCCTTATCCAGATTAAAATATAATTGGGAAACATTTAACAAAATAAAAATACAATAGAACATAGATAATGTTAATATGTGGTTTTCTAAGTCAATATGCAGCTTGCAGGTTTAGTGGTCAGTGAATCTGACAACACTGATATAGGTAGTTCTTGAAAAAGTATAGGTTGCTAAGAAAGTGCTGACCTGTTTTATTAGATGGACTATCTAGATACAAGATTTCCTAATGTCAATGAAATCACAAGTCCTATCTCTATCCCTATACTCAGAAAATGTCAATGCTCATATTAGATCAAGTTCCTAGCCCTTTAGTCTATAAGATTAATTTCAAAAACCTAAGATTTTGAAATATATTTTATAATAATAACTTGAACATTCATGTGTACATCTAAGTAGTTGTATGGTATGGTAGAAAGAATGCTTGATTAGAAATCAGGAGATTCTAGTCCTGGCTGCATAACTGACTATTTGTATGACTTTCAGCAAGTCACTGAATTTTTAGACCAGATCATCTCCAGGGTTCCTTGCAGTCTGACAATCTAAGGTCCTAGGTTAGAACTAATCAATCATTTGGCATTATCATCAGAATGCTACAAATTATCAATTAGCTAGAACAAGTGTGAGATAATGTACCATCCTGTACTGGGGAAACTAGATCCACAGCCACAAATCGCCTGCTGTTTATTATCAATACCTACAGGAAAGCTATCATCAATGTCCTTGTCTTAGAAACATGATATACGATGACACAATGTTAGGCTGAAGCCTGGAAGTTGGAATGAAGGTCAGCTCAGTAATTTTTTTTGTGGATGGTGGGCTTGATTTTTGCAGGGCTAGTGGACATCGAAGTTGCATAAAGACCTAAATGGAGCTATCACTGTGCCAATTCTATTTCTTCCACCAACTCTGTGCATGACTTCTTCAGTTATTTCAGTGATACTTTGGTACTCTGGTTCAATTTTTGAAAAAATCACACATCTACTATGTGCAGGATACTAGGGATGCATAGGAGAAAAAAAATACTGCCTTTATCATCAGTGAGTTTACAGTCTAATGAAGAGGTGGAAGGAAAGTATATGAACAAAAATAAGTTTGATGGAAGCAAGAACATGATAATTGCAAACATGTGATCCAGGTAAAACAAGCTAAGAAAGTTTGAATCATAAGAGATCACTTTCACATTAAATGCTGAATGGTTCCCTAGCAATGTCCCAGGACACAACTGATCTGTCACCAGAGAAATGCTGCCTCCTGCAATAGAGTTCTGCTGGGTAGGACCCATAAGGAAGAATGGAAACTTTAGATTCCTTAAGGCAGAGGCATCAAACATACTGTGCCCATAGGCCTGCATCACTCCTGGGTGACCAGAAGCAGATTAAACTGTAATTGGGAAATCTTTCATACAATAATAGATAGATAGATAGATATTATATTTTAATACTGTCAACGTTCAGTCTTCTGGGATTCTTATGTATGGATTAGTCATCCCTGTTTTTGAGTTTAATGTCACAGTCTTAAAGGGTTGATTTGGATTATGAAAATCAGAGACAAGGTAAATAAATGTCTTGAAAAGTCACAAAATGGGGCACAACTATGGATGGCTGAGAAATCTGAGCAGCAGAACCAAGTATGCAGAATTTAGAGGTGAATCAAAAATTTACTAATATTAATTATCTTAAATGTATTCATAGACTCTCAGAATCATAATGGCTCTCAGTAGTCATCTGGTTTAATCAACGCCTCGGTAGAAACCATCTTGACAACAGTCCCGTCGCGTGGTCACACAGGCTCTGTTTTAATACCTCAAGTGAAGAGAAGCCCACACCTTCCAAAGGCAGCCCATCCCTAACTGGTAGGAAGGTTTGCTATACATGGAACCAATCTGCCTTTCTGCAACTAGTTCTGCCCTCACTGCTTCTAGTTCTCTTCTTGGGGACGAGAAGAATAAATTTAATCTTTCTTCCTCCTAATTAGCTAGGTGGCATGGTGGATAAAACACTGTGTGTGGAGTCAGAAGGAACTAGGTTCAAATCCTTGCTCAGCCACATGCTGGCCAAGTGGCTCTTCCACTAAGGCTTTGCATGACTTCTTGAGTCATTTCATTGGCATCTCAGTGTTCTAGTTCAAGTAAAAAAAATGTTAAGTGCTTATTATTGCTAAACCCTGGGGAAACAGAGGTGAAAAAATAATATAGTCCCTGCCTTCAGCAAGGCTACACTCTAATGAGAGGGAGGGAGAAAATTACATGTAGACAAATAAGCACAATGGAAACTAGACTGTGATAAGGGAACATGAGATTGCATGCAAGCTAACCTCTCCCAGACTGAGTTTCCTTATCAGTAAAATGGGGATAAAAATAGCACTTAGTTCACATGGTTATTGTGAGGATCAATGAAATAGGATTTGTAAAGTATTTAGTAAACTTTAAAGTACTATCTGAATGCCAACTATTCTTACCATTGTTATTTTTGATGCTTGAAGAAAGCAATAATATCTTCTTTATGCTAAATATTCCTACTTCTTTCATCCCAGCCTTATATAGTATGGTCTCTAGAACCCTCACCATTTAGATTATCCTTTGATTACTACCTAGCTTATGATTTCCTCTAACAATAAAGCACCAAGAACTGAACATGATAATTTGGATGTGGGTTAATTAGGGCAGAGTCCAGCCAGACCACCATCTCTCTCATTTTGGACATTACACTTCCATTGATGCAGGATTACTCCAAATTAACTTTTTTGACTGCCACATCACTGCTGTTTACCTGTTGTTAAACTTGGAAGATTCTAAACCAGACAGATGTTATTTATATGAATTATTGTTTAGTCCTGCCTTTCCTATTATTTAATTGTAAGGTTGAATTTTTGAACCCAAATGCAAAACCTTGCCTTTTCTCTTAACGAATGTCTTCTGGCTTTGACCCATAATTCTAGCCTTTCAGGATCTTTGTATTGAGCTCGACCTGATTTTCAAAATTCTAGATGTGTTTTCCACTTTTGGGCTATGTGTAATTCTCCCAAGTATGACTTTATACAAATTACTTATAAAAATATTAATTAGCACAAGGGCAATTACATATTGCACTAGTGACATCATTTCAGGTTGAACTTGATGCATTGATGTCTACTTTTGCACCAGTCAGCCAAGCCCTTCCTAATGTACCTGACTGTTACCAATGGTCAATGGCAAATACCAATGCCAAACCTAATGTTCTTTTCCCAAGCTTATCCTCCTTCAGCCCTCTAAAGTATTTGCCTCTACTGACTACTTTCTCCTCCTGGATAGTCTCTTCTCTCTGGCTTTTCATTTATTATTATTTTATATTTTTAAAAATATTTTATTTTATTGTAAATTATGAAATAAAACAAACCTTCCATATCATACTAGAATAATAGAGATAATTGCACATGAAACTACAAATCTACTATATACAACTTGCTATTTAAATGTATAATAAAGTTGTCATGTAACTATCTTTTTTCCCTTCCATTTCCCCCTCTCCCCCCTGCATTCTGTTGGTTCTTTTCCTGCTGTCTGATTCTTTGTCTGACTACTCTTTTTGGTGTCTTTTGCCAATCTTCATCCTTCTCTCACCCATTCACAGTGGGTGCCTTCCAAGACCCTGTCCTGGGCTTCCTCTTTTTTCTCTTTCATTCGGGGATCACAGCCTATGATTTCAATGATCATATCTATGCTGATAAATTCCAGATTTATATATATCCACCCCAGTCTATTTTCTATGCTCCTCTTCTACATCACCAACTAACTCTCTTGGATATTTTGAATTGGACACTGCAACACATTAACCCAAACATATCCAAAACAAATCATTATCTTTTCCCTAAAACATACTCCTTTTCCCTAGCTTCCTTATTACTGGTAAGGACACAACCATCCTTTTAGTCACCAGGTTCACAGGTTTTGTGTCAACATTTAGTCCCAATTCTCATTCAGCCCACATGTACCACCAGCTGCCAAATCTTGTCATCTCTTTCTCTGCAGCATCTTCAAATATGACCCTTTCTCTCCATTCAAGCAGACACAAACCTGTTTCAGGTCTCCATCACTTCTTGTTTGGGCAAGGACATATTTCTAGTTGAAATTTCTATTTCAAATCTTTCCTCACTCCAACTCATGCTTAAGACATTAAAATAATTTTCTTCAATACTGTTTTACATACCCACCTCCACCTCAATAAATTCCAACAGGAACCTGTTTCCTTTAGGACTAAATAGAAACACTTTTCTTTAGCATTTAAACACTTTACAAACTGTTGTCCACTTATCAGTCTTTTAACATATTACTCCTCTCCTACCTTCTATAATTTAGCCCTAACACATTTCTTGCTGTTCTTCACATATAATTATCCATTTCAGGTCTCTATGTATGGTTGTTCTTTTTTTTTTTTTAGCTAGAGCTCTCCCTTATCGCCTTCACATTTTAGAATCCCTAACTTCTTTCAAGAGTTAACCCAAGTGGGGCACTTAGGTGGTGCAGTGAGTAGTGCACTGGCCCTGGAGTCAGAAGGACCTGAGTTCAAATCTGGCCTCAGGCACTTGACACACTTACTAGCTGTGTGACCTTGGGCAAGTCACTTAACCCCAACTGTCCTGCCTTCCCCCTCAAAAAAAGATTAAAAAAAAGTTACCCCAAGTCTCACCTTCTGCAAGTGGCCTTTTCTAGTCACCCAGCTACTAGTTACACTCCTAATAAATTCACTTCCATCTAGCCTATGTATATTTTATGTAGCTATTTATGTACATAAATATTTAAGTTAGAATACAAACTCCTTCAGGGCAGGGGTGTTAAAAAATTGTATCCACAACACTTAGCATAGTTCCTGAAATACAGTAAATGCTTGATAAAAGCTTATTAATTGATTAATCTAATTTATGTCTTCATCTTTTCCATAAGAATTATAAGAGCTTTCTTAAATATTTTTCTGAAGTCTAGCTATCCTATGTACATAGCATTCCCCAAGTGATTATGAATGATGCTTTGGTAATTACTAATAGGTGTTCATGCTAGCATATGTTCATAATACTATAAGTTATTCTAATTATAACTGTTTTTCCAGTGACCTTTCCCCTCTGTCAAAGCCCAAAGCTATTTCATGCTTGATTGTTTGATATGTGTGTGTATACGTATTTCCTTTCTCTCATGGCAATACAATCTCGAAGCTTCCCTAGAATCTCCTAAAATAACACCTTCTTTTGACTCTTTGAAATGAACTCATGCCCTTTCTTCTCATCCCTAGCTTTTCCCATTCCTCTCTTCACTTTTCAATATCCATTCTTTAATTGAGAATCAAAATTGAGTCAACTGCTTGTGAGTCAAGAATGATGTCTATTGTTCCACACTGGACTTACAGTTTAGTCAGATAAAATAAACTGCCGCAGTGTTATTATGTAAGTGAGATAATGTAAATAAAGTGCTTAGTAATGGCAAAGTGCTATAGAAATGTGAGTTTCTAGGGTATTACTATTGTGTAAAACTGATGTAAAACTTGGGAAGCAAGAGACAGAGTTTTGTATACAGATGGATTCTTCCCCAACTCCTCTTAATTTTAGTGCATTCCTTTCATTAATTATCTCCTATTTATTCTGTATATAACTTGTTTATACATATTTGTTTACACGTTGTCTCCTCCTTTCGTTTGTAAGCTCCTTGAGGGTGGGGACTGCTTTGTCTCTTTTTATATCCCTAGTGCTCAGCATAGTACCTGGCAAATAGTAAGTGTTTCACAAATTTATATGTTAAAATTTTATATATATATATATGATATATATATTTAATAAATTTATTGATTGATCAATTGATTGATTCTGTAAGTCACAATCTAATTTGTGACTACTTGCAATAGTCACAATTTTCATATACATAGTGGTTGAGAAATCTTCTTCTAAAGGATACTCACACATGGAGAACAATGCTATCCAAAGATCTATTTTTAAAAATAAAGGGATGATAGATCCATATAGCTGTAACACAGAAGGTAACAACAGTGCTTACAGCTGTGCAGGCACACCCCTGCAGAAGGACCAGGGCTAAGAGACCGAGAAAACGCAAGGTTGGTCGTAGGAGCAGCTCAACTCATTCATTTCAGAAAGAGGCATTAAGTAGCAAATTAGGTGGCTTTAACTCCATTATCTCCTGTATTTCATTTGCTTCCTTTACCTCCTAGGGGTTGGAACTTCTTTGGCACTTTGCTTGAACATGTTAACATCGTTTAACCTTGACTCTCTGTACCACTTATTCCATTTTTTCTCACAGATTGAACTTCTTTGGTACATTAACCCAGTATATTGTCATCACTTCTTTTTACCCTTGGTTTCAGATCTGATTTGGTCACTTCTCCCTACAGTCACTGCATCCTATGCTTTCTACGCCTTACTTCCCAGGTACCTCTACGTGAAGCTGTCGGCCATCACCTTGCTTACTCAGATGACATATTCGAGGTATCCTGTTGAGGGGCATTTCTGACTGATAGCCATTCATACCAGCAATCCATATTGGTTTAGACAGCTCCCTTTAGCCCTCTTCATGAACAAATGGATTTTTAGACTTCTTGGCACAGTCTGGCATCCAACTCACACTTATTATGTAAATAGGAGCCTCTAAAGTCGAGACTTTCTTATTAAAGATTAATCCAAGAACCAGCCTGGTCCAATTACCCACATGTTCCAGTACAGTATTAGGGGTGGAGTACAATTTTGCTATCTAAAGGGAAGGTGAAACTGCTTGTAGCGTACTTAACAGCAGTTTTTGAAGAATGGCCACTCTAGCTTAGGAAAGAATAACATTTAATCAATATCCGAACAGACATTCACAACTTAGAGAAACAATAAGTCTGTTCGTAAGCTAAATTGGGATTAGTTCTGCCCAGCCTTGCTTTTTACCTGGTTTAACATTAAAATGAAACATCTATCAAAAAACCCAGAAACAATGAATTGATGCCTCATCCAGAAAACCAAATTACAAAGGTGCTACTCCATTCTAAGAATTTAGCAAGCATTTGGTCTTACCATAGTTTCATTTAGGCTAACTACCAACGAAAGCAATGTAAACTTCATCTACCTGCCTGTAAATTGATTTCACCTCCACATTCAGGGAAGATTGCATTTCAGATGGTTTTTAGTATGTGCATAGTTCCAAAAGAGCGTGTCTCTCTCTCTCTCTCTCTCTGTCTCTCTGTCTCTGTCTCTGTCTCTGTCTCTCTCTCTCTCTCTCTCTCTCTCTCTCTCTCTCTCTCTCTCTCACACACACACACACACACACACACACATCCATATAAGAGATATTATCATTAAATGACTTCTGTTTGCCAGGCACTGTGCTAAGTACTTAAGTGGCTCAGCAAAGATCCTACAGGTAGTAAATGTCAGAACCAGGATCTGAACCCATGGTTGCTGACTTCAAGTTCACTGCACTTTCTACCATAGATCATGTAATAGTAATATCTTCATTACCACCAGATTACATTTCCTACATATCCCCATGTAAGGAAATTCCAATAGGTGACCATCTTAGCCTTGTAGTCAAGGTAAAAATACTGAAATCATATTGTGTCTTTTCCTCCCCAAAGGTAAGGTTAACATATTTATAACCTATACATAGTTAACATTTAATAACAATATAAACATTCATAGAGTTTCACATATTGACTATATTGATTCTTAGCTCTAGAGTGACTTCCCAAAGCTTCTGAAGTTATAAACTTTAAAGGTGATGTTCACAGAAAACTCAAAATATGTCTGCTTATAAAACTTGAATATACTACAAGTAATCCTCAGGGGAGATTTTCATTTAGAGAAATCAACAAGTCACCTTTGTGGAAATCTATAAAAGAAAAGTTAATCTCAAACAACAATCAATAGAGAAGGCTGGAAAGGTTCATTAAAAATGTGCTAGATGTGTATCAGAAAGCAATATCGACTGATTAAAAAGGTAACATGGCTTTGGAAAACGTGGGTTCAAGTACTGAATCTGATAAATGCCATCTATCTGCTTATGAGCAAGACACAACCTTTCAGCACCCTCAGGCAACTCACTAAGTCTTTACATACAGAAGAGTTGCTGAACTCCATTCATAAAAGTAGTTCTCCAGAGAGTTCCATACATTGATAAAACAATAAATCTGGGTTCTACTCTCTCTCATCTTCTCCTCCAAATAAGTGGTTATTTGGAGTTTTTTTTTTTTGCCCTGTGACAGATTTACAGACTGTGAAGAAAGAAGAAAATGACATAAAACTTGTCTGTACACGAAAGTCAATAACCTGGCTATTCACATAGGAATTCATAGAATAATCTTTTAGAGGCAACATGGAAGACTATAGTTTTTTTTTTCCAACAATGGAACTATTAATTTTGGAAGTAACACTGCAAGAACGTTGATGAGAAACTTTAGAAGTTACGCTACGGAAACTCAGAAAGATTATGATTTTCATGATAGGGTAAGTCAAATGAATGAAATTAACCAAAAGATAACTGTTTTTCAACAGTTAACCGTTAATAGTCATAACTATCATATTCAAAGTTTTAAATTTGTGTGAAAACTATTTTAATAGATATGTTTAATGGAAGTTACTTAATTTATCTGAAAAATCTCTTTCTCCTCACCTCCCCCATTGAGGATAACCTTGTTTAAGGGAACAATAACAGTGTGAGGAAACCATTCTAATCAATGGCAGACAGACCTGAGTCCATATAATACAGTTCCATCAGGGTGAAGGCGGATCATTCGGTTTTTCACTGTCACTCCATGCACAAATGACTTCTTGTCATTTAGAAAATATGTGTCAGGGACCCACAGCTGATCAGCCACTCGGTTGTCGAGTGTGAGGTTCAGAGGGATCCCAGCATAGGCCAACCGCTTATCTCTCCAGTACTGCTGAAAATACATGGTCAAGGTATAATCCTGAAATAGAAAGGAAAAAAAACCCTTCAATTAGTCTTTAGTTAAGAGCATATTTGTCTAAATTTTTAGTTATTTTAAATGTTAATTGACATGGCAGTGAATATATATTATGGTTATTTAAAATGAATGTGAGAAAGAGATCAGAAAAGAGGGACAAAGACCCAAATGAAAAAAAAAAGTTTACTAGCAGTTCTTTTGAGTATGGCAAAGACCTGAAAACCAAGAGGATGTCCATCAATTGAGGAATGGCTGAACAAAGTTTGATATATGTATATAATGGAATATTAATGTCCTAAAAAGAAAATATGAAGGGAACGGTTTTAGATAAACTTGGGAAGACTTGTATGAATTGGTGCAGATCCAGGAGAACAATTTGTATAACAACATTATAAATAAAAAAAAAACAACTTCAAAGTCTTAAGAATTCTAGTCAATGCAATGATTATCTAGTATGCCAGAGGACCTTTGGTGAAACAGCCTACTCACCTCTTGACAAAGAGGTACAACTTGAGACCTATATATACGTATATATACATATATATAGATATAGACATAGATATATAGATATTGGATACAGCAAATGGGAGGATTTGTTTTGCTTGACTATACATAATTATTACAAGGGTTTCATTTTTCCTTTCAACTTGGGGGTTGGGAAAGATGGGAGAGTAAATAGATTTTTAATTGAAAATTTTAAATTAAAATATAAAAAAGAGATAGAAGATGATACAAAACATCACCATTCTTATAGATAATTATAAAATATCAAAACAATGTTAAAAGAAATTGTAATAAAAAATAAAGAAAAATCTTATTAGATAAAGCAAAAAATAATAGTAGGTGCAATCTACTACCACTTATTACTTCAATGTCAGTTTTTAATGTGTGTTCCAGGTGTATGAATCCTATGTCTAAATAAGATAAATGTTTGACTAAACACATAGCCATTTCAAAAATAAGAGTATGAACATAAAAACCAAAGAAAGCAATGATAAAGCCACAGAGCTGGGAACGAATTTAAAATGTCCCTTTTGACCTACCCCTACATCCAGGCAGACATAGCATTAAACCATCCAAGTCAGACAAACTTTTACATATCTGACTTCTCTCTTGCTTCAATTCAAACACCTTTCAT
>CM053622.1:497490062-497531522 GCA_028646595.1 Phalanger gymnotis | reverse complement strand
AGATACCTTTTGTATAGTCTAAATGAAACAATGTAATGGTTGTGATTCCTAGTAATCTCTATTTTCTGAATGTCCAAAGCGTGGATTGAAGTACAACCATTATAGATCTTACCACCTTAAGTGAAGGAGTATCTTCTACAGAAGAAAACATTCATAAGAATGTAATTTAGAATTTATCTGCCATTCTATTTATTGAATGGGCATTCTGGCCTCAATGCTATGCTATGGGACTGCCGATTGCCGCAAGCAGATTTCAAGAAGCGTTTATAGGAAGATGGCAATTTGATGAAATACATTTATGCATTGAATATCAAAAATTATAAGCCTTCATAGATGATGCAGGTCAACAAAGTTGTGCAGATTTCTTTAGCAATTGTAAGGGCAGGCAATTCAGCTGACACAAGCTAAAATAACCCCTACTTAGTTGACTAATGGTAGAAATTGTTAATTAGCCTTGTTACCCATGAACCAACCCCCAAAGTTAACTTCAACCTAAAAAATAACTTAGTTCATGGAATATGTGGCAAATGATCCACAGGAGTACTGTCATAGTTCATTCCCCTCCCCCTGCCCCAGTGGGTTGAGGAGGGAGTTTTGCATGAGAGATTTTCAGTAAGAACAGAAATAGATTGTGATAGAAAATTTAGCCACTTGCCAGTGTTCTGAAAATTTTTATAAATTCAATTTCTTTATGATGTTGAGTGATAGTTATGCTCATTTTAATTCATCCAACATCTGCTCCTGGTAAATGTAAACAGATGTTCCTAATTATTACCTTTCAGTGCTTGTGTATGCATAGCATACATAAACATGGAAGATTTTGGTTTGCATGAAGGGAAGGTGAAATGTCTATGGTGCCAACAGAAGCCCTGAAAAGATGATTTGATTGTTAAAATGCCCAATTTTTGTAGTGGAAGTTGGTAAATAAACAAGAAATAGTAAATTATTCAAAAGGGAAAACATCGTTTTAATAAGGCAGGTGTGTTCCCTCAGCTGGGGTTTATGGTGGTTTGAAACTTAAATATTCTCTTCTATGCTATCCACAGCCAAATGAGTTATGGCCCAGAGGACCATTCAATGGGGCAGAATATACACTACTAAAAACAATATTTATGTAGCACCCAGATGGTGACAAAGCAGAGGAAGGTCTTGCCTCACCCAGGCACTGGCTAGACTAGCATACAATTTGTATCAATTTAATTGTAGATTTTCTTGAATTTGTGAGTAATGTAAAATATTAAAATATAGGTTTTCATGTATAAATGGCCTTATATAGCTAGCAGCTGGGCTATTTTTAGTGGGGGAGGACAATAACACCAAATGTTCTCAACACTTGAAACAATTCTACTGATTTTCTCAAGGAATAGTACTGACTTAATTCAGTCACTGTAGAATTAATTAGCCATCGTATAAAGACACTTATTCCTCTACACAAGTTTGTTTCTGTGCATGCCAGATGCCACTGCAACATAACCAATGATGCCAATTAATTAGATTCTGTGTTAATCAGAATCAGAGTTTATAATTCATAAATGATGTTATAATTAGCATGTAGAAATTTGATCAAATTCATGATTCGCTTGCTTATTTTCTTTTCACCTTTAAAGTTGTGAAAGTGTTGCTGTTGAAAATACATAGAGTGAATTTGATAGAAGCAAGTGTTGCACTTGCTTCCATTTTTCCCTCACGATCCAAAGTGCCAACATCGTATCGTATGTCTGTTACCTGTGTAAGGTGGGACAAAAGGCTACTCCAAATGAATTGCCCACATGAATACTTTCTCTATACAAAGTTCCATGAGTCTTCAGCTTCTATAACTGAATGCAAAAATCCAAGACTGTTAGCTCTCAAATAAGTTTGTTTTCCTTGGAGTGCAGAAATCGCTCGTGGTATTAAAGAGTAACAGAACTGTAGGATTTCGAGCTAGAAAGCTCCTTAGCAATTGCATCCAACCGATTCATTTTATTGATCAGACAACAGATCCGTTAAGCTTTTGTGCCTTGTCCAAGGTTATTCAGAGAATAAGGGGGCAGGCTCAGGATTCAAACACATGTTCTCTGATTCCACATTAAATGCTCTTTCCATACACTCTATTCTTGTCTGTTCAACATGAGAAGGTTTCATCATTCACAAACCTTGTGAAATGGAGCTGAGCGGGAGGGATGAGTAAGTATGGGACTTACAAAAAGTCAGTAGAAGGGCAGCTAGTTGGTACAGTGAGAAGAGCACTGGCCCTGGAGTCAGGAGGACCTGAGTTCAAATCCAGTCTCAGACACTTGACACACTAGCTGTGTGACCTTGGGCAAATCACTTAACCCCAATTGCCCTGCCTTTCCCCCTCAAAAAAAAAAATAAAACAAAAACAAGAGTGAGTAGAGAGTGATTAAGTGGAAGAGAAAGGATTCAGTGCAGGGAATGGATGGGTGAAAAAAAGACACTGAGTTGAATCTGTGAGTACACTGAACTGTGTTGGCTTTCAGTTGAACCTTTATCTATGAGAGACTGGGTGACAGAGTCTAAGTCCTGTTCCTACCCCTTCCTATATCTTATAGATGCTAACAAAGATGAACTGCTGGTAGTTGGATGTGTTTTCAGGCCACCTAACTGAGTGAGGCATTGCCTGGTATCTAGTTGCCTGGGGCGGGGCGCAGGGAAGGGCTCAGGGGAACAAAAGGGAAGGCTGAATATGACTTGTGAGTGGTGGTCTCATGACACAATCACTTCTTTATTTAAAATGCCTCTCAATTTGTCATTTCTTCTTCATTGTCTTTTCCACTTCACTAGGATAAGCATGCATCACCTCTGGCCACTGATGCTTAAACAATCCCCCACTGACCTTCCCCCCATCCTGAAATCCATCTGATCTAACTCCAGTCACTAGCGTCTTTAGAACCCTTCCTTGTCAGGAGGGTTGCTTAGAACCAGAGAAGGTGGGTAACCTCTGCGAAGAAAGACAGTCATATTGTAGCAATGCTATTGGATGGGTATGCCTGCCTGCTTTTTCCCAGTCCTGAGTTGCTGTTCCCAGTAGGCATTCTATTTACTTTCCAACACAAATTGAAAACCTCAACCTGTACTGTTACACATGCACTTCACACTTCCTGGCTAGCTTAGAAGAATGAACACTTACTATTCACTCTGATTGCACATACTTCCCTAATACCTTATACCGACTTCAGCCAATCATTCAATAAGTTTTTATTAATCCCTCACTATGTACCCAAGCACTGTGCTAAGCTTTGAAGATACATATGCAAATGTACAGTCCCAGCCCTGAAGGAGCTTATATCCAATGAGTGAAACAATATGTTAATAACTGTAACTTCGGAGGAAAGGTTTTGGTTTAGGGATGTCAAATCTGACCTGTCTGCTTGGTCTTCAGACCTTGTCTATATCCTCCTATTTGGCCTGATGTATTAAAAGACAGTATAGTCAGTGTAATAGTCAGGCCTTGTGGGAACTGAATGCAACCTGTTGGAAAGGACTGGCCCTCTGGCTGTGTTGTCTGATGTTTATGTATTCTGGCTAGTGGCTGAACCCATGGTTGAAACCTGGTCTCCACTGGTCTGCTTTATCCCCAAAGAACCCATAATACAATGAGGATGCTGTCCCTCTCAGCCTTTCCTGTATTTTATGGTATGATGTTACTTTCTTGCTAAAGGCACAACAGTTAACTCCCTACTGCCTACTCCATCGAGTCAAGTTCTCTATCTGGTTCCAATAACCATCCATAATCTGCCCCTACTCTAGCTATCATTTTCCCTATTACATTCCAACATTCATCCTCTGCTCCAAGAAGCTGATCTCCTCACTGTCCCATGTACACCCCATGCTCATTCCTGCCTCCTTGCTTTTATTTACAATTCTCTTTCTATATCTAAAACCGCCCCCTCTCCCTCACTAAATTCTACTTATCCTTCAAAGCTCATGTCCCACCCCACCATCTCCATCACATCTTCTCCTGTGACTCTAGCATTCAGTGGTCTCTCCCCTTTCTGAATTCTTTACACTTAAAATCAACACCCCAGTTAATCACATAAATGTTTTCTAATCATTTCCTGTATCTTCTACACAAGTAGATTTTAAGGTCCTGACATATAGGACACTTCTTTGTATTAACCACAGCCCTGACTTGTGCTAGGTTGTTTATAAAAGTGAACTAAATGCTCAAATTTCAATCTAGTTTAAATTATGTGGTAAAAGTATGGATGCTAGAAAATAGCACAAAATGTTATATGTCAATTAGAGGTAGGGTAGCTTTTTCTTAGTACAGCTGTCAGGCAGCCTGTGTCTAAAGGGCAAAGTCACAAAAATGCATCTAGAAAATAGAAGCTGTGGGCACAAGCCACTGTAGACTTCCCACATATTGAATGTGGAGAAGGATGCTTTTTATATACTAGTCTCTGCTAACATTCTTACTCATGGAGATCAAAACCATTAATAGTATCATCCTTGAACATAAAAAATATATATGACTTAGACCAGATGCATTCCAAAGCACAGCTCTTTTATTGCATGACTTTGCTGAAATGTATGTTACATATAGGTTTTTAATACATAAAGAGTCCACATTCTATAGTCTTCCAATTGGTTACTTTTTATTAATAATAACTCACATTTATAAAGTGCTTTAAGAGTTACAAAATACTTTCTACACAACAGCTGAGAGGTTATATAATTATCATCCCTAACCCCATTTTATAGGACAAATTGAGTTTCAGAAAGGTTTTGTTTCCTTATTTGTCTGACACTGGGTCTCACTATCTCTCCCAGCCTGGAAGTACAGTAACCAAAGGAATTATGACCACTTGTATTTTCAGCCTGGGCCAATTTGCCCTGCCTTAGGAAATCTAGCGGCCTTCCTACTCTGTGGGGCTCACCATATTGATACCAGACCTAGTTCAGACTTAGTTTTTAACACTCTGCAACTCAACTGTCATAGCTGTCCACCACTACTTCTGGAAAGACTCAAAACAGTTACGTGACTTGCCCATGATCATACAATTATTAACTGTCAGAACTGGGGCTCACACCTTGACTTGGCTACCAAGTTCAGAATGATTTTGGCTTACAGGTATTATTCATATCTTCATAATAGCATTAGCTCAGATACATTTTTGCATATTTCATGGATTGTTAAATAGGGCAGTGGAACGATGTGTGGTTGATGTGTATAGATTACATTGTATTTACAGCAATGACATGTATGTATGAAGTAGTGTAAGAGACACCATCAAGAACTGTTGTTTGTCCTTTGTTCTCAAAGAGCTCCAGTGACATCAGGAAGGTGATGCCTTTACTTTAAAGTGGATTGGATTTCGATGAGGCAGAGCTGAGCAAAGTCATCAACCTCCATTTCTTCTCCAGTCATTTGAGTCTAGTGGCAAGACATGGATGAGGATGCAGTGTGAGACCTTGGCCTTTTTAAGCTAAAGTCTTTCCCTGGTGTAATTGTAATCAGGGAAGGACTTTTTTTACTGTTCTTCTCTTTTAGTATGCTAGGGTCATCAAGTACCTTTAATGAGTCTCCCCTTTGTTTGACCTGGGCAGGTAAATTGGACCTCTTTTTGTTTTGAAGTGTTTCTCAGCACTATGGCAATCAGGAGTCATTGATTGGAAACAATATATATGATGTGGTATTAGTGATTGAAGAACTTTCCCACACCCTGGTGTTAGTGATTTCCCACACCCTAAATGCTAAGTTGGTCCCAGCCCTCAGGGTCCTGAACAGTGTATATGTATTGGAATATTAGCATTTGACTTTTGGGGCTACACTCATTGAAAAAGTGATGAGACTGTGGGCAAGCCATTGAAACAGTCCCCGTCCCCCCACCCCCACCCTGGCTTTGAAAACCCAGATGTTGGTGCTTCTCTTTTTGGTAACTATATATGTGATTTGATCAGACAAGGTCTGTCTGTTATCTGTTTGTAATTTCTGTTTGTATTTGCCCTGAAGTTCAGGGGGCTGATCTTTTCCCCTTGAACTAAGTGAATGGTATATATATGTTTAATTAAAGTCAGATTGTTAACCCAAAAGCAGATCAAAGAACCTTTGTTAGAAAGCCTTCTGTGTGCTGGTGTTATTGGTCTTACACAGCCACAGTAGCTGCTTGCAACACTGTTGTTACACCAGGTCTCAGCACCCATCAAAAAAGAAGTTAGGCTTATCTTGTAGCAGGATTGAGGAATGAAAAATTGGCAGCCCAAATGTTCAATGAGTAACTGTAAAGTATTTTAAGATTTAGAGGAAGGCTTTCAGCATGGTGGGTAGATTCTGTACAGCGGATTAATGCAGACAGAGGGGCAAGAACTACATAGGAAAATAAATGGCTGGGTGATGATCTGCCCTAGTGGAGGAAATAAACACTCTAAGGAAACTGTGGATCCATTGATACATACATAATTTATCTTTCAAGGCTCTCCAAGATCTATTATCAAATCTCAAAACTCAAAGGGATTTGTGATATCATGACTATAGATGTTCCTACCAGTAATGTCAAAGGTGTTAGACATAAGGCTCATGGATTGTATGTGGCCACCCAAATAACAAAATAAATAAAAATACAATAGAATGCCAATAATGATAATTTGTGGTTTTCTAAGTTTGAAACCACTGACATAGATGATAACTTATCCATGTCAGCCTGTTGACCAGCATTTGTTTTCATTTTCCCATAAATTTACCACAAATAGAAGACCAATTTTGCTGACATCCTAGCTTGACTTTTCTATTTCTGTCTTTTTTTTTGAGGGGGGAAGGCAGAGCAATTGGATTTAAGTGACTTGCCCAAGGTCACACAGCTAGTAAGTATGTTAGGTGTCTGAGGCCAGATTTCAACTCAGGTCCTTCTGATTCCAGGGCTGGTGCTGTACTTACTGTGCCACCTAGCTCCCCCATAGCTTGACTTTTCTTGATATCGTGAGGACACAAGGGAAGGACTTAACTTGTCCAGCGTTTGAACTTTATCATCCCTTTCTCTTGCCACATAATCAAATATTTTTGATGATACATTTCTTTTTATAATATCCTTTATTCTGATGTTTTAAATACTTCCTTACTTGTTATATATTATGGCCTGCTCAGACCTAGTTTATGCTTTTTTATTGCCCTCTAAATTATACATATTTCATCTTTCCAGCTTTACATTTCAACAAGCATCTTTCATTCTAGTCAAGTCAGACTTCTGACCATGCCTGATATACACTGTTCTTCAACTATTTGGATTCCCTCCCTAGCCTCTCTGCCTATCCAAGCCTTACCTATATTTCAAGTCCTAGCTAAAGTTCTAGCTGTCTAACAAACTTTCCCTAACCCAGTTCTCTCTCTCTCTCTCTCAATCTCTCTCTCTCTCTCTCTCTCTCTCTCTCTCTCTCTCTCTCTCACACACACACACACACACACACATCATATCTCTGTCTCTCTGTTTTACTCTGCATTTGCATTTGTCTATGACTTAGTCTCTATCTCTACCTCTCTATCTTCCTCCCTTTCTCTTTCTGGCTGGCATTCATGTGGAACTTTATAAGTACCATTTCATAGTATCTTCCCACCGGACTAAGCCTCTTGAATATACTTTAATTTTTGTATAATGCCTCACAGTGCCTAGCATGTGTCATTGCACACCATCAAATGTCTTGATTAAAGAGCAGACATTTCCTTCTTGTCTCGTAAAAGACTGTACTAGTCATCTCATTCATTTTGGTATTGTAGAGACCTAGGAAAGGATTAATAGTCTCAACAAGGAAATAATTGAAAATATGAGCAGAATGGTAAAATTGTCACAACAAGATTAGCTACCTCTGGGTGGGACCTGACCTCCAGGCTACCTCTGGGTGCGACCTGACCTCCAGGTGGGGTCTGTTCTTACAGATAAGAAGAAGGTAAACATGAGGCGTCGGGATGTCTGGACCCCCCCCCAGGAACTGATAATGTCTGGACCCCAGGAACTGATAATGTCTGGACCCCAGGAACTGATAATGTCTGGACCCCAGGAACTGATAGGAACGGAATGTTGACTATGCATTAATTGCCTCTTCGTTTCTGTACCCTAATTACTTCTTTGTTTCTGTACCCTATAAATTCTGCCTTAAACCTGGAGTCGGGGTCTCTCATCCTTAGGATGGAGTCCCTGGAATGCCAGTAATAATAAAAGAGCTCTATGTGATTGGCTAATCTCTTTCCATTCCCAAGCAAACGAATCTAACAGTATGATTTTTGATAACAGTCATGATAAATGTCTCATGGGTCTTCATCATCACCGAAGTGATCCGTGGATGATATGTTTGTATCTATTCCCTTACCTTTCCCATTTTATATCTACGTCTTCACTATGGATGCAAATGCTCATTAGAATACAGAAATACAGAGTAGAAGATGATGTATGTATCTAATAGTATTTCTTGAATGCTCTGGAAGTCTTCTTAATTTTGCAACTGAGAAGATTACAGAGTTAAATGATATATAAGCCTGTCTTTTGTTGATAAAGGATTCACAAAATTTTAACACAAACTTATTTTCAGGCTCTGCATCTAGTGACAAATTTTAGGGAAACAGATAGATCCAGCAGAAATGGGTACTTAAATGACCAATAATTCTCACAGGTATTAATTCTCTCATTGTATGAAATTGCTTTATTTCTCATATCTGTAGTGGTAAAGACAAATCCAACATTCTGGAAGCAAGAGCAAACGATGTACATTCAACATATTGATGTGGGGCTCCACTTAGTTTGATCTAATTTAATTAATTAAAGCATTCCCTTTTCTCATGCTAATCAGCATGTCACAAGGCTAATTCTAAACATTTAAAGGGAAGAAGTGCCAAGGCCAAAATGTTTTGAAAGTGCCATCCAAAGTACTCTTAAGGCGCTAACGAATGCACACAAAGATGATGCCATAATGAATGTGTCAAAAACTGGTAAGGGATGTGGAGTGAGTAATACCAAGAGAACTCTGAAAAAAAAAGTAATAGAAGAGGTACTCTGAGGGCAAATGGGAAGTAGACTAGAAGAATGCTGACATTATCAGCAAAGACAAGGATGATATTTTCTTAAGGATCTAAATTTTCATTCAAATTACTGCTAAAGGTCCCCTCCAAAATCCTGGGGCATATAACTGACCTAAACTCAATTCATCCCATCACACAGATTTTGTTTTTGATCAGGTGTAGCTACAAAACACAAAAATTTTAATTATCCAAAGCACAATTATTCACAGCTCTTGTTTCAAATTGTTATTTTTTTTTCTAAGAGGTAAATGACCAAAGCAAAGCAAAACAAACAAAAAACCCAGTACCAACAATCAACATACCAACCAAAAAGTGTTTTATTTTTGTCCAAAACAAAGAATACTTTCCAAGGTTTGTACAGATACAGGACAGTCTCTTAAACCACATAATTCTATGATGGGAACTCACATTTAGAATAATGACCAAAGAGTAATATAAGATTCTCAAAGATTAAATTATTTTTTTGATACAAAGCATCACTATAGAATAATGAGTTTGATTCTACATGTCACATATCATTTCATTATTCTAGTTTAGAAAGAAAAGGAAATACATTTTATGTATTCAAGAATAAGCATCAAACAAAAAACACTACTTGGTTAACACAAAATCCAGTTAGTCACAAGATCCAATTAGCCACCATATCTCATTTCTTGAAAATGCCACTTACTCAAAGTTTTATCATATATTTATCCATGTAAATATTATTTATATAGAGTATTTGTCTATGTTTATGATTTTGTATACACAGATAAGGAAAAGGACTGAAAGTGGATGAGAAGTGTCATCTTTCTATTTGAGAACAGACTATTATTCATTAAACACGTGTGAGTCTATCCATCTAGAAAGAAAAAAATACGTATATAATCAGACTTTGCAAAAGTATATGTTTCACTAAATATTTACTGTGTTAATTTAAAATTGGTCTCTTATGCTCTTCTCAGGTTTAAATTTTTATGCTTCTATGATTTTAAATTATTTTCAAGTAAATTATTACATGCGATGAGCTTAGCAAAGGCAATATCTTATAGACAATTCACAGGACATTTGAATAGTGCAGAGACTTAGAGATCAACTAATCCAACTCCCTAATACTACAGGCGGTGAAACTGAGAGCTAAATATTGGAAGCAACTCCCAGATCACATAACTAAGAGAGGGTAGTGATCTTTCCAATAAAATTATGAGCCATTACTGCTGAGAAGAACTTGTAAGCCAACCTAAGTCCAGGGAGCAAGTAGACCAAGATGTACAGAGATAGTGAATAAACAAGGGGAAAGATCAGAGGAATTCAAGTGGAAAATTCCAAATTTCTTTCTTCTTAATGTCTCAGTTATGAAGCTTTTGGCCCCCAAACAGTATGAAAACCCAAACCATGGAGCAAAGATGGAAAGTCCACCACACATATCCAGCTTTGTTATAGTTGTGCACCTTTTCTTCAAAGATACAGTATCAGCAAATTCTCAGGCTGAGGTGAGATATGGGTAGAATTTCATTCACTTTAATTAGAATGAGGCACACAACTAAATAGTGTTACAGCTCAAAATTAAAACCAACCAAGACTTTGTCTTCTTGGGAAGAAGAATCTCTCGACCCACATACAGAAAATAGTAAAAGTGAACAGACATATATAAACATACAAATTTAATGATATCATTGTAAAAGGGAAATCTAATGAAATGGCCTAGTAAATGTGTCGACAGTTGTATTGTTAATGGAATGGGAATATGGTTAATGCAATGGGAAGATTTTTCCCAATCATTAAATAGGCCCATGTGACCTGCTTGAGTCACATGGAAGCCTGAGTCACATGAACTTGTGGTGGGAGGAGCTTGCTGAACAGGCGGAGCAGGAAGTGGGAGCGAGTTGGAGCTTGGGAAGAGAGAAGAAGCAGATAGAGCAGAGTAGCAGCGAGCATGAGTGAGAGAGGGAGTGATTTTGCTTAAGGGAGTTTGTGGGAAAGCTTAGGGATGGTGGTGCTCTTCTGCATGAATGATGTGCGTAGATTTCTTGGTCACTATGATAGATTTGGGTTTCTGGTGTTGCAATAAATGTTTTGATTTCATCTTCAATGAAGAGAGTCTGCTATATCTTGCCATTCAAACCTGGGAATGTGGCATATTTGTAGCAGCCGCTGTGGGTATTGCATTGGCCATATAACAGTGAAAATAATCTCTATTCAAAAAATTTGTTTAATCAAAAAGACCTTATTTAGGCCTTTTTAGCCATGGGGCATATGTAAGTATCCAAAAGGTCTTTGTGGATACTGGACACATGTAAGAATGTTATTTTAAAATTATCTCCTTTTCTAGGGGATAGCAAGGAGATTATGTAGTCATTAAATTAAAAAAAAATAAAAGTGACTGAAAAGTTTTCTCTCACACATGGTACAGATTTACCATTAAATATTGTAATTTTCTTTACTCATTTGCATTCTAAGAGCCTAGAATTCAGTAGAGGCTATTTTTTCTGATATAATATCCTAAATTTATTCAATTTATAATCTTTAGAAAGTTTTTTTAATACCTTAATTTTATTAACCCTGAGAATATAACGATATACATAGGAAAAATATTAAATTAAATGGCACAAAATCAAACAGTGGTAGATTCAGAATTAGCACTCACATCTTCTAACTGGTGCTCTTTCTATGACACAGTAGTAGTAGTAGTAGTGGTAGTAGTAGTAGTAGTAGTAGCAGTAGTAGTAGTAGTGGTAGTAGTAACATGATAGTAATAAAAATAATAAATAATAACTTGTTTCTATAAAGCATTTTAAGCTTTGAAAACCTTTTCCCCCAAAACGACTGAGAAGTGTTAATGCCAGTGAAAAGTTACTCATTTAATTTATGGGGAAACAAGATTTGAGAGATTAAATGACTTTACTTTTGTCAGAGAACTAACAAGTATCTGAAGTGTAATTCAACTTAGGTTTCTTGACTCCTAAGTTCGACCATCTTTCCACTGAATAATGATATTCTTCATTATGCTAACTTCTGGGACATTTATGTCTCCATATATAGGGTTAAACTCAAGAAACAATGCCCTCTACTTTGTCCCAGCCTCTGAGAGACACTATGCATGAAGTTTGCCACTATTCTCAATCCACACTAGGGTCATGTTATTATTTGCTTTTTATTTTCCTTTTTCATCTGTCTATACTAGATGGTTGAAAAGAAGGGATGTCATATATTCAAAGACCTTTACTGTACCTCTTCAGCTGGAGACTAGATACTCATTTTTCCAGGACCTTGAGGAAGGGATTTCTGTTCAGTAATGATGTAGGATAGATGGTTTGGGGTTTTGCTGTCAATTTTGAGATTCTCTGCTCCTATAATTATGTATCCAAAGCCTAGATCTTAAAAGTACTTTAGGACAGAGAATTCTCCTGGTTGAGAATGAATATGAGAATTAAAGGTAACTAGAGAAAGTAGAAAAAATCAGTGATTTCCTATCATCATGGATTAAATATTTTTATAAGAAAAATACATCCAGAAAAAGGGAGATAATAAGTTATATATTCTTCCCATCAATCACCTGCTTTCCTTCAGTTTGAATGTATGATTTTGTGAACCCCTTCAATAGAGGAAATATGATTTGGCTGTTTTATCTCCACTAGAGTTTAGATGAGTTATCTCAACCTCCCATGTGATTTACAATGGTTGGATTACTATGTGCCCAGAAGTCCAGAAGTTTATTGCCTATGAAATTTATAGTTGTCCTAATATTTACACCATCTCTTGATTTTAAAGCTATTTGATGTTCTCCCCAGCCCATTACTCTTCAAAAATTGCTATGCGATTGACCTAAGTGTTCGGGGTGCATCCTACCAAATGTAGAGTTCATCTTCCAAATGCAGTAAGTATATAAAACTTGATGTTAGGGGGAAAATGCATTTCATATAGTGTTTCCAAAGATCTATGACTTCATCTTGTGGTTACTCTTTCTATTCAGATCACATATTCTCTCTAATTTACTTTCTGGTCTTCAAAAGTTGCCATGGCCAAAAAAAAAATCATCTTTCTGTTTGTTGAGATGCTCTGAACCTAGTGATACTGTTTCTTGGGTAGTAGACATACAATAGGTTACCAGGGCTTTCTAAATGCTTTTCTGACTTAGAAGGACTTGCCAGAACTTACAGTCTGCTGACAGACTCTTTAAGAATTCAGGGTTATCTCCATTCCTCAATGAGGCATTGAAGGAAGACTTTTAGGGGAAAACATTTCAAATCTGAAATGAAAATAATTCCAAAAGCAACTAATTCATAATGTTAACATTGAAGTTTTTTCTTCTCTCATACTTCTACTAGGTTAGTGAATACATATTAAGGCTAGATTCTTAGAATAGATACAAATATATGTATGTATGTGTGTGTGTATAAGTATACATACACCACATAGCTGTTTGTGTGTGTGTGTGTGTGTGTATGTGTGTGTAGAAAGCTAGGTGGTTCAGTGGCTTAAAGTCAAGAAAACTCATCTTCCTGAGTTCAAATCTGGCTTCAGACACTTACTAGCTGTATGACCCTGGGCAAGTCACTTAACCCTGTTTGCCTCAGTTTCCTTATCTATAAAATAAGGAGGAGAAATGGCAAACCACTATAGTATTTCTGCCAAGAAAACCACAAGTGGGGTCATGAAGAGTCAGACCTGACAGAAAAATGACTGAAGAACAACAAGATACATATAGATATAGATACAGATATAGATATATATGCACACATATATATACATACACACATATACATATACATACATATACATATGTTTTTATATATATACCCATATACACATACATACGCATATATGTAAACTACTTGAGGGAAAGAATTGTTTCATTTTTATCTTTAAAAATATCATAGGCAGTACAATGCTTTCTATCACACCTCAAAAAATATCTACTCCTTAAAAGCTAATAAAATCTGTCTGACTAATTAATATTGGGAGATAATCATGGATAAGAGTAGATCTCCAATAAATATTTGTTGAATCGAATTGTAAACAAAAACAATAATACCCAACTTGAAGCTAACATGCTCTAGCTTCCTTGCTTATTCTTAAATTTCCCATAAAAAACAAAAACAAACTAAAACAAACAAACACCTAATGCCCTAAGCAATTATATGAAGAAAAATTCTCCCTGTCAAATCAGCCAATAAACTGATGGGGTCACTTTGGATATTTTCAATCCTTCTCCTCTCATATGGACACACCCAGAAACAGGCAAACATTCCTACTACCACTATTGCCATAAAGAGTCAAGTCATATGCTAATTCGCCTCCTTAGCAGTGCAATTGTAAATACATCACTATAAATTATTGCATATTGATTTCAAGTGTAACGGCAAGCAGAGCAGACCTCTGAGGGCAGTCAGGGTGATAAAGTTCTCTGTCCTCAAACTTGTATTTAATGTCATGGATCCCGTCTGCAAAAAGACACTAGAATACATCACCTTATATTCACCTCTTAAAATACAACTTTTATATTCCTAGCACAGTTGTGTTGGCAGGTGTTGATTATGATCAGCTTCAGTTCCATAGGATTTCTTTGCTTAAGGAGAAGTCTGCCATTTTTTTCTATCATTTTCCTTTTTTTGATACATTTTGAAAATTCACTCCTGAGCGTCTTGAAAATTGCATTACCTCCAGCATGGATTTCTTCTATGAGGGTTTAGTCAGGTACAAGCCAGTCTTCTATGCTTCATCTTCCTAGCCCCTATTATTATTTCTGCATTTAGCAAGACCATCAAGGAAAGCCCAAATGTATTCCAATATCATCACTGATGAAAAGAGATCATAGTAGAAGTGATGCAGATCTGCTTGGCTTCCTATTTGTGTGTTGTCCTCATTTTTGTTTGATCCATGAATGCTCTAGGGATGATCCAATTTAATTATATCTCGCACCAAGCTCACTGCATTCTCATTTTCTGAACATCTATTTTGTAATGATACTATTTATAATTAATCATTTGGCAATCCTCTTTTATGTATCAGTTACTATGTGCCAGCTCCCCTCAGAGAGCTTCTGTTATTGTGTGTGTGTGTGTGTGTGTGTGTGTGTATCTGTATAAGTAACAACATAAACACATAAGCAAATGCAAAATATGTGCTTGCTGCACACATTTTGGACATCTTTGGCTTCTGCACCATGCTCCCAACAAACATCACTGGGCAATCTGACCATCTTGTCTCAGTACTCACACCACATCAGTATGTTCAGCCTCTCTGATTTGATGGTGAAACCCTAATTTAAGACCTAATTTAATTTAGCCCTGTTTTAATTTAAGAGAGAGAGGCAAAGGATAGATATTTCCTCCTTTTCTATCCTACTCAATTCAGTTTGGATTTCTTTGACTCATTTACCCTACCCTACACTAGGTACCTTCTCTCCCTGTCCTCTTTTCTGCTTTCTTTTGTGTGCTGTTTCCCCCCATTTAGATTATAATATCCTTGAGCGCAAAGTATGTCTTTCTTTTTCATATTTGTATCCCCAGTGCTTAGCACAATGCCTACCATATTTCAGGTGCTTATTAAATGTGTATAGACAATCTACCGTTGAATGTATATAAAGAAATTTCAGTATGGAACAATAGCATCTGGAGGTAAATCGAGAAAGGTTTCATATATGGGATGATTTTTAAGCTGAGCTTTCAAGGAATATAGGGATTTTATGATGAAAAGGTGAGGAAAGGGTCCATTCCACACATGGTCAGTGGTCTGTACAACAGGATTTTGGAGATGTATTATGTCCAAGGAACAGCAAGTAGGTCAGGTGAGCCATAAAATAAGAGGAACAATGTTTAATTAGTCTAGAAAGGTAGTATGGAGTTATACTGTGATGGGGTTTCACTATCAAATATAGATGTTTGCATTTTATTTTTGATATAATTGTTCAGGTTTTTTTCAGTCTTGTCCAATTTGTGACCCCATTTGGGGTTTTCTTGGCAAAGACACTGGAGTGGTTTTCCATTTCCTTCTCCAATTCGTTTTATAGATGAGGAAACTGAGGCAAACGGGGTTAAATGATTGTCCAACTCATAAGTGTCTGAGGCCAGATTTGAACTCACGAAGATGAGTTTTTCTAATGCCAGACCAGCACTCTTATCTATTGCACCACCTTTGGGAATCACTGAAAGACTATGAATAGGGCAGTGACATGGTCAGATTTGCTTGAGAAGTATCCCATTGGCTGCCTCAAGGAGGATAGACTGGGAGACTCCTCCATATTTCTATGCCAGTGGACTTATACCATAAATCTTGGTTGCCCTTGGCTGCCATGTCTCTCTATCTGGGAAGATAAAGTATTTTTTGTCAAGTTATTAAATAAAATTACGATGCTTCTTTATCATTTACAGCAGAGGGTAGCACATAAGATGCAATCATCTCAGCTGAAGTCTGTTGTTTTACTCATTAGCATTACAAGGGTAATGACCAAACATCTCATGAAATTATATTTGTTGTTGACTTTGGGTTCATAATGAAACCAGCTCCACTAACTTACCTTCTCTTCTGGGAGAGACTGTTAACTGCCCTTCAAAGTAACAATTGCTCTATGTTATCTGCTTTTATTTTAAACTGACAATGCCCATGAAGACGTGACTTGATTATCTAGTAGCTAAACAAAGTTTGTACAGTAAAGGTACTAACAATTAAATTTTAGGTGGTCTAAGAAGTGCATATTCTTTTTACTCTATGATGACTTGATTGCCTTTCTTCCACCAAGAGGAAAGGGGCAACAAAGGATTGAGGGGCATTTTATACATATACATACATATATGTGTATATATATACATACATATATATATATATATTTTTTACTGTTTCAAGTTTTCTTACTCACTACTGCATCCTAAATACCATGAGAGTTTTTACATATGACTTTTAATGGAAACCTTTCCTATGAGTTGCCTCCCCCACTGAAAAGTGAGTACCTTGAGAGCAAAGACTGTCTTAATTTTCTGTTTGTATCTCCAACAGTAAAGGCAGCACTTTTTAATATGGTAATTACTTAATAAATGCTTCGTTCATTCATTCAACTATGCCTACAGTCAAAAGAAATTTCACCATCTAATGGTCAATGCTCATGATGCTTTCTGTACTTAGCTCAGCCATTCCTTAGACAATAGAGAATGTCACCATGACCAAATTCAAAGCCTTCCACTTTATGTTGGACAGGAAGCCCTTGTTATCTAAGGCTAATTGGTAGCAGAAAAAGAAGATATTAAAAATGAACCCATATAGAATGGGAATCACCGTTTCGTAATGAAGAGTATGTAAAACTAAAATTTTGAAAATAAGGTTATATTTATATTTAGGTCATTATTTCAACTGTGCTTTATAAGGAAGAAAAAAAATCAAGTGTTGATGGTTTACTCTTGTTTTTCTTTAGGAGGGAATTAGAAGCAGTAACATTTTGGATGAAAGAGTATGATAATACAATATAGAATCCATTACTTCACTTTAACTTTATGATAATAAATAAATTCATTGTCATAAAAAACATTCAAGGACTTCACAAGAGTTCCTAAGGACCTGTCTTAATCCTTTAATATTCAAATCATTATCCTCTGAAACAACCAACATAACATCCTATCAGCAAGAAGAGATGGCTGATAAAGGCACTGATAGGAAGGGTAGAAATAGAAAGGAATGGTAAGCCTGGAGCGATGTTTGAGTGGGGACTATTTTTACAAGGGATTAGTTCTTTAGCAAATTATGATTATTACTATTTAGCATGTGCATGTGGATTATTTTTGCCTCCCTGTGTAACTTTCTAATAAGGAAACAGCATGGCTTCTAATAATCTGGCTTTAGCCTATCTTTTTGGCCATGTTTCAAACTATTACCCCTTATGGATCTTATGCCAAAGCCAGACTGACTTACACCCTACTCCATTCCAGTATCAAAAATTTTCACCCAATTCACATTATATTGGCTGTTTTATGATTCTTGAATAATCTTTCTTCTTTCTCAAGGAATTCGAAACCTGGCTCACTGTCTTCCTGTTCTCATTCAACTTCTGCCCTTATATGAAGAAATTTCAATAGCCTTGTTGAGGCTGTGTTAAACTCCCAGTTCCAAGTCTCCTTAAATGCCAGGACCTTCTTCTTTACTCTACCTCAGCAACACAGAGGAATGGTCCTACATTGTATTGCACCCTTGTCTGCAAATGTTCCACTTCTTAAAACCAAGCAAACCAAACAAAACAACAACCACAAACCTGACCATTGGACATACACAACCAAGATATAGAAGATGTCTAAATATATCAGCAGTCAAGATTGAGACCTAGTAATCAGAAGTTCACCTACTATGTACAATGAGCACACAAAGACAAGAAGAAAACAGTTCTCGACCTATGTGTCATGACCTACATGGACTTATGTGTTCCTGAAGGAATAAATTAAGTACATGGAAGAGTATGGTGCCATGAAAGTCCAGAGAGGAGGCAGTATAGGACATATCAGACCATAATCTCTTAATATTGTTGTTTGTCCTTCATTCTTGAAGAGGACCATGACATAAGGTAGGTAATGCAATGACTTGCAAGTGAATTGGGTTTAAATGAGGGAGGACTGTGCAAAGTCACCAGCCTTACTTTCTCCTCCAGGACCATCTGGGTCCAGTGGCAAGATGTAGATCAGGGTGATTGGACAGGGTCCCCAATCTCTTAATGTTACATCTCCCTTCATGGCTTACACATGTCAAATCTGTTTTTCTTTGTGTAAATTTAAGCTATTAAATGTGAACTTTTTCTTTTATCCTCATTTTAATATCTTTTCACATCTTCCTCCACCTCATTTCCTTTCCCTCTGTCTCTAACAACAAATTAGCCCTTCTCCTTGCCAGAGCCAACTCCATTATATGGTCTCTTAATCCTATCCCCCTCCATTTCTCCAGTGGATTGTAACTCATTCACCCCTACTTTTGTCTCTTACCTTTAACCTTTACCTCTTGCCTCTAAACATGCCTGTCTCCTTATTAAGGTCTCCATAACCTAACATTCTATATTTTTCCTTTCCTTCCTTTCTCAGACAAATTCCCGACAAATTCTACCTCCACTCATATCCTCCATTTCCTGGTCTCTCAATTCTTGACCCTTTGCAATCTGGCTTCCAACTCATTACTAGCCTTTCCAACCTTCTGCGATCTGGTCTCTTATCACATTGCTACACAGAAAGTATATTCTTCCAAATTACCCATGATGTCTTCATTCCAAAATCTAAGGATGTTTTTTTTCCAGTTTTCATCCTTTTCCAGCTATTTGCTGCATGTGATACTGATGAACATGCCTTCTCTCTCTAGATACTGCTTATCTCTGGACTTTGATGATGTATGTCATTTGTTCCTTCAGTAATACATAAGTCCCTTTAGGTCAGGCACTGTTTTCTTTGTGTCCGCAGCTCCTGGAAGAATGCATTGCTCATAGTAGGTGACCTTCTGCTTAGTAAGTCTCAGTCTTCTTGGTTGTTGATATATTTGGACATCTTTTATGCTTAGGAGATATTGAATAAACTGAATAACATGTCAAACCTGTGCTTTAGGAAGAATATATTGACTGTTATATGAAGAATGGATTAAAGAGAAGAGGGATTAGAGGTGGGGATGTGATGACAGGGGAGTATTACAATAGCACAGGTAAAAAGTGATAGATGTATGAATTAAGGTAGTGTATCTATCCATTTAGGGCTTAAAGAAGACTTTGCAGAGGAATTAGTCCAGTCATTCTTTGTTGAAAGTGACAGATATACTTTTAGTAACAATTAGAGGAAGGCAAAATGATCTACCTAGAGATATACGCATCTGGAAATATGGAGAGAAAAGTACTGGTAACAAGAGAAGGCAGCACCGACTAATGAATCCCTTAAACTATCACTATATATCTCAGTTCACCATCACTGATGACTCCTACAAAAGGTAGTCTTGGGAAGGATGGATTTAGGTTAAGAGATGAATAATTGAGTATTGGACATATTGTGCTTAGGATGAGGCCAGAATACTCAAGTAGCAAAGACTTAGAAACATAGCAGCATTTAGGGATGGATATGTAAATTTTGGAGTCATCTGAACAAAATTGATGAATGGCATCATGGAAGCCAATGAGTTAGATAAGAGAGACAGTAGAAGGAGAAACGGGCCTATGTCAGAACCTTAAGGGATTCTCATTTGTAGGGAATGGGAGAGGGTGATGAGGTAGTAAAAGAGATGGAGGTAATGCCCACTTAAGCAAGAACTGAGGCAAAAGCAATGCTGAGAAAAATAAGGGTGGGAGGAGTATCTAGAAAGAAAAGATGAAAAATAACCAATACTTTAGAAAGATCCTGGAGAAAAAGAGCCATTGCTATTAAGGGGACATTTGTGACCTTGGAGAGAATAGCTTTAGCTGAGTAGAGTGGTCATATAGCAAGAGATAGTTTGAGGTGAAATTGAGGAGAATGGTTTGTAATAGCCAAAGTTAGGAGTATGATAGGGAATCAATCAGAGATGAGTTAGAAAATTGCTGAAATGATGAGGACCTGGTTGAGGTTAATGTCATTTTTATACTGGAACCAATGATAATTTTTCTTAATTTCCTCCAGCAGCATTTGAAGACTCGAGTATAGGAAAAGAATACCAGGAGAGAGGCACAAAGGATAAGGGTGAAGAATAGCACCTTGATGAAATCTTTCATATAGAGTCAAAGCTGGGAAGAAAGGAGAATAAAGCCATAACAGGTATAATGGGCTGATGGAACAAAGAGGGACTGGAGAGCATTAGGCCATTGAAAAGGAGATTTAGAATGATTGAACCAGTGGGTGAAAAGATTTTGGGTCAGAGCCAGGAATTTCAGATATCAGGATTTCATACTTAGAACAGTTTCAGGTGATACTGAGCTCCAAGGTGCGATCACCCATGTGGGTAAATGAGATGGAATGAAGAGGTCAGTCCTGTAAGTGCAGGAGTATAGGTTGTTAGAGCTGTCACCAATGTGAGTAATGAAGTCATTAGATATGTAAGCAATCGTTTGTGGTAGGGATGAAGACACTAAGTTAGGTATAAAATCATTGGGAAACAGAAATATCAATTTGGGCCCTAGTTCTCAAAAAATTTAAAATTATATTGGAACTCGGGTTAACCCACACTAGATAACAATATTGGTGTTTTGTTGTGTGTGATTCCTCATGATCCTGTGGACCATAGCATACCAATACTGTCCCTAGGGTTTTCTTGGCATAGATACTATTTTCTTTTCCACTGGATTAAGGCAAACAGAGGTTAAGTGACTTGCCCAGGGTCACACAGCTAGTAAGTATCTGAGGCTGAATTGGAACTCAGGTCTTTCTGACATCAGGTCCAGTGCTCTACCCACTGCGCCATCTAGCTGCCTCAGATGACAATATAAGATAGTATAATTTCAAATAGCATAGTTAGTAATACTTCCCAGGAATTCCTACCCTGGTAGCTCATCATGATTTAGGGGTAACCCCAGTTCCTTAAAAAGCTATGGCCAAAGATTTTATACCATTACTAGGGAGTTACTACATGTTGCAGATAACCATAAGACAAAATTAAAGGTCTAGGAGGTACTGGAGTGATAAGTAAGATAGGGAATAACTATATAAATATGTTTTCAAGAAGGAAACAAATCAGTACATACTAAGGTGGCCAGGGAAAAGCTCATGGAAGAAGCAGGATTTGAGCTGGGCATTGTTCATAGAATGACCAACAACCCTGCACATACACATAAGAGACAAACACACACGTGTGTGTGTGTGTGTGTGTGTGTGTATGAACAGACCTGTGATATTTTTTATATTATAGGCACCTTCTTTTTTCCACCTTGAATAGGAGCTTTTTTATTTCATAGACTTGAGTGCTTTTGTACAGAAGAATAGATATAGAATCAATACTTTCAAATATTTATGTTCCAGTCAATTCAAGGTAAACCAGTTTCAAGACAGACTAGCTTTTTTTTGTCCTGCTTTTGATAAATTATTTTCATATAAATAACAAACAGAAAAAAGAAAATGTCTAAATGAAATCCCAAAGCATGTACTCTGCTATTTCAAAGGAAGAAAAATAAAACCAAAGGCAATCAAAGTTTAAAAAAAATCAGTGCAAATGTTTATAGCTTTTGATCTAAAGGGAAAAATAGCTTGAAAGAGGGGTTGGGAGGGATAGCAAATATAGGCACTTTTTGATGAGGAAATTCCCTCTACTAACAGGAACTGCAGTGCCTCAGCTACAATTGGAGCAGGGGTTCTTAAGCTGGGTACTGTGAACTTGTTAGTATGGATAAGTGGATGATGAAGATGATGATGATGATGACGATAAATAGAATAGATAATCTTGTAAATACTATTTAATGCATCTAAAATATTCTGAAAAAGGGGTCCATAGTCCTCATCAGATTTCTAAAGGGAATGGGATGAGATGATAAAAGTTTAAGAACTCATGTCTTAGAGAGTTCCACTGGAGGCTGAGAAATTTTACTTGTACAGGGTCACACATCAAGTTCCGTGTCAGTAAGGACTAGAACCCAAGCTCTCTCTAGATGTTATGACATGCTGCCCCTAAAGCGTGAAAAGAGTTAAAACCATAGTGGCTGAAAAGATTTTCCTTAGGAAGGAGAATCATTCTATTGCTGCATATTTTGGGGGAGACTGGTGTGGTGATATTCAACTGAAGAGTAGAGACAGATGGTTCACGTCTCTACTTGTATCCAGATGAATATTGTTTTCCTTTATATTCAAAGTTGCTGATGAGGCATTTCCTTCCTAGGGCATAGATATGGATAAAACAGCAGACATCTAACTGCTAATGCATGCCTTCCTGGATTACCATTGCCTGGTGCCTTTTGCAGCTGCGGCCCATCTCCTCCATATTAACATGACGGTTGTGCTCATGAGGAGCCTTCTCATCTTTGATCGTCACTGTCTGGCCCTCATGTGTATGCGACTATCATTTGGCACCAGAGAAACCTGACTTCAAATGATGTTTCAGTGTGTCCTTCAAGTGATTCATTTCCTGGCTTACTCTCCTTCAGGTTGTTAATCCATGTTGCACATGTAGATCCTCATCAATGACCAATAACTGAGTATAAATAGATAAAGCTTGCCAAAATGTATAAAAGTGGGTCGGAAAAGTATCTATAAGAAGTCTACTTCTGGGGCAGTTAAGTGATACAATGGCTAGCACACCAACCTTGGAGCCAGGAGGACCTAAGTTCAAATGTGGCTTTAGATGCTTACAAGCTGTATAAACCTGGGCATCACTTAATCTTGGTTGTCTTTAAAAAAAAAAGTTTAGTTTTGAAACCAAATGACGAAGTGGGCAGGAGTTGTGGTTCTAAACCTCAAAATAGGCATTGCTAGGTTTCTAACTCCAAATATATTGGGAAGCTCGGGTTTTTTTTTCCTTGTTGTCTTTTCCTCTGCCTCAGTAGGCTAGAGTGGACCATTTTCTAAGCCCAGCCACAGGTGATACCTCAGGAAGTGATAGTGACATAGAAAGAGACAGGTGGAGGTGCATTGGATAGAATACTGGGACCGAAGAGAAGAAGATTTGAGTTCAAATTTATCCTCAGACACTTACTAGTTGTATGACTCTGGGCAAGTCATTTTAATATCTGTTTGCTTTAATTTCCTCTACTGTAAAATGAAGATAACAGCACCTACCTCCAAGGCTTGTGAAGATCAAATTAGATAATATTTTCAAAATCTATGCACATACACCTGGCACATAGTAGGTATTATATGAATGCTTATTTCCTTCCTGCCCAAACCCTTCCTAGGAAGTGGGCTAATGAATGGAAAAGTCATGTGATATTGCTCCTTTGACAACATGATCCTGAACTTTTCTACACCAAGAGGCGATGGTGCAGAATTCTCTTCACTTTTGATGCGTTTTGAAAAGAGCCATACTTATATGTCTATGTGAGAATTTCACATAGCACAGCTAGGGGAAGCCCAAGGACACTGGAGAGAAAAGGTACAACATGTTACATCTCTGGAAAGGGAAAGCATCCTCTGTTCTCCGAACTCAGTATCATCTAGTGACTCTTCCCTGGGGACGTGTCTGCTTTGTTATTCTTTACTATGATATTTTCTGGGTTAGCCTGCCAAATCACAGAGGTGTGAATGATTAGAAAAAAATCTTAGGGTCTCTTGCCTAGAATTTCATGGTATCCCTGTCATTTCTGAGGTTTATGATTGGCCAGTCTTTCAATAATAAAACATAAAATAGAAATATTTGGTTATTGGAGCATTTTTGGGGGGAAATTTCCTTTCAACTTGAGGCAGTATGGAAGGAAGGAAACAAGCATTTATTAAGTGCCTACTAACCATGCTAAGTACTTTACTAATATTATTCCATTCATTCCCCACAACAACCTTTGGAAGTAGATACTATTATTATCCCCATGTTACAGGTTAGAAAGGGAGGTTAAGTGACTTGACAGGATCACACAGCTAGTAAATCTCCGAGACCAAATTCAAACTTTGTGGTTGTTTAGTCGCTTCAGTCACGTCTGACTCTCTGTGACCCCATTTGGGGTTTCTTTGGCAGAGATACCAGAGTAATTTGCCATTTCCTTCTCCAGCTCCTTTTACAGAGGAGGAAACTGAGGCAAACAGGGTAAAGTGACTTGCCCAGGGTCACACAGCTAGTGTCTCAGGCCAGATCTGAATTCAGGAAGAGTTTTCCTGACTCCGGGCTTGGCACTCTATCCGCTGTACCCCCTTGCTGCCCCTCTTAATTCCAGGTCTGGTGCTCACCGCTGTGACATCCAGCTCTCTCCCAAAAACAAAGGGGTTGTCAGAGACGGGTAGTTGGGGCAGTAGGTGGAGTGCCCAAGGTTGTCGCGAGGATCACAAGAGAGAATAATCGTAAAGCACTTAACACAGTGCCTAGCACATAGTAAGCACTACGTAAATGTTAGTTATTATCGTTATTAGATCTCCAAAGTCCTGGCTGGCATTAAATCTATAATCCCATGCCATCCCTAGGGCTTGTATAATTGTCAATCATAATAAACTTTTGCTCACTTTCTAAAGGCATCCATATCTCACTCTTGATAGTGTACTTTTCTAGAAAACTGACAGTGTCATTTAAAAACCAATGAGTAAATTGTGGCTGTCGTTCCAATTTTTTGAGGCACGAAAATAATGGAGGTAAGAATGTTTTCTAAAAGGGTGGACATGTATTAGGTATAATTCATTATAGAGGAAGTAAAACCAGATTCCCTTCATAATTTTAATCACCTAGACACAAACCCTTCTCCCTCTGTACGTAGATAAGAAAAGAAAGAAAAGGAAAAATATGGCCTATTCTTTTTTTTTTTTTTTGCTTAAGATACATTGATATAACCCTGATCACTCACCCTTCAGGAGGGTGGAGGAGCTGTCATTATAATGACTAGGCCTATTTAATTTCCCACAGACAAAGAAACTCCACAATTCTACAGAAAACCGGGATCATCATCCCTCTGAGCCTTAAATAGAAGTTCAAATATTGTTCTCTCTACTAGGGGAACGAAAAGTCTTACAGAGCCCATAATGAGAAATACATTTGCATTTAAGACCAGCCTCTTTGCCAGTAAGGAGATAGGATGAACGAACAAAGGAAGCTGCCTTAATCTAAGCATGATGTGTTCGAAAACTCAAGACAAAAAGCATTTCCAAAGGGCACAGCTGCTTTTTCGAGCTTGCCTGGAATTGTATGTACTGTTCTGATTGTTCCAAGCTTGTCCCTTATGTGAGTAAAGGATTCTGAATGCAATGCTTTCTTTTGTATCTTGTGGTACAGATACTTGGAAATTGTAGGGAATCCCTCAGGTCAGTGGTTCTTAAAATGCAGTGCAGTGCAGTGGCGCAAACCCTAACTTTAAATATTTCTACAGAACCCTTGCAATAAAAAATAATAGTAAAATAATCTTTCCCTTCTCCTCTTTCCCCATCTTCCACTTATCCCTTCTCCCTTCTCCTTCTGTCCTTCTTTCTTGGCTATTAATGGCACCAGATACCACAAAGCTGAATTAAAAAAAAACAACACATATTTTCTGATCAGTTTTATTCTATGTAGCTAGCAATGTTGAATAGCAACTTATTTAATGAGAAAGATGGGAACATTTGCTATAAATTTGTTTTATTACTAGGAATAATAATGGTTGTGCTAAATCATCTGGTATGGTGCTGAGGCTTCACACAGCAGTTTTCATTTCCAATTCATTTACATGGATGACAAGATATATAAAGAATTCTGCCTCTAAAACAGGAAAACCTAGGTTCAAGCCTTGATTTTAAAAAAATATTGCCTTATGACCCTCATCAACTCACTTTCCTCATTCTCAGTGTCCTAATGGGTAAAAGGAGAATCATGTTAGCACCTACCATGAGCATCAAGTGAGGAAATATAGTGCTTTGTAAACTTCACTGTTATGTAAATATTAGCTATTATCATTAATATTGCTGCCTTTAAGCAACTCTCTAAGACTATAAATTGCAAAGCAGTTATTAACCTGCATTAATAGTTTCTTCACAGAGTGCCCAAGACACCAATGCAATCGTGAATGTGGTAACAAATAATCAAATACCCAAATTAAATCAAAATCAAATATGCAGACAAATAATTAAATGATCGGCTAAAGAAATAATAAATTTTAGTATTGGAGGGGGTTGTCTCATTTTATCACAATTTTTTGTTTAAGAATTTTCAGAGTTTTGCTCTTAAGTTCTCTTGTCTAGTGCTCACAAATGCCTTTTTGTGCTTAAACTGGCTTTGTCATTTTGCTTGACTAATCATTAAACATTTATTAAGCACCTACTATATTCCAGCCCTGGAGTCAGGAAGACTCCTTGTCCTGAGTTCAAATCTGGTCTCAGAAAACTACTAGCTATGTGACCCTGGGCAATTTACTTAAGACTGCCTTAGTTTCCTCATCTGTAAAATGAGCTGAAGAAGGAAATGGCAAGTGGCCCCAGTATCTTTGCCAAGAAAACCCTAAGAGGGGTCATGAAGAGTTAGACACAATTGGAAAATTACTCAACAACACGTGCCAGGCACTGTGCTCATATTATCTCATTTGATCCTTACAACAACCGTAGGAGGTAGATGCCTTTTCATCTCCATTTCATGGTGAGGAAATTGAAGCAAACAGAGATTAAGTGACTTGGCCAGGGTCACATAGCTACTAAGTCTCTGCATCTGGATTTGAACTCAGGTCTTTCTGACTCCAGGCCTAGCACTCTATCAAATGCACCATAGTAATACTTAAAAGCAATTGTACTAACATAGCATGCTGCCAGATACACTGTAGTGTAGTTTCCAGAAAGGCAGACTTGGAGTCAGGAGGCTCTAGGTTTAAATCTTGCCATTGTCAAATTAAAGTGTTTGGCTATGGACAAGCCATTTACCTCCCCTCCTCTCCCCCACCAAGAAATTCTAAGGTTATAAATTACAGAGGAAAGACTGACTTGCATATGTAAGGGAGTTTCTATGCTAGGAGCTCTCCCCCCACACAGATGAAATTAGGAGTCTGAACCTCCTAAGCAAGCTGAATCAGTAGCACCAGAAGTAAATTGAGATGGGACGTTGCTCTCTTATTGGAATTACCTCTTTATCCTGAGTTTAGTACTCCAACTAGTTCTGAGATGTTTTCTCTTCATAACTTTTGTTATTAACACTTTCACTCTTGTCTTTTCATAGTTTTATCCATTAGTCTATAATAGGCATTAGTATAAAAAAACATTTGTAGCCTAAAAATTCCAACCTCTAAGAATTCTTATGATTATTTTATACTTTCTTTGCCAAAACAGACCCTATCGTGGCTGTCCACCTTTAGAGAGAAAGCTAAAAACCAGTTCAACAAGGGAACACCAATGAAACCTAAGATGCTGGTCTCTATTCTCAAGGAGATGTTTATAATCTTGCTAAGGAGACTAATCATTGGCACCTGAGTCATGGAAAGGTAACACTTAGGAACAGTAATGTTGTGTGATGATCACCTGTGAACGATGTAGGTATTCTTAGCAATAACACAATGATCCAAGACAATTCTGCAGGATTTATGATGAAAAATGCTATCCATCTCCAGAGAAAGTGATGGAGTCTGAATGCAGATCAAACCATAATTTTTCTTTACTTTCTTAATTTTTTTTATGTTTTTGTGTCTGTTTTCTTTCAAAACATGACTAAAATGGAAATAGGTTTTCATTACTCCATATATCAATTTGCCTGTCTTCTCAACGAACAGGGAAGGGAAGGGGTGGAGGGAGAAATCTGGAACTCAAAAAATTTTTAAAAGAATGTTAAAAGTGTTTTTAACATGTAATTTTTTAGCAAAAAAAAGATGATACTTAGGGAAGCCATTAAAACCGGAAATTATTACAGGTTTAAGTATTTGGGAAAGGCTTCACACAAGAGATAGGGCTTGAAAGGAACATAGCATTAAACTAAGTACTGACAAAGAAAATACCTCTTGATGTCTACAAATCTCCCTTCCTAGCTTTCTGATTTCATGTCAAGCTCAGTGTGATGCAGAGTCAGCACAGAAACGCAGAGCTGGAAGGAATCCTTAAAATGATCTGATTCCTTCTTTTCCTCCTCCTCCTTATTTCCTTTTGTGTATCAAAATTTCATTTTTGAGAGCTCCTCTCCTCTCTTCTTCTCCTCCTTCTATTCCTCCTCCTCCACCTCCTTCTTCTTCTTCCTTTTGGATTAGAGGCATACAGAGTTTACATGACTCGTCCAGCCTTGGTTGTAATCTAGTTACTAACTGTCAGAAGAATATGAATCTCTCAACTCCCTTCCACTGTACTCCTTTGCCTACCCAATATCCATCCCCTAATACCTCTCCCACCTCTGAATATATGCCTACCCTTTCTATCTGCCCCAAAGGGCATATTCTAGGAGTCATTTTCAGTTGTTGGTATCCTTTGTCTTCTACTTACCCATTAAAATGTTCTATTTTTCTTCTTTGGATAATTCATTGCAGTAGAGTCAGGAAGCCATGGGCTCAAATCCTACCTCAGACTTTTACTAGCTGTGTGGACAAATAACCTAACCTTTCTGGGCTCTGGTTTTCTCATCTGTAAAAAGAGACTTTTGAATGAAAATGTCTAGAAGGACCCTATCATATCTATGATCTAATGCAGGTATGTAGTCATTGGAGACATTTCAGTTTAACTATTCAAATAAACAGATCAATTTAAGAGATTATATGCAGATTACTACACTAGGAATGTAGGGGTAGAAAATTATGAACAAAACTACAGACTCTACCCATGTGGAACTAGTCTACCAGTTCAATCTCTTAATGTCACCTTTCTTAATAACCATCCCAAGCAGCTGACTTCACTGTCAAAAGGGCAATATTGAGGAAGCAAAATATTGACAATATCACAAAGATGAAAAAAAATGAGATAACCTATTAAGATGTCTCAATGACAAACATTCATGTGTTCTCTAATTTGGGAATATTTTCTTCATCTTATTCATGATATCTTTATGAAAATTAAGCCTGTTTTAAAAATGAGAAATATTCAAGATTAGATGAGATAAATTGGACTACAGAATATCACCCTGTGTGAAGGTAATATTCCTTTGTGTATGGGGCAGCTAGGTGGCACAGTGAGTAGAGCACCGACCCTAGAGTCAGGAACACCTGAGTTCAAATCCGGCCTCAGACACTTGACACATTTACTAGCTGTGTGACCTTGGGCAAGTCACTTAACCCCAATTGTCCTGCAAAAAAGCAAAATATATACATATATATAAAATTATATATATATATATATATATGTATGTATATATATACATATATATGTATGTATTTCTTGGTGTAGAGATTCAGGAACCTAAGGAAGTAAAAAGTCAAGAGAATCTGGGCAAAGATAAATGGAAGTAGGATCATCTCAGCACTGAATCATTACAATGATTACAGTTTCCCTGACTCAAGTCTCTCCCTACTGCAGCTGAGCTTCTAGTCAACTATCGAAGGAATCTTCCTAATGTGCAGATCTGACCATGTCATCCCCACTATTCAATAAGCTCCAGTTACTCCCTGTTGCTACTAGAAGCATATATAAAACCTTCAGCTTAACTTTTAAAGCCTTTATAACCTGGTCCCCTCCCTACCTTTTATGTTTTAATCTCTTCCACCTACTCTGCAATCCAGAGATAGTGGCCTCTTTGGCATTCTTCACACAAGAGAGACACTCCATCTCCCAATTCCTTGCAAGGGATGAGGAATTCCTGACACAGATCACCAGATTTCCATGAAAGAAGAATATAGTTACAATGAGAGGCTTCAACTATCTGTATAATTGCTGGATGTCAGGTAATCTGACAAAATATTGTTTTGCCTTGTTGAATACTAAACTTTCTGAAGTTAGAGGGAGGTAAGAAAACAGCAGCTATTCTGGATCGATGAAAAAATGATTGATAAAATAAAATGATGAGTGTCTTGGGAGAAAGTGATCTAATCACCTTCTTGCTCATGATGGATAAAGAGGGAAATTTGACATGTATATTAGACTTCAAGAGCATAGATTTGAAAATGTTGTGGTAAATATAGATATAAGCCAATGGTCTCAGGCTCTAAAAGTAAAGCTTCCTGAATAGGAATGAAACACTTTCAAGAAAGAACTTCTGATTACCAAATTATAAATCATTCTGATGAAGAATTAAAAAAAGAGAGTGAGGACCAAAAATACTAACATGGCTCTAGTGACCTATGATTTTAAAAGGTCATGTTCAAAAGGTGAAATTAAAGGCACACAGCAAAAAGTGGAAGAGTCCTAAAAGGAGAACATCAAAAAGGCTAAAAACTTGTGGAAAATATGTGCTAACAAAAAGATATTTTTAAGCTATGTCTGGAGAGTAAGAAGAGATAAAGGGCTAGCGTTTAGTGTTGGAATGGGAGATGATAGTCAAACCCAGAAAGGATGCAGAAGCACTCATTCCATTTTGTTGTTTTTGTGGAGTATGAAAGCCAGAGTCAAAAATAAAAAAGGGACAAAAATAATTACAAGTGAATTGAAACCCAAATTAAATGAAGATATAGTATTTCTCTCTCTCTCTCTCTCTCTCTCTCTCTCTCTCTCTCTCTCTCTCTTTCTTTCTTCTTCTTCTTCTTCTTCTTCTCCTTCTTCTTTTTCTTCTTCTTCTCTCCCTTCTTCCTCCCCTCCCCTTCCCTCTCCTTGAGTTACCAGCACCTAGCTTATCTAAGAGTTTTAAAGGATCTCAGTTTTCGAACGTCTGTGAGGTATCATGGAGAACAGAAGACATCCAGTGTGACAGGAGAGACACACATTTTGATGCAATTTTTGAAGAAAAAGATGAAGATGAATTCTGGAAACTATAAACTGGTAAGCTTCCTTTCTCATCTTAAGGAAACCAGTAGAATATATTATTAAAGGCATGACTTGTGAGAATTTAGGGAAGCAGCGATGTTATTAAGAGTGAACATTTGTGTTTTGCTTTGAGATTTGAAAATATCTTTACATATATTATCTTACTTGAACATCAAAACCAGTCTATGACATTGGTACTATAGATATTATTATCTCAGTTTTACAGGTGTAGAAACTGAGTTTCAAAATTTACCATAGAAACAAAAGCTACTAAATATCTGAGTTAGAATTTGAACCCAGTTCTCTCCTGACTTAAGGTCCAGAGTTCTTTTCACTCTTAAGGGCAGTTTTGGACAAACTAACATTATTTGAATTTTCTTTTATGATGGAATTATTAAATTATTAGCTCGGTAAAGTGTTCTAAATATAGCTAGATTCTAGTAATACATTTTCCAGTAATAGTTTCCCCTGGTAGTCTTCTACCTAGACATGATGGAGAGATGAGAATTGAATAATAGATCAGGTGGAGGCAAAGAGTTGTTATTAATGGCTCATTATCTACTGGAAGGAGTCTCTAACAGAGTTCTCCAAAGCACTGTCCTTGGCCCCACAGTGTTTAATATTTTTGTTGCTGAACTTTAGGGAAAGTGTAGCTCAACTTTTCAAATGACTAGAATGTCAGAAGTGCAGTTAAATCATTAGGTGACAGAATCAGGATCTAAAAAGATCTTGAAAGACTAAAAATTTAATAAGATGAAGTTTTATAGATGAACGTACAGTCTGACACTTTAAGGTTTAGAAAAATAAGCTAAATAAATAGAAGACCAGACAGTCGTGGCTTGACAATAGTTTATTTTTAAAGATCTGGGATTTTAATGGATTTTGTATGAGTCTATGAGCCAACAGTGTGACATTGAAGCCCAAAAGGTTTGCCAATGCAATCTCAAATCATAAAACAAATATAATGTTCACAGTATAATGCTCTTTTTACACTTGTGAAGTTGATTTTCCTTAACCCAAGTAAATAACACAAAATTTATTCCCATTAAATTTCTTCTCATCAGTTTTGGTGTGATGTTTTAGTCTACCAAAATCTTTTTTAATCTTATCTCTATTACTTCCAGCTTTGTGCCAACTGCATATTTCATTAACATGCTATCTATATATTTGTCCAAGTTATTGTTTTATTTTGATGTTGACCATCACAGGTTTGAGCAGAGTTCCCTGGGCTGTTTCACTATGGACTTCTTTCCAAATACACTTTAAGCCATTAAAGATTAATTTTGCATCTCAGCTTTTCATCAACTCCAAATACAACTAATTATACCATTCAATATTTCCATATTTTCCATGAGAGTAGCATGAAAACTTTATCAAATACTTTACTAAGTCTAGGTTAATGACTATGTATACCATTTTCCCACTCAGACAGTTTAGTAATCCTTTCAAAAATAGGAAAATCAGAAGCAGAAACATGTTTTAGAGAAAAGAAAATTGAATTGGTTTTGTCGTTTTTTTTCTGTTCAGTTTTTTCCCAGACATCTCTAAGCATCCAATTCTTCGTGACTCCATTTGGGTTTTTTTTGACAAAAATACTGGAATGGTTTATCATTTCTTTCTCCAGTTTATTTTTACAGATGAGGAAACTGAGGCAAATAGGATTAAGTGATTTGCCCAGGGTCTCGTAGTTAGTAAGTGTCTAAGGCTGGATTTGAATTTAGGAAGACTTGTCTTCCTGATTCTGGGCTTAGCACTCTATCTATCCACTGTGCTATCTAGCTGCCCCATGTTGATTTCGAGGTTTGTATAGAAATCATAGCATCACAGATTTTGAACAGGAAGGGATGTTTAGATGGCATATAATCCAACTCTCTCATTTTATAAATGAGAAAATTGAGGATCAGAAAAGTTAAGTGACTTGCCCAGGGTCACATAGTATATGTCAGGGACAGAATTTTACACCCAAGTCTTTCTATCTATGAGATAAATACTTTATCTCCTATACTATGATGCTTTTAATACAGGTTTACATTCTTCATAAGAAATGTATAGGATTTTATATCTAGAAAGAACCTTAGAGACCATCTAGTCTAAATCTTTTATTTTACAGATGAGGAAACTGAGAGTGGAAATGATTTACCCAAGGTCACAAAGTAAGAAATGTCAGAGACAGAATTTGAAGCTACATTTCTAAGTGCAGTACATTTTCCATTTTGTAATGGAATTATATAATTATATATTATCTTATGTATGGAATTGTATAATATAATTACATAATATAATATTTAAAAGAGAATATTTATCCTTCTTAACCTGCGGTGGCAGAGCTGGAACCAATGGGTGGAAGCTACAGGGAACCAGTTTTCAGTTCAAATAACTCAATAAAATTAAGCATTACAAATGTAAGGAAAGAAATGGGCCTCACATTTGTAGAGAGGCCCACATATGACTAGGGTCTTTTCATTGTGTGTGGCTCAAAGGGTAGCAGAGTAGGTATCTCTAGACTCTTCTACCCACCCCCGCCCATCCCCCTTCTCCAAGAGAGACTTTCATTCCTGCCAGGAGGGGAAGCAGGAGATTGGCACAGGAGGCCATTCTGCTTTTTTCAGAGAAAGGGAATACTAGGCTAGGTATATGTCTGTTCCTATGATCAGGATCCATATAAGTTTTGACTGTTTTGTCATTTAGGGGGAGAAGGTGGCACTGGCTGAGAACTGAAATTTTTACCAACTCTGTCGTGCCCCTCAGGTAGTGCAGGACCTTCATCACTGTCAATAAGGAGAATGTCCCATATCAAAGGGCTTTGGGTCAGAACTTCTACACACAAAACAATTTTTTTTAAAAAATGGAATTGGATGTTTTACATGCGAGTGAGGCCTCTAAAACCAGAGGGCTTTTTAGTAGAGGCTGCTCAACCACTTGTCAGATGTGCTATAGATGGGAGTTCTTAAATCTTTTTTTTATGGACCCCTTTGGCAGTCTGTTGAAACCTATGGACCTCTTCTTAGAATAATGTATTTAAATGCATAAAATAAATAAGATTATAAATGAAACCAATTATATTGAAATATATTTACCACTCTTTTCTTAAAGTACGTGTGCCCCGGCATTAATAACCCCTAAATACAGTGGAATTTATATTCTAGGTAGAGGGTGTACAGTTGTTTACATCTCTAAGAGTCTATGATCCTTGTTGGGCAATAAGTATTTATTGATTGCTACGTACCAGGCACTATGCTAAGCACCGAGCATAAGAGAAAGGTAGAAGATAGTCCCTCCTTGCAAGGAGCCTGTGTTCTAATGGGAGAGAAAATGTGCAAACAATAATGCACAAGCAAAATCTATACAGAATAAATGGAAATGGTCAACAAAGCGAAAGCACTAGCATTAAGGGAAGTCAAGAAAGGCTTCTTGAGGGAGATGAGATTTTAGCTAATGTAGGAAGGAAGCCAAGAAATCCAGGAGGTAAAGATAAGAGAATCAAGGCAGAGGGAGAATATTTCAGGAATAGGGGACAGCAAGTGAAAATGAGTCAGTAAGTCATTCTACTCATTAATTAATATTCCTTTCTTTACTATTAGTCTCTTTATATGATTGGAGAGATGATGTGATTTTCTTAGGCAGCAGGAACTAGTACTACCTTAGAAGCAAAAATTAATGGGAAGGTAAAGACGGAAGAGACCTCAGAGATCAGCTACTACATGATGAAAAAGTTCCAATCAGCAGATCCAATGGTTTGTTCTATACTTTAATTTTTAATAAATTAAATTTCTTGTGTCCCTAAAGTTTTAGAAGACTTTTTTTTTTAACTTTAGTAATTAAAAGAAACATTTCTTAGTTAATCAAGTGCCTTTAAGGGAATCAGAGTTCAAAAGGAAAAGTCATGTTCAATAACTTCAAAAAGAAATTAAAGTGAAAAGTGGAGAGTGATGCCTTTTACGTTAAATGTTCTTTTGGAGAACAATTAGACTATTTGACTTCTAAGGGCCTTTCTTACCTTAAATATATTTTCTTATGATTTAATTTTTTTTTAAAATGAACCTCTCTCAATGTAAGGACTCCTCTTTTTCGTCATACACACACACACACACACACCCTATGCAATAATAATAAAAATCAGTAAAGAAATAAAGAAAAAATACTTTTATATATTTCATTTTATAAAACCATAGGATTTTCTATATTATTATTACTTAAGGTTTAGACAAAAGAGAGCCATTTTCCTGAAAGTTAAAAATTCACAACTAAATAACATTAAAAAGTAAACTTTTTAAAATATTTTGACAAAATATCAACAATATTTTTTTTACAATGCTCCCTTTCCAAACATAGAGAGAGGCATCCTGGAATAATGAATAGAGAGCATGTCTTAAAGTCAGAAAGACCTAGATTCAAGTTCTAACATTGACATAGACAGGCTGAGTGGCCTGTGCAAATCACTTAACCTCTTGGTGTCTTGGTTAACTGTAAGTTGCAGAGAACGTGCCGATCTATGTAACAGAAGTTTCTTGTTCATATTTCAAGCATATAAAATCACAGGTGAGTCAAAAAAGAAATACTTCTCTGACCCCTTATTTTCCTTTTTATCTTTACTCTTTCATCCTGACTTTTTTTTTTGTGCTCTTGTATTTTCAGACTGAGTGTTACTTGGCTCTTTTTAGTCCTTAAGTTTTAAATACCTACTATTGGTCACTATGTTAGACCCTGATTCATGTACAGAGAAAAAAATATATCCCTCCTAACTATGAGCTTCCAGCATTCTTTAAACTTACCCCTCACAATTAAACTACACCCTCATCCACCATTCCCCAAATAGTCATTTAGTAGCCTGACTACAGATATATTTGACTTATCAACAGAGATACTACAAAGTGAACTCTTCCATCAAATAGCCTCTTGAGACATCATATTTGCCAATAGTTATGTAGAACAGTAAAAAAATAATAAAAACAATTTTAAAAAATGATAATTCTTTTAAAGGAAGGACCTTAAAGTTTATCTGGTCCAACACTTCCATTTTACAGATGAGGGAAGTGAGGTTTAGTGATCCTTCTGGCAAAAAAAAACTGGCAAAGGGGAATAAAGACATCAGTATGTTTCAGCAGACCTAGAATCGCTTTGCAAAGCAGTGGCTGGGGAAATGTATTATCTTTCATCAGCCCAGTTCTGAACCCACAAAGAATCCTTGCCCTGTCCACAACCAAACATCCTTCCTTCTTTCCCTTCACTGATGACTGAGTACTCATGATATTATTCAGGTGGAATGAAGTTTTTCCCCTTTCCCCTACTATACCAAGAATTGATAGGAGAGGAAATTGGGAAGGTGAGCTGAAAATCGTAATCAGAAAAAAATAGCAAATATTTATATGGCACTTTGCAAAGAATTGTAAAGAATGAAAACAGTCAGTCAAGCATCTATTAAGCACCAAAAATGTACAGAAGCATAGTACCATGAAAGAAACTGTGAGATGTGCAAATTTAGAGACATCTCCACCCCAAACATTCGGAATACTTGTGCCCTACCTGTGATAGAGCCTTCCAAGCTCATATTGGACTGATCAGCCACAGATGAATACGCTCTACCCTGACCTCAACATCATGATGTCATTGGTCCTCTTTGAAGACAAAGGACGAGCAACAAGGTGCCACGCACTAGGCTAAGTACACTTGGAGAATGAGACTCTTACCCAGTCTGTAAATAGTCTGCTTTTCTTCTTTCTCTGCTCCACAAAACCCCCAGTTCCCTTCTATTCTAAACAACAACAAAAAACAGTTTGGTTTCCTTTCTATTTTTTTCCTGATTCTCTGACCTAGGCAGTTAGTTAGGGTCAGTGGTACAATGAAAGTGATAGATTTGGAGTCAGAAGACTCGAGTTCTAAACCTGGCTCTGCTATTTATTATCTGTGTGACTTTGGAGCAGTTATTTAAACTTTCCGGGTCCTCAGTTTACTCAGATGTAAAATTAGGCTCATTACCTCATAGAATCATAGATTAAAGACAGAAGGGACTTTGGAAGTCATCTAATTTATTTTACAAATGAGGAAAAAGAGGCATAGAGTTTAAGTGAACTGGATAGAGTCTTGTAGCTAGTAAACATCTGAGGAATGATTCAAATTCAAGTATTTCTTATTCCAGGTCTAACCCTCTATCTACTACACCAATCTAAGTGCTCTTAAGTTTCCATTCCACCCTATATCCATAATCCTCTGAAAACTGTAAAGTAGACCAAGTTCGTTCCTTCCTTCCTTCCTTCCTTCCTCCCATCTCCCCACCTCTTTTTCTTTCTCTTTCTATCACGTGCATACATACACACAGTTATAAAGGAATGTGGTCTAATAATTTCTTTCCATCGGCGTGTTAGTAATTTGATGTATTATTCCTAAAGTGTATTTCTAATGACCACCACTAGAAAAGAAAATTATAGATACAAAAGATATAATCTAACAATAGAATTTAGAATTTCAAGTAACAATCAGAAAATTAATAAGAGTATGGGGAGATCTCTCTAGAGCCCTCAAATCACCAGCTAATCCACTGAAGTGTAAAGCTAACCCTATAACCAAGGTTATAAGAAATTCTATATTTACTTAGGATATTGTAGCTTCATTGAGATAAGCAAAGGTATGATTCTTGGAAACCAGGGGGAAACAAAGGGACTAGGATATATCATTAGTAATTACAAAGTGGTTTTGATTGTTTTTATGGTTCCTTGAGAGTCACCATAAGCACATTTTATTGTAATCTGTAAATAGATCAAATGAGATAGCATATATAAATCATTTTGTAAACCTTGAAAGCATTATATAAACATAGGCAATAGTAACAATAATTTTAAAAGTAACAAGAATTGCCCATGTATTAGCAATCAAGACAATAAAATAAATCTAGTTAAGATTTAGATGAATCTCTTTTTATTTGCAAAAAAGAATATATTTTCTTAATATGAATGTCAGGGTGATATCATACATTCAGGTATTTTTGTGGTAAAAATTAGAAAATAGACTGAACTTAAGAACTATTAGGAAAGTCTATGTGCTATATGTCTTTGACTTAATTTTGCTTTTAAAAATTCCCCAAACTTAAATTGAAGATTTCCAGCTAAAGACTCAATTGGATAACATTGATAAGAGAGTATTCATAAATATTGAGCGAGAAAATGTAAGTAGACTGTAAGTGGAAATAATTCTCATACATAAAGCATTGTTAATATTTTAATGGCCATATAGTTCCCCAGGAACACAGGAGATAATTAATATCAATAGAAAGAAGTCATCAGAGTTGGAAGCAAATGGGGAGTATACTAGAATAGAAATAGATTTACTGGTAATCAGTGAAATATGGGCAACCAGAAGGATAAGAGGAGAAAAACACATGTGAGCCATTCCTGGAATGGCAGAGAGAGAATGTGATTTTTCATTTGTGGGGCTGGTTTAGATTGCTCAGGACATCACACAAATGGGATATATCTGAAGACCCAGCTGGCCTTACTAAAGGTGTGGGTGTGTGAATGATACCATAGAACATAATAATAAATGTTCTCACCAGATTCAGAGGAGCTTTGCAACTTCCTGGACCTTCTGGATAAAAACTAAATGTAGTTTAAATCTACCTATTTGTAAAATAGTATTGCGAATAAAATTAAAATAAAAATGCTTATCTGTACAATTCCATCAACCTAGTCCAGTTCTATTGAAGATGAACAAATGGGAGGTAAGGGTGAGGAATTTGATAGCATAGAAGACAGAACATAGGAAGGACTACAGTCCACAGGAAATCTTATTAAGAGACAGGGAGGAGGTAATAGGAAAAGTAAGGAATGTGAGAGAAACTCCACTAATGAAACATATCTTTAATTTAATGGACATTTTAAATGCGGATTTAAAAATTGAGGTCAGTAACAATTTTTAAGGAGTTTGGGAGGTAGGTTGAGCAGCTTGGAAAAGCATGCAAGCAGGTTATGATCACACAATGTTTATTATGATTAATAAATGCAGTCTGCACTATAACACTCTAATAAGCCAAAAATGCAAAAGATGATGAATGATACTAACTTCCAGATCACATTTTCCTGATTCTCAGATGAACCTTTTATTCAACATGTTTCTGAAATGCTAAGAATACTGAATCTATTTACCAGTAAAATCAATTCCAAGATGAAGTGTTCTTGGATACAATAAGATGAACTTAGAATTCTAGTGTCAAGGGACAAAATGTATAATGCTTTTCCTGTGGAGAGAAATAGAGACAGAGAGAGATGATCTTCATATAAATGTGTTCACTAGGGGCAGGATTTCACCCAAAACATATTTAAATGAGTCAGTCACAAAGAATTAGATTTGACTGAGAAATGATTGAACAATAATATTTAAATGAATAATAAATCAAGGTGATCTATGGTGAGATTACAACATAACCTGCTTAAGTAAAAATTTAAGAGAATTAATATAACATAGGAAGAGTGGTAAGCTAAGATTTTAGAGACTTTGATTCTGTGTGCTAGCCTTATCATAAACTATGTTACTTTCTGGGTCTTTGTTTACATATCTATCATCTATCTATCTATCTATCTATCTATCTATCTATCTATCTATCTATCTAAAGCATGTTTCTTTTATGATTTCTGCTACAGTAGAAGAAAACTTGTTTTGATATCAGAGAACTTAGGGTCAAGTATTGTCTCAGTCACCTATTATCTGGTTTTTTTTTTACAAGTCACAACTTGGCTTCCGTTTCTTCATTCGTAAAAAAAAAAAAGGTTAGTAGATGACTTAGAAGGCTCTTTCTGGATTTAAATCCATTGTCCTGTTTAACACAAGGTATAATATCCTATTAATCCCTGTTTACTCAGGCAGAATCTCATATGTAGTACCACAGAGTGGTATCCCTTCTGAAATTACTTCCTCATCTCTCACTCCAACTGGCAATGATGGGTTCCCATAGATTGTCTGCTACTACTACTACTCCATCTGTCAGCTTTCTAGGGGTAATGCCAAGGGGCTAAGGGTTCTAAAAATATTGCTCATGAGTCCTTGCTGATATATTTACTAATGGTTATCAGTCATACTGAATTAGCTTTTAGGAAAGGTATTTATTAAGTAGTTTATAGCAAGAATATTTGTTATCAAACATGACTATTCATGACCAATTTCTTTGTGGTTGCCTATGATTTTTCAGAGGCAGTGTATACTAAAAGAGTGATCAACCTAAGAGTGAAGAAGACTTGGGTTGGAATCAAACCAGATACTTAATAGTTGTGTGATTCTGAACAAGTAACTATACCTTTCCATGGCTCTATTTCTTCACGTAAAATCAGGAGGTTAAGCTTTAGGGTTCTTTCATCTCTAAATCTATGATCCTATGAGGTAAATACTTCAATTACCAAAGCCTCATAAAAAGTCAGAAGAACCAGTTATTTTTGTCTCAAATGTACAAATAGATCTAGAACTCCTAGAAATTTGTTTAACCTTTAGGTAAATTGGTCAATTTGTGATTTTTAAGGAAGGAGTCCTTGCTGGGGTTAGAGATCACAACCTTTTGGGGTCTGAAAACATGGCTTATAAGAGTGGTGTAAATATTTTCATAAGGATGTGGAAAGTTTCTCATTGGTTCAGAAAATCACAGCATCTCGAATTTGAAAGATATCTCAGAGTCCTGTACATAGTCCAATCTGTACCTAGACGGATATCATTTAGATAATATCTTTGAAATATAGCTTTCTCTAAGACCTCTTCTATGAGGGAACTCATAATCTCTTGAAGTAGCACATTCCATTTCAGGACAGATTTAAGTGATGGCAATTTTCACTCATATTAGCCAACATCTTCCTCTCTGAAACTTGCAACCACTGCTTCTAATTTTATCAGAACAGAGTAAATCTATTACTTCTTCCATATGACAACCTTTCAAGTCTAGCTATCATATCTCTTCCAAGCCTTTCAATTAACCAATTAGCCAATCAAATACCTTCCTGGCTGCCTATTTCTAGATGTTCTCTAACTTGCTATAATTTACACGAAAATGTTTGTCCCAGAACCAAATATGGATACTATAGGACTAGTGACATTGGCTATATCAGTTCAGAGGACAGGAAAAGTGGGAATTCTCATCACTAGACAAATAATGAA
>CM053622.1:497361733-497489562 GCA_028646595.1 Phalanger gymnotis | reverse complement strand
TCCACTCTTGGGGGGATGCGCCAGCTCTGACACACCAGCACTCCTCCTTCCCCAAGAACCCCTAATCTGACTGGACTTAGATCTTCAGCAGGCTCTGCACTCCTGCTCTGATCTGCCACTTAATTCCTCCCACCAGGTGGGCCTGGGGCCAGAAGCAACTGCAGCTGTAGTTCTTTAGCTGCCCCACCTCTGCTGCCCCTGGGGCGGTGGCTGAACCAAAAACTCCCTGTCCCCAGCAGCTTTTCCCACTAACCTTCTCTATTGTCTTTAGTGTTTGTGGGTTGAGAAGTCTGGTGACTGCTGCAGCTCACTGATTCAGGGCGCTAGGGCCCGCTCCGCCTGACTCCTGGTCTGGTTGGTCCACGCCACGCATGCTGGGCTCTGCTCCACTCTGCTCTCCTCCCAGCTCCGTGCAAGATAGACCTTACCCCGAGACCATCCAGGCTGTCCTGGGCTGGAGCCCTGCTTCCCTCTGCTATTTTGTGGGTTCTGCAGTTCTAGAATTGGTTCAGAGCAATTTTTTATAGGTTTTTGGAGGGGCTTGGCGGCGAGCTCACATTAGTCCCTGCTTTCCAGCTGCCATCTTGGCTCCACCCCATGAATATGTCTTTAATTTAGCTCAGCAATCACCTTGGTGAGGACACTTTCATCCCTGCCCCAGGAGTTAGGAAGGTATGTTGTGGCAATGAAAGAGAGGATTCATGCATTTAGGACCACGGGTTTAGAGCTAAAAGGGAACTTGTCAATCTTCTGGCTGAATCTCTCATTTTATAGATGTGGATGCTAAGAGCCCAAGAGAGAATTAACTGAAGTCAGATAGGTAGTAACAACAGCAAATATTAGAACTCTGGGCCTGGGATTTTAATCCAATACACATTCAACAATACCATGCTGTCTAAAGATTAAGTGGCATGGAATGAATAATCATAGACCAAAAGAACTTTCAAAGGTATTAATTTCTTTTTCTTCTGCTATTATTTGATAATAATAGTTCACAAGTAGGTAATGTTCTAAATTGCAGAATACCGCACAATTTAAATTGTACCTTCCTTATTACAAGGTAGCCTGGTGTAGTATATAGAGAAATGCTCTTGAAGCCTAGAAGATCTGCGTTCAGGCCTTGCCTTTGATTCATGCTAGATACAGAACCTGGACAAGTTACTGAAACTTTAGGCCACATATGTCAAACATATTGCCCATTATGACCTGTGTGAGGCCCACAACACTCCCCTGTGCAGTCTGAACACTCCTGAGTACCAATGAAGCATATTAAAATGTAATTGGGAAATATTTGCCAAAATAAGTAAAAGTACAATAAAACATTGGTAATATTGATACGGGATTTTTCCAAATCAATATGTAGCTGATAGTTTGACACCACGCTCTAGGCAATAAACTACAGAAAAATGTTCTGACCTTCATTAGGGGAAGGTGGCCCTCACACTAATGAAATGACAGATCTTGTCTAGGGGTGGGGAACCCCTGAGCACTGGACCGAGGCCACAGGTTCCCCATCCCTGGTCTAGTCTGTATCTCTTCCCTCAGTACAACTTGGGGAAATAGGTAAAGTAAGTATAATTATTCCAGGTTTAGGACACCAGATTTAAGGAGCTAAAACAACTTAATTTAAACCAAGAGCTTCTGCTGCCAAGTCTTGTTTTTTTTTTCTTTTATCATTGGGCCCTGTGGCTTCTCACCACACAAACTACTTTCTAGGGAAAGAGGAATACTAAGTGTTCGTGGCTTTCAAATGTGAGGAAAGCCCTAAAAATTTAGCCCAGATGGTGACCTATATTTAAACACCGTTAGTTATCTGTTACCACTTGTCTGCTACATTCTTTATTATTTTTGTAGTTGTTGTAATTGTTAGAAACATTCATGGGCATTCTCTAGTATTAACATACCATGATACCATTGCATTTTTTGGGGAAAAAGATACCCTTAGGAGTTTTTTTTTCCTTCTTCATTGTTGGATTATTTTTTTCAGTTGTGTCCAACTCTTTGTGACCTCTTTTAGGGTTTTGTAATCAAAGATACTGTAGTGGTTCACCATTTCCTTCTCGTTTTACAGATTAAGAAACTGAGGTAAACAGGGTTAAGTGACTTGCCCAGGGTCACATAGCTAGTCAGTGTCTGAAGCTGGATTTCAGCAAAGAGATTAAGGAAGACTAGGTAAAATATGAGAATCATTAGCATAGAGAAGGTAATCAAATACATGGGAGTTGAGATTATTGTGGGAAATAAGAGAGAGAGAGAGAGAGAGAGAGAGAGAGAGAGAGAGAGAGAGAATAAGAGGGTCTAGAACACCACTCTGGGGCACATGCAGTTAGAGAGTGTGTTCTGGATGAAGGTCCAACAAGGGAGACTGAGAACAGTAAGAAATGTAGGAAAAGAAGTTTCAGGAAAATCATCAGAAGTTTAGATTTGATGCAAGAGGTAGTGCAGACCCAATTAATGGTATTGAGAATGCAAGTTTTAAAATAATTCTTAAGAAAAATATTTTTACAAAAATGTGCAGAGCAAGTTGATGGAGGGGAGAATTAGAGGTGGGAAGACCATTAAGATTTTGGGTTAGTAGTCTAAGCATAGTGCGATTAGTACCTAGATTACAGCCATGGCAATGCAAATTTTAAAAGTAGATCCTAGTCATCATATAAAGGAAGAAGTGTGGGATACTAAAATTAAGTGATGTGTAAAGAGAGAGGATTAAAAACTAACTCAGAAGTTGCAGATGTAACTCCAAATCCATCTCGGTGGTTATTGAGCCACTCTGGCAAACATAGTGGCAGATCTTCTCTAAGGATGCTTTCCTTTATTAATCCAGGCAGTCATCAATGCCCAGAATGCTTTAGTAATGAGGATTCTAAACAAAATCCTGTGATAGGTCAGGCTAAGAAGAAGTACTGTTGGTAATGAAGAAGGCAGCATCCAAAGTTATTAAAATCTATACAGCTCAGGTAGGGAAAGATAGGTAAACTGGAGGGCTTCGAGGTTTTTTGTTTTGTTTTTGTTTTATGTTCGTGTGACTGGATGACTTGATTTAGCTGACCACCTCAGAAATGGAGAAAAGTGGAAAAAAAGGATAAACTTCTGGATGGCAGGGCTAGTTTTGTATTTTTTTTTCATCTCCAGTGCTTAGCATAGTGTTTTTCACATAGTAGGTGTTCAATTAGTGCTTGATAAATTTAATTCAAAGAGTATCTACATATAAGGAACCTATTGTTCTCCCTTCCTAAAATTGAGATTTGGCATTAATTTCTAATGTGCTCTGAAATTGTAATAATCAACTTTTGTTTTATTTTCACATAGTCCTAAATTGATTATATCTTTGGCTCAGTGTAAAGCAGGACCTGAAACAAAAATTATGTGACACTCTGGTCTTTTTTTTCTTTTCTATACTTCTCATGCATAAATAGCTCATGTGAGGAAAACAAGTTACTTTCATCATAGCTTCTTAAAACATGGGAATTACTTTAATGAGACAGTTTTCTATATCCATAAACCAAAATCAGTCTTGTTACTTTATTGTATTTGTGAAAAAAGGAGAGACGAAGAGCCGAGCAATTATTCAGTGAATCTAAGCAATGTAGACAGCCTAATTGACTAATTTACCCCATTTTTTCCTAAGTGATAAGGCTTTTTAAAATTTGAATTGTTTGGGGAATTGTCTCAAATATCTCCTTTATTTTTTTGTGCATAGATGCAGGCATCATTAATTATCAGAAAACTATCTCCTTAGTTGACTTGAGGTCTTAGAACAGAACAAAAACCAGTACACTCTCTAGAAATGTAGATTACCTGCCAGTCTTATCTGTGCCCCTTCATCATCATCCATATTTCTCAACAAAGGAAACACATATTTGGGAGTCCCAATCTTCAAACATATTAGGTGTTTGATCTTTTTCATTGAACTATAAAGTGAGCTTGTCAGACCTAGGCTTTCTTTTGAGTTGGGCTAATGAGAATGCCTGTCCAAATGAGAATGCTCAACTACAATATGTCTCCATCAATAGATGGGTCCAGCCACACATTTTCTTAATCACTGTGTTGTCGCTGCACATTACATAGCCAGGAGCATTTCCACAGAGGTTACACCTGCATCAGAAAACAAGTGGGCCTATTTTTGGCTACAGATACTTATGTTAAAGAGAACTCAGGCTAGAACCCCACAGTAATTACACATAATTGTTGCATGCAGCAATATTGCCATGGCATCTCCTCCACCGTTGAGTAAGAAAAGCAACTGCCATTGAGATGAGGCAATCAACCATGCTACTTTTCAAGTTTGAAGAATTTTGTCAGCAGTGGTCAGGAAAACATCTTCCTTCTACAGGTTGACAGAAATTCTAATTCTAATTCAATTCCAGTGGTACTCAGTAAGCATTTACTATGGGTCAGGTGGCTTGAAGAATGAAACAATCCTTGTTCTTAAGGCACTTATTGCTCAATGGGTGTGGAAATTGGGAGGAGCTAGAAAAGTATTAAGAATAATTCAGCATTCAACAAACATTTATTATGTGTAAGACACAGGGCTAGAGGCTAGGTAGGCCCGTTTATTTGTTCTTTCACTTACATATTTATTTTTTACTAGATGTATACTTTTCTCAGCACAGGGAACTCCCAATTAAAAACAAAAACAAAAACCTCCCCCTATGATACAGGTTTGCATCTGCTCATCAAATAACTCAATGAAAAGACATTCATTAAACTCCTATATGCCATGCACTATGTTAAGTGCTGGGATGCAAAGAAAAAGAAAAGATAGTAATTGTTCTGAGAAACTCAATCTAATGAGTGGGACAATATGCAGACATCCACATATAAACAACCTATATACAGGATAAATTGGAAATAGTCAACTGGGAGAAGGCACTAGAATTAAGGACAATCAAAAGGTCTTACAGAATTGATTGGTGCACTGAGAACATAAGTGATTCACCCAGGGTCACACAGATAGCATGTGTCCAAAGGAAGAATGAGAATAAATACAAAAATAAAAATGAAAAATGATCCAGCTTTTAAAGGAGTTCACATTCTACTGGGGATTCAACAAGTAGAAGAGATAAGGAAATATAAAGAAAACAACTTGGAAGAGAGATAAGGAAAAATTTTCTTGAGAGGGGGCATCTGAGTTGTCTTGAAGTGAATGAAGGATTCTAAAAGGCCTAAGTGAGAGGAGGGAGTATATCTGGTTTGGGAGATAGACATCATAGTAGGAGATGGAATGTCAACTGTGGGCATCTGCAAGAAGGTCATTTTGGTTGGAACATTGTGTGCTTAAAGGGGCATCATATGAAACAGCTTTACACAATTAGTCTGGGGTCAGATTATGAAGAATTTTAAATGACAGAATGAACAATTTTTATTTTATCCTAAAGGCAGTGGGGAGCCAATAAAGACTCATTAGGAAGGGAAAAATACATTCAGAATAGAGTATTATTTTAGGAGCCATTTGAAGGATGGTTTGGAGAAGGGAAATGCTGGAAAGAAGGAGAGCAACTAATAGAGTATTGCAATAGTCTAGAAAAGAAGCAATGAAGAGGGCTAAAAAAAGGTGATGGTAGTGTGAATAGAGAAGAGGTGATAAGTGTAAGAAATGCCGTGGAGGTAAATTCCACAAGCTTTGTCAACTGATTCAATTTTGGGGGTGGTGAGGGAAAGGGAAGAATCACAGTTGATTCAGGTTGCAAAAAGATGGTTGACTAAAAGATGGTGGTATCTTTGTTAGAAACTGGGAAGTTTAGGGGAAAAATAATTTTAGGGTGATGATGTTATTTATTTTAAGGCAGTTGGGGTTAAGTGACTTGCCCAGGGTCACACAGCTAGTAAGTATCTAGGACCAGATTTGTCTTAGTTACATTTTTAATCTGGTTTAGGTGTACTTGGGACTTCTGTGGGGCTCATGTAACCTCTCAGCTGTGTGTTTGACACTTGCAATGTAGAGGGATTTTGAGGTGTTCAATTTAGAAAAACAGGGAGCACATAATGGCTGGATTCTTATTTTATTTTCAAAGTAGGAGGTAAAGTCCTTGCTGAGCAGGATAAAAGTCAAAGAGATAGCTGGAGAGTTTTGAGGAAAGACTACAAATTAGAATATATGAGATTAAAGGAGAAGTATGACTCCTTCCAAAACAGATGTCAAATGTGTTCCCAGTATAATAAACCCCAATAGTACACAAGTCTTTTATCCATACCATTACAAATGAACTGGACACAGCTGAAAATATCAGTGTATACAACTTAATTATTCAGTTTTCCTGGAAAACAAGTATGAGATAAAATGGAAAACACACATACAGACACACACAATTCAGAGTCAAGAGACAAATAGATTTCAATTCTACCACTTGATAGGCGTGTAACTTCATTCAAGTCACTTCTCCTCTCTGAATCTCATCTGTAAAATGCGGATAATAATGCCAGGCCTATTTATTTATGAGGTGGTTGTAAGAACCATAATAAAGAAGAAGAATAAATGTGGGAAAGTGACAAATCATTGCAATGTGCTATAAAAATACAAAGAATTCTTCTTTAAGATAAACGGCAGAGGGGCAGGGCGGCGGGGAGGGGAGAGGCATCCATGTATAAATTAAACTGTAATTGCCTGTAAAATAAATTGCAAAGAAAAATGTGTTTGGCAGAACATAACTTTTTTACTATCTCAGAACACGCAGAGCTGAAATTCTCAGACCTTAAGCTGTTAATTTCACACAAATAACTGAAACACACACAAAACAAACAAACAAACCCACAATTTATTATTAAGCTTAGAACCACTGTGTGGGAGCAAGAACATGTGCATATGTCCAACAGAACAGAAAAATTGCATCTATGATACTACTCAATAATTTATTTGAAGATGATGCTATTTTTAGGATTTGGGCAAAAATGAATTATTAGGCTGAAAGCATTGCTCCTCCATTATACTCAAGTACCATATTACTTATGTTAGAATAATTATTCAGGCACAAACTGAGTAGTTTATTTCTACTCCTTGGCCAATTGAAACTGAGAATTGCTTAGCTTTATTGCTATACTTTCTATAAAGTAAATTAATAAAGGTAATGTAGATTCCTTTCACCCAAAGCACATGGAGCTCATTTTTTTTTCACAGATAAAAACATTCATTACGACAAAGTCAGATGGTTATCAAAGTATACTCATTCTCTCAGGTCATCAGTAATAGAGTGCATCTTCTAAGAGGGTTAACAAGTTTAAGTTGTTTTCTCCCTTTAAATTCAAAACTTACTATTAGAAAATGACTCAGGATCACTCTATGTACATTTTATCTAAATATTCCAAAAGATGCCTTCTGGAACCTGACTCTCCATTAGGAACAAGAGAAGATAGGGGTTAATGCAAAAACTTCACTCCTCTGAAGGGATGAAGGAAGGTTCCAGATTATGGAAGGAAAGGAAATATGAGATCAAAGTGGCATAGGAAAAAAAATTTCGGGTGTGTATGGACCTTAAAGGTCATCCAGGGCCCCTTATTTAGCAGATGAGAAAACGGAGGCCCGAAGGGGTAATATAATTTGATAGTTACCTATCCAGGTAGTAAATGGCATAGCAGATTAGAAAGCTGGCTTTCTGACTCCAAATCCAGGGTTCTTTGCATAGCACCAGGATGCTACATATAGAGCTTTTGCATTTATCAGAAGCCAAGAGGAAAAGGACCCTGAATTTGTAGAACTCTGTCTACTGTAGCCACCTGCCCCTGGTGGACATTGATTGGTTTCCCCCAGGGGGTGGGGAGCCTGAAGCTTCGAGGCCACATGTGGCCTTCTAGGTCCTTGAGTGTGGCCTTTTGACTGAGTCTAAGTTTTACAGAACAAATCCTTTTATAAGGGAATTTGTTCTGTGAAATTTGGATTCAGTCAAAGGTCTGCACTTGAGGACCTAGAGGGCCACATATGGCCTTGAGTCCACAGATTCCCCACCACTGGTAGGACTTCCTAGGATGTGGGCAAGGACTGGAAAATAAATTAAATTGGAATAAAATTGGAATAATTATTTGTGTTTGCCTTCCTTCCCTCCCTCTCTCCTTCCTTCCCTTTCTCTCTTTCTCTCTCCCTCCCTCCCTCTCTCCCTTCCTCCCTGCCTTCCTCCCTTCCTTCCTTCCTTCCTTCCTTCCTTCCTTCCTTCCTTCCTTCCTTCCTTCCTTCCTTCCTTCCTTCCACTTCTCATTCTTCAAACATCTAAAATAAACTGTTATTAACAGTATATATATTTGCGTCTCTCCACATTCCTGCCCTTAGCCTTCACTGTGACACTCAAAGTGTAGGAACACATAATATTACAGGTTCTATTATGTTGGAAAGGCTCCAATTACTGTCCTGGTAACAGATTTTTTCTGCTTTTTGACGACCGGACTAGTCAAGTACAGAGAGGCTTGCTAGCAGGGGGACGGCTACTTGAAAAGGAATCCTTCAAAAAAAAAAAAAGGAAAAGGAATCCTTTGGCCATGGCAAACCTTTAAACAAAGAAAAAAAGCAAAGTGGCCCTCAGGACTGTATGGCCCCCTTCTGCAGTAATGGTGGCAGAGTGGTGGAAAGGCGGGGGTTGGGGGGGAGCAGGAGATACTGAGAATCACATAATTTTTAAAAGATCATGTATAAATACTAACAACTGTTGGTACTTTGCATATGAGAACATTGTCTACTGACCAACATGTGGGCATAGGCACTGAAGGCACCCATTTCTATTAATCTTGACATTCTCATCATAAATGAAACTAGAAGATGAAAGTATCTAGGTTAATTAGAAAGATCTCATAGATTCTCCCTAGAGAAACAAACAAAAAATTGGTGGAATAGTTTTCATGGGACACAATCTTCGTGCATTGATTAGCATTAACAAAAATACCATTTTAAATGTAATTGCAATTTACAGGTCAACATCTACCATTGAGGAAGAAGTGGAGAAATTCTATGAAAAATTGGACAAGACTCTCCAAATTAAATCAACACATACTTTAATTGTACTTGAATACTTGGTTACTTTGATTTTAGAAATGGGAAATTGTTGACATAAAATGTTGTTACATATGGCTCTGTAATAATATCTAAATTAGTCTCATGCCCACATATTCTGCTTTCTTCAAGAAGAGAGTTTGAGGTGTTAGACAAGTTGATCATATAACATTTTTTTAAAAAAGTGAAACTGACCACATTCTAACATGCAGCAAACAACTGGCTAATGATGTTGAAGTCATTTCCAAATGAGTTGTCTGTGAACTATCAGACTATTAATGAGTTGCAGTAAATATTAAAATCAACAAAAAAGAAAGAATAAGAAGAAGAGGAAAAAGTGGCATGAAATTGAGGCAAACAAGCTGAAATGTGGTAAATAGGTAAAAGGCTAGAAATCAATATAGATGATCGCCACTGAGATTAATGAAAAGCCCCAAAAGACAGAATTTGTGGGTAATTAATGATCACTTTATTAATTAGGCCAGCAAATAATCAATAAATTGGTAGTCAGTGGTCTCTTCCAGTAACCAAAGACAAAACCGTGGGGATTATTGAATGCTTAAATACCTTTGGAAAAGTGGGTACCCCCTGCCAGATGGAGATCAGCCTTGATTAGGTGAACAATTAATGATGGCGTGGAAGAAGAGGTGGGCTGAAAACCTTCACCTCCTCCTCCTGAGAACTGGCTTGATCATGAGACTCAGTGGCCTTCATCTATCTGGACATAGTCATCTCCTCTCAGGACACTCTTGTTGAACAATGAGGGTTAAGGTTTTAAGAGTGTGAAACTAATGCTCTAGGCTGGAATTCACCTAAATTAGGTTCTATTCACCTAAATTAGATTACTATTTATTTAATCAGAAATAAACTTTCCTAGTTGGATAGGGTCCCCTAAGATTAAGGAGAATGTTTCCAGAGGATTAGGTCAATCTGTTCATCAGCCCTGTCCTTCAGAGACTGACTCACCTATAAGGATTGGTCCCTAAATGAGGAAATAAAAAGGAAAAAAATTAATCCTAATTTAATAATTGGTCATGATAGAAAATAATAACTTCTCTTGCTATTTCCTAAGGAGATTCCAGTGTAATGCAAAAACCACAGTTGGGAGACCAAAGTGTCTATGAAGCACCTCAAGTAGCAAACATAATCTCCTTACCCAAGAGCGACACGTGAAGTTCCAAGACAACACCATTTAGATAATAAACTCATGTTTACAATCTTATAGAGGAGGACAGTGGAAGATTGTGAGCAGTCTAAGCTTATAAAACAGCAAAAGTAATGCAAGGAAAAAAGTTTGTGGGAAGAGATCCCGTTAAACTAGATCATATGCCAACTAAAGGGAATTAAAAGAATTTCAATAAGTACCAACCCATGTATCTACTTTCCCAACTCTGTTAATTGTTTATTAGAATTATTTTCACATGTATTCAGGCATCACTGTTAAAACAACGTTTCATAGCACAGCATATCTTTATAGTGGTAGCCTGGTGGTGTAGTAGTTAGAAGGCTATAGACTTGGAGTGAGAAAGTTCAAATAGGGTCTCAGATACTCATCAGATGTGTGATCCCAGGCACTTAATCTTGGTCTGTCTCAGTTTATTCTTCTTTTAAATGGGGCAATCATACTTAACTGAGCAGTTTCTTGTATTGGCAATCAAAATGGGTTTGAGTGACATGTTTGCAACATCAGAGGCTTTTAGACCACATGGATTTAAGTAGCATTTTTGTGACAACTTTAGGTCACGTGGGTGAGTCGCATATGTGACTCACCTTTGACCCTGAACAAGATATATAAAACCATGGGTTGGCTTTTTTTTTTTTCCGGGAGCTCTGAGCTGCAGCAGTAGTGACTCCTGACTCTAAGCCAGCCGTTGTCCAGCTCCCAGCTGAACTCAGATGTTGGTAACTATGAATTGTATTTGGTCTGTTTATAAATGTATGTTTGGAGTTTGTTTGTATTTGCTCTGAAGTTCAGGGTGCTGGCTTTTCCCCCTGAACTAAGTAAATGATATTGATATGCTGGATTAAAGTAAGATTGTTAACCCCTTAATGTTGCTTTTCTTAGTAAAGCAGATCAAAAGGACCTGGGCTTGGAGCCTTCTGTGAGCTGGTTGCTGTTGGTTTTATACCCCCACAGCAGCTACTAGATGGATTGTTGAAACATTTCCCCATCTTGCACTTAATAGAGTTGTTGTGAGATAAAAATAGATGCTATCCCTGAAGAGCTTTGTAAATCTTAAAGTGCTATATAAATGCTAATTATTGTTTTAGGAATAATATGTTAAAGAATTTCCAAGTCCTCCATCATTTCATTCCTTCGGTCTCAGTCATTTTATCATTTGTGGACTATCTTCTTAATTAATGTCTTTTAATTTTTTTTCACATTGTTATACACCTTTTTTTTTTTTACCATTAAACAGAAGGAATAAAGGTTAGAATTCAAATATTTTTTTTTCCTGAAAAGACAGTGCAATAACCTTACTCATTAGGCATTTTTAAAAGTAATGAGAGGGCACCTACTGAAACATGGACATGACTTAAAAGCACTGTCAAATGATAACTAAATTGTGACCATTTAATGTTATCTATGCCAATCCATCGCAAAATTAATTAGAAAAGCTTCTGTTATAACGCAACAGCACTCAGGTGAACATCCTAGTACAGGAAGAAAATATACTTGATTATTTTTGCCAATGTCTTTAATATTCTTTGCTGAATTTCCAAAATGAGAAGAAAGATGAAGAAATGCATTTTCTTATTAGTTCTAAGAGCTTCACAAGAGAAAAAAAATTGGTTTTTTATCTTAAAAGTTCAAATTTACGGATTTTTGTCCAATAATAAAGTTGAGGTAAACATTGGCAGCTGGGTGGTGCAGTGGATAGAGCACCAGGCCTGAGGTCAAGAAGACCTGAGTTCAAATGTGGCCTCAAACACTTACTAGCGGTATAGCTTTGGACAAGTCACTTAACCCTGTTTGCTTCAGTTTCCTCAACTGTAAAATGAGCTGGAGAACAAAATGGCAAACCACTCTGGTATCTTTGCCAAGAAAGCCCCAAATGGGGACACAAAAAGTTGGATATGACTGAAATGACTGAACAGCAACAATCATGCTAACTTACCTCATAGAGTGACTGAAAAAAATTAATAAACTTAAAAAAAGAACTTTGCACATTTATTTTTGAAACAAAAGATAATAAAACAAGTATCAGATATCAACTACAAATTTTAAAATCTTACAAAGATCCGATTTGGAGTTTTCTAGGGTGAAAAGGTCATACTTTTGAGAAAAACAAATGTGTATGTAGGGAAAGAAGGTAGATACAGGAGCTAAAGGCAAACCTTGGAATCAGGACTGCAGGATTTCAAGGCCCAAGTCTGACATATGCTGATTATGTGACCCTGGCAAAGTTCCTTAATCTCTTAGTTTTCCACAATCAGTTGTAGAGAATTTACCAATCTGCATTAATAATGAGAGTTTCCCATAGAAATAAAATCAAAAGTCTTAGGCAAAAAAAAAAAAATATGAGGGTGGGCTTGGCATGTTTCTTGTGCTTGTTTTCAAAGACGCGAGAACACTATTTCAAAAATGCTGCGTGCTTATAATTGCAGAAACATGTCTTCTACTTCATTTTTTTTTTGCTTCACAGTGCCCACTACAATGGTCAGCATACAGTACATTCTCAGCATATGCTGGTGACAGACTTCCACATGATATATTTTGTAAGGAATGGCATTTCTGATACTTTATGGGAGAAAAAAAAAGCCTTGAGAAGAATCTCTTGCCAAAGTTATTTATTGCAATCAAAGGACTATTTAAAACTTCATATCCTACAGGATCCAAAAAGTTAGACTATATATGCTGAGATGAAATACATTCTATCAGCTTAAAAACAACTGCCTAGAAGACAGTCTATGTGAATGAACTTTGTGGTTCTCGTTCATAAACCCACACATTTCAGCCTTTTAAAAAAATGACATTATGTTAAGCAAAAAGACACAAATGAAAATAGCTCCTTCTTCAAGGAGGTAACTTTCTATATTCCATCTTTTAATAAATTTTTATTGATATGTTATTTTACATTACCTAAATTTCCTCTAATGTCTCTTCCCCTATGCCCTCTGGAAAGCCATCCAATATAACAAAAAGTTTTTAATAAGAAAATAAAGAAGAGAAACATCATCAAAACTAATCAATACATAAAAAGAAAATTTATTCAATACCCCAAACCCATAGGACTCCCACCTCCTCAAAACAGTGGGAGGTGTCCCTGCATCTCTCTGCTTTTTGAAAGAGGGTGATAACTGATCATCTTGGGGCATACATTACTTGGCGTATGAAAGAAAATTTAAGAAGTAAAAGTATGGTTACTGAAATCTGCAAAAAGGGACTTAGAGTTCCTATAAATAAAAATAAAATAATTTGTTTCTAAAATCTCAAAAATATATCTAAAGATCATGCATTTTTTCCTTTCCCTACACCTTATGCCTATGCATCTTTCACTTCCACAGCCTTTATTGTTCTAAATCCTTAAAATTTTCCCTTTGCTAATTATTTTACAGAGTTCACCAAAGTGAATTCCAGGTAATATGCCAAATGAAAAGAAGATAACAGAAAATAGAAGGCAAAATTTCCTAAATATATGCAAGGAAGAAAAAGTAAGAAAATATGTCCCAAGAATATCCTAGTACAGGAAGAAAAGAGAGATTTGATTATTTTTGCTAATGTCTTTAATATTCTTTGCTAAATTTCCAAAGTGAGAAAAAAAGATGAAAAAATGCATTTTCTTTTTTAGCCCTAAGTGCTTTAGAAGAAAAAAAATCCCCTCCTGATGTCCAAATAGCTTATAAATACATAATGAAATCTAAATTCGCTTTAAAAATGTCTATGGGAAAGTTCCATTCAGTAAGCCTCAGTAGCCAGCTATTCACTACCTGCAAAGGTCAGGAAGATAGACTAAAGAGGAGTTGGGAACACTGATTTTAGAATTGTGAGGTGAAATGCAATTCTTTGAAAAAAGAAGCTCAGTGAGGTTTTGTCTTAGATTCTTTTAGTGTCTCGAGCATTTGTCAGGAAACCTAGAGAATATTTAATAGAGTGTATATGGTCAAAAAATGCTGTAGGTACTTTCTGGATGAATATTATTAGAAAATTACAAATTTATTATTTGATTATTCTGGGTTGATTTTACTACTAGAATCTCAGTATGGTTTCATAGCATTACATCAGTTTTAAGGCTAACATATTTTCAATTTATTCTGAACTATTAAAAAATTTAAATGAGAATTTTAAGAAGTAGCTATTCAGTGTTTTTTTAAACTACAATAGGGCATAGGCAAGTGTTACATTCCCAAGAGACAGTGTATTTAATGTTTTAATATTATTGAGCTCCCATAAGTGACTAACTCTATTTACTCATAGTTAATTTCAAGAATAGTTATGTAGTTTTTTTTTCCCCTGGGGGAAAAAAAGTTCCTCCTTCCCTGCCTCTACCAAGGAATTGACTACTTTGCTTTGATGTGTATCAACAAAAGGTCTTTTTATTACAGATATGAAGAAGGTTCCATTTTGTGATGTCCAGATGACAGATCCATATTTGATAGGAAAGATTCTCTATGGCTATATATCATTCTACTTAAGATTAAAGATTGTCTTCACCTTTCCTTGAATTGGCTAAGGATTTTAAAATACATTTTTCTGGATTTCGTAAGCCGGTCTTTCTTACTGCTACCTTCCAACTGATCTAATTTAGTTTAATCTTGGAATTGGTTTCTACTTTCCATTGCCAAATGATACTGAAGTTAAGAGTGGGTGGGAGGGGTGTTGTGTATCAGAAGAAAATGAACAGAAGGAAGATATGATGTTTATGATTAGTGGAAGAAAAAAGAGAGAGAATGAAATAAAAGAGAGAAAAAAATAGAACAGATAAAATTTTTCTGAGATTTAAAGCTCTAAAGACTTTTCAATAAGTCCTAGATATTAGGAGTTAGTTTATTTTTTTTCTCGTTGTTCTTTGTTTGGGGTATTATTTCATCAATGTAGGGAAGTCCCAGTAAGGAAATGCCATCAACCATTATACATCATCTATTATTCTGCAACTTCAATTTTCAAAATACAAATAAACAAATTGTAGCCATCACTTTTTCCATAATCTTCACACTTAGAACTGGGTTTCCTAACATACTGGTACTCAACAATTCCTACTTTTTATTGCAGTTGATACTTGAAATAAATCTTTTTGAAACTTTTCATGATATCATAAATGTTTTAAAACTACACTAGGCTTAGAAGTTGGAAATAGATATGTATTCAACCCATTAAGAGACCTGAAATTCAAGATCTCTTAAAACACTAGCATTTCAAAGTGGCTATGGAATTATTTTTGGTGGGGCCAGCTATGTGAAAAACAATAAAAATGATCATTTTATCCTAAGCTTCTAGGTGGCACAGTGGATGGAGCCATGGGCCTTGAATCAGGAACACCTGGCTTCAAATATGGCCTTGGGTGCTTAATGGCTTAGCAGTGTGATCCTAAGTCACAAAACCTCTGTTTACCTAAATTTCCTCATCTGTACAATGGGCATAATTATCACACCTTGCTCACAGGATTATTGTGAGAGTAAAATGAGATATTTGCAAAGCTCTTTCCAAACCTTAAAGAGCTATCTTTGTTGTCATACAGTCTTGTCCAACTCTTTGTGACTCCATTTAGAGTTTTCTTGGCAAGGATATGGGAGTGCTTGGCCATTTCCTTCTTCAAGTTTATTTTATAGATGAGGAAACTGAGGCAAACGAAATCAAATAGCTTGCCCAGGGCCACATAGCCAGTGTCTGAGACTTGATTTAAACTCATGAAGAAGTCTTCTTGACTCCAAGCCCAGGATTCTATCTATTGTACCACCTAGCTATCTCCTATAGAGTCATCTATGTCTTAGTTATTCCTCTTCTTGCTCCTCCTGCTCCTCCTGCTCCTCCTCTTCTCCACCTCCTATTGTTATTATCATTATTACCATATAAAATGATTTTTTGAAGTTCAGCAATCAACTTCTTTGCATTTCTTCCTTTGTAACTCTCTTCCTTTAAAAAGCCAACTAGTACTTGTGGCTTCAAATGATATGAATGACTGTCAAAGTTATTCCTCTAGTTCTGATTTCTTCACATTGGATGAAACTTCTTTTACATACTTTACCCTCTATGACATCTAACAGAGATGGGAAAGCAGCAGGTGATCAATTAAAAACTATAGATAAAAAAGATGATGTAGACGTTGGCTATACATCTTAAAAAAGAATAGAAGGTATCTTGGGGAGAGGCACTAGCCTCTGAAATACTGGTTGAGGCAATTACTATATGTAAATTAAAAGCAATTAAGCCAACAACAGATGTCATGCAGAGGTGGGAAAAAAAAGTTGCTAAAGTTGTAAATAAATTCAAGTAGTTTTTTAGTCGATTCTCTAGGATTTTCTAAGTATAGCATCATATCATTTCTAAAGACTGATAGTTTCATTTCCTCATTGCCTGTTCTAATTCCTTTAATTCCTTTTTCTTCTCTTATTGTTATGGCTAACATTTCTAGTACAATATTAAATAATACAGTTGATAATAGGTATCCTTGCTTTACCCCTAATTGTACTGGGAAGGCTTCTAGCTTATCCCTATTACAGAATGCTTGCTGGTGATTTTAGACAAATATTACTTATTTTAAGGTAAGCTCCATTCATTCATATGCTCTCTGGGTGTTTTTTAATAGGAATGGGTGCTGTATTTTGGTCAAAGTCTTTTTCTGTATCTTATTGAGATAATCTATGATTTCTACTGATTGATATGGTCAATTATGTTGGTAGTTTTCCTAATATTGAACCAGCCATGCATTCCTGGTATAAATCCCACCTGGTCATGGTGTATTATCCTTGTGATATGCTGCTTTTAACTCTTTGCTAGTATTTTATTTAAAATTTTTGCATCAATATTCATTAGGGAAATTGGTCTATAATTTTCTTTCTATGTTTTGGCTCTTCCTGGTTTGACTATCAACACCATATTTGTGTCATAAAAGGAATTTGATAAGATTCCTCCTTTGCCAATTTTTTTTCAAATAGTTTATATCAAGGGTGGGGAACCTGAAGCCTCAAGGCCACATGTGGCCTTCTAGTTCCTTGGGTATGGCCTTTTGACTGAGTCCAAGTTTTACAGAACAATGCTTTTATTAAGGGGATTTGTTCTGTGAAGTTCAGATTCAGTCAAAGAGCTGTGCTTAAGGATGCAGAGGGCCACAAGTGGCCTTAAGGATGCAGGTTCTCCACCCCTGGTTTATATAGTATTGGGATTAATTGTTCTTTAAATGTTCGCTAGAATTCTCTTGTGAGTCCATCTGGTAGTGGGGATTTTTTCTTAGGAAGTTCACTGATGATTTTTTCAATTTCTTTTTCTAAGATTGGGTTATTTAGTATTTTATTTGTTCTTCTGTTAATCTGGGTAATTTATATTTTTGTAGATATTCATCCATTTCATTCAGATTGTCATATTTATTAGCATATAATCAGGCAAAATAACTCCTACCAATTGTCTTCAATTTCCTCTTCATTGTTGGTGCATTCAACTCTTTCATTTTTGATACTAGTAGTTTGGTTTTCTTCTTTCCTTTTTTAAAAAAATCAAATTAACTAATGGTTTATCTATTTTATTTTATTTTCATGAAATAAGCTCCTAGTTTTATTTATTAGTTCAAAGGTTTTCTTACTTTCAATTTTATTAATCTCCACTTTGATTTCAGGATTTCCAATTAGGAGTTCAGTTGGAGACTTTTAATTTGTTCTTTTTCTAGTTTTTTTTTGTGTTTCAAGCTCAGTTCACTGATCTGCTTTTTCTCTATTTTATTGATGTAAGCAATTAGAGATATAAATTTTCCCCTAATTACCACTTTGGCTGCATCCCATAAATTTTGGTATGTTTTCTCACTGCTGTCATTTTCTCTAATGGAATTTTCAATTATTTCTATGATTTGTGCTTTGACCCACTTGTTTTTTAGGATTAGAACATTTAATTTACAATTAATTTTTAATCTCTTTCCTTTTTCCATCATTGAATGTAATTTTTATTGCATTATGATCTAAAAAGGATGTGTTTACTATTTCTACTTTTCTGCATTTGCTTGTGAGGTTTTTATGTCCTAATATGTAGTTAATTTTTGTGTCAGTGCCATGTACTGCTGAGAAGAAGGTTTATTCCTTTCAATCCCATTTAGTTTTCTCCAGAGATCTATTATATCTAACTTTTACAGAAATTTATTCACCTCCTTAACTTCTTTCTTGTTTGTTTGGTCTTTTTTGCTTAGATTTATCTAGTTTTGAGAGGGAAATTTTTCCTTCTGTAACTCATTGAACTTTTCCTTCAAAAATTTATATGCTATGACATTTGGTACATATATATTTTGTATCAATATGACTTCGTTGTCTATCGTACCTTTCAGCAAGATATAGTTTCCTTCTTTACCTCTTTTAATTAAATCTATTTTCGCTTTTGCTTTGTCTGAGATCATGATTGCTACTCCTGCTTTCTTTTCTTCAGCTGAAGCACAATAGACTCTTATTCCAGACCTTTACCTTTACCTGATGTGTATCTGTCTGCTTCAAATGTGTTTCTTGTAAACAACATATTGTAGGATTCTGGTTTTCAATTCACTCGGCTATCTGCTTCCATTTTATGGATGAGTTTACCCCATTCACGTTTATAGTTATGATAACTAACTCTGTATTTCCCTCCATGTTGTTTTTTTTTGCTTGTTTATCCCTCTCCCCTTACCATCTATCCTTTGCCTCCTCACAAGTGTTTTACTTCCAATAATCACCTTCCCTAATGTACCCTCTCTTTTATCAGTTCCCCTTCCTCCCTCTATTATCCCAGACCCTTTTTACTTTCTTGTTGAGTAAGATAGATTCCTATATCCAAGTGAGTGTGTATGTTATTTCCGCTTTGAGCCAATTTTGATTAGAGTGCTACCCCCATCTTCTCCTATATTATAATAGCTGTTTCATGCCTCTTTTTGTGGAATAACTTATCTCATTCAATCTCCTCCCCCCATCTTCTAGTGCAATATTCTTTCTTAGCCCTTTATTTTGTTTTTTTATATCATCTCATCAAAGTCACATTATATTCACACCCTCTGTCTACATATACTCCTGATTTCTCTGCTAGTAATGAAGTTGTTAAGAGTTACAAATACTTTCTTGCCTTGTAGAAATACAAGTAGTTTAACCTTATTGAATTTCTTATGTTTTCTCTTTCTTGGTTTTTTTAAAACTTTTTTATATTTCTTTTGGGTCCTAGAGGTCAAATTTTTTATTCAGCTCTGGTCTTTTAATTACAAATGCTTCAAAGTCCTCTATTTTGTTAAATATACAATTTGTTTCCCCTTGAAAGATTATATTCAATTTTGCTGGGTAGGTGATTCTTGGTTGCAATCCTAACTCCTTTGCCTTATGGCATATCATACTCCAAGCCCTCCAATTCTTTAGTGTGGAAGTTGCCAAATCCTATGTAATCCTGACTATAGCTGCACAATATTTGAATAGTTTCTTTTAGGCTTCTTCTAATACTGTCTCCTTGATGTGTGAGCTCTGGAATCTGGCTATAGTGTTCCTGGGAGTTTTCAATTTGAGATCTCTTTCAGGGATTGATTGGTGGATTCTTTCAATTTCTATTTTGCCTTATGGTTCTAATATGTCAGGGCAGTTTTCTTTGATAATTTCTTGAAAGATGTCATACAGGCTTTTTTTTTTATCATGACTTTCAGGTAGACCAATACTTCTTATATTATCTCTCTTGTATCTATTTTCTAGGTCAGTTTTTCCAATGAGAAATTTCGTATGTTCTATTTTTTTTTACTTTTTTGGTTTTGTTTTATCTTATGTTGATGTCTCATAGAGTCATTAGTTTCTACTTGTTCAATTCTAATTTTTAAAGAATTAGTTTTCTTCGGTGAGCTTTTGTACTTCTTTTTCGATTTGGCCAATCCTAGTTTTTAGGGAGTTATTTTCTTCGGTAAATTTTTGAATATCTTTTCCCATGCTACTGACTTTTTTCATGATTCTCTTGCATTGATCCCATTTTCTCCCCAAAGTTTCTTCTACTTCTTTAATTTGCTCTTTAAAGTCCTTTTAAAGCTCTTCCAGGAATTCTTTTTGGGCCTGAGAACAAATTAAAGTTTGATTTGAGGTTTCATATGTAGACATTTTGACTCTTTTGTCCTCTTCTAAGTTTATGCCTTGATGCTCCCTATCACAGTAGTAACTTTCTATAGTCAAGCTCTTTTTTTGTTTTTTTTGTTTTTGCTCATTTTTTCTGCCTTTTTTGTGAAATGGTGTTTTAATGTGAGAGTTGGGCTCTGGTCCTGTACTATATCACAAGCTTTTGGTACTGGGGTTCTAGGTCTTACTGTTGGCTTTTACGGGGCTCAGGTTGCTTTCTCTGGAGGGTAGGCTTCCTTTGTGGTTTGTACTGGTGGGTGGAGCCTCTCTGCTGGCCTCTCCTGGGTATGGGGTTTAGCTTCTGGCCTGCTGCAGGAGTGGGGTAACAGAGTCTTTCTGGTGGCTGGTCCTGGAGGAGAGATCTTGTTGCTGGTCAGCCCCAGGGGTGGGACCCTGCTGCTGGGTTGCTATAGAAACAGGGTCTCTCTGTGTGTGGGCCCACGGCTGGGGTCTTGCTGTTGGCCAGCCCCTGGGTGGGGCTTCACTACTGGTCAGTAACAGGGTCAAGGTCTTGCCGGTGGCTTGTGTTGGCGATGTGGTCACTGAGGTGGAGCCTTGCTGTGCTACACAGACTGCTCTTTTGCCTAGGGGGCTGCTGGCTTGCAGGAGGGCAGGACCTCACTGGTGGATTGTTCTAGGCTTAGAGCATTTCTTCTGGCTCCCTGTTGTGAGGCTGGCTGCAGCTCCTACTCTTGGACCTCACTCCCCTGTCACCCTAGTGAGATAGACCTTTTCTGCTGGACTGGTAAGCTGCTTCTTTGCTGCTAGACGAATTCTGAGGTGGTTTTCAAGTTGTTTGAAGGAAAATTGGAGAGATCTCTAGAGGATTCCTTCCTCACTCCACCATCTTGACACCAGAAGATGAATTAAACAACAATAACAACAAAGGAATCAATGTCTTTTAGGGAAATGATTGCTTGAGGTCACAAAAGACTAAAATCTAGAGTTTATTTATCTTAGGTGAGATGTATAATTCCTTTCAGATGCTTTAGAAGCAGCATTGAGCAGTGGAATGAACATTGAACTCAGACCCAGGAGACTTCATTTTTAGTCTTTTGCTCAGTTACTAAAAATTTAGATGATCTTGGACAACCTACTTTTCCTTGGACCTCACTTATTCTCTTCCAAGAAATGAGATGAATGGACTACGTGATGTCCAAGAAATCTTCAGCTATAAAACTTTTGAAGCTTGTTATTCCTTTCACTCATTCTCTAGGGGAAATACATACACACACATACACATATACACAAACACAAACATATACACAAACACACACATATATTTTGAAGATAATCTGCAGGTATGAACTGCAACTGAGAATATCAGAATATAAAGTTCGTAAAATGATTTGGATATATTGACTCAACATATGAATAGCACAAGTTTTGTTTTGTTTATTTTTCTCCCCTGGGCTCCATTTCAAATTCAGGGTAGCTTTTCAGTGGGCCTAAATAACAAGGAAATAATTTAATACTTAACAGATTTTGGAACATTCTCCTTTTTTTCCATTTCTTTTTATTTTCTCACATGGTAAGAAAATAAGACTAAGGAAACCATCTGTTTGAAAAGAATCAAGTCAAATTATTAGATTAAAAAAAAACTTCCATGGAGCTTCTGAAACCACCTATTTTGTGATGTTTGCATTTCAAAGAAGAAAAAATAGTTTGATTATAAGTAATAGGCTAAGATGTATGATTTTGTGGCATCTATTGCCAAATATTTCTCTTTCAAACCATTTGACCTATGTCTGGTCAATGCTTGATTGAATTACACTGAATAAAGCTTCAGAAAAAAAAAATTCCCACATTAGTATACTAACATAATATTTATTGTCTACTCTGGCAAGACCACAACAGTGAAAGACAATGAATCATCTATACAGCCTTGCTATCTAATGAGGTACAAACAGAACCTTTTTGTATGGACAGATTTATGATCTAGTTCTCTAACCCAAAATAATTTTCCGACAATATACCTTAAGTAAAATAGAGACAAGTAAAATTACTGTTTTGTCGATGAATTTATATAACCAAACACTCTAGTCAATATGTATAAAATAAATACTCTGTAGTAAGGAAATACTCTTCGTGATTATTTCATTAATATTAAATTTCTTTATAGAAATAACTTACTATAGAGTATGTAATATGTATGCCTCTACAAGGGTATTTCATAGTTCTAAACTTCTTAGAGCCTGCTAAATTTCTCCAAATAGAAAATTCTCTCACAGAGACCCAGTGATTTTCCCTAAAATCAGTGCCTTTTATTCCTATAATGGCATACCTTTTCTATATACTCTCTGAAGGGATTATAACAGATTCAGATAAGTGTTTATTACTTACCGAGATGTCCCATTATAGTGGGTCTTGTATTTTCTTTAAATCTTACTCCTTACGATATTTCTTTATAACTCATCTCTTATAAACTTAATTTAAATAATTTATATTATTTTTGAACAAAGGGCAGCATTTTGTTTTGGGAAAAAAAGTCAAATCAAGGACATGGATCACATTGCACTAGTCTCAGTTTTACTCATTTGAAGAAACACCTCAAACACTTAGTGCAACACTCCAGGCCATGTGCTTAGGAGATGATATCACCTAATTTCATTATGATGTCTTCAGTCATAAGGCTACTCAGAAAGAAAAAAAAAGGCCTTTTTTATGCATGACAGCTCTTCTTTGGGCACATAAATTCTTTTTCATCCAGTGTAAGCTACAACAGAAATTTTAATCCCTGAAAGCAAAACGAGAAGACAACCAAACACTTCATATCATTTTATGGGATTTTAAAGTCTAATTGCAAAAAATTTTAAAAATAGTCTTTTCCACCCAGTTGTTTGAAATTCCATAACTAAACTTTATTCAATTAACTTAAGCTAAGCAGAGGATATTTCCCCACCCCCCATCATAGGTTCTATGACAGGTATTTTAGTTCATTATTAATAAATCATGAATCATTGTTAGTCATTCACTACTTAGGAAACTCCTCAAATTATTTTATGAGAAAGTTGAAGTAGGAGACAGAGGGATTGAGCCTAAGAGCACTAGGTTTAAGGCAGAAGGAAAGTGGTCTCCACAGAGAGGGCAATGACTCAGAAAAGGGAGCCTGAAGCAGAGGACAAAGAAGACAAACCTAATTTAATGCATAGCTTTGTCTAGGGGTAGCTCTGCATATAGGCTGGTGCATCCAACCAAAATTCTATTTTCCCCCCTTCTGATCCAAATTATTTGTAAGTGTAACATTTCTAAGTCTAAAGAGTAAAAGTCAGTATACCACCAAAATTACTTGAGATTCAAAAGAGAATGTTAGTGGAGAAAACTTTTGCCAAAGGGAAAACATGAATCTTACCTATTCCAATGGGAATGAATACTCTTTACGATAAAGTGAACAGAAATAGCTACTCTACATTAATATGTAATAAGCATCATGTTTTCCGAGCTATTGCCCTGCTTTAACTTCTTTCTCATTTACTTTGATGTTGGTTCATCAAAGCTCCTTTAAAAATTAATACTATGTTCAATCCTCTTCATAAATCAGTGTTGTATGGGGCGGGGGAGTGGAAGGTTAAAAAATAAATGAAGGGAAATGTTTACTAGCCACCCAGCTCTCTAGTATTGTGTATTAATTTGCTAATTCCATAGTCAAAATTTTTAAAAGGTATAAAGATCTTCCATTTGGGAAGGAAATATTAATAAAGAGTCCTCTCTGTGATGCAGTTAAATGTTTTAAATTGCTATAGATGTCTCATTATTGAATTATTAGAGGTTGGACTAAAATCTTACTGTTTTTCAGCTCAGTGTTCCTCTGTTTTTATTTTAATTAGGAGCAACTGAGATTATTCTTTAAAAATATACTCAGAAATCTATAATAAGAAGAGTAAGGATACCACCCTCAGAAAGGTGTGACGTATTACAATAGCACTTGGGATCTATTAAGAAAACCTCTGAAGGATAAAATGAATATGACAAGACCTAAAGAGACAATTTCAGAATTATAGTTAGAAAAAAACCTCAGATTTTGTATGGTCCTCTTTACAATATTTCTAACAGATGGTTATTCAGTTACTGGACAAAAACTTACAATGATGTAGAACTCAATATATTCCACATCGGCCCATTCTATTTATGGATAATTCTAACTGCTAGAAAGTATTCCTTGTACTGAACTAAAATGTGCTTCTTTGTAATTTTCACCCATTGGTAGTTTCTGCCATCTGTAGCAAAACAGAAAAAGTCTGATTGTATTTTGGCACAATAACCCTTCAAAAACCTGAAGACTCCCATGGAGACTATGATTACATTAACTTTTTCATTATTATTTTTTTGGGGTTGTTACAACAAAGAGCAACTTATATTGACTTTGTAGTACACTAATACGTCTAGCCACATCTTTTTCTGCCAAACTGGTGTCTAAACATGCATACACACCTATCTTACACTTGTGAAGTTGATTTTTGAACCCATGTTTAAGACTTTCATTTATCTCTATCAAATTTCTTCCTATTATATTCATCTCAATATTTAAGCTTCCAAAGAAATTTTTCATCCTGTACCTGTGATTGAAAATGTTTGTCATCCATCCAATGTTTACATGATCTAAAAATTAGTGTGCACATCATTTGTGTTTTTCTTTCAAGTCATTGATAACAAAGTTTAAATATTACAGAGCCAGAGATGTCTGGAGCAACCTACTAAGGTACTCTGACATGCTGACATTGAACTGTTAATAACTACATTTTAAATCCAGGTATCCAAGCAGTTCTAAAACTATCCAATTTTATTAACACCAAGTCCACATCTATCCAGATTTTCCACCAAAATACTATGAATGATAATTGCCAATGCTTTGCTAAATTCTAAGACAATTGTATCTACAGTATTTACTTAATATATCAATATTTAGGAAACCTCTCAAGAAAAGAAAAAAAAATCAGATATGTCCTATTCTGGATGAAACCCTGTCTCCTTACAATTACTTATTTTCATAGATCCTTATGGTCTTCAACAGTCTGTTCTAAAATTTTCCAAAGAATCGAAGTTAAGATCATTTGCCAGCTTAGACTGTGCTCTGTGGTACTCTTCTCATTTACTCAGTCTTTCAAATATCACTAGCAGTGGCTCAGCGGTTACACCCACCAGGAGGAAGTAGTACCTCAATTGGCTCCTGGAAAGAGGTAAAGAATTTCATAGCCAGAGCTGGGGTGGGGGGATGTCCATTCTAGGAATGAAGGGAAAGGATTAGCACAGACACATAGAAAGGAGAGGAATTTAGGTGAATAGAGGATAAAAGTTCAGTTTAACTGGAACATAGAGAATGTGAAGGGGGATAGATAATATTCAATTTTGGGGGCCTTGAATGCTAGCACCAGTTTTTAATTTACATAGTAGTCAATAAGAAACTGGTTGAATTTTGGTTTTGTTTCTAATTTTTTTTCTTGCTTTAGTGATGGAATGCTACGTAGCACATTAGAAAGATAGTCACCAAATGTGTTTCACACCAAGATGTAGGATGAAAGATGGACTGGAGTGAGGGAATAGGCTGGTGGCTAGAAGACCATAATAGTCTAGACAAGAAGAGATGGGAACCTGAAATGTGGCAAGTGAATTGGAAATAGAAAAGAAGGGACAAATGCCAGAGATGATTTGGAGATAGAACCAACAAGATTGAACAAATGACTGGTTATGTAGGGTGAATGCAGGAAAAGAATCAAAAGTTGTTTGTGTGAGTAAATGGAAGGATGGTAATACCATCATTAGAAAATGAGAATTCAAGATGTGAGTTCTGTGGGGCAAAAGAAAAATTCAGTTTTGAGCATTTTGCTATTAAGATGCAAATAGAATATTTAGGGAGGTAGGAATATGGAGAGGCAGCCTGGTAACAGTTATGTAGAAGAGATATGCACTTGGAAATCATCTGTATAAAAGTGATCATTGAAGCCATGGGAGTTGAGAAAATACCCAAGGGAGAGGGTGAAGATGAATAAAAGAGGAGGACCAATAATAAAACCTTGGGGGAATACCGTGTTTCAGGATCACGATGAGTATGATGGCAGGAAAAAAAAATAGAGTAGTGGTTAGAGAGATAGGAAAAACATGAAAATGCAATGTCATAGAAGTCAATGCAATAGAGTATCTGAGTGAAGGAATGGTCCATAGTATCAAATATCACAGCAAGATCAAGGGAGATGAATTTGGAAAGCAAGTCATTGGTTTCAGCAATAAGGAGATAATTTTTGACCTTAGAAAAAGCTGTGTCAGTACAGTAGTGGGGACAGAAGCTAGACTACAAGCTAGATTCAAGGTTATAGGATAAGCATATAATGCAGAAACGATGCAAATGACCATTAAAATTATCATTATCATCATCATAAAATATTAAAGGAAGTTACTTGCTCTGTGTGTGTGTGTGTGTGTGTGTGTAGAAAAAAAAAATCAAATGCACTATGTACTGTTATAACAAAATCTTTGGAAGTCAGTTCCTGGCTAAAATAACATAAGTTGGATGCAGCTGAAGTCGAAAACAGGGAAGAAATGTCCTTTTCATTTATGACTTTGTCAGTCAGTCAATAAACATTTATCAAGTGCCTATCGTATACCAGTCACTGAGTTAAACACCGGAACTGGCAGTAGATGTTCCAAGATCCCTACTTTATTTTGTTATGCATAATATCAGACTGGCATATATTAATGAAAAAAAATCAATTTAATTCTTTGCAAATTGACACTCAGATACATCTATGATTTTATGGATTCATGGATTTGAATGTTGCTCCTCATAAGGCAGATCATAACCATCAGTGCTTGTCCATCCTATGCAACTCCAGTGTTTCTCTGTCTCTGTGCCTGTCTGTCTGTCTGTCTGTCTCTTTCTATCTCTGTCTCTGTCTCTCTCCAATCTACTAATCCCTTGTCTGTCACTCACAAACATGCCCAAATATGGTTTTCTTACTATAGCCCTCAGCTATCATTTTATATCTCTTCTGCTCTTCTCAGATATCTCCCTGTCTACTAACCCCTTGCCTGTTGCCTACAAACATGTCCATGCCACCTTTAAAAAAAACTCACTATATCTTATTGTGTCCCCCAGCTATCATTCTTTATCTCTTCTCCCCTTTTCAGCTAAACTCATTGAAAAAGCCTTCTATATTCAGTATTTTCACTTTCAGTGTCCTCTAAAGTTTCTGAAACCTGTATTATAATATTACTATTCAACTAGAACTGCTGTCTTTAAAATTACCATTTATCTCTTAATTGCCAAATCTAACGGCTTCTTCTCAACCTTCATTTTTCTCGATCTCTCTGAAACAACATTGACATTGTGAACCACTTTTTCCTCCTGGGCACTATGTCCTTTCCGGGTTTTTATGACTGCTTTTTTCTTTGTTATCTCCTCCTACATATGTGAGTACTCTTTCTCATTTACCTTTGTAGGATTTTCATCCATGAATCTCACCAGTTTGGGAGTTCCTAAAAGGCACCAGCCTAGGCTCCCTTTTCTCTATATACTCTCTCATTTGACAATCTCATCAGATCCCAGGTATTCAATTATCATCTCTATGCTCATGATTTCCAGATCTCTGCCTGTCGAATCCTAGCCTCTCTCCGAACGCCAAGCCTGCAACACCAACTGCCTATCGTATATTTCTAAATAGGCATCCCATAGGCATCTCAAACTCAACATGGCAAAACAAACTTCATTGACTTTCCCCTCAAATCCTCCTCTCCTCTCAAGTTGCTTATAACTGTCAAATGAAGCATCATCCTTCTAGTCCCTTAGGTTTGCAACTTTTGTTGTCATTCTCAACTCCATTCTCTAGTTCATGCAACCTATTCAATTAATTGCCAAATCTTGCCATTGATTTCCCTCTGACATTTCTCGACTATTTTACTGTCTATCTACTCATACAACCACTTCTCTAATTCACAACATCATCACTTTTCACCTGGTCTATTACAGTAGTCTTCTAATTGGAATCCAGGTCTTTTCCCATTTCAATCAATCATCCATATATCCAATCAGTTGATGAACCTAATCCTATCTCCACAACATCTCTTTCATATATCTACTCCTTTCCACTCATATAGCCATCAGCCTAGCTCAGGACCTCTGTAACGTCTCCTTGTTAATTGCAGGACTGAATATAAAGTCCTATGTTTGTTATTTAAAATTCTTCACAACCTGTCCCCTTCCTATCTTTCTAGTCTTTTAACACATTACATCCAATCCATGTGCTCTTTGATTCAGACACACTGAAATAACTGTTGTTCCTCACACATAACAATCTATCTCATGTCTTTGTGCCTTGCCATCATCGTCCCACGTATCAAGAATGCCCTCTGTCTTGACTCTTTAAATTCCTTTAAGACTCAGGTCATGCACTATCTCCTATAGGCTTTCACAAGTTCCAGGCCTGCTAATGCCTTGCCCTCATAGGTGATCTACTCTACATTTATCACATATGCCCCAATTTATGGTCTCCCTCAGTAGAATGTAAACTCCTTATGGTCAGGGTAGCTTTTGCCTTTTCTTTGTGTCCCCATTGCTTAGCATACTGTGCTTGAGTTAATAGATGCTTGGTGGCTGATTGATGTCTGCATAAAGGCAACATGGGTTGATGACAACTCTAGATGAAAAATGCTTTCCTTGCTTTTCCTGATGTCACAGAGACAATAGAGGACCACTTGGGAAGCACACCTCATAGCCCTCACTCTGGCCACGTGACTAACCCCTCTTCTCTTTCAGCAATACATTAAATGATATATCTTACTCTGCTTCTGCTTTGAAAATTTATATTTGTTATATTTTGCAGGCAATTCACACCCAAACTGATGCCACACATAAATGCCTAGTAATTCAGGAAGCTATTTCAGAGGAGGTAAAATATTGACATATTTCCCCAGGCAGTGAAAAAGACATAGCAGAAGTGCTAACCTTTTTCTCTGATATTCAGAAAACTATTTTTTAACTGTGCACTGAATATTACTGCTGTTCTTCAGTATTCTCACCTGATCATGATTCTAATGTATTGTTTCTTTTGTCTTGTCCTTAACTAACATGTGATGTTAATATCTAGCCTTAGATTTCATTTTCTCTGTATTGTGCTGCTGGGACAGCAATGACTCATCTGTAGTATATTAAAACCCACATCAACTTTAATATTTCCAATGTTCTAAATAAAGTTCTGTTTTAATATCTTAGGGGTAGGAGTTTTCAGATATGATTTCCCTCTAATTTACACTTTCAATATTGACATTAGGTGACAATGCTCTACACAGTTCTCTTCAGATAGCAGACATGCAATATTTTCTTAAAAATTAATTGAATTGAAAAATATGATAGACCTTTTAAAATTTACTTTAGTCGCTTCATAGAAAATCTTTCCAGATCAGTTGTATAGAAACTCTGCAGTTGGGGCAGGGGAAGCATATTTAGGCTTTGATGGCGAGTGCTTTTGCAAATAAGTGAAATAATACAAGCACTATATGGAAAGGATGCGGAACGGGTTATCTTAATGCATGAACAAATCCATCCAGAAATCCCCCCAAGGGCAGATAGTATGATTCCTTATTCATCACAGAAGGAAATTAGAAAAAAAAAAGGAACTCTTAAGAAGGAATTTACTCATCCATCTTCAAGAGAGGTTGCCTAAGGCATGAAGAGCAAAGAAAATGTCTTCTTTCCTGTGTTTTTGAGGGCAGATGTTGACTAAGGTCACACCTGTTCACCATCTAATAAGAAGTCATGTAAAACAGCATGTGATGATGATAATAGAAAAAAGAGATAAAATGTACCTAGCCCAGTGTTCTGCATACACAAAGATATTTAATTGTGGGGGTTTGGGTTTGTTTTTCATTTTGGGAATTTTTTAAATAATTCATGATGAATGTATAAAATCTTTCTAATTTAAAAAAAAGTCATAAAGCAGTAGAAATTGGAATTCAGACCTGGCAAGAACATTAAAAATCATATTACCAAACACACATAATTTATAGATGTGGAAAATGAGACTCAGGGAGAAATTGACAAATAAGATTAGATTGCAAGTTTCCAAACGCTCTGTCTAGTGCTCACTTCACTACACCATATTATATCTATAAAGTATATTAGTATTGCATTGAACAGAAAAAATATCAAATGATACACATACTTGCATGCAGTTCTGAAAAAGGCAGATGCATTAAACTAAGACAGATCAATGATAGTGACCTCAGGAATTCATATAGATTCATCTACATGAGATGGACATTTTAAGCAACTAGAGGTCAGATTTTGTTGACAATACAGAAATCAGTATTTCTTTACATGTCACAGCATGAGGAGGTTTTTTGTATTCAAATTACAAACTGGTATAATAGTTAGAAAGTGAATATAAAATGAGACTGAATTTCTGGTAACATCCATAAACTTTTGAAAAAAAATGGGTTCCCAATGTCTTTTGTATCAAAATCAAAACAAATAAAGTAAAAACAAGAGAACAAAATCTTCTTGTGACATGTAAGGATACCATAAGTAAGGCCAATAATAAATACCAGAAAGAACACTGCATTTAGAATCAAAAGACCTAGGTTCAAATACTGGCTTTTATACTTACTAGCTACATGCCCTTGAGCAAATTATTTAATCTCATTGACTCTGATGTTCCTCATCTATAAAATGGGAATAACCACAGTTACTCTTCTTATTTCACAGAGATGTCGTGAAAATCAAAAGCGATAATATACGTGACATGCTTTGTAAGCAATGATTGTTAACTGTCAGTTATTATTTTGTATTTATTATTAGACATGTTTTTATTGTTAAAAGAAGCAAAACATATATATCAAGAAATATCTAAATTATATTGTAGTTTTCTGGGGGGTGGGGGGAGGGGAAAAAAGAACAAAATTAAAAAGTGCACAGCAGAGAGCGAAAGAAAACATAAGGAAGCAAAGAAAAGATGGACAATTCGCCACACAAAGTGTATTATTTATCATACAGGCTTTCTCGAAATGAAAATTTATTGTTCCATATTTTGAATCCTCTCCTATGTTCTGCTATGCACGTGACATGCTTTTTTTTCTTTCTTACTTTATATTTAAGTTTCAATATTTAAGTTTGTGATATGTTTTTGTTTCTTTTCTCTATTTTGCATTTGTGTTCTGGTAAAAATAAAAAAAAAGTCTCAAAAAAAGGAGCAAAACAGAAAAAAAAAACATCCCGTGTCAGCAATAAAGTTAAGCTTATTCTGTATTTGTAATGCTTAGCTCAATTCTGGTTTCCACACCCCAAGAAAAATGCAACAGAGCAAAAGAATGTTTTCATCTTCCTTGACTTATGTGTAGCATTTGCCACTATCAACCATTTAATTCTTTACATGCTTTTCATGTATTATAATGGTTCTTCTCACACTTTCACAGATTCTTTTCTCTTTTCCTTTTTTCTTGTAAATATAAGCAATCTCTCCCCCATATTCAGCCAATAGCCCTCTTGTTATCCTTTCTTAAACTTTCTCTTAAAGTTATCAAGCAAGCAATTAATCAACCAATCTATAAATATACACAAAATGCCTATTACATATGAGATCATGATCAGGACATAAAGACAAAAAAAATGAAACAGTCCTTGGCCTCAAGAATCTTTAATTATCATCTCTATGTGTAAAAGTATCTATCTCCCCAATAAATACCTGGAATGACCATCTCTCCTAAGTCCCTGAGTCACAATTATAGTTTCTGGATAGATGGCTCTTTCCGGATGTCCTGTTAGCACCTCCAGCTCAACATGTGCGAAAGCAGGCTGGTCAACTTTACCCCCCATACCTCTGTCTATCTTAAGTGACTTGGGCATTCAAGGAAGTTTTGAATGTAACAGGTGGCTCAAAGTTCATTTGCCTAAGACTCACCTCATTGGCAAAGATCAATTGTTTGATTATCTATGAGTATAACAGTTTGAGAGAAAAGAGATCCTGGCCTCCTGGCTTCCAGCTTTGAGACAGGTCACACTATTGCACTCTTCAGTACATGTCAGCTTCCTCCCAGAATCTTTCTACTTTAGTCCTTATAAAGAGTCTGGAATGTTTTGATTTCTCTCTAGAAACTAACAGCCAGAAGTCCAGGATCTCTTTTCTTCCAAGATAACATGTCAGCAATGCTATTCTGTATTATACTGGCTTGTTCCCAAGGAGGATGCTGGAACAGCACGGCAACTAGAATTCTTATGACATCAACATAATTTGTATTACTCAATGAGGGAAGCTGTTTTGCCTATGATAGTATTGACCAGTAGGTGTGAATAACTAACCAGCAAAATATACGATTGGAAGCAGTATGTTTAATAAAAACAAAACAAAAAAGTGTATAGGAATTTATGTTTCCCTATTTAAGCAACAGCTCTTATATCAAGAGCAGCTTTATTTGGAAAAGTGCTGATGTAGTGCCACCTAAGCAAAAGACGTCTGTGTCTGATAACTGAGCAATTATCTGTGGACCTTGTTGAAAGTACATCTATATTTTCTTTAGATACCCAGCAGAGAGCACACAGATACACAGAGATTTCTGGCAATTTTTCTGTGATAAAGCTAAAGACACTGCACGGCCTGGCAGAAGGATCACACAATTTAGGAATATGATTGGTATTCTATTCTTAGGCAACATCATTATACTGAGCTCTCCTCTGTTTTTCATTCTTGATTCTTCTCTCAGATCTCAGATTAAGTCATTCTCAAGGCAATCAACATTTGCTGTATGTGCTGATAAGTCAAGATTAACATATTCAGTTTTAATTTTTTTTCAGCCTGAAAATCAGTTAGTTTTGACTTGCTTTTTTAAAAAAAAAATAAGAATAGTTCATGTATTTTTATAATTCAGTGGTCTTTTGAATGCCCCAAGATATATATGTGTGAGCACTAATTTTTCAAAGTATTTTATGACTTATTAATTCATTCATATATCCTGTTTGTAAAGCCATTCATTACATCTACTTACAGATAAAAGGCAATTTTAATATGAAAAGATTAAGTAACATGCTGCAAACCATAAAGCACCAGCAAAGCTCAGATTAAAAACCTAGCTAGGTTCCTTGCTTCGAGCATCAGGCATGCATGTTCTGCCTTGCTAAAGAATCAAGGCTATTAACAGAATGCAGATAAGAAAGCAATAGCAACACAATCCAAGAAATTACCAGTTCTGGATATAGACAGACCTGTGGCTAAAGCTTGAAATCTAGAAGTGGGTTTAAGGGAATGAGCATTTGTTACATGCAGAGCCAAGCACTCTGCCAAGTGCTCTACAAATATTATCCCCACAACAACCTTAAGGGGGTGAGTATTATTATCCCCATTTTACAGGTGTGGAAACTGAAGCAGACAAAGGTTAAACGACTTGCCCAAGATCACACAGTTAATGACAGTTATCCCTTTCACATCATGGGGATGTGTGTGTATGTGGGGGCTGGGGAGGTGTGGTGCCCTTGTGATTTGGAAAATTCATGTAATATATTTTTTGGCCGATCCTTCGTATTGGAAAAGTCTGAATTATTATTGTATTAAAAGATAAAATATGTTGATATTATACAATACCATACATATATTTTATGCATTTCTGAGTTTCTAAACTTTTTCTGCATCATCTGCTGGCCTTCATGTGTTGTCTGTGGCTTTTGCAGAACTTCTCCCAAATTCCCATTTAATTTCTTATACCAACCCACAAAACATCAAAACCTCAACAGGGAAATTTACAATGGGGAAGGGATAACAGTAGTGTCTGACTGAATTTGAACTCAGATTTTCCTGACTTAATATCCAGAGTTCTATCCACTGCAACATGTATCTGCCTCTGTATAAAGATAATGCTACCAGTACTGTAAAATTATGCTTTGGATAAAGAACTTCATGTCATATATTGACAGAACATTAAATTCTCTATTCATATTTTCATATTTTAATTTTATTAATGATTAAATGACAAAAAACATTTTCCATGTCCTTCATTCATGTGTGCATGTGCGTGTGTGTGTGTGTGTGTGTGTGTGTGTGTGTGTGTGTGTGTTCAGGTGCCAATTGTCCTCTATCCCACCTGGCACTGTTTAATTGCAACCACTGTCTAAGAATGTTAATAATTATTCCCTACATGATGGATGGTCTTTTTTATGTTGTTGAGAAATGTAAACTAGAGCCAAATGTAAAATTTTTGGTTACATTATTAATACTTTTGATGTTGATGATGTTCCGTCATGTCTGACTCATATCCTGACCCCAATAACTTGTCATGATTTAGTATTCTGTAAAATTAGTATATTATAGCTTCTGTAATGTGTGAATATCACATCTATTTTAAATTACACCTACAGAATGAAGAAATTGAAGACATTATCTCTAAGGCCCCTTTCAACTCTATAACGACACAGTCAATTTTTTTTTTAATTCCTCGTATCTCCTCCTAAGATGCATTGTTTTGTGTTCCCAAAGCTCCCAGCAGGAGCTGTCTATGGTTTTTGGAAATGTCACCACTATACTTCATTGAGCTTCTACAACTGTTTCTTTATAGTAGTATTTTTTCCTGTTATTTTCTTGGTTCTACTTCTATATTTGGCCAAAAGTCTATTAAAATAAGTCCCTTGTGTTTACCATTTGGGTTGGAATACAGGTTACTCTATTAGATTAGCTAATTCTTTTAGGTCACTGAGTTATATTTTTATCCCTGAGACAGTACTAAAAGTATTTCTATATCCAGATCATTTTTACAATGATCCTAGTGTACAGTATTTAGCATGTGCCAGAGGAAATTAATTTTCATGACTGTAACATCATGAGAACAAAATTCAAATGTAATTTCATGTGCGTTTGTTAAAAATCTGTGTTGTATACAAATTTACAAATAATAAAAATATCCAAGGGCATCTTTGCCCAGTTTAAAATGTGTCTATGTCACAACTACATGTCTGGGCTATGGGTACACATAGGGAATTCTATTTGGAGTTGGAGACTTGGTTTGAAAAGTGCTTTGAATAATTATACTTTCAAGAACTTGGGAAACTGCAGTTCACTTATTCCAGCTCACATATATGAGCTTCAATTCATTCATGTGTAAAATAAAGAGGAGCTTTCAAATAATCTATCTAGTCTCTTCTAGCTCTAAATCCTATGATCCTATTTTTTGTTGGATTGTTTCTGTGTCCGAGGCCAGATTTGAATCATAAAGATGAGTCTTCCTGATTCCAAGTGTAGTACCCTATCCACTGCACCACTAGTTGTCCTCATAATTCCATTATCCCCATTTTAAAGTTTGTAGACTTCACAAAGCAATTGGGTTATATTACTAAATAGTGGCCAACAGTAGAACCTATGCCCTCTCTACCCATGAGAGTTTCTTCTAAACTCTGTCACTTGCAGTTTTTATAACAAATGCTGTATGAAGGGAACTTGACTTTCTACAAGCAAGTGGTACATACTAAAGAGAGGAATCACAATAAAACATTCTGGGCTAGTTTCAAGAATGAGAAACAGATTGATGAATTGAGAGGCTCGGCATAATTGATCTTAAGTTTGTAGTCATAAAAACTATTAACTCCAAATAAAATATCAGATATATTACCTTGGATATAGTTTTCAAATGTTTATCAAATCTGCCAAATGACTGAATAACTTGAATTCTAAAATAAAATTAGCTCCAAATAAATAAAATTTACTAAAGGAAAAGTTTATAGGAAAAATGAATACTTTTTATGGACAAGTATCAAAGAAATTATTGTTTCTCTGTGGAATACGAATAACTGTTAACAGGTGGTGCAGTGGATAGAGCACTTGGCCTGGAATCAGGAAGACCAGAATTCAAATGTGGCCTTAGACACTTACTAGCTTTGTGACCCAGGGCAAGTAACTTCACTCTGTTTACCTCAGTTTCCTCATCTGTAAAATGATCTGGAGAAGTAAATGGCAAACCATTCCAGTATCTTTGCCAAGAAAACTTCAAATGGGGTCACAAAGAGCTGGACACAACTAAAACAACTGAACAACTCTGTCTCTCTGTATGTGGTGTATGTGTGTGTGTGTGTGTATGTGTGTGTGTACACACAGACAAGTTACTTTCCTGGCTCTCTATTTCCTCCTCTGTAACTATTAATCAATACACAATGTGCCAGACACTGTGCTAACCACACAAGGGAGAGGAAGAGAGTTACCATGTCTCAGTAGAGCCCAATGGAGCTTTCACACATCCCTCTTATGTCTATATTCTCTCCACTTCCTTTTTCTGGGTTCTCCAGCCCAAATTATGTGACATTTCTTTGCCTCAAGAGGTGAACAAAAGAAATCCTTCAAATCCCTAAAGTCTAAGCATGTCCAAACCCATCTGGATGAAGTGTTAGATTTGGAATAGAAAGAATGCTTATCATGCCATCACAAGACCCAAATTTTAGTCACAGTGAAAATAGCCTTGACCACTTACTGAATCATTTCTCTGAACCTCTTTCCTCAGATATAAAATGGGGATAATAATATTTATTAAACCCCTTTTGCAGTGTTTTGGAGACAGACACATGAAATGACATGTAAAACAAATTATTCAAATCATATCACTGTTAGTTGGCCAAGTAGGGGCAAAATCCTAGAATCCTTGGCTTATAGGGGAAATCAAAAGATCTTAGGATTGCACAAGAGACCACATTTTAGTCTACTGAAGACTGGAATCCCTCCCACCACATTCTGTATTCCACAAAGATAAATCAATCATCATACATTTATTAAGTACCTACTATGTGCTGGGCACTAAGGTATGTCATGAGATTACTAAAGCAGAAATGAAAAAAAGGAAGATAGTAAGTACATATATAAACATGTATGAAATAAACATAAAGTAATTTTGGGGAGAAAGCCACCAGTAGCTGGGCAAATAAGAAAGGTGTCATGGGGAATTTCGTGTCTGAACACTACCAGTGATAGGGAGCTCAAGAAGTAATAAACGCTCCGTGTTTTGAAAGAGATGATCCCTGATGCTCTAAAAAAAATCCAACCCATTCAATTGAGATTTTTTTCTCTCTCAGAAATTCTTTTACAATACTGGTTCATAGCAGGCAGCACAAATAGCAACAGGATAAAATGTGTCCCAACCTCAAAGAGCAGAAAGAGTAAGTGAGTCTATTGCAGGAAGAAAGGTAATAATAGGTAATTAAATTTCTTTTCTTGAAGATTACAGAATAGAATTGATTTCTATTCTTAGAAGCTAAAAACCTTCAGGGGTGTTGTATTCCCAAGATAAGTTTACTATGAGGAAATGTAACTGAAGCACTTTTACTAGTGTTTGAAGAAATATTTTCATGACAACTGAAAAGAAATCACACCATAAAATAGCATTCTCTGACTCACTGCTCCTGAACTATATATTTTTGACATTTATTCAACTGCTAATATATTAAGCAAGATGTCACAAGGCTAAGAAAGAAGTACAGGGTGCTCCATACTTCTTAGTGCAGTGTTAAGCTTCTATATTTTAATAGAAAAAAGACTAAAGAAAAAAGTAGGAAACCAGGGTCCTACCTCCCTTCCTCTACCACCTGTTATCTTCATGAGCTTGGGTAAGCACTTGAAACTTTCAGTGTGGCAGGTGGCCTGCTTTATGAAATGGAGGTAAATGCCCCCCCTCCAAAACAAACCCAAACTTAACCTACTAGTAGGTGGGAGGCTGAGATTATCATTTGAAGGCCCTTATCAAGTTCTATGATATTGAGGTGGCTTTTTTTCATCCAAAACAGATTCCCATTCTAGTATATGGATATTTCATACATATATATATATACATATACACGCACATATGTATATATACACACTTGTATACATGCACACATGTATGTACATATGGATGTATACATATACATATATATGTCTTCAAAGTCTTCAGATGAACATGGTTCAAAAAGAAATTAAGTAGTTAATTACAGCAAGGATACTCTGCAGCAAACGGCCCCTCTCTATTCCTCTAAGAATTCATTCAGGTCACAATAAGTACCCTTTTCCTCACCCTGACCTTCAGTAGGAAAGAGTGTACGTCTAATTGTTTTCTCACTTGTACTTGAATGGAATTGTAACCCAAATGGCTCCCAGCATGAATGCTTCCCCAGGGAGTAGATGAGAAATCCATATGCATATTTTAAATTTGCCCAAGTCAAAATTGATTTGTCTCCTAATCTCTCAGACAGAAACCATGGAGAAAGGATTCTGCGTTTAGTTCTCTCTCTCTCTCTCTCTCTCTCTCTCTCTCTCTCTCTCTCTCTCTCTTTCTTTCTGTGTGTGCGTGTGTCTCAACACAATCACTCATATATTTGTTTCACATCAACCCTAATTCAAGAAAGGTTACTGGATGGTGAGATTAGGTACTAAGCATTATTTTCACAGCTATCACTTCTTCGGTTAGTCCATCAACAACCTGAAAAACCTTTCATTTTACTCCAACCATCAACTGCCTGCTGAATAGCACTATAGTCAGATAGCACACATTGGGAGAGCACAATCATTCTAATTCCTGAGAGGTCTCACAGCCCAGCAGGCAGAATCTACAGACTTCTAATGAGTGGAGATCAAGGTGTATGAAGAACTTTTTCTGCTAAATGGATCCATACAGATAGCTTTGGGCATTCACCCATGTTAGCGAGAAATCCCCTTGTGGTAGGATCAGGGGTTTCCTAACTCAGACACAGTTTCCTTTCTACATGCAATCTTATTGTCCCCAGCTTCCCTAATGCAGCTTCCTCATCTGGGAACATAAAATGTACCACTCTTGGAAGTCCCTGCTTCTCAGACTTGTTAGGAACCTGAGACCATGCAAGTTACGATATTCTGATGCCTGAATGACCAGATGTATTTCCAGATGGAGCCAAGGAGGACCTTCACATACAGTGAAGCTAAGCGCCACTGCATCTAGTTCTGTATTCTTGCTTTGTTAGGGCAAAATAAACCTCCTCCTTTGTTAAATGTTCAGTGATTTGTGAGTGCCTCATTTAGTTCCAACATGGAACCTAAACTAAGAAAGCCCTGGCTTTAAAGCCACACCTACGATATTCATGTTTTTAGTGGCCATGCCCCACTATCACTTCAATAAAAAAGACAGTGAAAATGTAATGACTTTTTATTTTAATGATATAAGGGATGAAAAGAGGTTTATAAAGGTTTATAAAAGGTTATATAAGAAATTTTGTGGCTTCAAACACATTTATATTCCAATTTACATTAAATCTCCATTCAGCCTTCATCAGAGTGCTCTGGTAATAGAAATATGTTAGTTAACTTGAGTGGAAAATGCGAGGAAAGTACACTTTTTAGATTCAATTATTTAATCCATGAGTAGAGAGAAAATGCCTCTGAACCAAAAACTTATCTTGCTTGAGACTGAGATTTTTTGGAAACTAACAGTATCTAGGGATCTATTTTTATCAATGACTGAGTGATTCCATTCTCTTTTGAGCCCTAGGGAAAGTGTACTTTGCTGTGAGAAGAGAAAACCTCTTTTTTAAAAAAAATTAACACACACACACACACACACACACACATTCCCTCTCTCTCTCTCCATTACTCACTCTTCTATACCATGTTTGCTTGGGCCCTTGGCTACAATCTCCTCCTCTTAAAGTCACGTAGGAAAGTGAGATAGAACCATTTGCAGAGTATTGCTATACTTCTAAGGAAATATCCCAGAATATATATAGCCTGGAAGAATTTCTGTACCCCTAAATTTGAGAAAGCATATATAAGAGAGAAGGCCCATTCTTTCAGGAAAAAGAGAGGATTGAAATTTCATCTCCTTACCCAAGGTAAACCCACAAAAAGCCTCCTCCATGGATTTCACTGGGTCCAATTATGTAAACTGTGGGTGGGAGACAATCAGGCTTAATCTAACAGTAGGACATAGTGATCATTTCTTCTCCTTTTGGCTCACCTCAGTACCACTATGAAGTGAACTGTGTCCTTTTACATTTGAATAAGTAGACCCATAAAGAAAGCAAGGCAACTAATGAAGCCTCTTTGAGGAACCAGGGTGTCTAATAAACAGCCCACCTGCAATACACAGTGTAGGCAGTGGCAAAGCTGCAAAGTTAGCCTCTATGCCTGCCAAATAATTATCAACCATTAGCATCACAAGAGGGAAAAGGAGGAGACAGATGGACAGACATGACTAATGCTACTGGCCTATTATTCTGCACTGGGAACAAGGCTAAGGGTGGATAGGAGTGGGGAGTAGGGGAGAAAAACTACACCACAAACAAACTCCAAGGTATTTCCACAAAGATTTCACTAAAGTACAATTTAGGGAAACCCTCTGGTGTATCTCTTGTTGAAAAGGAAATGTGCCTATCCCTTTATTGCACACACTTTCCTTTGTTTTGTATTCTGGATAGGAATACCAGAATGAAATTTATTAGCATCCAAGCAGCCTCTGTCTGACAAACTGCCAAGAATCATAATTCTAACAAGTTTCATTGCTACCTGCATCCTGTATACAAACAATACAGTGACAAGGGACCACTATGCAGAAATAGGAAGACAGCCTACAAAAATAGAGCAGAAAGGAGGAAAATAGAGAACATAAAAAAGGAAAGGAAACAGAGCAGGTAATAAAAGACACTAGAGAATAAGGGATACAATACACTGGAGGGAGAAAAGAGTCAGGACATGGGATGAATAATATTCAAGAGGCCAAACCGTCCTCCATCTGAGCTCAACCTATATTTCAGCATGTGTTTCTAGCTCAGGAGAACCACGTTTACTTTTTCCTATTTTCAGCTGTCAGAAATTTCATCTGTTAAAATGTTAATATCCAGAACTGGAGAAAGAGAGTTGATGTAGCAAATCTGATCCAACACACAACAAAAACACTCAAAATATTTATTTTTAGTGAGTTACATTCTACATCTACAATAGTGACATAATTGCTGAATTTGGACTCATTTCTAAATCCATAATAGAGTTATAAAAGGGACTATATGAATCCTCCCACACAGCACCCATGCATTTGGTTTATATTCTAATGTATGAGGAAGAAAATATTTCTAGTAGCCACTGGGGGAAAGGAACAATCTCTGTCAAAATGAAAACATCTATCAGTTGAGAAACAGGAATATAAACACTTGTAGGGGCATTTTTCATGACTAGGAAATAAACTAGTTGGACTCACCAATAAGTGGAAAAAATACGTGAAACAATGAATCTCATTTGAACCATTATACTGTGATTGAATTTCAATCAAATGCTGTTTCTAGGGAAATAGGCAGAGTGCAGGGCTCCTACCTCCCTCTCAATCACTACTTAGGTTATACATAACTGAAGCTTTACCTTTACAAAATGTTAATTAGATCCACAGAAGACATAGTGAGAAGCAGGGCAGTGCCCTTGAGGCAAAATCAACCTCATGAGGTAGAAGCAGTTCAGACATTACAAAAATACTTATGAATTCTTCAAGCAGACACACAGTTTTAACAAAAGGTAAGATGTCATATTGAGAAATTCATTTTTACAAGTATTTTCAATAAGCATGAGAATAATACCAGCCAGGCAACTAAGCTGTTTTTTTTTTATTCAGTTTATTCTTAGACTTATTTGTGATATGGCATGGTCTGCTACTGCCCATTCATTCATTCATTTATTTAACAACCATTCACTGAGTCCCTATTCCATGTGCAGCACTGTATTTAGTGATGCTCAGGATGCAAAAAGATAAAAGCCTATTTCTTGTGAAATTTACATTGCAATTAGAGGATACATTATCCATACACAAATCAGCCATAAAACAAAGAAAAATGCATGATTTAAGTTTAAAAATTAATACTGAATGCTGACAGAACAGGCAGCAAAAAAGGGAATAATGAGGTGGCATGAGTCAGAAAAGGCTTCCTGGAACAGTTTCCTTATCTGTAAAATAAGAGGGTTGGCCTAGATGGTCTCTGAGATCCTTTCTGAATCTAAATCTATGATGCTTATTAGGCTCATGGAAGACAACCTCACTTCTAAAGAGGTGTCTACCTGAGCATCTAGTAAAATCAATTTCCAGCCACCGACTGCTTACAAATTAATAATGAAAACCTGTTAGGCTTTCATCTCAACCTCACTGTGTGAATTAGTTAATTACTGAAGATATATCCTTCAGATCTTAGGAAAGATAAGGTTTTTGCAATACAGCTCAGAGGAGAAAACATGCATAAAAAGCAATAGTAGAAGAAATATTAAGCAAGACACAAGCACATTCAACATAATTCAAGAAAATACATAAGTGCTTAAAAGATGCAAAAGAAAGGATTAAGAGCAGAGATAACTTACTCATTAGGGAGGATTCTCTAAAATGGAGGACACAGCTTGGGGGATGAGCAGAGGGATGACATTCTAGCATCAGAGAAATAGTAAAGGTGTAGAATTAAATAAGTTTGGGGAAGGAAATAGCAAGCATTTGGGAATCATATAGGATGAAAGAAAAAGAATTGGAGTGGGAGAGGTCCGCTAACAACAATTTAAAGACTGTGATTACTAGGCTGAGGCATTTTGGGTTTTTTTTTTTTTTTTTGCTGATATGTTAGACAATATGAAGCCACTCTGGGTTCTTGAGTGAAAAATATCATTAGGAAAATCCTGTTGATAATAGATTGCCCTAGGAAGAACTTTTACAGTGCCGGGGAAAGTGGGGGTAGAGTCGGGGTGTGTGTGGCAGGAAATGCTTGAACCTCACTCTCATCAGAAATGGTTCAAAGAAGAAAGAACACACACACACACACACACACACACACTCACACTCACACACACACGCAATTGTGTATAGAAATGTAACTTATCCAATAGGTAAATAAGAGAGGAAGAGGCAAAAAAAAAAATGCTAAAAATAAATAAATAATAAAATTAAAAAATATAAAACACAAAAACAAAAAAGATTACCCTGGCAGCTGTGTGTAGGATGGATCAGAACAGAGAACATTCAGAGCCAGGAAAATCAGCACAATGCATGTTATATTTAGCAAAAGTCCTAATAATGAAGTATATAAATCTCTAAGTGCTGAGTCAAACACCAGCAGTCCAGAGGATAGTCAAATTGAACAAATTCTCACAGCCTTATAATAAGTCTCATAGAATTGTAGCATTTGAGAGCATCTTGGAGGGGATCTACTCCATATTATACATTAAGTATGAATCAGTGCTAAAATATCCATGACAATGATCACTATTATTTACACTGCATATGTTTTAGAAAGTATCTCATTTGATCTTAACAGTAAGCCTGCTGTGTGGGGAGGGTATTTTATTGAGGAGAAAACTAGTGCTAACAGAGGGGAAGTTAATTGCCCAGGGACATAAAGATAGTAGAAAGCGGCAGAGGTGTTTTTTTGTTGTTGTTGTTTTTGTTTTTTTTTTTAGGAAACCAGGGTTAAGTGACTTGCCCAGGGTCACACAGCTAGTAAATGCCTGAGGCCAGATTTGACCTCAGGTCCTCTTGACTCTAGGGCAAGTGCTCTACACACAATGCCAACCTAGTTACACTTGAGCAAAGGGTTAAATTTAGGGGTTCTCATTCCAAATCTAGTTCCCCTTTAACTCTATCATACTAGATGGCAAATTAGTGATCCAATTTCTACCTGAAGACATCCAGTGCTGGGGAACTCACTACCTTATAGAATAGTCTGTTCTATTTTTGAAAGCTCTAAAAAGGATATTCCTTCTAATACTAAGCTGAAAATCATACTGCTTCCCTCTGACATCTGCCCTCCAAGTTTCCTGTAAGTCCCAACTTAATTAGGTTATTGTATCACTGTTTCCAAAAGCACAGAAAATATTCTTGGTCTAACAATATCTAGGTGGTGGATGGCTTAAGGGGAAATCACTGTTTTATCTACTAAAGCATGGGCTACATTTTTGTTCCAAGACTATTTGCTGGTAGTAATCCCAAAGGCACATCATTATACAGCACTGCTCTCTTCATTAGGTTTATCCTAATAATGGCTATTTACCTGTTTAAACTATTTCCAGTGTTAATGAACTGATGAAGATATTTGGAGGCTCTTGGGTTATTTTCTGTATTTACAAGGCTAGCCACTTTTAAAATTCCAAAATTACATTTTGCATTACATTTTAAAATTATATTACCTGGGCAAATAGAACAAACATACAATTTGTTTTTAAAAAGGAAACCTTCATCTTCATTCAAGCAATTATAAGAACACAAAAATACAGTGAAAACAGAGGCTGCTTTTCAATTAAGATGGAAAACTACAGTATGCCAGAATTCACCACAATCTTGTGTAACAAATATTCTTAACACAGACTTCACATGAGCAGATCAATATCTAAACTCACAAAAGGAAACAGAAGAACTCATCTTAAAAATGTAATATTGTGATTGATTTTCCCCCTAAGGGCTCAGAGGGTACAAATTGCAAAATGGCTTTCAGCAAGTGAACACATGCTGATCCTCTCATTTTTATGAGAAAGAGAGAGAGAGAGAGAGAGAGAGAGAGAGAGAGAGAGAGAGAGAGAGAGAGGAAAGGGGGGAGGGGGGAGGGAGAAAGAGAGAGAGAGCCTGAGAGAACTCTCTGGGGGAGGGGGGTAGAATGCATAGCACAATATTTGAGACCCTTAAGAATAAAGAAAAAACATATGAGAGAAATGACATGATTGTGATATTTTGTATTTTGGTGCTGCTGTTTTGGAAGTGCATTTGTATTAGTATAAGGAAATCTCACTTTTATAATTCCCTCTGCCAACATTGTTCAGTAACTGTTCACCCACTTTTCATTTTATGGAGTTGCGCAAGGCACTGAAAGATTGAATACTTTTCCCATGATCACACAGACGGTATGTGTTAAAGGCAGGACTTGAACCCAGATGTCCGTTCTGAGGTTAACTCACCACCTACTTTGTCATGCAGCCTCCATTATCCTTAAAGTATAAATTTCCTCAAAATCATTTCATAGAATAATAGAATATTAGACTTGGAAAAGACCTCAGTGACCACCCTAGTCCAATGTAGACCCCAAAAAGAATCTACTCCCACAAAATACATACACAGCTTTTGGTAATTCAGACTCTGAAGACACCTAACCATTTTTCTCTTCTCTGTAATAAGCATGCCCAGATCCTTCAATCAATATTCATGCAGCTGGGATACACAAAGTTCTTTACCATCTTGGTTGTCTACCTCTGAAAGGTCCCCAGTTTTTCAGTATTTTTAAAATGAGTTGCCCAAGAATGAATTCCCTGCAGATGTTATCTGATCAGGGAAGAGTATAGAGGGACTATCATTTTCTTACTCCAGAAGCTTATAAAAAAAAGATTGCCTATGAAAGCTATAAAAGATTACATCTGCTCCTTTGGCTGGCACATCATGGTGCTGACATATTGCACTTGTAATACCTTAAAGTTCTCAGACATTTTTTAGTTTGTTGTCTGACCATGCTGCCCCTATATTGTGGAAGTTGATTTTGACTCCCTTTACCCCAATGGCTATAATTAGCTATAAAGTTAATCCCTAATTAACTATAAAGTTAATCCTACTGAACTTCTTATTCAATTTCGTCCAGTGTCCTAGCCCATCAAGAACTTTTTGGATCCAGATTCTGTTAACCATTGTGTTATCTCTCCATGTTATCTTTGTGTCATTTGAAAATTTGATGAGAATGCCATCCATGCCTTTAGAATTACTTCTAAAGAAGTAATTGATAAATAATAATGGCAGCTAACATTTATGTAGTGCTTACTGTATGCCAGGCACTATGTTAGTGCTTTACAATTGGTAACATTTGATCCTCACAACAACCTTGGTAGGTAGGGGCTATTATTATAATACTCATTTTACAGATTAGGAAACGGAAGCAAACAGAGGTTAAGACACTTGCCCATACTTAGTAGTCACACAGCTAGTATTTGAGGTTAGATTTGAACTTAAGTCATCCTGACTCCAGGAGCAGCACTCTATCAACCTCATCACCTAGCTGCCTTGTACATAAACACAAATACTACTATTGAAAATATCCCTCAAGGTTGACGGTGAACCACTAATGACTGCTCAATGAGTCTAGTTGTGCAAATAAGTCTGAATTCATCTTATTCTATTATTACTTAGCCCATATTTTCTATCATTTTCACAATAGTATGAGATATTGGCAAATATTTTCCTAAGACATGTATATATGCATATACGCACATATATAGTGTATATAACTATGTATATGTGTGTATATATGTAAATGTGTATGGTTATATACATATATATGTATAACACCAATATCTATAGCAGTACCCTAACCTACTAGTTAAATAATCTTGTCAAAAATAGAAATAAGGCTACTTTGTCATGATCTCTTCTTGATGAAGCCATGCTTACTCTTTATAATCACCATTTCCTTTTTCTAAATGTTCTCTAACCATTTCTTTAACGATTTTTTTCTAGCCTTTTCACAAATATGGGAGTCAAGTTTCCTGGCCTATAATTTGAAGACTGTATTCTCCTCCCTTTTTGAAAACAGGAATACTTTCACTTGGCACATCCTTCCATATTTTTCCTATTCTCCATGGCCATTCAGATCATACTACCAATGGCACAACAACCACAGAAATGAATGAATGCATGTATAAAAAAAGGATTTATTGAGTGTCTCCAGTGTGCCAAGCACTGTGCTAAGTGCAGGAGATACAGTAGAAAACAAGGGAGAAACCACTCTAAAGCAACTGACATTCTAATTCGGGGATGATAAACATATAAAGAAGGTCAGCTGCAAGGACTGATGGAAAGACCCAGTGATGTTTAGGGTTAATTGGCAGGGTTGATGGCAAGACCTTTCTAGCTCTAAATGTTATGATTTTGACTTCTATATGCAAAAAAATAGGTTTGTATTTCTAATGCAAAGGAGTTCTAAGGGTGAGTGGCAATTTCCAGGGATCTATGGGGAGTAGTTATAGGACAGCTTGGTAGATGCAGTGGTTTTCCATCTTATTATAAAGATTACAGTTGTTGAATTCCTGCTAATCCAAGTGGCAGAAGAGGCCATGTCTGTCTTAAACTTTATTATTATACTGTGTTTATCCCAACGTTTAAGGTGCTAAAGGGGCCTAGCTTATGACCTTTGGGTAATGGAGGGTAGGCAGGAAGAAGCAGGGAATAGATGTTCTCTTCCATGAGGACACAGAGTAGTGGATAAAGAGCAATTCTCAAAGGCAAGAAGACCTGGGTTCAAACCCACTTCTAACATACTGACTTGTCATGCTAGACAAGTTTTTTAACCTTTCAAATTGCAGAGAGCTACTGATCTGAACTAATAGCAACTGTTTTCTGAATTAATAGGCAACTGTTTGCCTATACAAATGAAATCACATATCTAGTGTAAAAAAATCCCTTATACTATTTTTTGTGAGAATTGGTCATAGTGGCAATTATGCTACAGAGTACTTTCAACTATTATGAATCTCCCATTGGCCTTTCAGTGACTAGAGACTTTAAATTTGTGGTGTTCAAATATTCACAGCCATACAGAATGACCAGGAGAACATTTGTCTTAAATGATGATTTTCTTTGGGTGTAATTTGGCATTATTAGAAACACTACATTCTTTTGTAAATGCAGTCCAGTTTCCTATCCAATTCATTTTCTATCAGTACTGCCTGTATTAGGTATACATAATGATCTGCTAACTCAACAGTCTGACCCTCTAATTGCCTGTATAATAGACATTTTCATTCTTTTAGTTCTTCCTAGATAGATTCTTAGACTAGTCTCTTTTGAGTACTTACTGTTCTGAATGAGAAAGTCTTCCTACCTCTAGGTTGTGGGGCAATCAGCATAATGTCATCTTCGAACAAGAGTGCCTCATCCACTTTAGGGAATCCCTCTTCCATTTGTAAGGCCTCCTTCATCACAGTGGCAAAATCAGACAATTCCTCAAAACAGTGTTCTATGTGGTCATAGCACCCCATAGTATAATTCGTCTGGGCCAGGAGAGATGAATTCACCAAGAGCAGCTACGTGGTCACCTGGTTATCTCCTTACTTATCTTTGGTATCAGCTATCTGTTACCAATTTTTTATTCTCTCCTTTGCAGTGGCTTGCACAGCCAAATGCTAAACGAAAGCCAAGAGCAAAATGAAAATTGAATGACTCTTCCATCTAGCCATTGCCAGGGATCATCATCCCATCTGCTTCATTCATCTACTTCATTTCTTTGGTCTTCTTTTTACCTAGTATTATTTAAAAATAAACAAATAAAGCCATTTTTGCTATCCTTAGATGTCCTAACCAACCTCAGCTCATTATAAGCTTTAGCACTTCTAACACTATTCTTGCAGAATCAAGTCTCTCATAGTCATCCTGTTATTTTTCCTAATTTTTATCATTGGTACTTTCTATGTATGTACATATATTGTTTGCTGAGTTCTCTGTTCACCTACATAAGTGTCTTCAGATAATTTCTGTTTTTCCTCATTAATGGAGATTTTCCTTTTATGTCTTCAGAATTTCATTCTTCAGAGTTTCCTGTTCTTTCTGGCCTGACTTTCCCCTACAAAATTTTATTCTATAGGATCCTTCCTGTCCTTCCTCTGAATTCTACTCATGCCACATATAGGGTATATGTGTTTGTGTGTGTATACATATACATACATATAAATATACATATATGTGTGTATATGTATACATATATATACATATACATGTATATACACACATATACACATATCAAACTATACCTGGTTTTCCTTTTCTATATCACTATTCTAAGACAGAGTATTCATTTACCCGCAGGGTTTCTTCCTTTTTCACCCAATATCCCAGTTTCTCTCTATTCATGAAAATTGTATACTAAGCAGAATTTACCCTTTTTTGTTCTTCCAAGGAGGAGGAGGAGGAGGAGGAGGAGGAGGAGGAGGAGGAGGAGGAGGAGGAGGAGGAGGAGGAGGAGTGGGGGGGGGAGGAAAGAGGGAGAGGGAGAGGGAGAGAGAGAGAGATAGAATTTAAAGCCAGGTCCTTTGACTAGAGATCCCATATTCTTTTCTGTGCTCTACTTTCCAGACACAATGTGAAAGGAAAAAATTAAACAAAAGGCTAAGGAAAATTTGAGGAAGATGCTATTATTTTTAAGTTATAGAGATCAGATAATGCTTCATGGAGGTTTTGCTTTCTGGAATTAGAAGGAAGAAGGGGAAAGACAGATAGACAGACAGAGACAGAGAAAAATAGAGACAGAGACACGGAGAGACATTAAGGGAATGTGTTCCAGGCATTAGGAATGGCTTGATCACATACATAGAAGTGCAAGATGCAGGCCAACAAGATTAGAGTTCAGAGAGCTATGGCTGGGCTGTAGAGCTACGTGACTGGGATTTGAGTAAATCAAGTCTGGAAAGGTAGGTTGAAACCAGATCTTGGAAGAACTTTAACAGAAACTAAAGATTTTATATTTTATTTTGAAGACAATTAGGAGGTAGTATATTTTTTTTGGAAACAGAGTAGAGACATACAGATACGTAAGTTTCTAATGTGTGTATTTGTTTATTTGTTCAGTATTTTATACTCATAATTGTTTGAATGTGACAAATATTTCCATTTATATACACACATCATGATTGTGTGACATAGCCATTGGAGAGAGACTAGACTGACTATAGCGATAGAAGTTAGGAAGGTTAGTAAGAAGCTCAAATAAGATAATATATGCATAGTGCTTTGCATAATTTGAAAGTTACATAAAGGGCAGTTATTAATATTTCTAAGTATAATGTTGGCATTATAGTGCAGCTCTGTTATCTGTGTTCTGCTCTGCCCTAAAATTTTCTCTACAATGCTCTTGTCTCTCTAGCATGTTCCTATTTTGTGTTGTTATTGTTTTCTTCCCTAAATTTCCCACCACCTTTCACTTTTTCCTATTGAAATAAAAGATTCGAATTAGGTCTGTGGAGTAGTAGCCACACAGAGTCAGGAAGATATGAATTAATATTTATTAGCTGTGTGACCCTGGGCAAGTTAGTTAACAACTCCATGCCTCAGTTTCCTCATTTATAAAATCACCTTGGACTCCAAGGTGATCACTTCCTTTGCTGATCTTTTGTGTCGCTCTGAACTTCCTCTTGGCATTTATATTCAAATTTATATCACTCTTATTTGCACACATGACTTCTTCTTACTGGATATGGAGTTTCTTAAGGGCAGGGACTGTGTCCTTTAAAAAAATCTTTTTAACTTCCAGAGCTTAGTAAAGTGGTTGAACATTTGTGGGGTTTAGTAACCATTTGTTAATTTAACTAAATAAAACACTAGGGGCCATTAGAAATGAAAAAATAAAAAGAAGCATGTATTAGATAGTAGAAGTGTGCAAGGGGTGCAAGGGAGAAAATTTATCTTTATAAAGAATATATACATGACAAATATACATATATAATTGAAGCATGTATAATAATCTGTCTTTTTACGTAGGCATATAAATATCTTTGTAACAAGCATATATAAGAAATTAATTTTATGTAAAACATACTTCAGGAAAATGTTAATAAAAATAAAATAATATCTGAAATATGTTAATATAAAGAAGAAAATCGTAAGTACTAAAAATGTAAGTCAACTTCTTAAAAACTATAAATCAGCACATATCTGGTATGAATACTTAATATTTATGTGTATATGTGTATGCTCACTCATACACATATGTTAATGTATATTTTCAATTACACTGAGGCATTTATACATATTTTAAATTATCTTTGACCTCTGGCACAGTGGATAGAGTGCTAGAACTAGGCTAAGGAAGACCTGAGTTCAAATCTTGCTTCAGATACCTACTAACTATGTGACCCAGAATAAATCACTTAACATCGGTCTACTTCAGTCTGATAAACGGGGCTAATGATAATCTAACTCCCAAGGTTGTTGTGAGGACAAAATGAGGTAATATTCGTGAAGCATTATGTAAATCTTAAGACATTATATAATACTAGCTCTTCTTCATCCTTCCTTCCTCCCTCCCTCTCTTCCTTCCTTCCTTCCTTCCTTCCTTCCTTCCTTCCTTCCTTCCTTCCTTCCTTCCTTCCTTCCTTCTTCCTTCCCTCCCTCCCTCTCTTTTTCATTCTTTCTTTTTCTTTCTTTCTTTCTTTTTTTCCTTCTTTCTTTCTTTCTTCTTTCTTTCTTTCCTTTTTTCTTTCTTTCTTTCCTTCTCTCTGTCTTTCTTCCTCTTTCTTTCTTTTCTTCTCCTTCATAAAAAATGTTATTATCATCACCATTATTATTGTTACTTTTCTCTTATTATTTCTCTGATTGAAGGATGAAGATATAGTTAATCTCTCAGAAGTAAAAACTACACTTTTACTTTTTACTTTGTATGTGGCTTAGAAATAGACTGTGTGGAAAAGTATGTGAAGATATTTTAATGATAGTGGGATGGGAGCTCAAAACAAATTCATTGGTGTGACATGGCGATAACTTCAGGCTGGACTAGAAGGAAGGATGTCCAGAATGAGAGAAGTGGCAGATCCTCTGCCCTCTGTGCTGGTCAAATCATATATGCAGTACATTACATAGAATAGTTCATGGAGTCACAGAAATTCAGGATTTTAAGGGTAATGCTAAACAGAGAGGTGATATAATTCAACAACTCAGATGTATCTAGTACCATCTGTGTGCAAAGTATTGCCTCAAGAATTGGGAATAAAAAGAGTAAAAATGAAATTATCTGCCATAAAAGGGCTTACATTCTACAATGACTTAGATTATTCAGAAAAGGAAAAGAAATCCCATGCTTTGTCTTAAATTATTTCAAGAAGGCTTAGTGATGGATGTCTTCCTGAATCACACACACACACACACACACACACACACACAAACACACACCTGATTACCTGGTTACTTGTGCTGCACTATCATTGAGCTGGTCCCAGGGTGGGTATAGTCAGGTAATAACCCGATTCTATCTGAAACCCTATCTATAGAAAAAAATGTAGATTTGAGGGCCATACAAAGAAACAAAGCTGACAAAACTCAATTTAGAGTTTGTGTGAAAATTATTTTAATTCTCAATTTTTCTTAAGCTATGAAAAGATGGGGTTTGTCCTATGATTTCATCGATTTGGGCATGAGAAAACGCATTCTTCCAATGCTTGTTAGCACTTTCTGTGCAACTCACAATTTTCGAATGATGTCTAGAGTGCTCCAAAGTTAAAGGACTTGCCCAGGGTCACAAAGCCAGAATATATGATAGGCAAGAATTGATCTCAGGTCTATTTAGCTTCAAACACTGCTCTCTATTCACTATGCCACACTGATTCTTAAGATGTGTAATGCTCACACAGAGTTGTTTTGAGATCAGCATTTTGCAAACTGCAAAATGTTATACAAATAGTTCTTAATCTGATAATAATGAAATATATGGTAGGATTTAATAAAAATGCTCAGTTAAGTGAAGGCAAGATAGAACAAGAAAAGGTCAAAGATAAAGAAAGGCATAGAAAAACAGCCAGAGTGTATAAAGGCTGGAAACAAAACAGAAGGATCTTTCCTACTCTCAGGCCTAAAATGGAATCCCCACTCTGATGCACCAATATTAATGCCTCTCAGAACTATCATCACCTTCTTCCTTGGTCTCAGCAACCACAGTAACTTCTTCTATCTGATTTCCCTACCTGGCCCCAGTCTATCCTATCTCTCTGGCATCCATCCCCCAAACACGTGTTTTTGCTGATTTTTCACAATTGCCATACTCTCTGCAAACCTCAGGTTGGCTGATGACGATACAAACTCATCCCGGATCACCGTACTCAATAGAGTATTCTTCAATTTCAGCATAGGGTGGAATATTTGGAGAAATCCTAAACAGGAATTTTTTGAAAAGGGATATTCTCCAATAGTTACTGAAAACTTCCCTGACTTTGGGCTGATGTCACAGTTACCTTTAGGGCCTTAAAAATGCAAGTAGGTGAAATGCCAGTATACAATATAAGCGGTGCTGTTTCTAGGTAAATTGGTGGAAGTAACATACAACGCAAAGTCTGGGAATTCTCAACAGAATCTCATATCAAAATATTATAAACTTAGAACAAATTCAAATAGGTTAAATATGAAGAGTAGCAAAAAGTGTTGTTTATCCTTTATTTTCGAAGAGGACCAATGCCACCACAGCGTAATGTCTTGAATCATGTGTGAGTTGGATTTAAGTGAAACACAGTTGCACAAAGTTGTCAGCCTCACTCTCTCTTCCAGAGTCATCAGAGTTCAGGCGCAGGACATATCAAGGAGACTGGCAATGCAGTGGATGACTCTGGTGTCTTTGATGTCTGACCAAGCAGTAAGTGCTCTGTATCACCTACTTCAGCTGCCTTCATGGCTGTTGGAATTAATTGTTTACATCCACCCATTCTACCAGGGGAAGTCTACACATGCTTAGCGTAGATATCCCTCTAGGTCACCAATGGGTTTGAGACCTGTTAGTTACCCTCAACCTGTTTTAGCCCATCTGCTGAGATAGTTTTACCTGGATGTGGCTGCTGCACATGTTAGGGCTTCTTGGACATGCAGGTGAAAAGGGGAAAGCTGGGGGACAGGTGGACACCAAAGGTGGGTGCTCTAAAAAGGGCCCCACAAGCCCTAATACTAGAGGTGCTAGCTCTCCCTGAACACCCCATATGTTCTAGTAGTAAAAAGAAAAGTATTTGGCAAATGTTAGCAGCAGTTACATGAGTAACAAAATTGTAATCCTGGAGGCTTCATCACCATTACTGACCATTCTGTTCTGTACTGGGCAAAGAAACCATTAATTGAATGAATCTTGCTTTGTTTCCTGAGAAAAGTCACATGAGGTCTATTAATAATGTGGTCATGCGGCTTTTGCCAATGCGTTGACTCCAATTTAGATTTAGATTTGTTTTTAACCTTAAAAGTTTGACATATGCTCCACCACATAGTAGTTGTTAAAATGTCAGTGTATATGGGTTAAAGTCCTACTCTAATACAACTTGAAGGCTAAGATAGCATAGATTTAGCTCTGGCAGATGTTATGAAACTGGGATGGTATGATATGGATCTGATGGGAGACTTTATGTTCACCTCAGAGGACCAAGCTTATTAATTTTAAAGAGGAAACTGACTACCATACGATGAGGTTTTTTTAGCCACAAAAATTAAGAAGATGTTTTTTTTTAGCCATAGCAATTAAGACATGGACATCTGCATTGAAGATAGCACCCATATTGATGAAGTCATGATCCTTGAAATATTTAAGCCTACTTGGAGACATCGTGCTATCAATTAACAAGAATGATGAATACAACAAACGCAATCATTTTACAATCTTTTACGGTCGGTATTTATACAAAATAAAAGCTGTCAGCAAAGCATTGACTAAAACTCACAATCATTTTTGCTCATATGAAATAAAGATTTATAAATGTTTGCAAGATGTCTCACAATCATTCTTTCATCTGATCTTCATGTCAGCCTTATGAGCTGGATACGGTAGATTTTATCATTCCCATTTCACAGATGATAAAACTGAAGCTCAGAGCTAAAGCGACTGATCCAGGATCATACAGCTATCAAATATTAGAGTGAGGATTGGATGCCATGTTTTCTGACTCTAGGTCCAGGACTTGTTCTTGGACTGCCACACTTCAGAATAGAGATATAATAGACAAGACATGGTCCAGTTCACTAACAGTATGGAATTAAGTAGTTTTCACAGAAGTAGATTGGCAATTGATGCTAAAAAGCAATAGCCCTTTAACTTAGACAAATTTTAACTTATATGGGGGAAAAGAGGGAGCAAAAGTGAGTAGAATGGGTTGGCTCCAGGTCTTGCTTTACAAGAAGGGACAGAATAGAACTAGATCTCTTACAGAATGTGATCAATTCTCAAATACAATAATTTGGGGGGTAGAGAGGGAAGAGGAAGAGGGTCAAGGGTCCTACAAGAGGATCCCTACAATAACCACAGTTCATGCTAAGCTTTCATCCTTCCTGATTGTTTTCAGAGGAGTTACTGGCTTCTGATCTTCCCACATGACAGCAGCCTCATGATATAGGAGAGGACCAGAGCTTTATAGGGAGGAAGGGAGTGTCTAATACTTACCAAGTCTACTTGGCTTCACATCTATGGGATAACAGTCTGGAAGAAGCAAAAGAATAGCCAGGGAGGACCAACGCAACATACTATGGTACTGTAAATTTAATTCAGGGAAACTTTATGATCTGGAAAGGTCCAGAAAATGAGCAAGTTGGAAAGGTCAACCTGGAGGAGGATTTGTCTCCAAGAAAAGTAACTTATTACATATGAATGTTAAGGATCTCAAAGTGGAACCTAAAACAGAGAATTTGGGGATGACTGCAGGAATCTCTATCAAAATTGTGTTTATTGGGGCAGCTAGGTGGTGCAGTGAGTAGAGCACTGGCCCTGGAGTCAAGAGGACCTGAGTTCAAATCCAGACTCAGACATTTGGCACATGTACTAGCTGTGTGACTTTGGGCAAGTCACTTAACCCCAATTTCCCTGCCAAAAAACAAACAAACAAAAAAATTGTGTTTAATCACTCTTCTCTGCTACAGGTGTTAGACTTGTAAAATCAGTAGCTAGGAAATATAAACTATGGACTGCCTTTTTTACATACACAGAAGGATAAATATCTGTTCACATAGTAACTAAAAATTCTGCTCTAATTTCACAATTAAGTAAAACACCAAAATAAAGAGGGAAAATCTAAATATAATATTTTAAAATTATTTCAAAGAGCCCTATTAATTTTAAAATCCCCAAAATCCCAAAGATTGCTTTATTTTCTCAGAAAGATGTTATAAGAAACTTCACATTCTGGCTAAACAAAAAGTCAAGAAACAAAGTGAAAGCAGGGCACAAATTAATAGAATATAAGAAGCAAAAACTCAGATTGGGTATAGAGCAGGAAGGAGAGGGCTTGGAAAAATGACAAGATAAAGAAAGTCTTCACTGAGACACACACACACACACGCACACAAATATTTTTTTTTTCTCATCACTTCTCTTTACTCACCTTAGTCAAGTCACCCACCAGCCTTCTCCTTGCTGAAGCCTTTCTTAAACCATCTCTACACATATCTTACTTGAGTTTGCACTGTTGGTGAGAAATAACCAACCTTACTCTGACTACTAGGTCTCAGGACCTTATCTAAGATGACTTTGTAGGAGCCACCTGAGAATGCTGCTTGGAATAAGGCTAATTTTCCCATTTTATTTCCCACTTTCTTCCACACAAAGTTTCAAGTCCTGTCAAGCTGGTCTGCAAACATTGTCTGAGAACACCTTATAATTTCCTATCTTAAAATTTTCACTCATTAATTCTTCCTCATCTTCCCATACTCCCACCCCTACCTCAGATGAAGATAAGTCTATTCAAATCACATCAATACTATTGCAAAAACTAGATGACATAGTTTATTTGAACATTCTACATGCAAGGAGGAAAACAATTAGGCATTCCTTCATATGAAAAGTATAACCTGATATAATCCTTTGCTCTTATGGATTTTTTTTTCTGTAGACAAAACTGAGAAATTAATTTCTTCATCACCTTACATATTTTTAAAAGTGGTAGGGACTCTAAAGGTCATCCAGTCTGAATTACTCATTTTACAGATGTGGAAAATAAGGTACACAGAAGAAAATAATTAGTGATAGGTTCATATCACTAGCTAGTAATTCAGCTGGTAAAAGCTGGAAAATGGATCCAATGAAGGTGAAGTGACCTGTCCAAGATCACACAGGTCTTCCAAGGTGCAGTTCAATGCAGTTTACACTAACAAATTCTAAGTAACATATTTTTGCCAAGAAAATCAAAGAAGTTTGTTACACAAGGATATATATGTGTATACCCTTTTTTCAATGAACAAAAAACTATTTTCTTTCCCTCTCTTCTTCTTCTTCTTCTTCTTCTTCTTCTTCTTCTTCTTCTTCTTCTTCTTCTTCTTCTTCTTCTTCTTTCCTTCATCACCATCATCTCATTATTATTAATGTCACTACCACTACCACGACAACAATATTATCATTGCTGCTGCTGCTGTTACTACCTTTCTATCTTTACACTTCTAGAGAGACTTCCAAAGAGAATGAGCAATATGATACAGCACTAAAAGCACTAGATTTAGGATCTGAAGAACTGGATTAGAATCCTTTCTCTGCTACCTGATAGCTGGGTGATCTTAGATAAGTGACTTTCTTTACGTCTCAGTTTCTTCATCCATGTTGTTAAAGATGTAGAATAAATGAGGTCCCAATGCTCTTCCTATGGTCTTATAGCATCCAGAAGATCTTTTGAATTTTTTGAGGAAACTGTCATTGTTCAGATGATTTCTCTGAGCCTTTCTAGGTTCACTGACCCAAATTCTGATCTGCTGGATAGAAACCTTTAAAATTTAACTTGAAAAATGAAGTCTATAACATGGCCTATGAGAAATGCAATATTAAATATGAATGTCTGGATGTTGGTTATATTAAAAAAGCTATCCTGAAATCTATTCTTCAGTGTATCTCCTTACTCTTTCTCTTAAGAAACTCTGCTCTCATTAGGCAGAGCCAATGCTTTCAGACAAAAATGATTCCTGCTATGTCAATGTATACACATGGTTTATCCTTTGTGGACCTAGGTATTACACCAAATGAAAATAGCTGATCAAGGCGTTGGCATGGGAAAATTTAGTTGTTCCTTCAAATTCTCTTTAAAAATAAGTGAGAATAAGGGGATTTGGGGGATGAAACATATTGCAGGGGGGGAAGTGGATATAAAATCACAGGAACTGGTATAAAAACACAGCTACGTAATTTACTCTTTGTATGACCTTGGACAAATAACCTCACCTCTCTGGGCTTGATTCCTTATCTGTAAAATGAGATTAACCCAGAAAACATCTAACCTACCTTAAAGAGTTAAAGGAATGAAACTTTGCTCTATAACCATTCATATTTCTTCCTAAAAAGGATTTATAATTTCAGGATAAAAATCCCTTTCGCTAAGCTCGATCCTATAGGACATAAAAAGAATTTTGTAATGTTTGCTATTAAGTAAGGCTAGTAAGGGGGATAAATTATTTCTAAAGATATTACCTGGAAGAAACCATAAAGGTTCTAGTCAAGGTTATGAATGTCTTGTAATTATCAGATTATATACTAAGGAAAATTTATTCTTTACAAAACAAGGAACAAAGGCAGGTCATGTTCTCATGGCAATAGGTATGGAAGTTAATATGGTTGGAGCTAATACTTAGAAGAAGACACTCCAAGTAAGTAAGAAGAGGGATATTTGATCTTCAAATCAGATTACAATTCTAGAAAAGATCTAAAACGGCACAAGTTTGAACAGTAATCTCTTGGTGTACAGAGGAACAAAAATAAGCTCCTTCGCTTAGTCTAGGAGTACACAATAAGAGAGTTGAAAGGCATGGGCTACTAGTAGAAGAGTTGTGTCAAACAAGTCAGTACAAGTTCAATAAATAGATCTGAAGCTAACCATAGCATCTGACCAAGGACATCATAATTCCTTAGAGGGCTGGACAGCCACCGTTCCCTGACTGAAGATGCCACAGGGGATCCAAAATACTCGAGTTCTGACTACGGGCAATGACTTCTGAAAAGCCTCTTAGCCCAGGTATATTAAGAAAATTGGTGTAAGTAGCAAGAACATGGGAAATTAGGGATAGAAATAGGATCTGACTATCCAAATCAGTAGGGGATAAAAGCTTTTTTTTTTTTTCCGAAGTCCCAAAAAGGAACTGAGGGTACATATATGAGTGACTAGAAGATGAGATTGTACAAACAATTAATTAACACTGTAATTCTAGAGGTACCCCAAATATAAGGCCAGAGGAAGAAAATAATTTAAAAGTAACTATAAGCAAAGATTTGGAGTTTAAAAAATGGCTCAGTCAAAAATATTGCAACAAGATCCAGAAGTATTGGAACTGGAGGATACAGAATAGCTACATACAACCCATAGTATAGGATTTAAAAAAGAACCCAAAAAAGAACTCACCAAACAATTTGATTGCCAAATGCCCAAGCACACCAGATAAAAGAGAAAAAAAAAAAATAAGTGACCAGAAAGAGATGGATAAATGAACAAAAAACAATATGGTATATTCCTAAGGACTATTCACCATCAACGTGAAAGCAAAGGAAAATTGGAACATGATATGCCAAAATGCAATGAAAAATATATTTTTCAAGGGTATGTAGTCTTGCATATTTGAGTATAATCTTATATCAGAGGATAAATGAAACATTAGCAAAACTAATGACTTCTAAATATTTTTTTTTGAGAAAATCAACTAAACAGAGTCTAAAATGCTGAAACAGAAAATAGAAGTTTGCATGGATTAAAAAGGTAAGGAAATAATCCAGTAATTACAAACATGAAGGGAAAGATATGACTACCATCCCTTCTTAATTTCACTTGTCCTGGGAGTCATTAAAGAAATCAAGATAGAAGCTTAATAGAAATAAGTCAACAACATTTCTTCAAGTTGAGGAACAATAGATTAAAGTCACTCTAATATAGAAATAGGGATTAAGGAAAGAGAAAAGACAATTAAAATGATTCCAGCAACACATTGGGAAGTGAATAGTGGATTAGAATAGCATAGGGGAGGATATGGGATAACTAATGATGAAGGTGGGGTAGCCCAAGTAATTGCCTCAGATAAAACAAACCTAGAGCTATGAACATAAAATCACTAAAAAAAGGATCTGGTAATTAGTTTCTATATTGGAAAAGGTGATATAAGGGAAGAGAATGAAATTGGATTCTCTAACAATACAAATTATAATAACTAGTGCAGAATTTTTTGTTTTTAATAAATATTATGTGATGCAAAAGAAGAAGGAACCTTCCTAATCACAATAGAAAATGTTAATGGGATGAGATTGTCCATAAAAGCTGATAAGATTAATTAGAAAAAAATAATAATAATTTGTTTTGTATTTAAGAAACACTCAAAGTATTAAGATTCCCTCATAATTAAAGAGAGTAGAAAGTTAAAATGGGGTAGAATTTATATGCCTTCACCGGTAGTTTTAAAAATCAGAAGTAATATTCATGATTCCAAATAATGAAACAGAAAAAAGAGAGATTCAAGAGAAATGAACACAGAATATTAATCAAGAATAAAATTGTCATAATAAATTAAATAATGCCAATAGTAAATATATTCACCAAATGGCAGATCATCTAAGTACATAAAGAAAAAACTGAGTTTCACACGATCTAGAAAAGGTAATTTTATATAATGTCAATCTGTTTCAAGCAAGAAGTATTAGACAAATATAACAGAAGCATAAATATGAAGCAAATTAAGTATATGAGCAGAATGTTAGAATACCTAAATATAACTGTTGATTATTATTGAAGAAGATTCTTAAAGAGTATATGTTTTTCATCATTACATTTTAACTTCGTGCCAGGGCAAAAAATGATCATGAATAAAAAGAATTCATAAATAAACTCAGAAAGTGAGAAATATTTATAACTTTTGTAATAGACCAGAGCACTGTTAATATGGTGGCACAAAAGTTAAATATAATCGAAAGACATTGATTTAAGTGGAAACTAAATAATTTTCTCTTAAAGTGGATCAAATAAAAAATAATAAGGAAAAAAGAAAAAAAAGATTTATAACAAAAAGAATATCATGATAAAAATACAAAGAATCAAGCATACAGTTTAAATATTCCTTAAGAGAAAATTGCAATCTTTCAACATTTGTATTAATAGGACAAAATTTATTACTGAAGAAATGATAAAAAAAATTAAAATTAAAATCCACACAGAGAAAGTAAAAATTTTGAGAATCAAAGTGAACGAAAAATAAAACCAAAGATTGCTTTAAAGAAGAATAAAGTTGGTAAACCATTGAATATTAAAAATAAAAAAATAGAAAACTTTATTTTAATAACAAATGGAAGGAAAATAAAGAAAATTATCAAAAGCTACTGTAGCCAATTATATACAAATTAGAAGAAATTGAACGGATGAAACTTTATCAAATATACAATACCAAAGTTACAAATAAGAAAATAAAAAATCTCAGAAAGACTCATTTTTTTAAAGGCACTTTAGCATGCAGTAAATGGGCTCTCAAATGGTGAAGAAACAAAGGACCAGATGAATTTTAAAATGAATTCTATTAAACATAGAATTACATTTAAAGAACAAATAATTCCTGCATTATATAACTTACAAAAATAGAAAAAAAATATTGCTAGATTCTTTCTATGGGCCAAATAGATTTCTGATGCCCAAAGCAGGAAGATACAAAGCAGAGAAAACAAAACAAATAAGATAAAAAAACCCAAGTAGTCCAATGTCACTAATTAATGCTGTTGCCATATATTCATATACATATATACATATGCACATATGTGTGCACTCACTTATCACATATATTAATATATGTATGTGTATGTGCATGTAAATGTATTTTGTGTGCAAATTCATGGTTTTAAATATCTAAATGGGATTCATAACAAGGATGCTTGGTACTGCATTAAATAAAATCAATCATAGTACAACAAGAATAATAAAATACATGTCACAGGTTTATCATCAGAAAGGATTTAAAGGCCACTAATTCAACCCCTTCATTTAACAGAAGAGAAAACTGAGGTTCATGAGTTTAAAGTGACTTTCTCAGGAACATATAACTAGTAAGTGTCTGAGAGAGGTTTTGAACTTGAGAGTCTTCCTGACTCCAACCCCATTCATCTATCCATTGTACCATTTAGCTCATATAGGAAGGAAAAAAACAAAAACAAAGGCTCTGACAAAATACAATGTTCCTTTACATTTAAAATGCTAAAATATCTAGAAATAAAAGGACCCCTCATTTACACACACACATACACATTCGTGCATAAAATGTGTGTGTACACGCACACAAACATCATTTGTGAAATTCGCTTCAAAGTTTTCCCAACAAGGTCAATTGTAATTCAATTGCAATTCACTATTTGAAATAATGCTAGAAATGGTAGGTGTAGCAAAAAGAAAAGAAAATACATTGAGAAAATAATTATCCTGAAAATTTATCTTTACTGGTGGATGATATGACAGTTTATTTAAAAAATCCCAGAAAATTAACAACAAAAACAAGTATTATGATCATTAATATATCTGTATATCAGCAATGTAAAATTATAAAATCTTCGACTTTCCAGTGAGGTACTAACAGAAGACAAGGACAGAAAGGAAAATAAATTACACTTAAGGCAATCATAAAATTCTTTAAATACAAGCAAGAACTAGAAGCACAAAGACATAATTTTCTTGGAAATGACAAACCCAATGACACATACTAATGGAAAAGGGGCTCTTTCTTTGACAAAAACTCCTGGGAAAATTCAAAAATTGTCTGGTAAAAAAAAAAAGCTCCTTCATAATTTTTAAAAATTGTAATTGCTATATGATCTAAGCACAAAAACTCACATGAAGAGAATATATCTTCAATTGTTATAGCTAAAGTATTAATTAATAATGCAAATACGTTAACACAAATAAATTCAATGCATATGACATAAAATATTACCAATGTGGTACAACACAGGAGAAATGATATAAAGGATGCCATTAGAGAACTGTATGAATGGAAAAGAATGAATGGGTCGGTTATGTAGCTTTTAACAAAGGAGAAGTGATGGATAGCCCTCCAGTTCTATTGACATCCTTGCAATCAAGAGAAGTAGAGGAAATATTCTGGCTCATTAGGTTGGGATTGGCATTCCATGTCACATCCCACAGCACATTCAGAATGGATAAATAAATATAAAAGTTTCCATAAAATTATCTTTCATAATTAGTGGCTACTGGAATAATTTTTTGACTAAACACAAAACTAAAGAGATCATAAAAGGCAAAAATCACAGTCTTGTGGTTTCACAGATAAAATTAATGCAACTAACACCAGAAGATTAGCTACCAATTGGGAAAATATCTGCATTCAGCATTCTAATACGTAGAAAGATCTGAAATCTTTTCTCCATAAATTAAGAGATTTAAACGATTCTCTTATGTTGCCATACAGGTTTGGGAGATGGTATGGCATGATGTATGAAGTATTAGATTGAAAGCACTATTTATTGGTTATTTGAGTTGCAATTATTCTTCATACCATATACTATATACACTAAACCTCTCAGGCCCTGATTTTCCTCACTTAAAAATGATGAGGATGGACTAGATAAATTCTGAGGTCAATAGCATTTTTTTTGGTAGGGGAGAGGGATTGGTGAATACTTTAATAATTTAACTTTTTAAAACTTGAACTTCAGTAATTTATGTCATTCTCAGCTAAACTGATACCTCGTTATAAATCCTATAAATTATGATGATATAATCACAGTGCTTTTGAAGTCTGATAGGCTATCTCTATATTTGCAGATAGGCTTAATTTTGTGATTCATTACTGAATTATGAATAATGTCTATGAGATGTCAAGATATGATAAAGCAAAATCAAAAAAGTAAAAAAAAAAAAAAGAAGAAGAAAATGTGAAATTTCTCATTGGAAAAACTGCCCTAGCAAAAATTGGGAGCAAAAGACAGAGTATTATTCAAACTCATCTCTTCTGACACAAAATCTTACATTTATTCTATGGCATATCATCTCCATCCTTTTAAAATATTTTAGGTAGAAGATTATTAAATATTCAAATATCTTCAGTTTTGTCTTTTCTCTTTTAGAGCTAAATTCCTAAAAAAAAAAAAAAACAAGTTATCTAAACTTATTAATTTCATTCTCTCCCTTACCACTCTTCTGTCATTTCCAAAGGGCAGGGTTTGAAGTCAGACTAACTTGGTTCAAATTAGTTACTATATGAATGAACTTGGCAATCTGGTTGACATTTCCCAGCCTCAGTTTCTTTAGAAAATGGAGTTAGACCACATGACTTCTACTGTCTTTCCTACTCTAAATCTAGGATCTTATGATTCAACACATGAATCCAGCTCTTCTTGGCTATGATTCTGGTTGGTTCTCTAGCCATTTTTACCATGTTTTATCTCTTATTCGAATGTCATTTCTTCTTATTCATCATTATTCACAATTCTTTCTTTTACTTTTCTTGCCTCCACAGCTTATCAGTGGCTAGATTTCATTTCTTTTTCTGTTTCAACTACTTCCTCATCTGTCTTCTTCTTGGTAAGCAAGCAGCAGCTATCTTAGTTCAAAGTCTAATTGTCTCTTACTTGGCCTACTGCATTAGCATCCCAACTTGCCTCTCTAATTTCTAGTTTCCCCTCTATCCTCCATAAATCTACCTAATTTATACTTTTTTTTTAAAAAAAAGAGAGATCTGCACATTCTATTCCCTTGCTCGAAGCTTATCAGTGGATCCTTTTAACCCTACTATAAAATAGAAACTCCTTGGTCTATAATTTAATGCCTTCAATAGCCTGATTGCCATCTATATTTCTAGCCACTTCATATCATTCTCCTTCATACAATCTCCATTCCAAGACCAACTGACCTGCTAGAGTTTCCCTATAGATGAAAATAAATCTTCTAATTAAGTGAATTAATGAATGAATGATTGAATGTATGAAAGTGCTTACTACATGGGAGTTATTTGGCTAAGCCCTGGGATACAAGACACCACTCTTGCCCTCAGGAAATTTACATTCTAATAGAAAATCACATAGAGGGTTGTATCGGGTAAGGAATGATAATTTGAGATTGACAAACATAATAATGGAGAATGGAGCCATAAGGCATGACCACTTTCTCCAGAAGCAATGGTAGTAAATAATTCACCACTGTTTTCTAAGCAAGAGGTGGAAAATGTGTGAAAAGGACCAACACAGCAACATGACAAGAAGATGGCCAGGATGAAGCAAAGTTAGTGTTTGAGACTGGCAAGATAAAGTAAGCTACAATCAAGATCCCAGGGTCCCAGAAGAGTAGTTCTAAAGTTTAGTGAAGCCTTTAGGCCTTACACAAGTATCTCCTGCCACCACACCCAGTACAGCTGAAATACACTCTCTCTTTCAATCTGCCTAGCTTCCTTAAAAGCATAGTTCACCTCCTGTTTGAGGCTTTTCCTATTCCTCTCCACTATGAGTATCGAACAGTTTCTGAAATTCCTTTTTTATATTCTTGTATATGCTTTTAACTTACATGTTCCACAAACACTATCCCTTCCAAGAATATAAGGTGCCTAAGAAATGTTTTTCTTTCCCTTTGCATCTGCTGTACTTGCACAATGTTGCTGTGTTCAATTAAAAAAGATTTCCCTCTTATTAAATTCTGAAATTTTTTCATACTTAGGAAAAAATCAGAGACATTTACCTTGAGATCTTAGAAGTGTGGGTCAATTTACTAGCTATCATCGATGTCTCTTTGCCATTTCCCAAAAGCTTTTAGATTGATTTCTTTTAAGAGGTTAGGGATTCCTCATTCTCAAAATGCCCTAAGGTTACATTACTTTGATCCTCAGTTGGATCTATGATTTCATGGGTGTTGACACTTCCTCCAAAGGGGCTGCATTTAGAATTATAATTCATTTTTTAGCTCTGAGCTTCTTAAGAATCAAATCATCTGTGTGTCTATAAGAGTACACTGGGAATCAAATAACCATAAAACTTCAAGGGGGAAAAATAAGTGAGGATTAATGAGTTGACTTCTACAACTGTGTTTAGCAAGTCTTCACCATCTTTATAAATTTGCTCTCTTCTCTAGCAACCAGCATAAAGTTCTCAACTTAATAGGTTTATAATGTAACTACTTACACTAAAGTGATGGACTGAATTGAATTGACCTGAAGTATCATATCCTAAATAGAAGAGTCAAATATGCCAAAAAAGGGAAAGTTATTTTTTGGAGTATGTTGCTCTAAACAACATGGTAACCTCCCAGGTTATCTCTCAGTTTTGATTGAATTAAGCTAAAAGATGAGGTTCCTCCTTATAAACCCAATTCCATGCCTAGCCCCTTACTCCGCTATGAACTAGCTTTCCACTTTTCACTGTGAGGGCTTCTATTGGCACGTAACTAGCTTTCAGCCCTCGATGTTCTCTCATTGGTGCAGAGTGGTTTTAAACCTACATGTGTTTGTAAAAGGATGACGTGTATGAATAGATTTTTTTTTACATCTACCAATGATGAAGTTTGGGGTTGAGGGGTGCTCGAGACCCCAAAATACTGACACACTGGGTCCTGCCCAATGTATTCTACTCAAGCCTTCTCAGCCAAGGAAAACAAAGTTTATTAAAGATTCGCCATATTGGGTTGACTCATTTGTGACACTTGTTTTCACAATTGGGCCAGATTCAATCTACTGAGCTAGATTGAATCTGAGTGTCTTCATGGTGGCAAGATGGAGATTATATACAGAAAGATTGTGGGAGGGATCAAGGGTGGTCAAGTAGTCCGGGGTAACTAGAGGAGGGGTTTAGGGAGGGTCTTGAGGAGAAGCCTAAGGAGGATCTTGATGGGACTGGGGTGACTAGAGGTCAAGACTCCAGGAAACAAGAGAATGGGATTTTCATGGGATTAAGGGTGGGAAGGAGCTAGACAATAGAGGGCTAGGCTAGGTAGAGATTTGAGCCTAAATAATGAAAGGCTTATGGCCTCAGGCAAAGGTCAGATCAAGTGGGAAGATTCAATGAGAGCTCAAGGGGGTTCCCAGAGACTGTACCCCATCAGGTTCAAGGGGATTCCCTGAGACTGTACCCCCATCACCAAAACAGTTGTTTTTCCTAAAAGGAAAACATCAACCTCACAATTGGTATCTTTCATTTCTTCAATTTTGTCTTCTTCCTCATACTTATATTACTATTACTACCTTATGTTTGTATAACATTTTAGTTTACAAAGAATTTTCCCATCCATTATAACATTCAGTCTTCACAGATAATTTTGCAAGTTAGCCAGGATAGACATTATCTATCCCCAGTTTAGAGATTAGAAAAACTGATGATATTAAGATACAGCTGAGAGTTAATTGTTGTCCAGTCCCCAAGTTCTGTGCCTGGGAAAGTTCACTCAACAACAAAAAAGATGTGTAGATAGGTTGCAATCTTCTAGTAGGCAGATACTGGTCCTAATATGATTGAATATTTAGCGTAAATGGAAACACTACTAAAGTGTGAAAATAGGGCTATTTTTTGTCTTCTAGAAGAAAATCTATTTAGGAAAATAGGGTTTAGGCTGGTATTGTGGTGCATGACTGTAATCTCAGTTACAGGATAGATTGAAACTGGTGACTTTCTTAGGAGAGACAGAGAAGCACAGAAAGACTAAAAGAAATAGTGACAGAGACAGAGTAAGAGAGGGAAGCAGAAGGAGAGGGATGAAAAAAGGAAGGAAGAAAGGCAGAGATGGAAGGAAGGAAAAAGGGAGGGAGGAAGAGAGGAAAAAACAGTTCTTATGTAAATCATGGCAAATGAACAATGCAATCCTAGGTCTTCTCATTCTAATTATGCTTAATGCTCTATTCTTTTGCCTTTTATATTTTTTTTAAAAACTGAACTTTCTCTAAAAATATAAAAATTAGAGGACATGTAATAATAAGTGGTTAATGACAAGTTCTAGAAAAAGGGTAGAAAAATTTCTACCCTTCTATGGAGAGATTGAGGGACAAATAGGAAAATATACCTAGAAAGCTTATCTTTCCACAAAGGATAAGGCTTGTAGTTTCACAAGATGAGTGTAATGATAATCAGGACAGGATTTTTTTTTTATTGTTTTCTGTTTCTGGGGCACTTAGGTAATCAAGTGCCTTTGATGAGTCTGGCCTTTGAACGGGGCAGATAAAGTAGGATCTTTTTTTTTTTTTTGTCTTGGAGTGTTTCTCAGCACTATGACAATCAGTCATTGACTGGACACAATGTATATGATGTGGTACTAGAGATTAACTTCCCCACACTCTAAATGGTGAGCCTCAAGCCCCCAGGGCCCCAAACAGCTGCATATGTACTGGAGGGTTAGTGTTTGACTTTTGGGGAGTGTACTCATTGAAAGAGTGTGGATGACAAGACTTTGGGCAAGCTGTTGAAATAGCCCCTGCTCCCCTCCCCCCCCCCTTTGATAACGGAGATGTTGGTGCTTCTCTGGTAACTATGTATTGCTATGGATAGACTGGTTTGTGTTATTTGTTCTGTTTATAATGAATGCTTGTAATTTCTGTTTGTATTTGCCCTGAAGTTCAGGGGGCTGATCCTTTCCTCCTGAACTAAGTGAATGATATCATTAAAGTCGCTTTTCTTAGAAAAGCAGATCAAAGAACCTTTGTTAGCAGCCCTTCTGAGTGCTGGTGTTATTGGTCTTACACAGCCATAGTAGCTACTAGCAACATTGTTGTTACAATGAGCTTCTAATACATTTAATTTTAAGGCTCTGAGCCCTGTTAAAAGACTAATATATTTGGAAGAACCAGCCATTTAACCTGGTATTGACTCATTTTCACCTTAGAATGACTGATAGGCTTTGATAGACAAGAGAAAACAATAGGGCACCAAGTGCTTATTGCTACTGGGGAGAGAGGTGGAGGATTCTTATGATGGACTCCTATGGCAAATATGAAGAAAAGTTGCCACCTTCACTATTTCATTAAGGAATAGCCCTGTTTCATTGTGCAGCTTTTCTGTGGAAGTCTACATAAAAGGACTGCCTGAACAGAATCCTCTCTTTTGATGTCCTCAGATCACACTTGACATGGGGCTGGGTTTGTAAGAGTCATGTATCATGCCTGCTTCACTGTCTTGAGTATTAGCCAGAAACAACCGCGAAGTAGAATTACAAATCCAGTAAGCATCATCTCTATGAAGAGAAACGTAAAACTCTAGACAGGAAATGATCAATAAATACAACCCCAGTTTTCTCATCTGTAAAATGAGACTTGGAGTACCTTAAATGGCTGTAATGTTTCTTCCAGCTATAAATGTTTCTATGTGCTTGTCAAAAATGTTTAAAGAAATAAGAAAGGATTTAGATTAGATTATCATACTATCATATATTTAGAGTCAGAATAGACCTAAGAGGGAATCTAGTCTAACTTTTTATTTTTAAGTATGAGAAAACTGAGTTTCAAAGAGAGTAGGTGACTTGTTTCCCCAAATCACAAAAATACAAAATGGCAGGGATGGAATTAGAATCCAGGACTTCCAGCTCCAAGTCAAGTAAGTATATTTTCACTATTATAAGTAGTTTAGCTGCTAGATGAAAGTATTCTTCTATCCTCAAAAATGAAAATTTTCCATAGGTTTGGTGTCATGAAAAACTCAAACCATTGCATTTAATGTTTAAAACTCTCACTCTGCTAAATAGAAATGGCATTATTAAAACATGTACTCTTTTCTTACAAAAAGAATCTCTCCTTCTTTCCTCCCAATCCTTCCTCCCTTTCTTCTTTGCTTCTTTCATCCTTTTCTTCTTTCCTTCTTCCCTCTCTTCCTCATATTCTTTCTTCTTCCCTCCCTCCCTTCCTTCCTTCTTCCCTCCTTTCTTCTTTCCCTTCCTTTGTCTCTCTCTTCCTTGCTTTCTCCTTCCTTCCTTCCTTCCTTCCTTCCTTCCTTCCTTCCTTCCTTCCTTGCTTTCCTTTCTCCCTCTTCTTCCTTTCTTTCCTCCCTCCTTTCCTTCCTTCTTTCTTTCCTTTCTACTGGGGAGGGAGGGGAGAAGGAGTGGCAAATATGAAGAAAAGTTGCCACCTTCACTATTTCATTAAGGAATAGCCCTGTTTCATTGTGCAATTTTCCTTCCTTCCTCCCTCCCTCCCTCACTTTCTTCCATCCTTCCTTCCTTCCTTTCTTCCTAAGCATGTTTCTTTAAATGCTATACCTAATGGCATTCAAAGAGTTTTGAAGAAGATAGAAATGTGATACTTGAAAATTTACATGGAAAAGAACAAGAAAAATTGACAATATATTTATATATCTTTAAAGAGTACTTTTATTAGAGGAAGAGAGTATTATCAAAAGATTTTTCACCTTCAGATACTTCCAAAGAAGGAAACTGTTACGAAAGATGTTCTTACAGCACAATTTATTCATTTCTTTTAGTGATTTCTTCATATTCCAGCAGAGAAGAATAATGTAGAATCAATTAGCTATTCAGGTGCATGTTCCAACTTCATTATCAGCTGTTTAAAGTTATCAGTTCAAATACAATTCTGTATTTCATTATCTTTATTTAGTTTCCTAACAATTGTCTTTATTAGAGAGGCTCATAAGAGAAATAATTTCATTGTCTGTTTCTACTTTCTCTCCCTCATATTTTCTACCGGTGCTCTGCTTTGCACACAAGTAAGCATGCAGCAACTGTCAAAGAACCATGTCACGATAGAACTAGATTTTCTTGCTATTTATTGGGAGGTAAATCCAAAGCGATAGTTTCCATGTCAGCCCCTTTAAAGGATAAAATATTGTATACATGGCAATTTTTTTTTTCCTAGATTAGGCTCTTTTATCTCTATCCACAGTCCCACTTACCAATCTACTGACTACAGTGATGAGCAACGCAGCTTTTTACATTTTGGCCATCTTCATGAAGAGCTGACAGAAAAATGATTGGATTGATTTCATCATATGTAAATAGCCACAAAACCGTGTAGATGTGGTGTGTTTAATCCTAAGGAACTTAGAGCTACATTTAAAAATAATTTCTATGTTTTAATGGGGTTCTTTGTTTAGCAAATAGTTTACAGATGAAAAACTCTATGTGACAGCCAATTCATAGAGTAAGACCTGGAAAATCCCTTAACTACTGGCTCCCATTCACATGTTTCCTTGGTGATGGAGTAAGTTGAAACCTTTGAAATCAAAGCATGATCTGAAAAGAAATCATGTTATATAGAGTGGAGTTTTCAAAAAGATGAATATTTTTAAAAAGCACAAAAGGAATTCATTTTGTCACATTCAATGCCTTGAAGGTTCTCTAATTATATTTAGTAACACATTCAAGCAGTTGAAGTTCCAAGATAGTGCTCTTTGAAAATTAGATATACTACATGGACATTTACTGACTTTTCAAAACCTTTTTTTTTTTTACTACTTTACTGCTATGTTATTCATACACCATTCAGACAGCAATTCAGTTATCAGTGTTTTCCATGACAGCCTTGGGAATTATTGTCAACATAAGCCTCCCAACAATAATAAGAAAGTCTACTTTCAATGGAATTAGTTGGCATCACCAACTCACAACTTTGAAACTCACACTGGTAATTTCCAAACTATATTCTCAAGCATCATTTCATGTGAATGTAGAAATTCTTGATTATGTAGGGGCTTTTTAGCCTATTTATATTAATGCTTCCCCACTCCCAAACTCCCTGATAGTTTTACTACTCAATAATACTTCTAACCAAAAGAAGGCAGAGGAAAAGCAATAGAACTCAAACTAGTCAATTGTGTTACTCATTAGTGACTCTGGTAAAAAGGTTCAATGAAGAGAAGAGGTTGAAACTACTTGCTAAAATGAGGTTTTTCAATTGTCTGTGGGTGCTAATTATCTGTACTATCTAAGACCCTAATTAGCATAGGTAGTCAAGAGTTGACTGAAGTATTAAGCTTAGACACCATTCACTACCTAGTTATTGCCTTTCACATGCTTTTAAATTTGCAAATGTTACACAGAGTATTTTAAAAACCAATAGTGAAACTGTATAATAAAGTGAAAATACTAATGTTAATAAACATAATACAAATATACACACTGATATGTTAATGTATACATACTGATTACATATGTGTGTATGCAAATATGTATATATGTGTGTGTATATATGGGGGAGAGGGGGAGAGAGAGAGAGAGAGAAAGAGAGGGAGGAGGGATGAAGTGAAAGGGGGAGAGGAAAAGAGAGGTGAAATGAGAGTAAATGTAGTACAATGGAAAACACTCTGAATTTAGACTCTAGCTCTGATATTTAATAGCTGTGTGTCCACAGAGTAGTCATTTAACTTCTCCAAATTTTTTTTCCATCTCTAAAATAAAGACAATGCTTTCACTACATGTTTTACACAGTTGTTCGAGAAAGATGCTTTGTAAATGTTAAAGTGCTAAATATGGTTTGTTAAAATTAGCGTGCTAACTAACCCATAAAGGGAGTTTGAAGACATTGTCTTTATCCTATGACAATTGATATTTGAGAGAAAACTTATATGAACATACATGGAAGTATTAATGATATACAAGACAGTTGCAAACTATAACAAAATTTCTAAATGAATGAGTGGGTTTTTTATTCCAATAAAAGAACTACTAGAAATGGATAGGGGGAATTACATGGGATCAACTCTTGAGAAGAAAGATTGACCTAACTAGTCAGGAAAATTTCCTGGATTAACTAAAATTTCAGGAACTATTTTAAGGATGGAAGGTAGAAATCTTCTAAGGAAAGAATATGCTCCAGAAAATAACATGATATAGGAGGGTAGGTAGGAGGTAGGAAGGTAAGAAAGAAAGTAGGAAATGAGAGGGATAGAAAGTAATCAAACTGATTTCTATATCATCTAAACCTATATAGATGGATAGTATTTTATATTTATAATTCATTTGGAAGTAACTTTAAAAAAAATCTCAGAAATCATGAAAGTTTTCCAAACCTTACACATTTTCAGAATTAATTGAAATAAATTGTTAGTTTGATAATTATTTCTTACTGTCAAAATGAAATTTTTGTCCTCTTTTTCTTTTGAGATGGCTACTTTTGTTTTTTGAGATTTGTTGTTGTTTCACTCCTTGTGATCCCACTTGGGACTTTCTTGACAAAGATATAGGAGTGGCTTTCCATTTCCTTCTCTAGGTTGTCTGACTGATGAGGAAACTGAGACAAACAGGGTCAAATGACTTGACCAGGGTGACACAGCTTTGTAAGCATCTCAGGTCAGATTTTATCTCAGGTCTTCTTGACTCTAGGCCTGGTGCTCTATCCACTGTACCACCTAGCTGCAGCTCTCTCGAGCTCATTCAGGATAGAAGTACATTGCCCACTCATGGGCCTAATACCACTACTGATAGACACAGCATCTTTGACCTGCTCTGTTTCTTTTCTGGGCTTGCTCCCTCTTCCTTGGGCAGCATAATAGCCCCCCGTTTCCAAGGTTTCACCATATTGGTGCCAGATTAAGTACAGATATCCAATCTGCTTACCCTACTACAACCCAGAGCTCTCGATCTCAGGAAATACACAAGCCTGAAGGGTACAAGGTTATGACAGCATATCTGGCCTAGGACTACTTTTTACAGGACAGTAATTAACCATCTGTTAGCAATAACATCCCTTGAATGTGAGAATTCATAAATTCCTAATATTGAAAATAATCTTATGGATTTTCATAAGACATCTCCAAAATCTGAAGTTTTATAGTTGTTTCAATGTTTGCATACATATGATATATTCACATATGAAGACAGTAACACAAAGAGGAGAAGGAGAAAAAGATAATATACCTAAAGAGACAAACTGTCTTTCTCATTCTTAAAAACATTCATTTGACTCTGCCTTCTCAAGATACTTTCATATCTCTTGTCTCATTCAATGCCAGATTCTTAGAAATAGTCACCTACACTTACTGACTCAAATCCCAAGGCAGGCTATATCACTTTCGAACAACCCTAATTGTTAAGATTTTTTTCCTTTAAATCAAGATTAAATTTTCCTCTTTGTATCTTCCATCCATTACTACTTGTTCTGCCCTCTGGGGCTAAAGAAGACAATTCTTAATTCCTTTTTCATAACACATCCTTTGAAATATTTGAAGTCAACTACCATGTCCCTAGTCTTCTATAGCATAATTGACTCCCCACTTACTTGTAATCTTGCTTTTGATCCATCATTCTATTGAATATGAATTTTTCAAGGTTACTGAGGATCTCTTAACTTTTAGGTAAGAAGGCCACTTTTCCACCCAGATCCTTCTTGATTTCTCTATTGTGTCTACTGCTGTTCATCATCTCTTCTTCCTCAATAATCTCCCTTTCTTTCAATTCCATGACACTCCTCTCCTACCTCTGCTTTTAACTGCTGGTCTAGTAAATCTCAGTTCCTTTGCTGGATTAGTATATACTTTCAGGTTGTGATTATCTACTAAATTTCTATCATGAGATGTTTTCTCTTTGTTCTCCCTATTTTCTTCCTTGAAGACTTCTTCATCTCTCATGGGTACAATCTTTGCATGGAATATTATCAAATCAGTATTCAGTGCTTTTATCTCCTGAACTCCAATCGTACATTACTAATCAACTAATGAACATCTCCACCTGGATGTGCTAGCTACATCTCAAATTCATTATATCCAAAAGGAACTCATTCTCTACCCTTCCTCTCAGTCTCTTAATTTTTGTGGATACCTTCACTCTCCTGGCAGACTTCCAGGTCCATAATCTTGAGCTCATTTTAGACAACACTGTCTCCTTCATTCTCCCCTTTCTATTCAGTTATTAAATCTTATCATCATATCTGTCATAATATCTCATATCTTTTTCTCCCTTCTTCCTACAAACCTGCCTACCATTTTAGTTCTGGCCTTTATTATCATCATCCATCTGAACCATTGTAATATCCTTCTACCTAGTTTCCTGGCTTCCAGTCTGTTCCAATCTTTCACATAGGTACTAAAATATTATTTGTATATTATAGGTGTGAAATGTAGATTAGAATGAATGTGTATGTGTGTGGCAGGTGGTTTCTATAGTGGATAGATCATTGAGAAGTCCTGAGTTGTAATCTAGCCTCAGATTTACCATCTATGTGATCCAAGGCAAATCATGTAAGCTCCTTCTGCCTGTCTCAGATGTTCCTGAGTCCCATGTCCCATGTCCCTGAGTCTTCTATAGGCTAAACATCTCCAGTTCCTTCAAACAATTCTGTTTCCTCAACCATAAAATGAGATAATATCTGTTAGGCATTTAGCCTAATTCCTGGACATAGTAGGTGCATAATAAATGCTTGTTCATGTATGCACAAACATGTACAATTTATGTGTGTGTACATATACCCATACAATATGTATATTTGTATGTATCCACCCACTAAGCTCATCAACTCATAACTCTGAAATAGATGATCCTTGGAGGATTTATAGGAGAATATGACCAAAAATTACACAGGATGAGAAAACATGGATACCTTGTTTTAATATTTACCAATAGGTGGGGATATGGTGGCATTCATATAACTAGAATGACAGATCTATTGATCTATAGATGGAGAGAGATTATACATAAAACATAATGTACATATAATTTATGTGTATATACACATTGTTACATAAATAACAATAGAAATACATGCATATTTTATTTAGTGATTTATGCATATCTTGAGTAGAGAAAAAATGAATAATAAGGAATTCTCAAACAGACATGCTCAGAGACACATACTTCAATAGATCTGTGATCTCACTGATATAAGTACTATCCCCCACTGGTAAACATTGTAACCCATCTATTCCTTCTTATTCTACATGATTTTTGTCTCTGTTCTCTTAAGTCTTCTAGTATTTTTTATATACCAGTATGGCACACAGGCCCTGCTTTTATTTTCCCTTACTTTCACTGCATAATGCACCTCTCTGCTTTTCCAACTATACATTTCACAAAATCATAGAATTCAAGAGTTGAAGGGACCTAAGCAGCCATCTAACCCAATTCATAAAGAAAAGGAATCTTCTCTATAGGATATTAGACAAATGATTGTCTACCCTTTCCTTGAAGACCTCCTAGGAACAAAATCTTAACCAACTGAGGCAGGCTATGTCACTTTTGGACAGCCCTAACTGCAAGGATTTTTTTTCCCTTAAATCAAGATTAAATTTCCCTGTTTGTATCTTCCATCCATTACTCCTTGTTCTGCCCTCTGGGGCTAAAGAGGACAATTCTTAATTCCTTTTCCATATCACATCCCTTGAAATACTTGAAGTTAACTACCATGTCCTTGAGTCTTCTATAGACTAAACATCTCCAGTTCCTTCAAACAATTCCCAGAAGACACAGAATAAAGGTTATTCACTAACCTGGTTGCTTTCTTCTGGACATTCTGAAAATAATCAGTGATCTTGGTTCTAAAAACTAAATACCATCTTTTGGATGATGCTTGATGTGGGCATATTATAGAGACACCATCACCTTCATATTCCTAGAAGATATACCATTCTAAATGCAGCCCATATATCACATTAGCTTTCTTGGACAGTGCTTCACACTGTTGACTCATTGAGCTTGTGATGGACTAAAATCTACAGATCTTTTGCAGAACAACTGCTCTTAACCATACCTCCCCCATCCTATTTTTGTAAACTTGGATTTTTCTACCCATATGCAAGACTTTATATTTATACCTACTGATTTTCATCTTATTATATTCACCCTGATATTCTAGCCTGTCAAGATTCTTTTAGATACTAATTTTGGCATCCATTATACTTTCTACCCCTTTCTGCTCTGGGTTATCTTAAAATGGGAAGACTACATCATTTATGCCTTTATCCAACTCATTGATAAAAAGACTAAATAGAACAGTGGCAAGCACAGATTCCTAGCCTATTCCACTGAAGCCCTCTTGTCATAACATTGAATCATTAACAACTACTCTGAATCTAGCCATATAAACAGTTCTCAGTCCATCAACTTATGTCATCATCTAATCCACATCTCTCTATTTTCTCCACAATTATAGCATAGGGTGCTTTATCAAAGGCTTTGTGAAAGTCCAAGTAAATTATATTCACACTGTTTTTACTCATCTACCTAGTTAATAATCCTGATAAAAAGGAAATAAAGTTAGTCTGGCATGATCTCTTTTTGACATAGTCATGCTGATTTGTTGTGACCACTACTTTTATTTCTAGATGATCAAAATTATATCTTTCTAGAATTTCCTCAAGAATCTAAGAACCTATCTATCCTTTCTCTGAATACTGAGTTTTGATTTCCTGAAATCTACATTTGATATCAGATTACATTCATTATTAATTTCAGCTAACATGTTCAGGACTTACTGAGGTGGATTTTCATTGTTGAAAAGTCTATGGCTTCCTACTCTTGGATCAAGGCCTAACTATAATAATAGAAGAATGATTAGATTTCAGATTAGCTTTGGACTGAAATAAAATAATAGGGCAGCTAGGTGGCACAGTGGATAGAGAACTAGGCCAAGAATCAGGAAGATTCATTTTTCTGAGTTCAAATTTGGCCTCAGACACTTACTAGTTGTGTGACCCTGGGCAAGTCACTTCACCTTGTTTGTCTCAGTTCCTCATCTATAAAATGAGCTGGAGAAGGAAATGGCAAACCACTCTAATATCTCTGCCCAAAAAAAAAAAACCCAGATGGGGTCACAAAGTCAGACATGACTGAAATGACTGAACACACACACACAAAAACAATAATAAAACAACTAAAAACTCCAGATCTGGAAGCTCATGAAATAAAAATTCTTTAAAATAGGTATGACATCCTCCTTTTTCCTGAATTTTATTTTTGGTGTTCTTTTTCTTTCATGTCCTCATTTCTTACACTTTTATATTAATCATCTATATAGAAAACCTAACCACTTCAACTTTGATTTTTGTTTTTGGAATTGTCCATTTGTTTTACTATTTGACCTTTTCTGTAGCCATATTCTCCCATTTTGATTCTTCACCTAGGGTTCTAGACCAGCGTTTTTTTTTTTTTCCAGTCAGATTGTCTTTCTAAGAGTCAGGCATTATCTCTGTGAAAAACTTCAAAATAGCCCCAGTCCTCTCTAGTATGCAGTAACAGATTCCTCTCTGTTTTGAAATGTTGGGCCCATTGTGATCTACCCACAAAGATCCTATTTCATTGATGAGAAATACCCCCAGCTCTTAGATCTTGGGCAGAGTGGAGATGAGCAGAGCCCTGATATCAATACATTTGAGATCAATCTCATTTCTTTATTGTATTCTCTAAAAATTTAAGAGCCTAAGTATGTCTAAAGAAGTGACTTTACAGTATCCTATCACTAACATGCCAATATACTTTAGGTCTCTGTGTAAAAGTAATATAAAGGCATCAAGGTGGTGCAATAGATAGACTGCAGGATCTGGAGCAACAAAGACTTGGCTTTAGACACTTACTAGCTGTGTGACCCCAGGCAAGTCACTTAACCTCTCTCTGTTCAGTTTCCTCAACTTTAAAAAGGGAATAATAATGATAGCATCTACCTTTTAGGGTTATTATGAGGATCAAATGAGACAATATTTATATCTATAAATATATATTTATAAAATTTATATTTATAAATTTATAAAGAGACAATATTTTTATTTATGAAGTACTTAAGCACTGGCACATAGTAAGTACTTATTTAGTGCTTGTTTCCTCCCCCCCCTCCGGCCCCTGCCCTTCCTGGCCCATAACACAATTCCTTCCAAGATTAGTCATCATGGGGTGGATTTGACTATAATAAATCTGTGAATCTACTCTAATGTAAAATAAAATGCATAGCACAAATATTTAAAATGAATTTCAGTAATGAAGACAAGCAAGAACTCCCAGCATCAACTATCATTAATAGGTGACATTGGAAAGAAAAGAGCCAATATGCAGAACATTAATATTCCCAGGCATAAAACAGTAGGTTCTCCTGGATTCTATTCTCTCCCTTTTTGTCATTTGTAGTCCTCATAACTCCAAAAAGAAATCCTTCTAAAAACCCTCTGACAACCTCTTTCCCGTTCTCACCAATATTCAATAACTCCCTATTGCCTCTAGTACAAAATATCACCTCCTCATCTTGGCGTTTTGAACTCCATCACATTCCAACCCAAATTTCTAGCTTTATTTCTAGGTCTATGACTCTCATTCACGCACTCTATTTTCCAGCCAAATTGGTCCATTTTCTGCTCCTCAAACCTAAGAACTCATTTCCTATATCTCTATCTTTGTTCAGTCTTTCCCGTGTGGCTGGGATGAGCTCTCTCGTCACCTCCATCTCTTAGAATCCTTTGATAATCCTTTGAGCTTCAGTTCCTAGGCCAACTCCTATGGAAAGCCTTTCATGATCCCCTTCAAGTTGTCAGTGGCTATTTCCTCCTCTTCAAATAATCATGTGTATACTAATCTGTTTATGTATTATATCCCAAAGGAAAATGCAAGCTTCTTTGAGGGGGTATTGTTTTATTTTTAGTTTTACATCCCTAGAATGTAGTTTAATTCAACACTTCTACAGCATTGGGGTGAATATTCTATTTGTTATTTCTTTCCTTTTGCTTTTTCACCTGAGAAGTGGGCTTCTCCAAAGAAGAGATAAGCCTTCATAGCTGTATCAATGGACCAGTAAATATATTTTCTATTACTAACTTTTCAGATATATTGTATAACATCACTTCCAATAGTAGCTTAGAATGTAGGAAGAGTGAAGGATGATATCTTTTGGCTAAAGATCTGAGAAATATAGCAGACCTGCCAATGGTATCAGTATATAAACAAAGGATACCTTTGAACTCCTCAAGATAAATATGAATTACTAGCTCTTATTTTTTACCTAAGTCCTTTTCAAGGCTCCTGATCCCACTTTTCCAGCAGGCATTGAGCTTCTATTTAGCTTACAGACATTTGTCACCCCCTTGCTACCTTTCTCCTATACTAATTTATGTGATTCTTAATTATCCCCCACCTAAGCTATCTCTTTCTTACCTCTTCTTTCTCTTTATGTTCCAGATGACTCCCAAGTTCCTTTAAAAAGAAGCATATCATATACTACCTGGGCAAGAGCCAACCTATGCTGGTGACTTGGCAAGCACTAGAGTGAAGAAAAGACAGTCACTCCTTAGGGAAATGAGATGGGCCTAGATGAGGAATCAAGTGCTCATAGACCAAAGTCTCCAGGTTGGGTTGGTACCAGACTTTGTTTTCAGTGTCAGAACATGTGCGGCGGAGGCAAAGAATAATCAGGCTGAGGAACCAATTCAGGGCAGAAAGTGACTACTAAATAAGGAGACAAGACATAGAATATGCCAGAAAAGATGATCATTTGTCTAATCATCCAAACTTTGGCCTTAAACGATAGCCACTTGGACCTCCCAGCTGTACACCAAAACACAAGCATGGTTATAGACAAAGTCTGCTAAAGCTTCTCCTTTGTCAACAATGCCAATAAAGCAATTAGCTCAAAAATGGCACACGTCTGCCTCTAGTTGTTCTAATTCCTAACTTAACTCTTTCAGAATAATTCCAATGATTTCATCAGCTGACTTTTGAAAAGTGACAATTATTTAGTTAGCATCATAAAAATAAAGAATTTAGATTTGGAAGGAACTTTAGAATAACATGGTATAGCTAAAAGAATATTGATTTAAAGAAAATTGGAACCTGGGTTTGAATTCTGCCTCTGTCACTACCTAGTTGTGTGAAAATGCCCAAGGCACTCTATATTTATAAACCTCGGTATCTTTATCATGGGTGATGATATTTGTAGTAGCTAATTTCCAGGGTTATGGCTAAGATCTGATGTGACAATTGATATTAATGATTTGGGAAACTCAAAACATCACATAAATGTCAGCTACTATTATGCAGTCCAATGCCCTCAATGTAGAGATGAGGAAAATGAGGGTAAGATGGAAGCAGTGACTTGCCTGGTGTCACAGAGCCAGGATTTCAGCCCAAGTATCCAGATTCCAGATCTCACAGTCCTTTCATTATACCACACTGCTTTTGCGCTCTTTATTTTTAATCTAGTAATGAAACCACTTGCTCTGAGATATTCTTATGTATTGTTTGCAACACTGGAGTGAAAGGAATTAATTTGAAATAATAAAAAAAACGGAGTGTGCAGTTTTCATTTACTCTTACATTTGTTCTACAAATTTTGAGATAGTATCATAGGTTAAATTGAAAAATCCTAAGTTGTCTTGGAACATTTGTAAGCAAGCAAACAAAGCAAAACAAAAGCAAAAAACAGGAGGCCAAAAATTTCTTTACATATCCACAAATGTTTTTTTAAAGGAACACAAGTTTAATCAATGTTTTCTCCATTCAATAAGACTCAATCATTCAATAAACCTTTATTAAGCACCTACTATGTGCCAATTACTGTGATATGCGCTGGGGATACAAAGAAGATAGTCCTTGCCCTTAAGGAGCTTACAATCTAATTAGAGAAAGCAACGTACTAACAAATACATACAAGGTAAACTGCATAAAGGATAAATAGAAAATAATTAACAGAGGGGAGATACTGGAACTAAGAGGGGATAGCAAAGAAGAGATTTTAATTTGGACTTAAAGGAAGCTAAAGTGCGGGGTGGGGGAAGGAGACCTTTCCAGGCATAGGGGGTCAGCCAGAGAAAATGCCCAGAGCCAAGAGCTGGAGTGTCTTGTTCGTGGAACAGCCAGGAAGCCAGAATCATTGAATCAAACAGCATATGTTATAGAGTAAGATGTAAGAAGACAGGAAAGGCAGGAGGAGGGTTAGATCATGAAAGCTTTTGAGAGCCAAACAGAGCATTTTGTATTTGATCCTGGTGGCAATAGGGAGTTATTGCAGTTTACTGATTAGGGGAAAGGGGTAACACAAAATTACGTCAGTGGCTGAACGGAGGATGGATTGGAATGGGGAGAGACTTGAGGCAGACTGACCCATCAACAGGCTGTTGTGTTAGTCCATGAATGAGATGATGAGGGCCTGCATTAGAATGGTGTCAGCATCAGAAGAGAGAAGGGAGTGTAGTTGTTGCAATCTAATGTTGCAAAGATGAAACCAACATGCTTCGGTGACAGATTGGATATGGAAAGTGAGACACAGTGAGAAGTCTAGGATGAATCCTAGTTAGAGATCCAGATGGACTTGGAAGATATTACCTCCAAGACAATAAAGAAGCAGAGCTGAGGAGGATTTAAGGGGAAAGGTGAGTTCCATTTTGGACATATGGACTTTAAGATGACTACTGGACATCTCGTTCCAGATGTCTAGAAGACAGTTGGAGATGTAAGATTGGAGGTTGGCAGAGAATTCCGAGTAAGACAATTAGATTTGAGAGTCATGAGCACAGAGATGGTAATTAAATCCATGGGAGATAATGAGATCACCAACTGTAGTAGCATAGAGGGAGAAGAGGGCCCAGATAGAACTCTTAGGGACACCCACAGTTAGAAGACATGATCTGGAAGAGGATCCAGCAAAGAAGAAAGGAAAGGAGAAATCAGATTGGTGGAATGAGGACAAGCACAGTGTGGGGTTCAGAAAACCTAGAGAGAACAGAGTATCACGAGGGAGAGTGTGATCAACAGTGTTAAAGGCTGCAGTGAGGTCAAGAATTGTTGTTTGTCCTTTGTTCTCAAAGAGAACCATGACATCAGGAAGGTGATACCATGACTCCCAAGTAAGTTGGGTTTAACTAAGGGAGGGCTGTGCAGAGTCACCAGCCGCACTTTTTCCTCCTGAGCCACCTGAGTCCAGTGGCAAGAGCTAGATCAAGATGAACGGAGATGGTCCACAGTCAAAGAGAATGACAGAGAAAAGGCCATTGGATTTGGAAACTAAGACATCATTAGGAATTTTGGAGAGAACAGTTTTGCAACTGAATTGTTAAGTGTTAAGAGGATAGTAGGAGGAGAGAAAGTAGAGCCACCTATTATAGATGACCCTTTTGAGGAGTTTAGCTACAAAAAGCACGAGTGATATAGTTAGCAGGGATGGAAAGATCAAGTAAGGATTTTTTTCAAGATGAGGGAGACATGGGAAAGTTTGTAAGCAGAAAAGAATAAACCAGTAGACAAGGAGAGATTGAAAATAAGTAATAGCATTGAGATGGAGGGTAATATTTTGGAGGAAAGAGGATGGTATGAGATCACTTAAACAAAAACAGAGATTAGCTTTGGTAATGAGTAAGGTCACTTTATCATGTGAAGTAGGGGTGAAGGAAAAGATAGTAGGAGAAAGCTTCTGAGTGATAGGAGATAAAGAAGAGGGGAGAAAAGAGAGAACCCATGGGTGTTTTGAGGAGAGATAAAGAAGGGGTGCCCATGAGTTCATTTAGCTCATTTGCCCTTTTGGCAGTTTTTAAACCAAAAAGGGTTTATTTTTAGAGGAGGATGAAGATGAATGCTTCAAGTGAATACTAGTGGAATAAACTCGAGCACAATCTATACAATTGATGCAGGATATTGGTATAGAAAATACTAACCCATTTATTTTTGTATTTAAAATGCATTGCATGTATTTTCTTTTAGAATTGCTATCTTTCTAGTTATGTTTTATTTAAGCCGACTCTAAAAATATTTTATCATGCCTAAACCCACAGTGCTTAAGCTGGTATGCTCTGTACTGGTTGCTATGGGGGAGCCAATTGGTCTTAGAAAAGCTACAAAACTGGTAATTGAGTGGTTAGAGCATTAGTGGAAGTGGAAGGAAATGGTTCCTTTTCTAGCATCCTTACACTTCTTATTTTTCCAGGTCAGAGGGAAATAGCGTGGCAAATGACATATGCTTAAAACAGTGATAAACTGTAAAACAACAAGGTACTTTTTTAATCCTTTGATTTCTTTATCCTTATGACACATTCTATTTTGAACAAACTTGTTACAGTAAGTGTAAAAGAGTCATAGCACTTCACTTTGAAGCATCAAATACAGTGTTTCATCATGTATTTTGCAAAACCAATTATTTTCATGCATCATCTCCATGGTTTGGGTAGATTTCAACTTCTGTATTAATTGATTTTTTTCAGAAGTTACCTGGCATTCATGAGGTGTTTGTTTTTGTGATTCTGTTTTACTGTACTTACTCTGTAGGTGGTCACACTCATATACACACATGAACATAACTCTCCCCCAAAAAACTTTTATGGAAACATACATATTTGAGTGATGATGGGCCCAGAAAATCAGGTTCAATAGATGTGAGATTTATCGCTCTTTCCAGGTAACTGACAATCTCTATTAATGCTGTTGCTTAGCAAAGTTGTTAATTTCTCTATTTGCACAGGTATTGAATAATCATGTTCAATTCTGGGAAAAGGTTGGGAAATCAGGAATTGAATGTCAATTAATAGGTGCTTATATTACTGTGTGCCTTAGTTGGGCAAATTTTGCTTTCTGTTTTCGTAATGGTTTCTAAAATAGAAAAATAATCCCCCCTTTCAAACACTCTCCTCCTGAGGGAAATGATGAAAGGAAGAAAAAAAAATACTGAGCCATGTTGACTTTTGAGGTCTCCATCCTCCCCATTCAAAAGCCAAGAAAGATAAATGAGGAGAGAAGTTGGTAGGTAGAACTGTCATTGCCTATCTTATACGAGGAGATAAATGTCATTCAGATAGGCAGCTGGAAAACAACCCAGGACATGTCTGCCTCTTTAGTTGATGGGGCTTATTGACCCTTTCTCCTTAACATTAGCACACTAGTCATATTTCCCATTCCACAACTACCACTTGGTTCTCAGGTGCTGGCTCTGCCCTAGGGCTTTCTATTTAAGACAAATTCAGGACAAAGTGTCACCTATTCTTTGATATGTGAACTTTGCCCTGGGCATTTACATCTCTATTACCTCCAAACTAGGTGACTGAACAGACTTAGAAACCATTGGAATAATTCCATCAAAAAAATCAAACTAAAAATAGCAATTATTCACCTTTATTAAGACAACAAGCAATTTATCTTAGCATAAAAAAACCTCATTTCTAATAGAATTGTCACTAAAGGGAATAAGTATCATTTGAGCACTCCAATATTTATTTCTTAATTTTTTTTTTGTCATTGACTCTTTGTTCCTAAATAAGATTGAGATATTTACTTTGATTTAGAAAACCATAAATCACCTCCGAGTTACGAAGTGAGGTAGAAATAATTCCACCCCAATGAACTAAAAATATTTCGCATATCTCACTACTATGAGAAAAACCACTCATAAAGGCAAAAAGAAAAAAAAAACAAAAAAGAACAACCTGATATACAAATCCTCCCCTCCCTTCCCAGTTCTGAACTGCTCCCAGAACCTATTTAAATGTACCACTTGAACTATACCTTAATTCTGTCTATAAGAAACTTGGAAGTTGGAGTGAAATGTAATGGGGGAAAGTCTTTTCAATGTAATAGGTAAAATGCACTGCACCATGGATTTTGCTTCCTTTTTTGCATGTGATGCTAAATGATAACTCCAATATTAGGTAGCAAGGTCAAAAAGAAAAATGCTGTTGCTGTTGTTGTGTAGTTGTGTCTGACTCTTCATAACCACATTTGGGTTTTGTTTTTGGCAAAGATACTGAAGTGGTTTGCCATTTCCTTCTCCAGATGGATTTAGAAATGAGAAAACTGAGGTAAACAGGATTAAATGACTTGCCCAGGGTCACACAACTACTAATTGCGATACTAGATTTAAACTCAGATCCTCCTGACTCCACTGCACATGTCATCTAAAAGACTATATGTAATTTAAAAAAAATGCATATGTACCAAGGTCCTGTTTACATATATCCTTTATTTAATTCCACTGGATTTGGTATAATAACCAAGAACGGAATGATATTTGGTGCAATGCCAGACAAAAATCCAGAATTTTAAATGATATCAAGCACAACCGAGGAGAAACATGCAGCCTCACACACTGTAATACACCAAAGACATTTACTTCCTGATAGGTCAATTTCTCTCATGTTTTAATTGAAATGATGATATCACCACTAAGAAAAATTTTGATATTCTATTCCAGGTTTTAGGCATAAATTAATAATCCTCAATTCTGACCCCTTATACACACAGACACACAGACACACACACACACACACGCATACACACGCATGCTCGCGAAGCTAAACCACTGGGGAGATGACAATTTTCCAGCACAAATGTAGACTTTTGAGCCCAGTTGTTTCTCTTATTTTTCTTTCTTTAACAAACCTTCGAGATCATAGAATAGGTTAAATTAACAAAGAAACGTACAGCTTGTTCTCAACTACTGAGAATAAGGTATTTTTGCAAAGACTATTAACTCAATTACATTCACAATAATGGAATGTTTACAGCCTTCGCAGCAGTAGGCACTGTAGGTAGACAGAACAGAAATGCTTTTCCATGGCCACCAGCTGTACTCCCAATCCTGGATAGACATCTTTCAAATGCCTATCATTGGCCACAGGGTTATAGGTAGCAAGGATGTAAGGCTCAGTGCAACTAATGTTGCAAATTCTATTTCATGTAAAGGGATAACATGTTTGTAGTCTGGGTTTAAACTATTAGGAGGTCTAACTTGTAATCCTTCCTTTTACTGTATAATCCATGCAATTTACTTAAAATTGCAAAATTAGAACATGAGGGTACCCTAGAGATAATGGGGATTAGCTTTCTCAATTGACAGTTGAATAAACTGAAGTCCCAATGAGTTATCACTTGTCCATGATCACACTACTAATTAATGGCAAAGTAATGATGACTAAATGATAAAATATTATTCCCACTCTGATGTATTTTCTTCATGGTGCTTAATCTATATTATTATCAAAGTCTACAGAAGAGATGAGTAGTGGATAGTTGAAGCAATTATCTGGATAATTCAAGTATAAATCTCTTACTCTTGAGGAAAAACATATTTAGAAGACAGAATAATATAAATTGCCTATCGATGTAAATTCACTGGGTAGTCAACTCTTTACCAGTCATGTGCAGGAAGTCCTACTGCTTTATGTATAAAATGAAATAATTCCACCCCCACCCCTTTCTCTGTCTCTAGTATGAAATATTAAGTAAATAAATAATTCTAATATCCACTCCATGTACTTGTGATTATCATCGACATTGAAAGTAATAACAACTGGCACATAAATCATATTAAGGTTTACTAAGCATTTTATATAGATTCATCTCATTTGATCCTCCAAACAAATCTATAAGCCTGATATCATTATTAACAGAGAGACAGAGACAGAGAGAGAGAAAGTGATATTATATGGGAAAAATGACTTGCCCTTAGTTACACAACTAGTAAATATCTGAAGTAAAATTTGAACCCAATTCTTCTAATGCCAAATTATGCATTCTTCCCTGGACACTTTTCTTAGGAGATTATTGTGGTCTAAATTCTCAAGGGGATACTTTGTGTATGTCTAGATGGGGATGAAGAATTCAGTTCATTCAGAATAACAGAAAAAAGCAATGAAGAGTTTTCTCCTTTTACTGGCTTTAGAGAACACTACCATATTTTTAAGAGCTACAATAGGTGGACAATGGAAATTACTTTTAAAGTACCCTTATTATTGAATACCATATGTCATTATAAACCTGTTTTCTATCATTCAGGCTTTTAAAAAAATCCATTATAATCATCATTCTCATCTTTAAATTTTTGTTCATACAACTTTTTGCATGTCTAGATGAGTTTTTCAAGAGCATTTTAGTTACCTAATATCAACAACAACTTTTACTCTTGTACTAAGCAGACATTAATTCTCCAAAAAAAGAGATATTGCTGGAATAAAAATATTTCCCTACATGTTAATCTCTGGAGAAGGCAAGGGTAATGGAACAATCCAGAAATTATTCATATTCCTGGGGAGATCTTTACTGACCATACTTAAAATTGAGCATGTTAAAAGTCTAGAAAAATTTCAAGGATTCATGGGTTACAAAATTTTATATCTAGAAGAGATTCTAAAAGTGTCTAATCACACGGCCTTAAGAAAATTAGATTTGGTAATTAAATTATTATTATTTTTAATTTGCTGGCAGATACATTCCTGTGTCAAAGTCTGTCCATTTGATGCAATCATTTAAAAGTAATATCGTATTGTTAGCTCCCATTTGGGGGGCTTCTTGCCCCCAGAACATTTTTCTTTAAAGAATTCTGGAGAAAATGAGGGAATTTGTATAAATTACTTTCCAAGCAAATTTCAGATACACAAACCTCAGACCACAAATTTCAGTGAATTTTCCAGAGGCATATCTAATTTGGACTTCATACAAGAATATAGTAACAGATTTAGAGCTGGAAAGACATTGAACAAGCATCACCTCTTTTATGCAAGAGAGACTAGTGTAATGGATAGAGAGCTTGACTTAGCATCAGGAAAACCTAGTTCATAACCCACCTCTTGACACTTACTACGTAGACATGTGACCTTGGGCAAGTCAGTTATTTTTCTGTATCTCAAACAACACTATAAGACTATAAATTATAGACAGATCAAGATATAGGAGTTCCCACACTGGGCAATCCCCACATGAAGAAACTCACAGGTCATTAATGTATTGACATTGATAGTTATACAAAGGATAACTCTCAAATGGCTTATAATTTAGCAGGAGGATGAGATGTATACAAATAATTATAATTCAATGAAGGAAATGCTTGTGTGCCAAGAAGGTAAGACACAATGTTGAGAGATTCAAGGTGAGTGGGATCCTTTTAAGCTAAGATAAATGCAGAAGTGGAAAAAGTGGAAGGAATATAAGGAGACGGGGTCAATGCACGATAGCAGTGAGGACGGAAAGGACAGAATAGGATTAGGAAAAAGTGAGTTCTCTAGGTAAACTATTCTCTAGGGGTAGCTGGAATAGAGTGCCCGGCTTAGAGTCTGGAGGACCTGAGTTCAAAACTGGCCTCTGATACCTACTAGCTGTGTGATTGTGGGCAAGTCACTTAACCCTGTTTGCCTCAGTTTCCTCATCTGTAAAATATGTTGGAGAAGGAAATGGCAAACCACTTCAATATCTTTGCCAAGAAACCCCAAATGGAATAAAAAAGAGTTGGACATGGCTGAAAAGACTGAACAAAAACTGTGTAGATTGTAGTATAGGTTTCATAAAGGGAAGGGATCACCATAAAAAAGGGAAGAATTTTAAATTGGCTCTACTCTTGAAGACATTGAATTCTAGATGAAGTATGCATTTTATCCTACTGGCAATGGGGAGCTACTTGTGATTTTTGAATAGAGATATGATGTTATCACATGTGCATTAGGGTATTATTTTACAAGCTGTGTAAAGATGGATTGCAGATTGGAGGCAAAAAGACCATTTAGAAGACTATTAAAAAGAATGTATGCAAAAAAGTCATGAGTACATGAACTAGTATAATGGAAAAAACAGCTGGGAAAAAGGAGACATGTACAAGATGTTGGTGACTAAATGGAAATAAGGAGAGATAAAAGAACAGGAAATGAATTTAATGATGATTTTACGAATTCCAACTCAGGTGACTGGGAGTTGTGGGAATTATCAGAAACAAAAATGGGGAAGTTGGAGGGAGAGACAGATTTTAGAGGGAAGACATTATATTTATGCTCAAAGAATGACTTTGTTCATTTTCTAAAGTCTGGCTATTATTATGTAAATTTATGTTTTTAATCAGTATATGTGGGCTTAATCAAGAATAGCACCAGCTCATTTGTAACAGTATTTTTCACTGTATATAGTCAGTGTTTAGGATATTTTCACACCAAAAAAAAGTACAGAAATAGTCACAGGAATTTTGCATGGCAAATTGCCAAACAGAATAAAGATTTAAGGATTCCCATTTTCTTAAGGAGTAGAATTACTAAGGCCCCAGCCATAATCATAGATCTAGAATTATAAAAAGACTGGAGGTCATCTTATCCTTTTCATAGATGTGGAAACTAAGGCCCAGGGAGGTTCAGTGGTATATCCAAGGTCACATAGACATGTGTCAAAGGTGGGATTTGAAGCCAGGTCCTCTGACTCAACTTTCCTTCCTGTCACCATGCTTTATAGATTACTAATTATAACTGATTGTTATTCGATAGATTATGTGTAGCCACAAAGGGAAGCAGCCATTTCAAATTTGGGTAAATGAACTTAAAGAGATCTAAACCCATTGTGCACTCCATCTGAGGAGATTCATGTACCATGACAACCTCAGAATTAGAGAGTCTCTCTAACACTATTTAATTTAACAAATACATATATATATATGCATATATATATACATATATATACATAATGTATGTGTGTGTGTATGGAGAGAGAGAAAGACAATGTGTGTGTGTGTGTGTTTGTGTGTATGGAGAGAGAGAGAAAGGGAGGGAGGGAGAGAGAGAGAGAGAGAGAGAGAAAGAGAGAGAGAGAGAGAGAGAGTGTAGGTATAATCAATAAGGCTGTGCTAAGGCATGGATCCCAGAAAGCATTACAGATTTTTACAGTGGTTTCAGCTTTCTACATATACTATTACTTTGTCATTGTATAAGAATACACAGGTTTAATATAATGTAATAAGACATTTCTACAAATATTTTCTTTGTAAAATCTTTTAAATCATGTGACTTCATAAAATGGAAGAACTAACCATGAATAAGAAACAAAAATCATTCATGTAACTTGAAAAAAGAACTTATTGATGACCCAGGCAAATTTCTCCTCTATTCAATCAATTCAACCATAAGATTTATATTAAGCACTGACTGTGCCAGGAACCTATCACAATTATGAGCATTTTTCAAGTTAAGTTATTCAAGAAATGGAATACAAAAGTCAAGGAAATGCGATGTTGAACTGAAAAAATGTTATATGTGTAAATTACACAGCAAAAATATCATTCTCCCAGCAATATGTGAGAAATACATAATCCCCAAGTTTAGCAATTAATAGTTACTTAACATACATAAAATGTATGTATATATTCATATATAATACATGTAGATATAGATAAGTAACAAACTTATCTTTATCTTTCAGTACCAATGTTTGATAAATTCCAGGTATCTAGAACATATATATATATATATATATACACATACATATATATGTGCATATGTATGTATTTTTATATATATGTATGTATGTATATATATATATATCATTCCAAGAAGTACAACTCAAAGCACACACTTTATGCATAAAAAAATAGTTTGAGTTTTGAAGCCGAATTAATGTTTTTAATGAAATAATTCAGAGAACTGTTTACCCTCCAACCAGTCCAAGGGGGAGCACCAATTTAAGTTTTAAAAAAGCATGGCTTGTTAGTAACTTAATTTTAATTCTTCCAAGACTGCAGGATAGTGAGCTGCCCTGGATTTCCTGTGTTTAAGTCCAAAGTCAATCACTATCCCTTTATGTTTGAAACTAAATCTGCCCTTCTAGTTTGTTTTATTCTTACATCATCATCGTCATCATCATAGTCATCATCATCTCCCCCTTTTAGGTTTCCTTTTGTGTACTGTCTTCCCCCACTTGATAGTTAACACCTCAAGGGAAAGTCTGTTTTTTTCTTATTTGTATCACTAGTACTTTGCACAGTGTCTGGCATAAAGTGGCCAGATAATAAATTTTTATGACATTATATCATAGTGTAAAGGGTTGTATTTATTTTCCTTAAAACCATTATGTATTCCCACTATATCATGTCATGATTCTTAGAGGCATTGGGAATTCAGTATTCTTTTAAGAAAAGTAGGCATGTTTGTACGAATAAATATTCTATGCACTCTTAACATAATCCATTGACCATCAATACTACTACCATTCAAATATCCATCTTTTGAAAAAGAGGGTTTCTTGCTTTAGTCTTGCCATTTAGTTAGGGTTAATTAATCAAATCATTGTAAAGTGAAAAGATCTGCTTGAGCTTTGTTCTCCTAACCTTAGATATTAGCAAACCGACCTACTGTTTCAGCAGTAAACAGGTAATTTAACAGATTCATATTTAATCTGTCCATTATACAGTGTGTGTAAATGACAACTTAGGTATACAGCTTTAATTATATTGAAGAACCCCTCTCTATGAGATATGGGCTTACCCATATGTTTAAAAATAAACTTTTTTTAATAGAAAGATTTTCCACTTGTATACAGAATGTGCTGAGTGTAAAGGAGTGACAAAAGTCTACTATTTAAAGCAAATTTGAGTATCTATGCTCCCTTTTGAAAATAACAACATAAACTGCACACTGTTGGAAATGCTTCAGGCTTTCATATTGAATTCAATGTACATAACAGTGAAAATGCTTCAAGCATTTAAAGACAAAAAATGGGTCAACCACCTAAAATACCGACACACAAAATGTTAAAAAGCCTTGTTATAATGTCTCATTATCATGCAAAATCAAATATGCCATTGGTCAAAGCATCTTCCCCTATACCAATACCAACACCCATAAAAATGTTAACATAGAGCAGTTAGCCTATAAGGAAGATTTTGGTCCTACCTCTCAACCCCATCATACAAAAGGAATCTGCCACATTTGTGAATAGACATTATATATGTTGCCAGAATATATCCTTCATGTTACAGACATGAACGTTGTCAATGAATTTGTAGGACCTTAATTGGTAAGACCTTGGGAGCTATTTGAGTCACACAGTGGTTGAAGTAGCAAGGCAAAAAGCATTGAAATTGGAATAAGTTGGAGTCATGGACACTTGGAGTCATTGGGCCTCTTATTACTTGAGTAACCTTGGGTAAATCACTTAACCTCCTTGTTACCTCATTTCCTCATCTGTAAACTGGGAATTTTGGATTAGATGGTTTTAAGTTGGCCTTTTAAGTTCCCTTCCAGAAGTAGATTTGTGATCTTATGATTTGTCCAAGGTTACATTGTAATTAAGGGTCAAGAGGCAGGATTTGATCCCATGTATTCCTGACATCAAGACCAGCACTCCACCCACTACAGCCACATTGCCTCAACTATCAACAGTTAAGTCAATAGATGATAGGAAATTGTTGATATGTCAGAATACTTTCCAACTATTTATTAAATTTTATTCCCACCCATATGTGAGCTTCAAAATGTAAAAGGGAAGCAAAAATGTTCTAATAATTGGGAGTTCAGCTAAGAGAGAAGAGAGAGTATGGTGCAGTGGCTAGAATAATGGTGAACTTGCACCAGGAAGACCTAGGTTGAAATCTAATTTCTAATACTTACTCTAAATACTATACTATTCTATTCTATGCTATGCTATATGATTCTACTATATGTAATACTTATTAATACTTACTAAATATATGTGTAAGGAGGAGAAGTCACTTAAGCAATCTGAGCCTCAATTTCCTCACCTGTAAAAATAAGGAGGTTTGAATAGATGGCCTCAGAGGTGTCCTCCAACTCCAAACCACAAAATTCTATGATCCTATGAATGATACATAATTTCAAGCAATCTAAGTTTGCCTTCACATTTCTTCATCTGTGTAAACCAAGGATTGAAGTGAATGTGCATTGGAGAGTAGTAAAACTTACTAGGAGTTAATGAACTAACTTTTTAATTGGTTATGAAAATTGTGAAATATAGTCCTGAGAGGTTGAAGTGTATGCTTGTCACAGAAAAAGCCCTTTTGGTCATTTTCCAAGCACTGTCCTAATTACCAGAATACTACAAATAATCAGCATCTTCAATAGGCTGAGTACTATGCAAAGCATTAGGCTTACAAACAAAGGCAAAAACATGGTCCCTAGCCTTAAGAAGCTCACACTCTAAAGGGGGAGACAGTCATGAAAAAGAATTGTAGACTATAACAAATCATGTCATTTTTAAAACAAAGTAACTGCCTTATGGAGTACTTCTTCTGACAAGTTTCTCAAGAGACAAGAACTGTTTATGTGATCTCATTTTATTTAGTACCCCCAAAAGAAGAATGAACTATTTGGCCTTTGGAAGACAATAGATATAATTTCCACAAAATGCATACAATTTAAAACAAAAAACTAAATAATTTACCAAAACTCTTAATTATATTTAAACAAGCAAAATGTGTACCACCAAATCAACTCAACAAATATTTACTGAAAATCTACCAGGGTTTCATCTTCAAAGAGATGCAGCAGCATAAGCTCTGTAACATCCCTGAGGGGAAAGGCAAAAAGCTTCCTCTTCATGCTTCCCCATTCCCTCCTTTCTAATATTAAACCTAAACCTCTCTCCATAAAGAGCCTATTACATAAGGTATTATGCTCATCCATCTCTGAAGTTCATTATAAGCTTTCTTATCAATGCACAAACATTGATGTATGATCATAACTTATGCATGAAACATACTTCCAGTGAAAAAGTAATGTCCTCAATAAACCACCCACTGTCTCTGCTCAATTCAACAGCTTAGAAGTTCTACATACCAATGCATTTCTACACCTCCCCGTATTCTCTCCCTTACCCCCCCATCACTAAAATACCTTCTGTGTAAGCAGTTTCTAACCACAGCTGGGTCAGGAACAGTTTTCTAGAAGGCTGCTGAGTCATCCCAGAATTATTCACCATAACAAAAGAACTAATTAAATTTTCCACCTTTAAAATGCTCATAATAATTCGTGGTCAAACTATGCATCTGGCCCATGCCTATCTGGCAGGAGTGTGCTAAGAAATACTTTTCTAAAATAAAATGTTAATTTTTTTTCTGCTCATATTTATAAGATCTTCTCTGTAAAGCTCAGCACTTTATGACATCATTATGTTATCAATCCTCACAATGGTTTAGGAAGCATTTGCAAGTCTTGTATTATCATCCCTATTTTCCAAAGATGGAAACTGAAGCACCAAGCATTAAGTGCCTTGCCTGAAGCTACACAGTAAATAAGTTCCTAGCAGATCTGGAAACAGAAAATGTGGGCTCCTCATTCCATTTGGTTCATTATCATTCCTGCCAAGAGATTTTTGGGGGAATTCAACTCCTCTTGGTACAGAAGCAGTACACAGTACTAGGCACATAGTAGCCGGCTAGTACACATTAAATAGGGACTGAAATGTGCTTTCATGGGTAAATTTCTGAACTCAACCTTCTCCAAAAGCATACATTTAGAAAATCTACACTGATACCAGGTCCCATTGGTTCTAGGAAAAGATGACTGATTCAGCTCTTCAGCCCTCTTCTCTCCTCTATCTTTCTCATGCTCATTCATCCTCTCCCTTATCCCATGCACCTACAAAAAAAAGCCTCCAAGAGAGGACAAATGGTGGAGAGGAAAGAATGAACAGTTTCAGTGTATGTGAAGGGAGGTATAACATGAGTAAATATGATTGTAGTCAAATAAAGACATTGATCTGTGTACACACAGAAAACCTAAATTTACCCTACATTAATTCTTTTAAATATTTAAACTTACAGTAGACAATTAAAATGTAAAGTAAAATGTGATGGTGAATGTAAGGATCAAGGAAAACAGATATCAGAAAATATAGAAAGAGAGATTGTTTTCTTCTGGGAAGAACAAGCAAGGCTTCATGGTGGAGATGACAGCGGAGAGACACCTCAAACAAAATGTATTTCTAAAGAGGTGAAAAGGGGAGTTCTTTCAGGCACGAATAGAAACCTGACCAATTCCAGAGGCCAGACAGTGTAGGCTTAAATCAGACAATAGCCAGTAGGAAGTTTGGATGTAAGTTAGATTAAATCAACATAAAGTGAAATAAAAATGAAAAGGTCGAGTCAAAGCCAGAATGTAAAGGGTGTTAAAAGTCAGGCTAAGCAGAAGTCTACAGGAAATTTCAAACCCAGAAGTGACAGGTCACCCCTATGCATTTGGAAAGATTACTTTGGCATTTGTGTGAATAACAGACTAGAGTGAGGTAGACTGAAACTGCTTCCTCTTTTGAGACAAAAAAAAAACCCTATTTTCTTTGTATTTCACTAGGATGTATACTAATATTATAAAGTAAATAGAAGAATTGAGACATATTGGGCCAGACTAATGGTATATCCACTCTTGTCTGCTATCTCTGACAAAGAATGACTCCAAACTGGCATTTTATTTGAACATGAAGAGGCAGGTTGCTCTACCATACCCTGATGTCAAAAGGTTAGGGTTATTCTAACAACAAACTCTGTCTTTATTTCATAATCCATTGTGTATCCACTTCCCATGGAATTATAGCATAATTTCAGGTATGTTTCTTTTTTGCAATCTGTACTTGCTGTATGAATATATGTTTCCTTTTGCATTTTCTAAAGCTACTCACTTGAAGGAGAGGGCCTTAGTGCTGAAAAGTAGTCTGTGTTCACTCTACCCCACACCTCAAGATTATATGAGATGAAATTTTTTTTTACAATTTTTATCTCTTCAAATGAAAAGTCATGTAGTTTGTTCATCTTTGAGAGTTCTTTCATCTCCCTTTCTAGGGTTTCTCTACCCCCTTTTTCATTCTTTAGGTACAATAAGCACACAATGTGCAGGTTTTAATCCAACAGTCATATTATAGTTCCTCCATTTCATTTCTATATTTTTAATATTATGCCAAGAAGTTCCAGTTTATAGTGATCCCATTCTTTGATTATAATATTCTTTGCATTCTTTGCCATTTATTGTTTTGTACTGATATATAAAATTACGTCTGTAATGCTATATGTATATTTATACCTATACACAGAGAGACTGATCTTTCACAAAGAGAAACAAACATGATAAATTGGAAAAGAATAGTCAAAATGGCTGCATCAACTTAAAAGTATATTAAGAACTATATTATGTGGGTATGTGATGCTTCACAATAAAAAAAAAAACATTTTCTAATTTATACCTGTCATTAAAAAATGAAATCCTCCCCATATTTTGTCATTGATGTAAAGCTGAATTTTTGTGGTCTCATTATATAATATGCAAGAATGAAGTCTTGGTTAAATAATATAAATTAGGTGTCACTATTACTACAATTTATATTTAGTGTAATACCTGAAGACTGTATAGTTAATCAAGTAAAGAATTATCATGGTTTCTGCTTAGAATGAACACCTAGAAGAATATTCAAGGATCAACAGTTCAACTAAAAAATAAATTTAATTTAAATTATCAAATTTCAGCTCTTTACTAAAAATAATCTTATATGTTGTTCTATTTGAAAAATAACTTTTCATTGTTTATAACTTCTCTCCTTCAATTTTCCCTTGACTACTTTTGAGGAATGAACAAGTTCTCCCAAATCCTTTAGTCACTTAAAAAATATTATTAACCTACTAAGAGTGAAGAGTAGATCATATTTACAAAACAAATACTAAGAGATTAAAAGATTATGCAAAATTAATATTCTTTGGTTGGCAAATGCCTATACACATATGTACAGAAAAGCATGTATGTACACAAAACATTTATTGTTATCACTGCTGTTGTTACTATATTGTTTATGAGGAAAGAAAAGAGTTAATGTTTAGACAAATATTTGAAGAGGTAGAAAACTGGGATTCTCATACTTTATGGAATTATTTGTGGCAGGTGCCCTGGAATGGCTAAATAGGCTTTTTAAAAATGTTTCTTAGATGATATCTATATAACACCAAAATAAGTGATCAGCTCATTCAATGAAAAAAAAATGTCAACTCTCTTGGAGAACAGGAGAGATGCCAGAAAGCTTGTAAAGATTAATATAATACTTCCCTCATGCCATTCTACTTGGACACCCCCACCTCACATACTTAATCATATTCTAATTTATATTTCAGTTGTGTTGACTCATTTTTCTTTGACACTACATCCCTCACAAAGGCAGTAACTGTATTTTTTATAGCTAGCACCTAGAATATATATTTTTTGTTTAATAAATATTTACTGAATTGTTGCCCCAATTTTCAAAGATGGGAAAGGTAGATTTCAGAAACAAAAGAGAACATCAAAGTTTTATAATGGCTTCCCGAGCAGTTAATTTTAGAACACATGGAAAAGATAACACTGATAAACTAATCACATTTTCTTTAATAGCATTATTCAACTATAAGAGACAAAAATAGGAAACATGGTTTAGGGGAAAGAGGGTCAGCTTTGGAATCAGGAAAACCTGAATTCGAATCTTGCCTCTGACATATAGTGGCTATGTAAGCCCATCCAACTCTCAATGCCCCCAAACAACTCTCTAAACCTACAAATTATAGTTAAATCACCAATCTGAATCAGTAAGTGGAATTTCCACATTAGAACTTCCTCAAACCTCCCAAATTGCAGAAAGAGACCAAAAGGAAAAAGAAAAGATTATTATGAGAGTAGAATACCATAGGCAGAGATTTTAGCAATGGACATGATAAAGTTTTTTTTTTATCACAACTTGTTGGACAATTTAGTGGGAAAAAAGGACTGCTTAGTAGCATACTTATCTTGTTTCCTGGATTATTTAAAACTATACCTATCTATTCATGAACATGGACATGAAGGGAAGTCACTATTGGAATGCCATTAATTCTGTTCTATTTAATGGGTTAATCAACAATTTAGAGGAAGACTTGGAAAACATACCTACCAAATATGCAACTGACTTAAAATTTGGAAGGAAAAATAATGTTTTAAATAGCAGAATAAACATGAGTAAGATTCATGAAATGCTACATTTATAATGTTTGTAATAAAGCATTCAGTAAAAAAGAATACCTAATAAATAGAGAAAATATCTGTAGATATTATTGCAGGGATTTATTCATTTTTTAAAAGATTTCACATATTCATATTTAATTCTAATGTTTTTCCTTTGTGTTTAAGTCTAGTGCTAAACCACATGTTATTTTAAAAATGCAACTAATTTTTTCCTTTGGTGTTTATATAATTGCTTGTCTTTATAATTCTGTCACTAAACAGATGCTTTTGTTAATCACAATAACTCCTAACACTTAATGTATAAGTGATCAAAGCATATATATATATATGTATATATGTATACACACATACACACACACACATATATGTGTATATATATATATATATATATATATATAACTACAGAACTTTTAAAAGAGTAGCAAAAATTGTTAATAATAACTGGAGAAAAATGCTTAAATAATAATTTCTTGCTAATATTCAAAAAAATGTGAATTAAAGCCACTTTGAGATACTGTCTCATATCCATCAAATTGGCAAAAAAACAAAAAAGGAAAAGAAAAGCAATACAACACAATGCACGTAAAGAATTGGAGAAATAGGTACACTCATTCATTGCTGGAGGAATTACAAACTTGCAGAATTATTTTGGAGAGGCACCTGGAATTACTTATCAAAAACTACTACAATAATCATACCCTTTGACTCAATAATTCCTTTGCTAGGAATATACCCTGAAAGTGTTATGAAAACCACAGAAATAATTAGGTATTCGAGATCTTCATAGCACCATTATTTATAATTGAAAAAATTCATAGCAATCTCAAAGATGAAAACAGTTAAATAATTTGTAGTACATTAAAATGGAATATTATAATGTAGTTAATGTAGACAAATATGATGAAGAATATAAAGGGATATGGAAAAGTCTTTATGAAAAAATGATGATTAAAAAAACCTGCAGCACAACCAGCACAGAATGTATACTATAACTATGTAAGAGAAAAACAGGATGGAAATGAATGGATGAAGAATTCTGGTAGAGATTTAAGGAAGTAACTGAGGAGAAGTGACATTTTATACGTTGTAATTAATTTATTTAAATTTAACAGCTTGATTGGTTGTGCACTTATTTAATTTTGTGTCTATCATGACAATTTAAAAGTGTAATGAAGCCAGGTGTAAGTCCTGCAGTTAAGTTCAACAAATCAAATGTCTAAGTACATGATAGAAGAGTCATTGCTTTATGTAAATTTTCATGAAAAAGAACTATAAATTTTATTTGGCTGTATGATCAATAGGAATCTACAATGTGCCATAGCTGCCAAAAGGTCAAATCTTAATTCTGGGAAGTACTAAAAGTGATACTACACTCCCAAACAAATGAGGTAATATGCTAGCGTACTCTGAACTATTACAATTGCATCATCAGGACTATTTTCTTCAGTTCTGTGTACTACATTTTAAGAGATTGGAGATCAGCATACTGATTTATTTGAAGGGCATGGCACATGCAGAATACTTGAATAAACCGGGAAAGTTTTTTTTTCAGTACAAGATACACCAATATCTCATGTATCCATGATTTTATTGTTGTAAACGTGATATTCTTTCCATTGATGTAGATAACAAATCATCTACAATTTAGTGGATAGTTTTCAACAGTTACTATATGTGATATATACATTACCCTGTAGGCAAACTGGAGATGATCCTTTGCAAGCTTAGCTATAGTATTTTTGTACTGCTGTGTGACCCAAGGTCCATATTGGAAGGCTTTCTAACTTAGTAGGATTTATAAAATCTGTGTTCCACAGATGTTGCCTTTAACAACCTAAGGAAATGTCCATGACAAAATGAGACTCAGAGTGGGGTTTTTATGGACACAGGAGATGTGACAGCTATCTCCAAATATTTGAATGGCTGCTATATTGTGGAAAAGAATCAACTTATTCTGTCTAGCCAAAGAGGTCAAAATGATTATCAATTGGCAATATTAAATCAAATGGTTAAAAGTACAGTAAAATGCAACTTAATATGACAAAAAATATTTCTGCCTGAATCTCAGAAACATTCTTACTCTGTCTTACTCTGTGTAAGTCAGAGAAGTGGCATGGTGTGGTGGATAGAGAACCAACTCTGGAATCAAGAAGACCTTGGTTCCAGTTCTGACTCTGATGCATACTGGCTATGTGACCATGGGCAAGTCATTTAACTTCTCAGTGCACCCAAGTCACTCTCTAAGACAATAATTTGTAGCTGATTAATCAAAATTCAGTGGTGGGGGGATTTCCACACTAGGTATTTCTTGCACTGATGGTATCATGGGTTTGGACCCCCTGCCCCAAATACATACATGATATTTCTAACAATTAGTGCTGTTCAAGAGTGGAATGGAAATGGACTGCTTTGTGAAGTAGAGAGGTAGGTCTTTGTAAATTGATGTATTCAAACAGAAAATGAATAAATGTCTGTCAGTGGTGTTATAGATGAGGTTCTTGCATGAGGTAGCAGTTTAGATGACCTCAAAGATGACTTCCCACTTAAGATTTATGATTATATCATCTTTTTCTTTTGACTTCATCTAGACACAGCAACTTTTTTTTTCATTTTGAAGCTCTCAATTTGGCACTAGAGAAGAACAATCTTAGAAACACAAACTGTAAGATATATGTGATGAGTTGCTGTTGAAATGCTGATGGATGGTTTTGAAAATTCGGGTTTTTTCTATATAGAGTACTCGCCTTCCACCCCAAACTCATCTATCACAAATAAAAGTTCTAGCTTCTCAACTCCAAATCCTTAACTTCCACAAGCATAGATGAATTTTCTGTCACTTTAACTCAAATTCAGTTGACTTCATCAAAACTGAGCTGAAAGGAGAAATTGATCTTTTGATCAGACAATTTACCTTCCATGGGCTTCAGCACCTAATGTCTTTTCTAAATTCTCCCATTATCAACTAGAAATATTTGCATGTCATCACAGACAACCATAGCCTTTGAAAATTCTTGCCATTAATTAAGTAGACTGGAAACCTTCACTTGCATTTCATTTGTACATATTCATGCTATGCTGATTACACCAAAAGGTAATTATCAGGCAATGCATATTCAGTTGTGATTTGAACTAAGAATGTTTGTAGATTGGTCAGATACAGAAGTTACTCTCATAAGCAGATAAGGTCAAGAAAAAAGTAATTCATCTAGAAAACATGAAAGACTCAATTAGAGATTTAAAAAAAATGCCCTAGCTCTGTTGGAACTGCCCTACAGCAATGGGTATCAGTCTTCAGTACTACCATCTTCCCATAATTTGTGAATCAAATATTTACTTAAATATCTAAGCAGGAAGATGTGGCAAGTAGCTTAAAGCTGCATTTATGGTATATTATATCATATTGCAGTTATGTTGATCTTTCAAAAGTTGTATAATATGAAAATATTTGAAAGATATTAATTGGCTTAAGGAATATAAAGATCAACAAACAGTCCTTTGACATGTTTAATGGCATATATCTTTTTTTGTCTGTCTTATGTGTTTCTGGAAAACTTGGAACATTTACAGTTGCGTGCTTTGCAACTTGGTGCAAAAATATTGATCAATTTTTGAAATTCATCAAAGGAACTATATAGATAAAGTATTTTTCATTTCCAACTAGCTAATATGGTACATTATTTTAAAGCAAATCGCTTCTGCTTTTCTTTGACCTTATGGTATTAATTCACTTTGTTTATTCATCAAATAAGCACTAAGTTACATTATCTATGAAATTGACATCTCTAGAGAATAAGAAATGTCAAATTAAAAAGCACATCACAGAATAGAAACGATGAATACATTAATTTGTTTTTTGAAATGTAACTCTAAATTACATGTGCATGGTATTCAAAATGATTTTTAAAAGTAAAAACATACATGCAGCATTTTTAATTGAAATGAGAATTTTATGCTATCCCTTTGATTCATTCTCTAGTATGTTCATTGTACTTCAAATGTGAATTCCAAGTTCTATTTATAGCCAATTCTAAAGTAAATAGATATCTTTTGCAAATATCAGAAATTATAACTTAAGCTTCTTCCAGTCAAGCAAGCAAATATGTAGTGAATCTTGGTCTATTCAACTCTTTCTGGAAATCTCATGCTAACATTTCTTAGAAACCCATTACACCGTGCGGTTAAGTAGTTTACCTATAGGACCACATATTTTAATTAACTACACATATACCCATTGCTAGAGTCCTTGGATAACTACAAGGAAGTAGTTCCCTATATACTCAATGTTTTGTATGTCTGCAAGCAAAGTTTCCACATTGTCTAAATTGATTCTGCCAAAAGATATCTCACTCAGATTTAAGTTAAAAAAAAAAAGCAGGCTCAGATACAAAGGTTTTAGCCTTTTCCTAAAGACTATAGTATTTTTGAAATTAAAAGTGGGGGGAGGCATTTTTCTTTTCCTTGCTTTTCCAAAGTATTCCAAACGGAAGATCATTTGATCAACTCCACACAGGCAGCTGAGATCAGCAGCAAGAAGCTCCCTCTTTCCACAGGTCAAGACATTGAAAGGCTTTTTTCCCCCTTCAAACCCCTGTTAGCATGAACACAAACCTAAAGTGACACTTCGCCTAATTCGCCTTTGGCTTCCCTCCTGGCAGCAGCTGCTCTTTCAGAAAACTCGTTTTGCAGCATTAGCTTTCCTGTTTTGAAGCAGGTGGGTGACTATCAGCACTTCGGACAGCGGCTGTCCCAGCTACAAGTTTCGTTCCCTGGATTTCAATGTAGACCCCATTTCTCGAACTCTGCCCCCAGGAACAATGGAGAGCCAAGATGCCCGACTTGAAGTGAACATTGAGAACCATCTCCCCACATTCCACTTTCCTACATCCTCTATGATCGAAAGTCCCTAAGATAGCTAATTAAGACAAACTGAAACTATCACATAACCTAGAAAGGTATCGCCAGGGTTTGAGTGGACAGTGGAATACAGTAGTTGAAAGGTGACTTTTTAGGATCTGGAGTCGCTGCCAACTTAAAGCATTATCTGCTTGAAAAGTGAAGCTTCAGCACAAAGCTTGGCCCTAACCCCACCTACCCTGAGCTCTCCAAAGCAACCCAAACAGATCAGTAACCCAGCAAAGAAAGGTATGGGGAAAGAGCCAAACAATAAAGAATACAGGGAACAGAGCCAAAGCGCCACTGTGGACCCTCTCCGTCGGCCCAGGAAAAAAAAAAAAAGTGGTAGCAGAGGCCTCCAGCACATTGTTGCCAGGGATGCGTTTGTTGGGAAACGACTGGAGTGGGGAAGGTACTCACCATGTTGACTTCGGATACCATATCGATACTCGCGATATCAATGTTCATCCCAACACAGACTGGGGGACCTGCAGAAAAACAGGACAAAGTAAAAAATACCCCGCTGGTATTGCAGGACTGTATTGGTCTATGCCTCGGGATGGGGGCAGGGGAGTAGGCATATGAAGAATGGAATCTATCAGTTCCCACCACAAACCCCGTTTCCCAGTGGAGTTTACAGATTACACACCCCCCCCCATACATACACACACTCCCTCTCCACTCTCATAATACTCCAGTACCGAAGGGTGGTTGGTTAATCCCGCAGTAGAAGCGCAAGTACCACTTACCCCCAAAGTCGGGTCTTAAGCGAATGTCGTAGCCTTTCAATAGCTTGTCCACCGTCTCCTTCACGAAGGACATGTTTCCAGGATCGTTCACACTAGGGAGTGGGGGTAGGGGGGTAAGGGGCGTTTCATAGGAGAGTAGAGACACAAAGATCCCGGGTCAGGCTGCAGCTGTCATCCACCAGCACCCCAAATTCCCATCCCACCCCAAGACACACATACACACACATTGCCTGCCATATACACTGACTTCAGTTCTCCTTCGATCCCGGGTGCTTACCTTTGAGCGCAGCAAACCACTGCCACCAGCACAGGGGCCGAAAAGATGCCGAAAAGCCTTCCTCCCGCAAAGCCCCACATCCCTCCGCCGCTCCCCGGAAGGGGGGAGGGGGGGCCCCGTCGCCGCCGCGACCCCGCTGCTGGTGCTGCTGCTGCCGCCGTCGCCGCCGCCGCTGACCGAGAGCGGAGGAGGAGGAGGAGGAGCAGGAGGAGGGAAAGGGGGAGGAGGACAAGACGGCTGCACCACGCACCCTGCTCTCCCCCCTCCTCTCAATCCTCCTCCCCTCCCCCCCGCAGGCACCGCGGCTACACGGACCCAGTCGCCCTCTCTTCCTTATTCTCCAGCCCCACCCCCAGCTTGGCCGCTGCTCCCCAGGGGGAGTGGAAGAGGAAAGAAGAGGGTGGGAGAAAAAAGGCTATCTGTAGCTCTGGGGTACGGGAGGGGCTGGGACTGGCAGTAGCCTTTGAAAAGCTTCGAGTCTCTACAACTGCTCAGGGGCTTGAGTAACAAACCCTGGTCACTAGGGGCTCAGCAAAAGCATTTTCATCCTCTCAGTGGCGGAGGCAGGGGCGGTTGCTTCTGCTGCTGCACATCTGGCTTCGCCTTGGAAAGAGAGAGTCTCGCCTCTTTCACCTCTTCTGCCCAGTGGTTGCGACCGCCGCCGCCGCAGCAGCCATTGATATGGAGTCGTGACCAACTCAGTAGCTTGCTTCCTAGCCCCCGTATCCCATCCCCACCTCTGTTAGGCTCTGAACAAAGAATCTGATACATAAAAAATAAAGCTTCAAATCTGTTTCCAAAGCTCGTTCTCCCTCAACCTTTTCCTCCGCCTTCTTCCTCCCTGGTCTCTAAGCCCCTTGATTCTAAGACCCCCTCTACTTCATTCAGCGTTCCGGGTCTCCTCAACAGCATCAACTCCGCCTTCCCAAGCTCACTAGGCAACAGGAACCATAGTCCCAATGGGCAAGCTCCTGTGAAGCTACAGGGAAGCCCTATTGTCTCATTCTTCCTAGCCTTTCCCCCGCCCCAATCACAAAGGAGCCTTGAAGCTAGTAGCCGCCCATATATTGTTGGGGGTTGGGGGACAGTAGCTACTCCCCTTCCCCATCCCCCATCGGAGCTTCCGGAAGTGGACTACTGTCCAGGAGGGAATCCCCATCCCCACCTGATCCGTTCAAAGTCTCTAGATCGCAAGCGGGGAAAAAATCAGTGAGCACATTGGGAAGATAAGTGTACGGTAAATGGAACATCATGCACCCTCTACCCCACACGTACCCGTGTACACTTGGTCCTTTCCTCAACCCCCCCGCCCCGAGCCCTTCCAAAAAAAATGTCAATGGGGCAAAAAGATCATGAAACCAACATCTCTGTCCTCCTCCCTTCCCAAAGACCCCTCATCCAAAATCGGTCCTTGGCCGATGGACCAAAAAATCCAAGATTAACCCACAGACATTAACGTGAATCTTTTTCCTAATACCTAGGGAAAAGATTGTACAATTTTCTTTTAGCCAAGTAGAAACCTCGTTGGATTCTTTCTGTTCTATGTATCCCTAGGGCAATGCAGCTAGTCAATGAATGTTTAATAATAGATTATAGCAATCCCACCCAGCTTTCCCCAGTATTGACTCTCTTCTCTTATAAAGCTTAAACTTTACTTTTTGAGAGTATTATAAGCAAAGAATCTAAATTTGGGATCTTGTTCTCATGTCGGCGCTTCTCTGTGCATTAATTTTAAACCTTACTGAGATAAACAATTGCATAGCTGAAACAGGAGATGTAACCACACAAACTGAACGGGTCACATTTAAATGGATGGAGATAGGTAAATGCATTCCTTTAATTATTTACTGGGTGGAGGGGGTGCATGCTCACAACTAGTCCACAGCAATATTTATTTTTAAAGTTCAAATGCATCTAATTACATCATCTAGATTCATTTTTTTCCTCCATTTGTTTTATTTACATATGCATGCTTTCAAGAAATTACATCTCAGGATGCAGAGAAATATAAAATAAAATTAATTAATTTTAGTTAGTTTACCAAAATGTACACATGTGCATATGTATGTACATGTTTGTATGAGAGTCAACACAAACATCTAATGTTCCAAATTGAGGATAAAAAAGATTAGATGATATGGTAAAACTACCAAAATACAGAGATTTAAATTGAGCAATAGAGTCACAGTGTTACATTCCCTTCTGGTAAGGCTCTTTGAGTATTCTGTTACCTTGATTAGGGATTATCCAAGTTCTCCTTGCATCTATGTTGTGCTAAGTCATATACAAATGCAATTCTTCAGAGACTATTCCAAATTAAGACAAGTCTTCCACTAGGCTGTGTAGATTTAACAGTGAAAGATTTAAAAGGCAATGAACTAAAAACATCTTGTCCTACTGTTCTCCAAAGTTCCCTGAAATTACTATCATATTAAATATCCCCATTCAACCATTTTGTCACCTAATAAGAGGGTAATGTTTAATTTGTTAACACCTATGGAGAGGTTATGTTGCCTGATTTCCATAACCATTGATCATTGACTCATAGGAAGCACAAGGTAGTTTATCTTTTGATAGACTCTCAGGATAGAGAGAAAGTGGCACTGTAGTGATAGTAGCTAGGCAGTCATTAGTCATCACAACTCTGCAGAATTTTCAGAACCACAGATTCTGAAAATTTGACATAATTTCTACAGTTTTATAATCCAACCTATACCTAAAAGGAATCCCCACTTTAATATGTCTAGCAAGTGGTTGTCCAGTATTTGCTTGATTATGTGTATTGGATGGTAAACTGCCATGATCTGAGCTAGCCCATTACACTTTCAAAAGTTCTAATTGAAAACTAAAAACAAATAAATAAATTTTAAAAAATTAAAAAAAAACAACAAAGAAGTTCTAATTGTTATGTTTCCTTTTTCCCTGATATCAAGACTACATTTTCATTTTTAGAAATTCTACCCACTATTCCTGATTCTATTCTCTGAGGCCAAATGAAACAAATCTCATCCCCCTTTTAATTGGCAGTCTTTCAAATACATGAAGACAGTTCTTTAAAAAATCTTGAGTATTTTCTTATATGGCATGAACTAAAAGGGCGCTTCACCATTACAATTAGCCTCACCTGGATATGTTGCCCAAATTAAACACAATATGTCAGGTATAGTCTGACCAGGGTCAAGTCAGGGGTATTACATTATTCCTGGTAGCTATGTCTCACTTAATATAGCTCAAGATTCATAGATCTTTTTTTCAGAGATAGGTTTCTCTGATCTTCTATTTGTGAAGGTGATTTTTTTAATCTCAAGTATAAGAACATGCAGCCCAAAGTCATGAATTGTCACACAGTGTGTTAGCTGACTCTCCCATATTTACATCAACTACAATTCACCAAATTTATGTTTTCAGCTAAGTGTAAGGGAGATGGATACAAACTCTGCTTTCCCCAAATCAATTGGTTGATTTGGGGACTTAGCAGGACTTAGCTAAAAATGATGAAGCTTTAATATGGTAACATATGGTAAATATAGTATTTAACTATAAAATCACAGCCATACTTGGTAATCCTTTTAGAAGTTATGAGTATCTCAATCTGAAACAAATTAATCATTCCCCTGGGGGCTCTTCATAGATAAACCCTGAAGAGTTTGAGGGAGTTCGATCTAAAGAACACTTTGTAGAAGAGACTTCTATGTGGGGGGGGGGAAAGAAAAGCTTTATCTCTCTTCTTCATCAACTACCTCTAACAGTAACTTGCACAAAGTAGATACTACATCCATCATTTTGGATTCAAGAGAATTCAAGCACAAATTATGGAACCAAGATGAGGCAGACACAGATATAAAGGCATTCATTTGAGTGATTGAGCAACTGTGGACTCAAAAATAAGCTAGCCCTGGCAAGAGAGTTAATTTTTGAAGGCAGGTAGCTGCTGGGAATGCAACTGGACAAATTGTCCAGCAGAGATATTGCATCCAAAGGGAAGCTTTGTGAGAACTCTGTAAAGAGAGAAAGGACTTCCTCTCCCTGTACACCCAGTTTGGAGTTACCTTAGCAAACATAAGGTGTAGAAACATTATGCACTGTGTCCATTCTTCATATTTGTGAGAGAGTATACCCCTGCTTTATTTGGGAAAGAAATTGTGTAGCTATTGTTTCTCCTATACTTTCTTAGTAAATTACTTTCCTAAGACGCTATTGTGTCTACTGGGAGCCTACTGGTAGGTTCTTGGGCTATAATTTTAAGAGTATAGTCCCCCTCCAAAAACACAAAAACAAAGAGTATATAACTCCATAAGATGCTCTCTCAAACTTGACATAGTATCCAAACCAGGTGAACTCTATCTGTAATATTGCCCTGATTAACCAGTGTGTCAATCTGGTTAAAAAAACAAAAGGACTGGAGAGGAGTGTGAGTGTGGGTTGTCTGGAATGACCCATACTGAATGAAACCACATTGCTTCTCTGTCAAACATCCTCCCTTTCGTAAATATTCGATAACTCTTTCTTTAATGATTTGTCTTGAAATTTCTCCAGGGATTGAAATCTAGAATTCTGACCTATAGTTTGAAAAGTGTTGTATTTCCCCTTTGAAAATTAGATGATTGGCTGCAATGTTAAACGTCTCTGAACTCCCAACTGCTAGGGAGGTTGAGGCTGGCAGGACTCTTAAACTCCCAAATTCTGAGCTTAATAATCCAAACTATGTTCTAAATCAACATAGTGAGTTCCTGGGAATCACAGCCCACCACACTGTCTAAAAATGGATGAACTACCCCAAGGAGAAAACTACAGGTCCAAGCTCCAGTGCCAATCGGAGGACTGAGCCTGTAATCAGCCCCAATACTTCCACCCAGGGTGAAATAAGGATACCTCGTCTTTAAAAAAAATGAGCCTTTTTGGAGTCTTTCAGTACCCCTCCAAGGAAAGATCACCAGTTCTTGCATCAGAGAACCTTGGTTCATGTCACACTTCTGATATTATCTATGTGACCTGGAAGAAGTCATTTATCCTTCCAAATATCTCAGTTTCCTTATCTATAAAGTGAGAGTATTGTATTAGATAGTCTAAGAAGCCCATTGCAGGTCTAGATCATTACCAATGCCCATCCCTCTCTATATTTCAGCTCCTTAGAAGTAGAGGCTAAGCTATTTATCACCTTCGTGTCTCTCTAACTGTATTATGCCTTGCTTAATCAATATTTTTTGAATCAAATTAATATTAGGAAATTAAATTTTTATTATTTACTCAAAAGGTGAAGGAATCAGTTTGAAGGAAATACCAAAGTTTTAATGTTTCACTGAATCCACAATGACTTTACTAGCTAAGAAATCTCATGCATTCTAATAGTACATCTATATCTGAAAGCATAAAAAAGTTTTAAAATATTGCTACAAGAGTCATTTTTCAGATGCCAGTAAACTAAAAATATTAGTGTAAAAAATAGTCTCGGAACAAAAGTAACCAGATGCAGTCAGTTTTCAATTAGCTGGAGAAATGGGACAGAAAAGTACAGATAATTGGCATCTAATGAAAGTCCAAAAACTTTATTTGAGCCAATAATTTAAAAACCCTTTTTAATGATTAAATAGCTAAAAGTAGCCTAACATCACCAATAGTATGTAGGATATGTCAATGTATAATTTTTTGCAAATGCATCATTCAAATTTTAAAATAAAGACTATAACTTATAATATGCTGTATCCTATTGTATTAAAATTATTTTGCAGATTATTTTATTTCTGTTATATGTGAATACAGAATAAATTTATTACTCCAAGGCTAAGTTCTTTATTTGGTCTGAGCAGGCCCTCTAAACTACACTGTTACATGAGTTGCTATAATGATTCTATATGAAATAAGGTCCTGCCTATCCCTCTGATGACATAAAATCTATCACCAGGCCTACATTTGAAAATGTTTTATACCTTGCACTTTTTTGGCAAAATTTTTGAGTCAGAATTAGGCATTAGAGGAATAGTAAAGAGCATTAATTAAAGCTTAGTGGCCCTAGGTTTAACTTCTGCCTCTGCCTTTTATTCCTGACCTTATATAGATCACTTCACCACTCTCTGACTTCAGTTTCCTTGTTTGTAAAATGATGTTACTGAACTTAATGAACTCTAAAGCTTCTTCCAGCTCTAAATTTATGATAATATGGTCCTATGGATTCGATTCAAATTGTATGGGATCTGCCTTTTACCTATTCGCTGGTACCTTGTGGCTGTTGATCATATACATAAGGAAAAATAATTGAGAGCCAATCCTAGGCAAAATTTGTTCGAGGGTGAGAGGTGAAAGTAATACCTGTTTTTATTACTATGGCCATAAAAATAAGGAAGTTATTTTTAAAGTTCTCTTCACAATGAAGGAATGAATCTTGATGTAAAATGCAAATAGGGAAAATTAAAAAAAATCTGGAAAGGAAAAAAAGACCTTGGATATTACAAAAAATGAATATTTACTTTGAATATTTGTGGTTTCTCATTATTAGTTTATGTGGTCTTCTTTGATCTGTGTCAAAAGAAGAGAGGAGATTTTGGAACATCCTTCACATTTCCTCATCTGTCATATTACATAACCTTTAAATGCCTTTCTAAAGAACCACAATAAATGTACACAGCATGTCCAAATATGGAATTTCATTAATGTGAGACTTAAAAATTTGGTCGTGAATTTGGTTCATGGTACCTTGACTTTATATTTAAAAGATTTCTGCTTTGGTAAAGTCTTTTTAAAAGGTATTTAAGCCCACAGGAACAAAGGAGCAATCTTTTTAGGAAAGAGGATTCTTTTCTGGAATTTGAGTCAGAAAAGAAAAGAAAGATAAGGAGGAAGGGAGTAAAATGGAAAACCTAGCCCCAATTGAATAACATATCCTATCCTTTTAAATTCTTGGAGGAAGAGGTAATCCTGTGGATAAATGGTGCAAAAAAAAATTATATCTACATATATAGATATAGAGATAGAGATAGAGATTAGATAGAGATATAGTAGATGTATAGATATAGATATAGATATAGATGTAGATGTAGATGATATAGATATAGATATATAGATATAGATAGATATAGATATAGATATCTGGCTAACATCAGGAAGGTAAATAAGAGATTTTTAAAATTTTCATTCAGTCATTTCAATCCTGTCTGATTCTTTGTGACCCTATTTAGGGTTTTCTTGGCAAAGATACTGAAGTGATTTGTCATTTCCTTCTCTAGCTCATTTTAGAGGTGAAGAAACCAAGGCAAACAGGGTTAAGTAACTTTTCCAGGATCACACAGCGTGTAAGTGTCTGAGGCCATATTTGAACTTAGGAAGATGAGTCTTCCTGATTCCAGGCCTAGCACTCTATCCATTGTGACACCTCAATCCCAAACTGTGGTTGTTTCTGCATTTGGAATATAGGAGTGTGAAAACTGTCATGATAGTATAGTGGGAAGCACTATAGGAGGTGGGAAAGAGGTATGTGACTCTTGACTCTTCCAAATTTTCCTAGTACATCTTACTAAATAATATTCCACTTGCATCAATACTCTTGTACTGGTGTTCCGTCTCTTTAATGACTCAATAAACACCAATCTAGAATCTGTCATCTTGCTGTTCTTGATCTGATAATACTCAATTTTAGATAACCCCTACTATTTGATTCCTCTATGTTTAATTTCAATCTGCTAAAAGTCCCAGGAATGGTAGCAAAATCCAATTGATTTCACTCAGTATAATTGATGATTCTTAAACTCAGCTGGAAATTAACTGCCACTTGGCAAATCTTTTAATTTAGTTTTCTTGACTCCCTATTATATTCCCCATTGAGAATGTCTCTAACAGTCTCCTACTCTATATAGATGATTTAGGTCATTTCACAGGAATGTCTTCAGTTACTCTCTTCAAGAAATCCAATGTAACTCACTTTTTGATCCTTTCTTCCTACCTAAGAGGGGGCTAGATCCTCTACCTTTTACCATTGATCTTATTTATTCTACTACCTCTCCCATGAATCCGAATTAGCAATTTTCACCTTTTTTCTCATACTGATTCTCCCTTTAATCTTTTTTTTCCTATTGACTCCTTTACAGATGTCTTCAAACATGTTCAGATCTCCTTAACCCTAAACGGACAACCTTTCCTTGATCCTTTGGCCCTCTTCTCCTGCATACCTTCACTGCCAAGCTTCTTAGGGGAAAAAACGGCAATACTCAAAGGCTCCACTTTCTTACTACCAATTCTGTCATCAGCTATGATCTGCCTTCTGTTCTTACCACCTGGTTTCAGTAAAACTGCATCTTAAAGGTAATTCTTGATATCAAAATCACCAAATCTAGTAACTTTTTGGTTCCCATCCTTCCAACCTTGCTGTAGCATTTGGTCTTATTGACAACATACTTGTAATGGTAATGAAGGGATAAGGATAAGTATCAAACTTGAGATTTCATTTGGAATAGAGAACTCCTGGGTTGATAAAATTTCCTCTACCAATGCAAATGAGCGTTCTTTCTGCAATTAGTAGTCTTAGAAATCTACCTAGTCCACGGAAAGGTTAGATGATTGGCCCTAGGTCATACAGTCAGCACGTGTCAAAGGTGGTAGTTGAACCCAAGACTTCTTGGTTCTTGAGGGTTCAGTCAGCAGTGCCCATGACTCACAAACATACTTCTCTAATCTTCATCTCTCTCTTGACCTTCAGTGCTACATTACTCATTAGATAAAGTGTCAGTTATATAAGCTACCTAGATGTCTCAGAGACATCTCTAAATTAACATGGGTTAGAGGAATTGATCCTTTTTCTCCTTAAGTCAGTTTCTCTTCCTAATTGTGCCATTTCTATTGAGGGCACCACCATTCCCCTCAGTCTCTCAGGTTCACAACCTCAAGATCATTTCAACTCTTCTTTCCCCTTTACATACAATGTTACTAAGTCTTTTTGATTCTTCCTTTATAATATCTCTCGAATCTGTCTCCACTGTAATATTTCAGTAGCTCATCTCTCACCTATACTATTGCAGTATCCTTCTAATTGTTCTTCCTCTCTCTAATCTCTCCTTTCTATAATGTGTGCTTCTTATAGCATGAATCCTGTTATTCCTACATAATAAGTCTAACTATTTTGCTGTTCTATGTAAGTGTCAATAGGCTTCCTGTGGCCTCTTGGATAAATCGTAAATTTTTCTCTTTAAAAATTAAAGCCTTTCACCACCTGGCTCCAGCATGTTTTCCTGGCTTATTTCCCAATTGTATGCACTCTTAGTTTGAGCCAATTGATTTATTTGCTATTACCCATACATGACATTCCATCTCTTGTCCCTCTACATGTGTGTCTTTGCATGCAAGCCTAGAATTTTCCCCCTTTACCTTCACTCTTGCAATCACTAGAATCTCCCTTCATAGTTCAGACCAATTCCCCACTCCTACATGAGCTATCTCCTGATTTTTCCTAGTTAACAATGCTCCCCTTGTTTCTCAAAATTACTGTATATATATTTTCAATATATTTATCAGTGTCCCATTGAATCCTGAATCCATAGGAGAAGGAGGACTGTTTCATTTTTGGTTTTGTGTCTTACGGAGAGTAAAATGGAACTGAGGCAAAGTGAAGCATGTTACCTACTAGCAAGATAGTAATTTATTAACAGTGAAGGGTTAACAAAGTGGGTGAGACTGGCTTTCACATTTAGGTCAGTGACCAGGAAGGGAAGGGAAAAATCCTCTTTATTGAGAGGTTGTTGTTGCTGTTTGTCTTTCCTTCTTGAAGAGAAGCATGACATCAGGGAGGTGATGCCATGACATGCAAGTGAACTAGATTTAAGCGAGGGAGGGCTGTGCAAAGTCACCAGCCTCACTTTCTCTTCCAAAGCCATCTGGGTCTAGTAGCAAGATCAGGACAACTGGAAATGGCCTTGCTCAGTTTTTCTAGAAATACAGAGAAGTACCATTTCTCAGCTCTAAAAAGCTATTTATGAAATCCTTGGAAAAATCCCTAGGAAAGGTGAGTGATAGATCTAAGATAAAAAAGTATCTTAAAGAAAAAGATTAAGGATGGTGCTAAACCTTTTAACTAAGAGTAACTCAAACTTTCTCTGACTTTTCCTTTCTTACCCATAGAAGTGACTCACCCTTCTCTATAGAAAAAAGGATTTAGTCAGAGGTTCCCAAACTTATTTGGGCTACCACCCCTTTTTAAAAAATTACTCAGTGCCCCCCTGGAAATCTACTTTCTTTAACCCTTTGACAGTTTTTAAAAATTTTGCATCATTTCAAAAAATACACATTTTTAAATGACATCTTAAATTTAATAATTTGTTGTAAATTTGGTTTTCTTTTCTGCATTGAAATTTTGATGATACAATATTATGTCATGTAATTGTGTAGTAAACAAATCATTACATAGATATATTCCTGCCAATTCATGCTGGACTTCCCAACAATAAACAATACGCTTGCCCGCCAATACTTGTTTGTTAAGACCTATTGGTGGACGTGACCACTGATTGGTTATAACTTGCATTTTGTGTGTTCATTTGGAAAATAATGTAACCACTACAACTTTAACTCTGTTGTACAACAAATGAAATGTATATAAATGGTTTTTCAAAATTTTCTTCTTTTCTTCTTTCCTTATGCTTCCACTGCCCCCTTATATTTATTCAATGCCCCACCCCCCCCAGTTGTACCTAAGGCTACTACAATCCCACTGGATTGCTCCGGCACCCATAGTATTACCCACTTTGGGAACCTTATGAATAGATAGCAGAGAGGAGATCTCTTTGTTTACTCCAAGTGAGAGGAGTAGTCAACTCCTCTTGAATATGAATCCAACTATTTTTTACATACTTTTCCTTGTTGTTGCTGGAAAACATCTCGGGACTAAAAGCATGTCCCAAGGCATAGGAGTACTGTGTCAATTTAGCCAACTTTCTCCAAGCTAGAAATGCTTGCAATAGCATCTCAAGTCTATCCAGCCTTAACCTCCCCACTGACTCCCAGTCTCTCATCTACAAGTGCCTTGCAGACATTTCAATCTGGATTTCCTTGTCTAGATATCTTAAATTCAACATGTCCAAAACTAAATTCATTTCTCACACCCACTCTCCATCCTCCTTCCAACTCTCCCCTTTCCAAACTGTCCTATTACATTAGAGGGTGCTGTCCTCCCAGTCCCTTACAGCAGCTATGTAGCACAAAAGTTAGTGTCAGGCCAGGGCTTAGCACAACACCTGGCACGTAATAGGTGCTTAATAAATGTTTACTGACTGATTACACAGTACATTAACCATAAGAAACTGAACAAATCTGAGGCCTTAATTAGCTTCTAGGAAGTTCTTTCTTGGTTCTAACCTTTTTCTTTTTCCCGGAAATGCTTAGTAGACTCCCTGTTGCTTTAGACAACAGGTAAACAGATGTTGGATTATAGTATGCGGTGGAAAGAGCCCTTGACCAGGAGTTAGAAAATTTGTGTTTGGCTGACAATTTGTATGACTTTATGTCTCCAAACTCGTTATTTCCTTCAGTTGTACAATCATTATTCACTTTACTCATTCCATCCATTCAACAAGTTTGTACCGTGTGCTGCATGCAAGGCTTTAGATTATAAGGGACTGTTAAGTTTAAATAAGACAGTTCCTACACTCTTGGAGTTTACTGTGCATAATGTAGAAAAAATATTAATACTAGCACTGTACCCTGCATTTTTAGGCTCTTCAGCCAGAAACAAATTTTAATTTAGCATTAATAGCCAAGCATTTCTAGCTTTATTGAGATGCAGGAAAGGAGGAGTTCTGGGTGATTGAAGAATGTCACAATTGGCTACAGCTGGGAAAGGTGGGTTGGACTTCAGGTATAAATGATCACACCCCTCTGACAATTAAGAAATGTTAATTGCTTTATGGGGTTCAGCTGCCTCTAGTAATCTTGGCTAGAAAATCTGAATCACCCCATTCAGGACCACCCAGTTAGCTATCCCCTTGGAGGGATCAAACTACCCCTATTTTTACAAGGAGAAATAAGGGCAGAAGAACTACCTCTTGTTTAGAGGCTCGGCGCAAACTGTTTCCCATTTATAGATAAACAAAACAGGGGTCCCAGGCTAAACTGGTTAACAAGCAAATGTACCAGAGGGCTAGGCATGATCACATTATTCAATCCTCACCTTTACTTCTGGACTGACAGGGCCTGCTTTTTTGAGTTTAACTGAAAAATTGGGGTTGACAAAATGGGGAATAGGGTTGATCAAAAAGTAGGATTAATTATTAAGTGAAATAGCATGATTTTAATTTCCTCAGTCTCTACTGCTCAGTATATCGCCTGACATATAATAGATACTTAATAAGATTTGCTGATTGTCAGTGAAAATAAATTTATTTGAATAATGTATCAACTCATTGATCATTAGATAAGCATCTCACATCTACAGTAGAAGTCATTAAATCCTTGTTTATAGATAGTTTGAAAACTGAGTGATTCACAGAATAATAGAATCAGAATTTTTTTGGCGGGGGGGCGGCTACCCAGCCATATGTTATGAAGACTTCATTCTTCAAAATACCCAAGCAAATGATTATACAAACATTCTTTGTAAAGCTCCAGTGAGGGACAATACTTGTTTCACTTTGGGTTAGCTCTAATTGTTAAGGCTGCATTTTTTTTACCCTTGTATTAAGCCAAAAATTTGCATCTTTATAACTTTTACCCTTTCCTTCCAGATTTGGTCACTGAGGCCAAACCATTTCTACCACTCTGTCACCAGCCAATCAAAAGCACAAGGGTAAATAGAACTGAGAACATTTGTGCTTTTTTCTTTTAAAAAAATGGATTGCAAGGGGAAAAGAATTCCTTACTTACTGAATGAACTAGCGATGTATTCCACATAAGACTTGTTCACAGACATCAGATCCTGTTCAGTCTGGCTGTGGAATCAGTTTTTCCAATATAGTAGAACCTGTTAGAGTTTGTGGTCTTTTGGCATAGCCTATGAAATCCCAGGGTCATCTCTGCACTTTGATGAACTATTGCAGGAGAATTTTAGTCGATGTTCACTCATATGGAATTCATTTCTAAAGCTGATCTATTGGGGTGCATTCAGGACATCAACGAGTCAGGGCAAAGGTGAAAACTGACACCAAATCAGAAAAAAAGGATAGTGAGAAAGTAAGATATGTCAGAATATGATAACGATTTAGATTTGACTTTTAAATGAGGGTATTGATACTGAAAAATTGGGAAAAAGAGATCACTCTTATTATCAACTTCTATAGAAGTTTAAGTCATATAAAGCATGATGCAACTGACTGGAGAATTCAGAAACCAGGAGCAGGGTTTGCTTAAACTGCAAACTCTTAATTTCCTTGTCAAATAGAGAAAAAAGATATAACCTACAAGAGTTGCACCTGTTTAATAATAAAAACTGATTTTCAAAGCATTATTGAAGGAGATGGAAGAAGATAAAATACTATGCAGACAAACACAGGAGTCCTGGGAATGACAGCACCTAGGAACACCGGACCTGCCTTCAGCCTAGTCTATAGTCATCATCTGGGAAAGCAACTCCTGTTGTGAAATGCCTGTCATTGCTGCCAAGTGCCAAACAACTTCCACCCACAAGATAGGCAAACCAGCCTAGATGAAATATCAAGCCTTCCTGAGCGAGAGGCAGAAAGCAGCATGTGCTAGGAAAATTCAACCACCACCACCGCATTGACCATCTCCCCTGAACACTTTTTGGTAATGACCCGAGACTTTTAACCCAGGAGTCTTTGGAACAGCAAAACTATCAGCCTAGTTCCCTTAGGCATTATTCTGGGAGGCAATTCCCATGGAGATGGAGTCTAACAATTTTTCCTATAGATGCTACAACCACAGCCCCAGAAAACTCAAAAAGGAAAATTCTTGCTAACAGTCCTTGGCCCTAATAAATGGTTCAACTTTAGAAACTGATATCATTTTAATCAGTGGAAATGACATTAAAGAAAAGGCCGTACCACCTCCTTTGTCACTTCACCTTAAGAATCATAAGACCTTTCTATCTGACTTGCAGGTGAATTCTTCCATATGTGTTTTCTCTTCCATTGGAATGGGAGCTTACATAAGAATGTGAGCTACTTACACTCAAACTAAATGTAAAGGACATATGAAGAAATCTGCTATCTGCATCCAGAGAAAGAAGTGATAAATGGAAGTATGTACAGAATCATTACACACCTATTTGTGTCTAATGATAGCCATCTCTAGGGTGGGAAGGATGAGGAGAAAGAAGGAAAAAAAAGAAATTTACATTATAATTTTGTTGTATATTTGAAAGGAATAGCAAGTTGTGCAGAATAGATTTGCAATTTCAAACATCTTTTTTTATTGTACTATTATGGAAATGCTTGTTTTGTTCTGTAAATTAAAAATAAAATAAAAAGAATGTGGGCTACTTGAAAGCAGGAATGGTCTTGCTTACTTACTTACTTGTACTCCTGGTAGTTAGCATAGTTATTTGCACATTGTAAGCCATTAATAAATATTTTTTTAAATTCATTCATTCATTCAAAAAATGAATAGTGAAGGGGAAAACAAAACTGAATAAACTTTGGTGGGAGGCCTTACTAATTCAGATCACCCCCAAAATCATTTTTAGATAAATGGATGAAACTGGAAGTAGGATAACAGTCCAAAAAAAGAATATACCTAAGAAAATTTCTATAACAAGTTTTATCATCAATTATAGAGGAATTGTCACATTTGGACTCTAACACCTCAGCCTCCAATGTGCTATATCAGGAGGTGGAGATGACACTTAAAAAGATGACAAGAAAAAGAGTTAGACCACTCCAAGAACATGCAAAAGAAATCTGTGCTACAAGTGACAATTTAGAAAGCATTAGAGTACCAATTTTCAAGTTATCTAAAAGAAGGAAAAGTAAGTAATTTTATGGAGGAGGCATTGTAGACCATACTCCTTCTAAAAATTCAATCAAGATTATCAGCAATGATTGACCCAAATTATTCCTCTCTCCTCTCTAAGAAATGTTTATGAGAATAACTTTTACCTGATTACTTCATTATTTCAAAGGACATGGGGTAAGGTATGAAGCATTTGGTTGGTAATTTTCCTCAAACGCCCTAAAATGATTTCCTCATAAGAAGGCTATGTATCCATCGAAGTCATCAATTCCCAGGATAATCAGAATTTCAGAGAAGTGATATTTATCCAACTATATGGTAACTTTATTATTTAGCTGTGGTATATGATATTACTGTCATTTTAAGTTATAGTTTTATCACTCAAAACAATGGGCTGTAACATTAGAATAGCTGAATAAACAAGCTATTTAATTATAGTTCGGAGGAAAGATTAATACCTCATGATGAATCAGTATTTTTGGAAAATCTTTAGCTATTATCTATTACATTTGAATATAGCCAAGGTAGTCTTATTCTGAAGTGTTGATTCAAACTTTCCTGTATAAATCATACAAAATTCCATTTTGGAGTCAAACTTCCTTTGAGATTTGCCTGAATCTGTGCTTCTGGATACCTTGCCCTTTACAGTTTCTATCTGTTATTGAGCATAGGTCAATCACCTTAGAGAATCACTTGCGTAACTGCTGTTTCACAATCATCTGATGAGGAAGTAATACTCCACAGCTTTTATTTTTACTTTTTCAATTGTCTCTGTTAATCAGAAGTAAAAAGGGAAAAGAGCTAAATGGGATTTTTTTTAAATACTGAAACTGTAAACCCTCTCATTATGAATGATTTTCAACATGACTTCAATTTAAAATAGTCTGCTGCCTGTAATGTTTTACCTACATGAACCCAAAGAGCAAGGCTCCTTCATACTATGAGAAAGCATGAACTAACAGAGAGAAGAGGCAGCAGTCATATGCAGCTCAGAGTAGTGGATGGCGAATAGAAAGAAAGGAAGGCACTAGCAAAGAGGAACCCCATACTGATAGCAGCGCACATTCTGCACCAACAACTATCAGCCTCCATACCCTGGTATACAGATGGTCATGGGGACTCTCCCTGGGATTTTACTGGGATCACCCTTATAAAGGAACTTAAGATAACATAACCATAAGCTAGGTCCCATGCCACAAACACCGACTTTGCCACTTTTAGAAAACCCCTTAGGGAAGGAGACAGAAAAGGACAGGGGAGGAAGCAAAGCATATCCAAATACCACTGGGGACGTAACAAGAAAGCCAGGATGACGGCCTGTAGAATCTGCAGAATTGTCAGATCATTACTATTACTACTATCACCACTAACCTCTGGGACTCTTCAGCTGTTAAAATTGCTTCACTCTCCCCTGTTCTTTCTGTCTCTCTGTCTGTTTCTCTGTCTCTATCTCTTTGTCTCTTTGCCTCTGACTGTCTCTGTCACTCCACTCTCTTCCTCCCTCCCTCCCACTCCATTCTCTCTCTCTCTCTCTCTCTCTCTCTCTCTCTCTCTCTCTCTCTCTCTCTCTCTGTCTCTCTCTCTCTCTCCTCCCCCATCTTAGCATCCCTCTCATTTACCTTCTCTACACAGGTCATACTCAATTGCATTTTCTAGTAGATGTGTGGCTTTGGACAAGGTCTCTGCTATATATCAATTGCTTTCCAGAGATAGTATCACATTGGTGGGGGAAAATAATCCTTGAATAAAATGGCAACATTTGAATGACTAAAGGCCCTTCTGAATCATCTTTGGAAAATTAAAATATTCTCAGCCCAGCTTTAGTGTGAAGTATAGAATACTGCATTGACATTCTTTAGAAGACTTCTGAAATTTTTCAGATTTTTTTTTCCATTACATTGTGGAAGTCAAAGAGTAAACTGATCTTATGGTTATGCTTCTTTCACTCACTTGTTCATAAGTTCCCCCCACCATATTTTCTGAATCCTTCACATTCATTATTTTGGAGTATAATGATATTATATTACATGCATATACCATGATTTGTTCTCCCATTCTCTACATGATGGCCACATACTAATTTCCAGGTGTTTGCTAAAACACAAAGTCCTGCTTTTACTGCTGCTACTCCTACTGCTCCTACTATTAAACATGTGGTCCTTTCCCCCATATCTTTGAATCCCTCAGGATATATACTTAAGAGTATTATCTTGGGATCAAAAATTAGTGACTTTCGGTGAATAATTCAAAATCATTTCCCAGAATGCTTAGACTAATTCACAGTGCAGCAGCATTGCATCAGTGATCTCCCACAAAATTTCTAGCATTTGACATTTTCATCTTTTGTGTTCTGTGTCAATCTGATAGGTTTAAGTTGAAATGTAGAATTGTTTTTATTTGTATTTTCTCTTCTCAGTTATTTAGAACATTCCTTCACATGAAAGTTGTCCATAGCTTTCCTTTCTTTTTGTTTACATCATTTCATCACTCATAATTTGAAAAATGGCTCTTGCTCACATATGTCTTAATTATTTATAAATCATGGATATAAGGTCTTTATTGGAAATATTTGCTTCAAAGCTTTTCCTTAAGTGTTCCTCTTCTAAATGTAGCTGCATTGATTTTGCTTGTGTTAAAGTTCTTTTCAATTTTATATGATTAAAATTGTCCATTTTATCTTCTCTGATCACTTCTTACTCTTGTGTAATAAATTATTTTCTCTTAGCTACATTTGTCGAAGATATCACTTTCCTTTCTGTATTTTTTAATGATGTGATATTTTATGTTTAGAGCGTGTGCTCATTTAGAGATTATTGTGGCATATGGCATAAGGAGTCACTCTAAAAAATATCTCTTCCAGGAAGCTTTTGAGTTTTCTTAGGCTTTTGTTTTTCAAATATAAAGTTCTTACCTCCAGGAAAGGGTTTATGGAAGACAGTGTTATTAGGTTCAATAATTTCTAGGATTTGTTTACTTAATCTGTTTATATTGATCAATTTGCTTATTTTTTTAACCTCTTCCAAAAAACTAGCTCATTTTCAGGTTCTTTTTTCACTATTCCCCTTTAGCATATTTATCTTTTGTTCCTTTAGACAAACTTTGCTATTATTTTGTCTAGTTGTAAATGTAACCGCTTAGTTGATTGATATGGCAGTAATCTGGAAATTAACTTATATAGTATCATTATTTTTATTATATTGATATAAGTCAAGCATGACAATTAATTTCTTTCTAATTATTTCTGTAAGGAATGTTTTGTAGCTTAATTCACGAAATTTCCCATTGTGCCTTGGTATGCTCCTGGATATTTATAAATTTTATGCTTATTTTGAATGTATTCTTGTCCATCTTCACCTGTTAGGTTTTATTACTAATATATACAGAAGTTGATGATTATTGTTACGACTTTGTACAACGATGCTTTACTGAAGTTATTATTTTCCCCATTGATTCTCTAGGGTGCTCTAAATAAAACATTTTATCATCAGAAAATAGCAAAAATTCTGCTTCCCATTTGCCCATGTTCATTTCCTTAATTTGAATGTTATCAAATAAGACTTGTGATAACGGACAATCTTGATTTCCTTTTGATCATTGAAAAGGTCTCCAGTGTTTCTCTATTACATATAATTTTGGCTCTTTCTGTTATAAAGACGTTGTTTACCATATTAAGAAATGGTCCATTCATTCCTACATTTTACAGTGATTTCACCACAAATGAGTGTTGTACTTTCTTGAAAACTTTTCATTATCCATTGATACAATAATATGATTATTATTATTTTTATTATCAGTAGGGTCTATTTCTTGTTTTTCTTTCCTTATTGTTGAAAGAAACCTGAATAACTGGTATAAGTCCAAAGTAGACATAGTTTTTTTTTTTAAAAAAAGATATTTAGTTTGTGGCCTCTTTGCTAATATTCCATTACATATTTTTACATAATACACTTTAGAGAGAGCTATCAGTAGGTTTCTTTCCCAAATTTGCCTCTCTCTAGTTTGCTTAACCAGAAACTAATGTTCTCATAGAAGGAATTTGATAAGATACTTTCTTTCTCTATTGTGTAGCTATCTTATTGGATTAAGTATTTCTTTTTCTATTTTATATAATGCATTTTTATTTCTAAATGGGCCTTTTTATTTTGAGAATTCATTTATGACATTCAATTTCAGTTTCTGTGACTGGGGTGTTGAAATGCCCTATAACTTCCTCTGTTAATCATAGTATTTTATAGTTGACAAATATTCATCCATTTAATATGTTTTCGGCTTGTTAGATTATAATTTGATGAAATATTTTACAAAAACTTCCTCTAATCGTTTTTTCTATTTTTTGTGAATTCTCATTTTTGAGCTTTGAGTATGGTCATTTTTCTTTCAAAAAAAATCAAATTAGCTAGTGGATTGTCTATTGTGTTGTTCTCTTTAAAACAGGTCCTTGTTTTATTTATCGAGTTAATTGTTCTTTAAAATTTTTTTTTGGCTTATTTTTTCTTTGATTTTTAGAATTTTTTTTTTCATTAACTTAATGTATTTTGGATGTGTTCCCTTTGCTCATCATAGATCTGGAGCTAGAAGTGTCTCAGTTGCTCCCTACTCCAAACAATTTTACAGATGAGGAAACTGAGGCATAATGTTCATAAGTGTCAGAGGTGGAATTTTAACACAGATACTCTTTTTTGAGTAAACCAGAAAATAACACATTTACATAATTGTACGTCCAGTTTATTGATCTCTTTTTTTCTTGTTTTATTTCTAGAAGCACTGAGACATGTAAATCACAACACATCTATGCCTTAACCACCAAAGCATTTCTTTGATTATATTTCAGAAGTTTGTGTTTATTGTCTCATTTTTATCATTATTTTATCATAAAATTATATGTGATTTCTATGATTTATTCTTTTATTCACTAGTTCTTTAGGATTATATTATTTAGTCTCTGTTTGAGTATGAATCCTTTCTTTAAATTTCTCATATTGGTTTTTCTTACATCGTCTGCAGTAAAAGATATGTATAATATTTCTACTTTTCTAAGACATGGTTTCATTATATATGATGCCTTTAAGCATAATGTAATTTCCCTGCTTATCATTTAACATTTTCTATTTTACTGTTTTTGTGACTTGTTAAAATACTAAAATATGGCCAACTCTTGAAAAGGTGCAATAGAAGTGGAGAAGTGTGTATATTCCTTATGATTTTCAGTCAGTCTTCACTAAAGGCATGCAATTTTAGTAGGAACTGCCCTTATTTTGTGTAGATTGGAATGATTTCCCTTAAAGAGTGAGGAGGTATCAGTAGCAGTATTTGGTTGATCTAGGGATGAATTATTGCTTTTGTCTCCATGCTTCCTGGAAGGTAAAACCCCTGGCCTACAGTGAAACATGGCAAATTATTCTAGAAAATTTCCCACTGCCCGATGGTAACAATATTCTGACCCAGTATAATGATTGTCATGGTTAATACTGAGGTAGAGGAGTAATATTTTATCTAAATATCATGAATTATATCCATTTAGAATTTTATCATAAAGTTGTTTATTGTATTTCATTAGCACTCATTTCATTTTGTTCTGATACTAAATATTTATCATTAAACTAGTCTGAGCTAGGTCTGACCATGAATAATGTTATGTAATTTTCTTAAATTTTCTTCCTTAATTTCTTTCTTATCATTTTTCCTTAGAATAATCTAATTCTAAAAGGGGGCACATTCAGTTCCTGTGTGATACATGGGATGCCTACTTCATTAGCCCAAAACTCCATTCTTGTTTATGTTAAGTCAGACATGCCCCAATTATAAGAAATCATGTGTTCCTCCCTTTTCTTCCTCGTTTTTCCATAGAATTTTATTTTTCCGCTATTTTTTTCTTTCTTAAAACAAAATAAAACAGAACAAAATCACTCCTGGGCTTTGAGCTTCTCTTTCTTTGTTCCCCTTTTAAAACTCTAACCTATAAGAGACAATTCTACCTTCTCTCCCACTTAGGTTATGAGTAAGTAGCCCATGTCATAGTGTCAATTGCCTGTAATCCCTGCTACTGAAGAGCTTGAAATCAGTGGATCAATTGTATTCAGAGGTCCAAGTTGCAGAAAGGTGAGAGCTGATTAAGTTTCCGCACTATGTTCAGCACCAAAATAAGGAACTCCATCTCATGTGGTTGCATCAGGCTGGATGAGGAAGGTAAAACTGGCTTAGGTTGGAAGAGAAGCAAGTCAAAGCTTCTGTGCCGATCCGCAATGGAATCATGGCCCATGGCTGCTGCACTTCCAGTATAGATAAGATAGGGACACTCAGGATAATAAGAAAAAAAAAAAGAAACTAATGACAAAGAAAGGAAAACTATTGCACCCAACTCTATCTTCTATGTTCAAAAATGTTAAAAATCCACATATAAAGAGGTTCACTATGAATACTTGGGTTGTCAAAGGGGGGCAGAAAATAGGCTTTTGTATAAATATAAAGGATGTACAGTCATTTCTTTTTCATATGTGAATAGTTTGGTGGCTGAAAAAGAAGCAGGAAAATTACATATGTAATTTTTGTAAAAGAAATTACAAATCATTAAAACTTATAAAATATAAATGAGAAGAAGTAGTTTTCAAAAACTATATTGAGAGGATTAGTCAAAGGACAGAGAAAAACCCAAGGCTTCAAGACATTGTGACACTTCAAATTGTTTTTATGTTAAGGCTTAAAAGGTTTAAAATTCTTTAGATAGATGAGAGAGACAGAGAGGGGGAGAGAGAGAGAGAGAGAGAGAGAGAGAGAGAGAGAGAGAGAGAGAGAGAGAGAGAGATATACATGGATAGATAGATAGATAGATAGATAGATAGATAGATGAATAGATAGATAGATAGATAGATAGATAGATAGATAGATAGATAGATAGATAGAGATGGATGGATGGATGGATGGATAGATGGATGGAGAGATAGACAGACTGATGGATGGACAGAGGGAGATAGATAGATAGATAGATAGATAGATAGATAGATAGATAGATAGATAGATAGATAGATATGTAATACCTACTTTTATGAAGACTATGGATGACTGAATAAGAACTTTTTATAACTAACCCAAAAAAGGAGCTTTTGAGTTCTTTCTATATTATAATGGAAAACTAAGTTGCTGATTTTAGCCATTGAAATTAGAGAAGAACCTGGCTAGAGTAGTCAAGGATGGGCAGGTTAAGAAAGCCTCAGTAATGGGTGGAAAAGGCAGCATTGAAAGAGTTGTGTGAAGAAATTAGTAGCAAGAGTTAGCTAAACAAAGGACTTCAGTTGTGTATTTCTGATTGCCTGATGAAAGATAATTAACACTTTAAAGAAGGATGAGTTGCTCATTTGTACTACCTAAAATGGGAGAAAGTTGAATCCTTTCAGAGGTGCTTAATACTTTCTGCTGCCTTGCCTGATGTGAAAGTAGAAAAAAGAAACAGAAGGGGAAACTGTGCTTTGCAGCTGATTTGTTACTGAGTTGGCTGGCTAACATTCAATGAGAGTTCGTAAATTAGTGCTGAATGAAAAGTTTGCACGGGTTCGTTTTGCCCAGAGAAAGCCATCTTTATGAACATTGCATTTTTTTTCTTTTGGCTTAAAAGGAGCTTTTAGCCAATATAATAGCTTAACACTTTCTCAATATTTTGAATGGTGATTGTGAGTTAAAAGAACTTGTTAATGTTTCATCAATTTGAGATTAACAGAGAAAAGGATTTGTCAACAGGAAAGCTTTGTGTATCAGGAGACTACTTGTGTGGGAAATTATGTCAGTGGTGCCAATGTTCTTGAATGAACAAATGACCTCAAGGAATGGAGGTCAGAATTTTTACTTACCCTGAGTATATAAGGTCCCCTCACTCATTTGACCTCATGCTAGATTTACAAATATTTATGAACTTTTTATTCATATAAAATATGAACTTACAGAAGTTCATATCCACTTTCCCCAAAGATATGGAATGCATTGGTAAGAAAAATATGACCTAGGTTTATGTGTTGACTGTGATGTATTATTTCTTCATTTGCTTATAAGAATGCCTTTTTCAAGTACATGCTTAGGTTTAAGATCTAATAGTGTCATTATTGTGGGAGGCTAGTTATATGTAATTGAAAGTGTACCAATTAGGTCTCAGAGACATAGTGGTGAGTAGCTCTTTCCCCATCCCAGAGTTACTCCTAGGATCCTGAGAGAGTTTGATTTATACCTTCATGTTAGTTTTTTCTCTGGGAACTCAGACCTTTCAATAGCCTAGTGGTTGAGCGTGTGGCCAAGCACAATGTGAGGGGTTACACTTTAGGTTGCCACCAGGTGTGGACTCCATACCCAGAAATGTCATGAACCCAAGACCTAGGCTTCTGTTATCCATTGCGTTTGTGTTTCAAAAGTCCTATCCAACTGATTTTCTGAACACGAATGCTTGAAAATGATCCATTCTATGAAATGTCTACATTTTCTCCTGTAAGATTAGATTCAGTTTTCCAGGATTCAAATATTCTTGGTAATAATCCTTTTTTTCTTTAATCCTTTTTGGAATATCACATTGTAAGGTCTTCTGGCCATCACAGAAATTGCCATATAATCTTATGTGAGCCTGACTGTGATTCCTTCATACCAGATCTCTTTCTCCCTGACTCCTTATAGTAGTTTATCTCCTTTACCTAAAAGTTCTAGAGTTTGCCTAGGTATACTAATTTTAGGGTTTGGAAT